>CM032229.1:123015000-124215000 GCA_019009955.1 Riptortus pedestris | reverse complement strand
TTTATACTCTGTTTGTACCATTTGCGGATATTAACAAATTGATGGACTACTATGCCTCCACTCAAACTTTTTTTTTCACCTTTCATATCAATATATATATATATATATATATATATATATATATATATATATATATATATAAATGTGAAGAACAAATTTGTTTAAAATATATTTTTCAATATTAAAATTTATTATACATCATAACTCGAGATAATCACAATCGATCGACTTCTGATCAAGACTCATACTTCTCTGGGATTAATAAAGAGTGCCTGGACGGAATTTTATAATACTTATAGCAGATTCCCCTTAAGGGAAATCAGATATTGAGGTTGTATTCGTGACGCGATTTTCCAAAAATTTCGTCAAATGCCCATCGATCCTACCTAGTAAATGACGAATATGAGGTCCGTTCAAAATTATATATATATAGGCATACATTAGTCTGTTAACGCTCGAGCGGTTGGAATTTTTGTTGTACCGTTACTAACGATATTTAATCGTTTGTAGACGAAAAATCAAGGACGTTAATGGCAGAAGGGCGTTGGGAGGGGGGGGGGGTTAAAGTGTGAATTTCGAAAACCCTAAATTTCTCCCTTATTATACGTCGCATAGATAAATTGAATAGGACCAATCTTATTGCACATTTAATGTTCTAATAATGTTGTTATATATGATTTCTCATCAAATCGATTATTAACCGAGATACATGCATTTTTTTTTAGTTTTCATTCAAAATCAACACTCCAATTCTCTGATTTCCAACACTCTTGGGAAATGGCGTGAGCCAAGTTCATTTGACACAAGTTCTTGACAAAGTCTTTTGACAAAAGTCTCGACAAAGTCTTTGACAACGTCTTTTGAACACATATCTTGAAACAAGGCAGTTTGCCTTACAATCTAATCGTTCCAACGCTACTTCGCATTGCTGATGAGTCACCGTATGACGAAAACGATCACCACCAAAGTCCCACTTCTAACACTGAAACGTATCAGTTACAGGTATGTTTCGGGGTGGACTTTCAGTGCAGTGATTTGTTTGGGATGACTTCGTTTCGATCTTTCGAATCTCTTCAGCTAGGCATGCGCAAACATGAGCTTTCGCTCCAGTGCTAACCTAGGACAAAGTTGAGTAAAACGGAAATTAAGTAAAGTAAGTGATGTAGCTATTTATTTGAAGCTAAGTATTTTCTTTTAGAACTTTTACGTTTTGAGATAAACGCAAGTGGGAAATCTGCTACGTTAACGGACTTTTTCTGTTAATTGTAGGGTGATATTTATTTGAGCCTATGAACGATCATACATACATCAATATTCGTCCAATAGCCTTACCACGTTTCAAGCGTGAAACTGAAAAAATAATTAAAAGTCCGTCACGCAGGTGCTGCGTGAACTAAGCAGATTCCCCACGTAAAGTTATAAAATAGAGAAATCTCCATATGAGTACCCAACAGTTACGGAAAGGGGCGAACTAGCTTTTGGCGGGAACTCACTCTCGTCCGTTATCCGCCCACATTAAATAAAAAAGCAAATATCTCGGTTAATATTCAAGATACAGAATAAATGTATACAATATTTATAGTAAATTTAATTTACAATAAGATTAATTCTATATAATTTTTCGATCCGACGTAAAGTAACGGAGATATTTCGAATTTTCGAAACTCCCCCCTCTAAACCCCCCTCCAACTGGTCCGACTTCAGCCATTAACGAACTTGATCTGTCACTTTACATAAGAGTTTAACAGACAAATAAATATATATGCAGTTTTGAACGAACCTCATTTTCGTCATATCCTGGGTAGGATCGATGGGCATTTGAAGAAATTTATCGAAAATCGAGTCATGAGGACGACCTCAATAGCTGATTTCGCTTAAGAGAAATCTGCTAAAGAATGATAGTAAAATTGATGGATTAGATAGGTAGTATTTAAATTAATCCAATCTTTACATTTTTACGGGAAATCATTTTTATATCAGTCCATCATTAACTGATAACGGCTATTAATAAAAATAAATTCTTCAATTTCTATTCAATATCTGTAATAAGATGTTATTTAGTCCTTGAGGGGAAAAGAAAACATTGTACATCCTAGGAAAACCATATTTAATTCGCCTCTTAAATGACAGGTAACACAGTAGCATAATTTACGAGAACTACTTGACAGGTAACAAAATAAGTAATGAGGTTCATAAAAAGAGAAGCAGACAGTAGACGAAGTGACAGGGTGGAGAGGCAGGAGTCACAGAGCATTTCCATCGGATAGGTGGGGAGACAGTGGTTAGTCTTTGTGACAGACTATCTTCCCGGAATGTCTATTTATATATGCATTAAGCTAATGTATAAGTGGCCTCCTCTCACCTATAATTAGTTTTTACTCAGAATATCTCTAGAGAGCCTCATGGAAGTTATAAACAACGGGGTCAAAGTCTGTTAAGCAACCCATTAGCCATCACAATTAACGATGATATACGTGAGTCTATGTGTATATATATATATATATATATATATATATATATATATATATATATATATATATATATATATATATATGGTTTGGTGTGTGAGTTGGTTGCGTGTGTGTGATCCCGTGAAAGTGAGTCGAGAGTATTGATAGATTGCTTATATTATTATCCAATTAAAGGGTGTCACTATAAAACGAATCACAAGGACAATACACGATAAAAAAAACCCGTAATTTTTCACCAAAACCCTCTTTACAATTTATAAAAGTCCGTCATGCAGGGGCTGCGTAAACTAAGCAGATTTCCCACGTGAAGTTTTACAATAGAGAAATCTGCATAATAACAGCTGTAGTAGTAAGAAACCTTTAAACCTAAAACATTATTTAGGGCGTAATACCCAGTAGTTTCTAGCCCCAAAAAACAGTTAACCTAACCTCTAAACCTATTCACGAGGGACGAATAGTTATGGAAAGAGCTCTCGGCGGAAAGTCCGAACATAGCCTACTGGCGACCACACGCAGAATACAAATGCAAATATCTCGGTTAATATTCAAGATACAGAAAAATGTATAGAACAATATTTATAGTACATTTAATTTGCAATAAGATTTATTCTATACCATTTTTCGATCCGACACATAATAACGGAGATATTTTGAATTTTCAAAAATCCCCCCTCTAAACTCCTCCTCCCACTGGTCCGATTTCAGCCATTAACGAACTTGATCTTTCTTTTTACATAAAACAATTAAATTTCGAGTTTGGTAACGATCAAACAAAAATTGCAACCACTAAAGCGTTAACAGACATATATATATATATATATATATATATATATATATATATATATATATATATATATTTAATTTTGAACGGACCTCATTTTAACCTTAAGGGAAATCTGCTAATATGAGCTATGTAAAAGAACATGTGCAAATCAATAGCACATATTCTTCTACATAATGTCCGTCAGGCAGGTGCTGCGTTAACTAGGAAGATTTCCCACGTGTGTCGCATATTTGCATTTATCTCAAAATGCAAAAGTTCAATGAGAACGATATTTGGTATTTATGAATCAAATAAAGTTCTTCATAATATAGCAGCTTATTGTGAATATGACGAGAGCGGGAGTGGGGGGTAATATCTCGGTTAATAATCAAGATAGTGAAAAAACGTACATAAAAACATCTATAGAACATTGCACATACAATAAGATTGGTTCTATACAAGTTGAAACGTGGTATGGCTATTGAACGAATATTGATGTATGTATGATCGTTCATAGGCTCAAATAAATATCATTCTACCATTAACAGAAAAGGTCCGTTAACGTAGCAGATTTCCCACGTGCGTAAGGTATTTGTATTTATCTCAAAACGTAAAAGTTCTGAAAGAACAATATTTAGCTTCAAATAAAAAGCTTGATAATACATCAGTTTATTGTTAATATGACGAGAGTAGGAGTGGGGATTTACTGAAGGCTGAAAACTAAAAAAATTGCATGTATTTCGGTTAGTAATCGATTTGATGAAAAATCATATATAGCAACATCTATAGAACATTACACATACAATAAGATTGGTTCTATACAAGTTTTCGGTGCGAAGCATAATAACGAATCACTTCGGTCCGATTTACTAACATGATCTTTATTTTTGCATAAGACGTTTAGATAACCAGTTTGGTAACGACCAAACAAAAATTACAACCGCTAGAGCGTTAACCGACAGACATATATGTGTGTGTGTGTGCGTGTGTGTTTTTTGTGTATTGCAAGTGTGCACGAGACAAGGAAATGGAGCGATACATAAAACGAAAATCGACATGGCCTATTTCCCTGGGTTCTAAACATCTCTGAGTTTGCAGGAGTACGATCACTATAATCCGAAAATAAACTTGAAGTAGTTCATGCCAACAAATTCAACATTACTCTTGATTTTGTTTGTAGTCCCCCACCCCCGACATTCTAGTTCAAATTTATTATTATTGTGAACAGTTTATAAATAAGCAAGTAGAGTTGCACTCTAGGCCTCTAAAATAATACTAAAACGCATTGCTCTCCCCCCCCCCCTTCCCAAATTAAGCTGTGATTAAAAGTATAACAGATTCTTCCTTGGAACCCAAGCGAAACCTCTTGTGACTCAAATATTAATGGAATATATTTTTTTTTTAATTTTAATTTGCAGCTCTAAGTGAACTCCCTCCCCTCATCCAACTGACCCGATTTTTATAAATAGCTAATGTTACATTAACATTACGTACCGTTGGCATAGGTCTGAATGCACAGTTAAAACAAGGAATTGAAGATAAGTTGTCATCCAGAAACGTACGACCCGGAGAAGTGAGCCCAGCCTACTTATATTTAAATATATATCAAAAAGTCCGTCACACAGGAGCTGCGTAAACTAAACAGATTTCCCATGTAAAGTTCTGCAATAGATAAATCTACACACTGGTAACACTTAACATCAACATGAATATTAACTGAATAAACACAAATGATTCAGGCAATTAACATTTTAATTTTACATAAAACGTTTAAAAATCGAGTTTGGTAATGATCTAACAAAAATTGCGACCGCTAGAGGTAACAGACAAATATATATATATATATATATATATATATATATATATATATATATATATATATATATATATAATTTTGAAGGGACCCCAGTTTCGTCATGTCCTAGGTAGGATCGTTGGACATTTGTTGAAAGTTTCCAATAATCATACCTTCAACCTCAATAGCTTATTCCTCTTTGGGAAACCTACTAAAATGGCAATTTAATTTTAGAGTCTCACTTGAAAAATCTGCGTTGTTTGGACAAAACCCACGAGTTTTTTTTTAAGCCCTGCTGTCCATATTTTTCAAGAATCCTCGATGATTCGAAAGGACCCTTAGGAACGAGAATTTAAAAGAAGGGACTGTTGGCTTAAAGAACCTATTGTTTTCATTTAAAAAGAAAGAGCCTGACATCCCGACTAATTATAAATTACAATAACTGAAGGCGAGTCTAATTAAATAATTAGTTTTCCATTTTGAAAGTCTGGAGAGAGCTATTCATTCCAGAAAGAAGGATTTTCCTTTTCACAAATAATACGAATAATTGGGTCATTTCAATAATGAGGAAGGTAAATAAATATTTCTAATGAAATAAACTCCATCTCTAGAATACAATGCTATTAATTTGGTTTTGAAAAATAGTTTCTTCTGGAAATTTCTTACGAATGAACAACAACAAATAAAAAACGTTAGCAAGTTTTGAGGATATACTCACTGAAGCTGAAAGGTATGTAGTTCACAAAATTGCAAATACTAATAATCGGATTCCACTAACGTGGAATTAGAATAACAACGTACTATGTTTAACATAAGAATTCATTTTATTTAGAAGAGTATGCCCAAATGGAATTTCTTAATTTAATATTTGTATAATTATAATTGCTTGAGTAAAAAATATGATATCCGCAAAATATCCATTAGTGTAATTACCTCTCTGGTAAAGAAAAGAGGCTGCAGTATACAATTCGGTAGTTATATTAGGCTCTTTGCAAGATGATACTCAATGGTTTAAGTACCTGGGTGATTCAAAAGCCTGTGCGTTTTATATAATTTTATTTTGGGTAAACCTAGAGTCATGGACTCTATTAAAAAGTGGGCAATAGGAATTTATTTTGTGACGAACTGACTAAATAAAAACCTGAATCCCATCCTAGTTAGAATATTGTTGTAACTTGTAGATAACTCGTCCCGATTAGCCTTAGTAGAAAAAATATGACATTAATAAATAATATTTAGCACTTATTTTTTAAAACATATTTTTGATTAGCAAACTTACTGTTGAAAATATGAACCTTCATCTTTTATCACTTCAAACCAACTTTGTACCTGATCGAGCCATCCTGGTACCAAACTTACTGGCAGTCTAAGACGAAAGAGAATTAACAGAGATTAAACTCCAAGAGTAAATAAGATGGCGGACTGTCTACACTCATAAAGCCTTAGATTCCAATCCACTTCGAGTTTATGAATATATATAAATTTACAACAAATTATAACTAAACATTAATAAGTCGTTCATGGAATTTTAAATTGCCTTTCCTCAACTCGAGCTGCCATTTTTCTATAACCAGCGTCCTTCTCAAAAAATCTGATTTGGTCACCACATGACTTTCTTGTACTCTTACTAGATTAAATAAATAAAATGTTTGGTTGCACTTAATTTAAAATTATTTCATATGAAAGTAATATACGGTTATCTCCGTTCCAACGCATGATGTCATAGAACATAATTTATTATTATTTTTTTGATAAATAAAAAAGGCTCTTTAAAAATGTTTTATATCTCTAATATGGAGAAATTTGTATTTTATTATGTTAGCCCTTCTTTGAAACCTCCTCAGTCGATTTCGATCAAAAAGGTAGGTCCACAACTAGAAGTTACAACAATCCAAGATATTATTTTTCAACATCCTAAGACAAACCATATCTTTTTAATGCGGAATGAGTCCGGGGTGGGTCAAAATCGATAAATTCTGTTTAAATCTGAAAACCGAAAATGTTTTTGTTTATATTACTTCCTTCACTTCGTACTAGCTAATAATAAAGAACTCAGCAGTGTATGATTGTACGCTTCCCTGCAAAAAAATAATTTAGAATCAGGAGATTGAAATATTTAAAAAAAATAAAAAATTGGAAGTTTTACTAGGCATTTGCATTCAATGCTGCTCGAAATAAGGTATTCACCGGTTTAGGCATCACGTGACAAACGATCTGATAACACCGCTTCTCCCAGTATATTAATGTAACACACCAATTGTCGAAATATAAATAGATGATGTATATTGACAAAAAAAGCACAAAAAGTTTTCAGAATGGCTGTATATAAACTCATTTGAAGGACATTAGTTTTCCAATGGTGTCTGCATAATCATAAATGTTCTATTACAACATCAGCTGTTTGAGAATAATTGGACAAGACACCTTGGAATAGGGTCTGTATAAAGTTCCTATCTAAGTCTCATTGGTATACATGAGACAGACCCTTATTCAGCCAATAGCATCCCTAATCTGATACTTCAATCTTGCTCCCACTGGGAAAAGCGTTCAAATTTCGGAATTCAAAAGGGCCGCAATCTGAAATAACACGGCAAGAAAATGAGTACCTGTTATATACCTGGTATAGGTTGATCTGTCTAACCTGCTAATAGGCCATGCTCTAAAAAATAACTCATGGTGATATCTGGATTATTCAGCTGTTCAGCTGATGTTTTATATCATGTTATGTACCATTTTCTCACATCGTAATCATCCGATGTTCAGTTCGATTCCGGCCTGGACAATAGGAATTCATATACATACATACACATTAAATGAAATCCTTAGTCTCACCCTGGCTAGAAAAGGGTGCTAACCTGTAGATAACCCCTTCCAAATAGCCCTAGCAGCACAAAGAAGACGTTAATAAATAATAATAATGTATTATTTTTGTTCATTAATATAAAATGACTCCGTACTATCATTGCTTTCAATGAGCATGTACATCAGTCTAAAATCTCCGGGGTATATTATTTTTTTTTTATTTCTTTTAATTTATTTATTGTTTTATTTATTAACTCGACTTGTTGCCATAATTAGTAAACTAGTGATATTACTATTTACTTGGCAAACTGAAAAACAGTTTCATTGGTAATTTAAAATTTGTATCTAATATAGTACTTCTTTTTAGATTATTTAAAAAAGGAAAATGGGCATACTTGTGGAAGTCTCATATGAATGATGTAATTAATTCATTAATGGTGATGCATATCACGTTATTTGATATTGTAAGTTAAAACTTCTGCAGAGATTCTACGAACGCTAGATACGAAATAAAGGAATCAAAAATAAACTTAATTGTATAATTACTACAATATGAAGCCAAAATTCTTTCAGTGAATGTTTTTTGGGTGGATGTCGTACACAATAGGAAGGCTATTGGATATTTTACGTACAATTAAGCCAATTAGAGCGATATTAAAAAGACCGTAGACATTTATGAGTAACCAACAATGCGTTTCCACAATATCAACTCGCAACAGAATTTCGTTCATCGGAGTCAGGAGGAAAGACGTAGATAAAACGAATAATTAGAGTGTTTTCATTCTTAAAGTTATCCTTCTGTTCTAATTCCCTGGAACTTAATAAGCAGCTAAAAGATGGAGTTGAGGTTAGGAAGTGGTTTTAACGTTAATTGGACCGAATGAAATATTAGCTTTTCCCAATTAAGAGGAGCACAATTTTGTTAGCTCAATTGACTTCTCAGCTGGAATTTACCACAGGAGTACTAAGTACTTTATTTAAAATTTATTATACTGAGTTATTTTGTCAATGTCACCGAGAAAGACCAACTTTCCCTAAATATTTTTCCAAACTGTTCTTCAGTCCTGTATATATATATATATATCAATATCCTAACAGATACGCGTAAATTAAATTAGCAATCTTTGTCTTTAAAGTTTATGAATTTAAGATAAACTTATGAATTATTTAGACTCATTTTTCTGGCTGGGGATGGCTCATAAAGTTTATGCCTGCCCGTTTATCTTTGTTTCAACCCTTCATGCACAGGCACAAGTCTCCCTTGCTTTTATTATAAGCCTTCCATGTGGTAGATATTTTGAAGATGCTCTATTCCACTTACTGTGTTTTTTGCTCATGGTGAAGGAATAAAATTTCCTTTCTTCTCCTAGTTTACAATGTTGCATCTTACGACTCTATCCATCTTCTCTTACTTCCTCGGCCTATTTTATTATTCAATTCTATTTCTTCCATCTTTATGTTTCATTGTGGGAGGCATTTTTGCAGATGTAACCCATATACCAATACTTAGTTAGTTAGTTATCTTCACACAGGCATCTTGCATTTTAAACCAGTACTCTTCTATGTAGGCTGAAGGTATGTAGAATAAAACACTTTTTCAAGCTATTTCACACCACCACGACATATTTCCGAGCACCTTCTGGCTGCTAAATCGTGTTGCTAATAACAGAAAAGGAATCCTCCAGCAGAAGGTACTCTAAGAAATGTAGCCAAGTATATTTGATCTTGGAACCGATTATTCCTGATGAGGCACCATGGGTGGTGTGAAACATGTAGACTAAAACAGTAATAAACTCTTTCAAAGAGAAAAACTGTGATCTTCACCCTATACACAAGAGATTGAATTTGTAGTCACAATCAAGACGTTTGAATTTATAAGACCCATACCAGAGAAAAAGGATATATAAAATTGGTTTTAGCAGATAAGGGATGGTTCCCGCAAGGGAAATCAGCTATTGAGGTTGTACTCATTACGTGATTTTTAAAAAATTTCCTCGTTGTCCACTGATCCTACCTGGGAGATAGCAAAACTAAATATCATGATCGTAAATGGCTGAAATCGGAGCTGGGGAAAGAGGGGGTGATAGAGGATGAGGAAATTTCGAAAATTCAAAATATAGTTGTTAAAATACGTTGGATGGAAAAATTGTATAAAACTAACTTTATTGCAAATGTAAATTCCTATAAATATTGTATTGACTCTATGACGAATAATAACCGGCATATTTGCACTAGCAGACTTCCCTTAAGGGAACTCGATATATAAGCGTTACAAGTAAAACTAAATGTCAAGTTCGTAAATGGCTGAACTTGGACCAGTGGGAGGGGGGGTTTAGGAGAGAGAATTTCGAAACTTCAAAATACATCCGTTATTATTAGTCGGATCGAAAAATTGTAAAGAGTCAATCTTATTGAAAGTGTAATTACCTATAAATGTTGCCATATACATATTTTTTCTAATATGAATATTTATTTATTTGAAGAGCTCCTCAACTAGGCGATGTTGCTCAGTACCATTTATTTGAATTCTCATAAATTAAAATTTTAAAATAAAGAAAAAGATGTTTTCAAAATTATTAAAACGTAGTATAAAATATATGGAAATCAAATTAAGAAAATGTTAAAATAAAGCTATGTGAAACTATAAATTTTGAAATTAATCCTGGCATGAGGGTGATGGAAATCTAAGACACAAGATTAAAAATGTATTATACAGAGATATAAAACGTAGAGAAGTGAGTGGAGTAGGTGAGTTTTAAAGTTTGTTGTAAATGTCAGTTGTCTTCAAGTGGTTTAAGAGTGTTTTGAGGGCGGGGGGGTTACAGGGGGGGATTTTCGAAAATTCCAAATATCTCCGTTACTATGCATCGGATCGAAAAATTGTATATAACCAAACTTATTGCAAATTAAATTTACTATAAATATTGTTATATACGTTTATTCTCTATCTTGAATATTAACCGAGATATTTGCATTTTTCAGTTTTTAGCAAACCGCCACTTCTACTCATGTTACGTAAACAATACTCTGCTACATAATAAATCACATTATTGGAAGTTTAAATACCAAAAATTGTATTCAAGAGACCTTTATTATACGAGATACATGCAAATATGCCCTGGTTTTGGACTACTAAAATTTTATTGATTGAGATAACAATTATTCTGACTCATTATTAATTACAGTACTAGATTTAGTAAATAGTTCTCAATAAAATAATGTGTTATATTCTGATATATTTCAGTACTTAATTGTTTTTCTTTCCGGTGTGAGCCGGGCCGGGCCCGTTTGTTTACATTTCTAACCTAACGCTTCCTGTCGGCAGGTTATTAAAATTGGATGAAACATTTCTTATTTCCGTTTGTATTTATTCACGGTGTTGTTGTGTTAGCAGTATGTATATTTATTTATTACTAAACTTCCCGAGGGAAATCTGCTTAGTTTACGCAGCCCCTGCGTGACGGACTTTTTATATGTGGGCTAACTTCTGTTAATAGTTCGTACAAGTCGTTGGGACATGAATATTGACCAAGATATTTGCGCTTTTGTTTTCAGCCTTCACTAAACCCCCAGTCCTACTCATGTCTTATCAACAATAAGCTATTATAGTACGAAGCCCTTCATTATAAGGTTAAATGCCAAATGTTGTTTTCATTCAACTTTTACAGTGTGGGAGGTATACACAAATACATTGTGGGACGACGGCATCATTTATATCAGTGTTTATTTGTTCTTTACAAGACTCGATATTTTTCGTGAGTGGGGAATCTGCTTAGTTTACGCAGCCAATGCCATGAATCCCTCTCAATCAATTTTCCTAACCGGGATTTTATACACGTGATTCTAATACAATTGAAAACGTATTTGAATTAAGCTAAGTACAGCCATGCGAGTAAATGAGTTGAATATGGGATTGGTAGGATAAATCATAAGCCAGGCGGTGTGTGGATCCATACAAACTAAAGGATTACACGCTGGGATGCCACATCTTCAAAGTTTCCACAGCTTGCCCCCAAGGGAAGGGAGAAATTGCTCTCAACCTAACCACAACTCGGAGAAGTGCTTCCAACCCACTTCCCTTTCATCGGGTGAGGCCACTATTAGAGCAGCTTCTCTCGCAATTGTCATATTCCATATTGAAGACACTATCCATCATCATTAACAATCCTAATGGGTCTGCTCGCTGTGTCAATTAGGCGTTCCGCTTCCATTGCCCGATGATGAGATTTCCAAAAGTGCGAAAAAAGGTGAATGATTTAGCCATATTTCTTTATTCACTTCACCAATGACATTCAGCCAATTCTAGTAGATTTTTTTCCATTATTTGAAAATGCTTGCTCAGTAAATATTGTCACTCCTTTTTTGAACATTCTATAAGAAGCCTAAAGCTAAATTCATTCACGCGCGTAATCAGACCGAAAGAAGATGGGGTCTTCTTCATTCCTGCTTCTTTCAATTTTACAATGTCCGTCACGCAGAAGCTGCGTAAATTAAGAAGATTTTCCACGTGGCAGTATGAAGCACTTTTTTCTTGATCTCTTCTCACCATATCGTTGTTTATGAAGTGATACCATGCGTGAAGTTTAGTAATAGATTAATCTAGGTACTGGTAACACAAAACCACCGTGAATATTAAGTGAATAAAACAAAAAGTAATAAGAAATCTTTCATCTTCCAACGGGAAGCGTCTGAAATGTAAACAAACAGGTTTGCCAGCCTCACAAAGGAAAGAAAAACAATTACTGAAATATATCAGAATATAACATATTACAGAATAATTTTTATCCCATCAATAAAATTTAATTTTAGTAGTCCAAGACCTTAAGACTAGGGGGGGGGTCAATACAACATACGTATTTGCATGTATCTCGTATAATGAAGGTCTCTTGAATACAATATTAGGCAATTAAGCTTCGAATAATATTCTTTTTTATATAAAAGAGTATTATTTATGTAACATGAGTAGAAGTGGAGGGTTTCCTGGGGGTTGAAAACTGAAAATGCAAATATCTGTGTTAAAATTCAATATAGCGAATAACTGAATATAACAATAATTATAGCAATTTTAATCAATAAGATTGGTTCTATACAATTTTTCTATCCGACGTATAGTAACGGGGATATTTCGAATTTTCGAAAATCCCCATTTTTCCAAAATCGTGTCATGAGTACGACCTCAATAAAGCTGCCAGAATGAAAGCTTCCATCGGGTCATTAAAAAGTTAGAAAATTAAATGGATAGTGACATATAGGACTTATGGCACCGTAGTATCATTCTATTGACTGAATTTTGATTTTCTCTTGGTCTTTATGGAAGAATCAAGGATATCTATAGTATAATAGTACTTTGAAAATCTCATTAGTTTGAACAACTCATGGCTGGATCACTACTTTTTTTTTAACAGATTCTAATATGGGTTAATTAAAATTTAGTCCTATCTAGTAAATATCTTACATTCTAAAGATGACTTGTTTTGTTCACCAACTCACAAAATATTTATAAGTCAATTATTACAAGAGCTTGAATAAAGTGGAGGTGCATCTGCCTTTCCTGAAGGTAAAACTTTAGGACATAAATGGACAACTGTGGAAATATAGCGCAAAAAATGCCTACCACATAAAAACACAAGTCATTAATACATGCTGAGCCATAATCCACAAGATAAGGGTTATTAAACCTACCAGAGTTATAAGCTTAAAGAGTCTGGAACCGTAAAGAGTGACTCTTGTCGAGGAACCAGTTTTCATATAGCTCCATAAAATAAAAACTACCCCTATCAAGGGGTATTCAGCGCCGGTCCTCGGCTACAATATTCACATATGATAAATCTGATTTTTTAGTTAATTAGTTATTAATGCCCACTGTGTCCTACTAAGGCTAATTGGGACGAGTTATCTACAGGTTAGCTTTTCTCGCTAAGGTGGGACTAAAAGTTTTTTTTAATGTGTTCGCCACTAAAGTACTACTGGCCGGGTGAGAATCGTACTCACGACTCCCCCAACAACCCTTAACACCACAAATTTACAAAAAAGAAAGCAAAAGGTGATAATTCGTCGAGATTCAATTTTTAAAGACAACCGTCAAAATATATTAATGCAAATTGAAAAAATTAACATTACAAGATTACAAACCCTGATCGAATATCTCTTAATTTTTCTGTACAACGTATAATAACAGATATTCCCTCTCTGAACTCCCTTCCACATCTTGGATTTGAGCTATTAACATCTTGATTTTTTACTTTTACATAAAAAGTACAAATATCGAGTTTGGTAACGGTCAAACAAACATTGCGACCGCGGATATATAGGCAGGCATATAATTTCGTACCGACCATATTTTCGTTATTTACTAGGTAGGATCTATGGAAATTTGAGAAACTTTTTCGAAAATCGCTAATTAAGGGAAAACTGCTAATAAAATATGTGAATGACAAATATAAGAGTGCGAAAATATATGTCTTAAAATAAAAGGAGGCCCCCCAAGAAAATAATCTCTAGCATATAAATCTCATGGATATAAGTTAATTATAATTTAACTTAAATTTATAGCTTCCTCTGAACACTGATTTAATTTTTTTAAGCCAATTTTTATATTTATAACCATATTTTTTCTTCAATTTATTTTATTTAGTCATTTTGCTAGAACTGTATATATTTTTATGCTAAAAGGTATTTTCCTTTCAGTCATCAGACACTATTCTGGAAGCCGTCAATAGATCATAGTAAATGACGAAAATGTGATTCGTTCAAAATTATATATCCATCTATATATTTCAGTTACCGCGGTCGCAAAAGATTGTTAATAACTGGAATATATCAGTTACTATACTTTGGATCGAAAAATTGTATTGAACCAATTTTATTGCAAATATAATGTTGTATAAACTTTCTTATATACATAGTTTCTCTATCTTAAATATTAACCAAAATATTTGCAATTTTTTGCTTTCAGCTACCTTAAACCCCCTATCCTACTCATGTTATATTAGCTATAAGGTGACGTCCTGTGGGCCATTTAATTCGATGCTTAAATTCTGACCTTGAAAAGAGTGCTGCAATAATAATTTTCTTGAAAGATAAAATACCATATTTATTCTAGATGGCGATTTTGATAACTTAGCACTATACCCTCTAACATGGTACTGGATTAACAGTTGTTGGGTGAACCCTAAGGTGGACACGATATTACACATAGAACTCATGTTGAGATACGGTTATCCTTTCATAACCCATTAAGAAAGGAAGCCATTTTGCACAAGTGAAATGACAAAGGATGAGAGTTTATTAGGTTGACAGTAAATTCCCTGGACAGGACCTCAGACCCCAAACCTTAATATAACTTCATAACGGAGTCCCTCTGACAATATCAGGTTACAAGCTCTCCCAAGTATCTTACATACTGAAATGTAAAGTCTCCCAAGGCCATCATGAATATGCTCATAAATAATCATAACATTTGTAAATTACTTTAATATTAGTTTTTTACATTGTATTAGTTTTTGTCATCTTTTTATTAAGGAATAAATAATAAAATTTAATTTAAAAGCAATACTTGCCATCCTGAACTGTACGAATTCCCTAAAACGTATAAAAGTATAAAAATCAATTAAATGAGAAGTGATATGAATTAAGGTATTTCTAGTAAGAATAGAAAGAAATTGTATTACCAGCAATAGTTAATAAAATCGATATGATTTCCCTCTTTCACTCTCTCACTCATTTCAGTGTTGTGGTAGGAATTCTGAGGGTTTTGCTGGGGGTCATTTATGCTTCTGAGAGAAATTGTATCAGAGAGCAGTAACATATAAATATATGTTATAGTTGTAGGGACCAGATATTTCTATTTCTTGTAGAATGCTCGCCGATTCAAGAACCTGCCAGGAAATCGAAACTCGTAATATACAATATTGAAATTAGGCCCGTCGTCATGCATGACAGTGAAACATATATGCATGCAAAATGAAACAGATGAGCAACATTTTTGGAGCTGGTTAGTTCATTTTTGCACGGCAAACATAACGTGTATCCCGTCAACTTTTCCCAAATAGATGCCATACGTGCCAAGAGGAGGTAGGAAAAGAGTTAGGCCCAAATGACGGTGGCTTAACCATCTGGAGGACTACCGGAGGTGAGGGACCCGTAATTGGAATATCCGCCAAGAATGGACAGAAATGGTAGAGGCAGAGTCCCAGGTCATGCAAGGACTCTAGACTCTAGCTCCTGGAAACAATTGAGTCACAACTGTTCACATGCTTGTTTCAGACTGATTTTGATGTATTTTAAACATAAAATTTATGTATGTATTTTAAAATAAAATTATATTGTAAATAAATGAACTAATCACAGCAACTGATCCATCACCTTTGTTGTTGTCAATCTCGATGTAAATTTTCAAATAAAATGGTTTTGATGTCATGAAGTTATAAAGCACTATTTGCCATTTTGTCAGAAAATCATTTACATAGCACAAAACTAAAGTAAATAGTGGACTATATACACACCACTCAGGACCAATCATGTAACAGGTTTATTCCTTAATTTGAACACTTAATGTGTTCTTAAGATCAGATGAGCCCAAATAAATGAGTAGATAAAACAACGTGAAACGCCCTCTGCTCCCAGCACAACTAATATTTCCCTACACCTAATCAATCTGAACCATCGAAGGTTTTCTTTAAATTAGTGTTACAAACTTTTTTGAAAAATGTTTGGGGGTTGGCTTTATTTTATAAAAGTCCGTCACGCAAGGGCTGCGTGAGCTAAGCAGATTCCCTATTTCTGATATTACAAGCTAGTGATCGCATCTCAACTCATATTTTCAATTTATAAGTGAAAACCGATGAGTAGAAAAGGGGAGAGTGGTTACTGAAGGCAGACCACGAGATAGTACGAATAACAGATAAGTGACTCGCTCAATACTTGAGTTACGAAAAAACATACATTCTAGAAAATCAATAGAATAACAGGATTGGTTCTATAAAAATTTACGATCCACACTTCCAAGTCCTATTTCCGCAAATAACAAACATGATCGTTAGTGTCTACTGAAACGATTAAATACCGTGTATGGTATTGACCAAAAAAACATTTTGGTTGAAGAACGACAAATCTTAATTGATAACGTCATCGCATAACTTATTTGCATGTATCTCGCAAAGTGAAAGTTTAATGAAAACAATATTTAGTACTTAACCTTGGAATGAAGTAGTTAAATGCGAAATACCCCTCTAACCCCCCCCCCACCCACTGGACAGATTTCAACCATTAACAAACTTGATCTTTAAATATCGAGTTTAGATACGATTAAACCAAAATTGCGATCGCTAGAGCGTTAACAGATATATATATATATATATATATATATATATATATATATATATATATATATATATATATATATATAAAGAGAGAGAGAGAGAGAGAGAGAGAGAGAGAGAGAGAGAGAGAGAGAGTTTTGAACGTGCCTCATTTTCGTCATCTCTTGAGTAGTATCGATGGACATTTGAGGAAATTTTTCGAAGGTCGTGTCATGAGTACAACCTCAGTTGCTGATTTCCCTTAAGATAAATCTGCTAAAATGGAATAGTGCATAATGAACTGAGACACTTACGGCTGCTGTATTGACTGTCATTACCTGTTCGGAAAAATAGATTTGAAACTCTAATAAAAAACGAAAAGCACTAACAATTTTCAATGGCTTTATTCTGATTACTGTCCAAAGATCAGTTTGGTATTTCACATAATCATTTTCATTCCTACTGCAATAAATAAAAGAGCAATTACCATATAAAACAGTCAGAACGAGAATACTCAGTTCAGAATCATAAAACGGTGGAATATTTTAATTGTAAATTGCAATTCCATTACTATTAATAATTAGAGAAAATAGTAGAGTTAAATTATACAGTTTTCCGCCATGCTTGAAAATTATTCCGAATGGCAGGAACTCCTTGGAGAAATTATTTGCCTTCTGTTCAAAGGTCTGACGAGGGAGGTCGGGGTTGGGGAAGTCGGTTTCAAAAGAACAACTGCTTGAATTAGCCATCACTCGTGTTTGTAGTACAATTGCTAGCTCTCTTTACTGAATAACTAGCAAGTCAGGGTTTGAATAGCTGTAGATAACGTATTTTTTTTTTCGAATAAGATATTATTAGATATTTATGATTATCGTTTCATCAATAAAATATAGAGAATTTACAGCCCTACGGATGTAATTGGGGGTAATAATATAAACAAAAACTGCAGAAACATCAATTGGAAATATCCTTATGTCAGTACATGCCATTGTATAAATGTTGCTGTGTAAAAATGGATATAAATCTTTGATTGAACTGCTGATGGATTCATATAAGGAATAACCAAGTATACAGTTCTAGGCACCAATTTAATTTTTTATTTAGTTCATTGTAACGTTTTGGCCATCTTCAAATAATCCTTATACTCGTATTATAGTCCTTATATTATTATATAATAATAATAAATACAGTCCTAAAATACTTTTCTTCTTTATGAGGAGCATGATCAGCTATTCGTCAACCTCACATTCTATTCCAGTCAAATAGTTTGGCTTTTATAAGTAATTTTAGTGAGTTTGACAAAAAGCTAATCATACTCCCCTTAATTTAGCTCTTTGATTTTACGAGCTCTTTCGTATAACTGCATTTTTAACAAAATTAAATAATTTTACAATCCCACGTATATGTGTGTTTGTGTGGCTGTGTGTGTGTGTGTTAGATTTATTTTTTTTTACAATTTGTATTATTCAAATGTGTTTTTATTTATTAAACGCTGAAAACTAATTTAACTTTTATTACTATATAATTTAATTGTTTTAATACTCATTTGTCATGTATTTATTGCTTTTAATTGTCTTTGGTATTGCTGGAGCAGAAAGCCGGTTTGGAGAAGAAGAGCATTCAGCCCTGCGAGGAAGCCAGCGAAACCACATCTATTTTGCATTGATGTATTTTTCATTGTGTTTTGAGTCTTTATTTAATATTTTTCTGTTTGCTTATTTACATATATTTATTATATTTTGCAGTGTTTTGTTGTATATGTTGCACCTATGTAATCTTCCATTAGTAATTGCATTTTTACTTCTTTTTTTTTTTTTTATTTAAATGAGAAATATAGCCTGCGAAGCTGTTAAAAATAAAATAAATTTTCCTCTTACATTCTTCTAAGACACCTCTCCACTGTGCATAACGTGAGTATAATGATAGACTACTCAGCAACCACTCCTGTCCATGGGACTTTATCATTAAGCTATGCCGCACCACTTGACGAGTTAAAATCTCAAATCTTGTTTTGATGGGGTTCTTCTTAAGGTAAAAATATACTATATAACGCAAGACTACATCACCCATATGATATTCGACCACGAGTGACATCTGCCTAGTTTATGCTGCCTCCGTGAGATAAGACTTTTATTTTTTTGTGATTTGTAAATTTACTTGCATCCCCTTCTACCCCTGCCTCCTAATTCTGCTATTTTGTAATAATTCTTCACTGTTGTATTAAAATTAGTTGTAACAAGCTTAATTCTAAAAAAATAAATACTTTGTCAGGATGAGTAGCAGTAAGTAGGTGAATTTATTGTTTGTTGTCTTAGTGTTATTTGATGATTAAAATTTTGAACATGAGCTGTCATGTTGCCTTGAGTGTGCTTAAAATACTCCTCTTTTCCACGTAGAGTATCCCTCTAACGTGGGAATTTATTTAAATTTTGTGTGCTCCACCCTTTTGGATACTACACACATTTCAATGAATAAATTATAGTATTTCGTATACAATAATTAATTATAAACAATAAAAAAAAAGAAAAAGAAAAAAAAAACATTGCATATGTGAATACAGTAGGTGTAGATCTAAAAAATGGTGGCCAGTTCTTGGATAAATGCACTAAATCCCTTGTTGAATTTGAATAAAAGTTATGGTTTGTCCGTCGGCCAAGTTCCGTTAAGAAGGTAATGTACTTGATGAGTTTTGTTCTTGGTCCGTCAAGTAATGTACAGTCGTATAAGAGGTGGTCACATGTCTGTTCAGTCTCAATGTCACATTTGCATGTATTTGTGTTTATTAGTTTAAATTTGTACAAGTAACTTTTTGTAGGTCCATGTCCTGATATAAATTGTATTTGTTTAGAATTGTTAAGTATTATTTTTTATCTCTGGTATATAGTTGGTAATGACTTATTAATTGTCGTCCTTTAGTAGTGTTTGTCCATCTTTCGTCCCATTTTTGATAAGATTCGTTTCTCAATGCTTAAGATACTCGTTGAGCAGAAAGAGCTTAGAGTCGGAGATGATGTAGTTGTGATGGTAGTAAGAGACATGATGACGTTGTGTTCGTGGGTTGTGGTGGGGCTTGGAATGCTGTGGAGGTACCTGCTGCCTACCTGACTATATCCATCTCTCTTAGTCTCTCTCTTTATCCCCCCCCCCTCCTACATCCCACCACTTCAATGAAATACCTACCTACGCCGGCTTCTTTTATCCCCCACCCCTCTGTAAAAAAGATACCATATTAATGAACAGGGCAAAGGATCTTTGAGGCACTCAACAGCCAACAGAAAGTCCCTTCTTACACGATTTAACCATTAATTAAACTTTAAAATAAATCCTACCCCCACGATTCCAAACAAATGCTATGGTTCCTTCTTGCTTTAAAACATATTTTCAAAGTTTGTGACATGAAGGTTTTTTAATATTTTTGTTGTCACCAATAATTAAGAAAACGTTTATTTAAATTAGGAACAAATACCTGAAATAATTTGCTATTCTCTCCTCACAAAAATCAGCCCACTCCCTAACATGGCGCAGCCAGATTGTTTGTGACTAGAGCTGAAACTCTTCCGACGCTGACCGAAACCTCTTCAACTATTAATTGATAGCAGATTCCCCTTAAGGGAAGTCAGCTTTTGAGGATGTACTCATGACGCGATTTTGTTCTTGAATTACAAAAATTTGAGTGAGTGAGATTAAAAATATTCTGATTTATTATAAATTACAGTAATAGATGTAGTAAACATTTTTCAATAAAAATAATAACATAAGATAAGGATAGACTATATTTTTGCTTTGCCAAAATAGTGACATAAAGGTATGTATGTTGCTTTGAGTTCTGTTAATTCACCTATAATTTTTAATTATAGTTAATAGTCCTATAACTTCAACTCCAAAGGTTGTATTCACAAAGACCTTGATTTTTGGAAATGAAGGACGTCTACTTATGAAATCAATGAGGGAACTTAAGAATGCCTAATAAACACCTGTAAGAATAAACAAGTATTGAGTCACTCGTGGCCATTCATAAAGGTCAATCATTCGCTTTCGTCTATTAATGTTCTCTTATGGGCCAGAAACACAAGTAAAGTTAACACGCTATAGTAATATGCTCTATATAGAAAGAGAGGTGGGAGATAAAAAGAGACCGAAAGAGTAGAGAGTTAGTGTGAGAAAAGAGATAATTTTGATTTCAGAAACTATTGCTAGAAATAAAGCTTCTAGCTTCTTAATTGAACGACCATCCACCTGTGAGTCAAAGCAATCAATCTATTGCTTCTTATGGCCCAAGTAGATCTAGTGATCTATCTCACTCAATCTAATAAAGTTTCCTAGATCACACTATTATCAACATACTTGTTCCCCTCTCAACTACTGTATGTGTAACAAACTTTACTGCTTAAAACTTTAAGAGATGATTCTAGACACAATTTCCAACAAAAAAGTTCGTATATGGTGTGGTCCTCACTTGTTTTGGAAATATAGTTGTTTTTCAAATTGGAGCTACATTTTCCAATGTAACAAGCCATAACTCGAGAAATGATAAAAAATCTGAGTTTACCACTTAAAAGAGCAATAAATTTTCCTTAAATAGATGTCCCAAACACAACCATATGCCATTGTAAAAGATGACTGGGGGTTTAATTAGAATAAGTAACGACATTTTCACACTCTGTATACATTCTTCTTTTATTGCTCCACTATCTGGAGTCAAGATTTTAACACTCGGACTTCAGAAAAACTTTCAGTAATCTGCAAATCTCTCCTTTTTGTTTTCAAATTCCAATATTCTTCATCGCTAATATTTTCAAAATTGCAAAACTAGATTTTATTTCAGCACTACTGAAACTGAACTTTCTAATAAAATATTTTGTTTTCTACCAATCGGACCTCTGATATTTATGATAACAAAGTTATAAAAAAAGAAGCAACCTCATTTACAGGTATTAAAAAAAACTTTTTTAAAAAAAAGTCAATCCAGTTTATTAAAATTAATTAAAATAATCCAGAATTTACATACAGAGAAGAAGTCCATTTGCGAGACCATACAGTACAACATGCCGCAGCTTTCTAAGTAAGTAAAGGGCATTTTTGGAAATAATAGTGCAGATTTTGTGTAAAGTAATAACACTGACTGACTGGTTTTGAATTTCAAGTAAGAATCTAAGAGAATTATGTCATAAGGCTTTGCTGTCCTAATACCTACTAGAGGCCACCAAAGTGGAATTAGTATCTTATCTAACAATAAGGTGTCTGCATTGAAAAACTCAGTTGGTTAATTCAATTAATTTGCAGCTTACTAAATTTAGGAGTTTATCTGAAGTTTGAGTTTTAAAATCTTATCTTCAGATAGTGGAGCAATAAAAGAAGTAAGTTTAAAGAGAAAGAAAATGTCTGAACTTTTTTGTTGGAAATTATGTAGAGAATCATTTCTCAAAGTTGGCGCACTAAAGTCTGTTACACCCTTTATACAGTGCTCTTTGTGTTTAGAATTACAATTATATTGAGAAATGGTCATAGCATATAACTTGAAATGGTGTGAATAGGAAGAGGCTCACTTTAGCTTAGTGAGGAAATTAAGTTGCCATTTCAATAAAAACAAGAACAAATACAAGTTGAATTGCGTGAATACTTCTAAACACTAATATAGATATTTTAATAAAATATGTACCGTGGTACGAAAATAAATTATGCCGAAACAAGAAAAATGGGGAGTTGAAGCAGTTAAGCCCTTGAATCTGTTAACCGAAAATTTTCGTAATTCAATCATTTCCCTGAAAGCAGTAAAAAAAAAAGTCCACCATGCGGATGACGATGGGGCGAATTTCTCAAGTGCTTGAATGATTAAAATATGACATTTCATACTCTATCCTCTATGTATCTCTTAGTAAGAACCTGCGTAACACCATTTAAAATTTAAGCTGCACATGAGATGTTTAGATGTATAATACCTTAAAGTGGAAGTAGCATTAGTAGGAGTACGACAATGTGTAGAACAGCGATTGCCGTACATTATAATATTGACAAGATTCAGTTTATAAAATTGTCCAATCCGCCGCATAAAACGGAGATACTTAATAATTCATATTTTACTTTTCTGCTAAAACCTCACTTTTCATTTAGTTAATTATAAGTGAAGACTAATGTAGTTCGATGTAATCGAACGGTCATTGTAACGGCCAAATCAAATTTGCGCTCACTAGTGTTCAAATATATATATATATATATATATATATATATATATATATATATATATATATATATATACATATCCTCACCGTACAGGGTTGTAATTCTATTTTTGAGACATAGCTGGGACGTATTTTCATTGTGAGGAGTTCGGCTATTTTCTCCAGCGGTTTGAATTTTTGTTGGTATGCAAATTTTCGATGGGAATGCGTCCATCTTCGTCAGGCAATGTTTTAATTTAAAACTATTTAATTAAAAATTAAAACATTGCCCGACGAAGACGGACGCATTTCCTTCGAAAATTTGTACACCAACAAAAAATCAAACAGTGGAGCAGATAGCCGAACTCCTCATAATGGAAATGCTTCCCAGCGATGGAGCCTCAAAAATAGAATTACAACCCTGTACGGCGATGGTATACACAAGTTACGTGTGTGTATATATATATATATATATATATATATATATATATGTCTGAATGTATGTATTTATTCATTAACCAGCAGAATAGCCACCAGCGTTAGAAGCAACTAAGCGTAGATTTGAAGCAACTTGATGAACTTAAAATTTGTTTGACATTGGGTTAGCAAAATCAAATTTCAAGATTGATTACAACGTCCACCAGATGATAAACGCCATGAAGTAGCCACGTCCTATTTTGGCATGAGTTGTAATTTTCTTGTTATTCAACAGGCTTATTTTCACCCCCAGTATATTAATAAATATTGTGGAATGCGGTAATACTGCATTTTTTAACTTCATAAAAAGACAACGATATTATGAATAATGAATAACCATTGAATTTTCCACAAAAGAATGAATTCCTAGTGGACCGATTATTTATAAAAAAGCCTTTTGTAGTGGAAACCTTCGGAGAAAGTGTGAAACAGGGAAGAATGGAAACAGGAAGAATATAAAAAAACACAGCAAAGATAATTTCATACAATAACATGGGGCAAGTAAGAGAAAAATCTCCCAGAGATTTAGAAGGGTCTCCTTTTCCGTTTTTGTTCGAATTTCGTAAGAATAGAGAAAGTTTGAAAATGTTTTAGAAAATAAATTTATACACAAATATTTTAAAAACAAAACTAATACGCCAAACATGAATGCCTCCAACATAATTTTAAGAAAATTGTCATTATCTCGTAATTACAAAATGGCACCATTAACCTATTGTACTATTGAAGTGGGGTTTACAAATATTTTCTGAAGTACACTCCACTATGCAGGGGTAGACAATTCAATGTAATGAGCAATATAGTTTACTGCTCACAGCAAAAATTCATTTAAATTTGTCTTTTAGCATTTTAAGATATATCTCAATACTCAAAAGTAATTGTTTTTAAATATTTGATAAAACGCTATACCTATGTTGGTCTATTTAGATTTACAGAGTCAGGACTAGAATAACTCCGTCATAAAGCGGCTGCTACCTTATTTCGTACTTGCTGAAGTGACCCAAAGGGGACTTTTTTCATATTATGTTCTATTTTTCCTTTAGCGAGAACACTGTACTTGAAATTTAAGACGACGTAAGATGTTAATAATCATAACTGAAAATAGAAATAGTATGAGTAGGAGGGGGGGGGGATTTACTGAGACTGAAACCCCAAATCCCGGATATTTAGATTAATATATGCTAAGGAAAATGTGTATAGAACAACTCTAAGGTAACAATTATTTAACAAGACTAGTTGCATAATATTTTTCAAGCCGATACATAAAAACCTGGTTATTCAGGATTTATGTTGGTTGGTATGAATATATAAATACACACACACACACACACACACACACACTCACATAAATATATTTAATACTAAACATATGCATTATGTCGGTTAAAAGTATACGGACATGATGAATATTACAGTTACCATGCCTGAGTATTACCCATAACATGTGGTTATTAAGTTGTGCGTGGCAAGAAACCGCGAAATACTTATTCACTCTCACAAACTCACATCGTGCATTCTAACAGAATTTAAAAACAAATAATATATATATTCGCCAAAATGTTTTTCTGTACTATTTCCTGTCCCCAAAGGGTCAATAGAGACGCAAGTAAATATTTTTCAATATAGTTAAAAGAAAACGTCGTGGAAATCATAAAAGTTATTTATTGAAGTCCAAAGTATGCTACGATGGTTAATTGGGACGGGTTATCTAAGGATTATATTTAGTGAGTCCGTCACTAAATAAATTTCTATTGCCAGGGTAATGGATAATGTTCATAAAACAAAGCCATTGATAAACAACGCAGGAGGGTTATAACTAAAACATTGTAAGGACACATGTAAATGTAATAGAAATAAATACAATTCTGTACTTATCGAGTTTTTTTTTTCATACTTGGGATATACTATTTTCCAACTTCCGTCCGTAGGGGCTGCGTAAACTAAGCAGATTTCCCTTCATCAATAGTTTAACAAAAATTCGAACATTCGATTTACAACAAGATTGGTTCTATACACTTTTTCGATCCCACTCATAATAACAGAGATAATTTGAATTTTCGAAATTCCTCCTCTAAACCATTGTCATAAATGGAACCTCAAGAGCTGATTTCTCTTGAAAGAATTCTGCTAAAACTTTCATAAGTAATGATATATAATTATTTTTAGAGCTATTACTATTAGCTTCGCAATTATTAGCCATACAATGGTAACTATGAACGATAAGAAAGATATTCAATATAGTTCTTTAGTTTATGGAGAAATATTGAAAAAGTTCATAATTGGGGAAATGTCGAAAACAATGCTTTTGAAATAATTAAAAAGCCAGAGTAAATATCAGAAATGGCGTGAAAGTAATTATGGCCGTCAAACGAACCAAATACTAGCCAATTTTTATGAATAGTGTATCGACTGTATGGAACGTCAATGTCACAAAGCCCCAGCGGGAATGTATTCCTGTCACCACCTCTTTTGATCGTGCCAAACATGCAAATCAGCTAGGCTCTTAGTAGAATCTCTCGACCCTCGCCACTTCCTCTCAAAGGCATACATGGCACTTGTATTCCCTTTATTTACTTCTTTTTTCGACACCCTTCTCATTATAGCAGATTTCCCTCACGGGAAATGAGCTATTGAGGTCGCTCTCATGACCTGAAATTTGAAAAATGTCCATCCTTCCTACCCAGGATATGACGAAAATGATGTCCGTATAAAATTATATGTATGTATATATATATATATATATATATATATATATGTTAACGCTCAAGAGGTCGCAATTTTGGTTTCATCGTTACCAAACGTGATATTAATAGTTTTATGTAAAAGTAAAGATCAAGTTCGTTAATTGCTAAAATCAGGCCAGTAGGGGGGTATTTAGAAACTTCATAATATCTCTGTTACTATACGTCGGATTGAAAACTTGTATAGAACCATCTTTTTCAAATTGAAAGACGTATAAATATTGTTCTATACATATTTTCTTTATAATGAATATTAACCGAGATATTTGGATTTTATAGTTTTCGGCTTTCAATAAACCCCCACTCCTACTCACATGTGTGTTATACCAGAACTTGGGAAATCTGCTTAGTTTAAGCAGCCCCTGAGTGACTGACTTTTAATCATCAGTTCACTAGCACAAACGTACTTGCGTTTACATATATCACAAACAACATGAAAGAGATGGAAAACATAATTATGTCTCCTTTTTTTTTGGTAACACATCACAGATAACCACCATCCACTAGACGTGGTCATAGACAATAATCTAATCGAACTAAACACTTATCTGCTTTTAGCAGATTCCCCTAGGGACAGAAGATCATGAGATTGTACTCATGACGTGATTATCGAAACATTTCTTTAAAAGTCAAGGAGATGGCGACAATTAAGTCTGTTCAAATATACATATATATACACATATGTGAGTGTGTTTATGTATTTATATAAATTGATACTTTTGTCAATCAACGATCTAGCAGGTGCAATTTTACGTTATATTGCTCGTTACCAAATTTCCTGCATAAACTTTTTTTTTTGTAAAGCAAAAGATCAAGTTCGTTATTGGTTGAAATAGGGACAGGAAGAGGTCCAATTATTATAGGTCAGACAAAAAAATCGTATACAACCATTCCTATTGTAAATTTAAATTTCTATAAATGTTGTTCTAGATATTTTTTCGTAGCTCCAAGGTAAATCATATTCCTGCTCATGGTAAATCTGCTTTGTTCACGCAGCATCTGCGTGACGGACTTTTAACTCGTTCCTATAGCATGATCAGAAAAGTATAAATTACTTCCCAGAACACGTCACTCCATGCTTATTAAACAGATAGCAACAACTCCAGGAATATAGAATGCTCACAGACCTCAATTAGCATGTACGAACAACACTCAGCTCGGAACTCACACATTAATATTACACTCAATCACATTAAAAAAATGAAATGAACTTCCCGCACAGAATTCAACATTTTACAATACAATTCTTCAATATTTCACAAAAAACCCTTCTCATAAACTAATCCCCCTTCTCTAACAGCTTATGAAATCCGAGGTGTTATGATTTATTTTCTCATTCTTAGCATTATTGTATTTCTCAAAAAGCTCCTCTTTTTCACTTAATAATAAATTGGTGGCCATTTACTTAGAAATTGAACCACAGTCTACACGTCATTTGGATTTTCCAAGCAAATTAGAAATGTAGACAATATATTATGTGCATCACAATATTACATATACTTTTTTTTAAAGACAAATATTATCTAATCACTGAAACACCACATATAATAAATGCTGACCATAAGAATTAAGGAAATACTGCAAAAATTACGGCACAAGAAAAGAAAACGTCTCTTTTCTTTTGGAAAGACCTATTTGATATAATTGGAGAGAAGAAACTTTTGCAGTTATAAGCACTATTTCACAGAAGAAATATCATTTAAGATTGGAAAGGTGAAAACAGAAAATTCCTCAACAAATGCCTTTCCATGTGGATAAAAATAAATATGGTGTTTCTTAAAATAAACATTAGTCAAATGTTAATGATAAACAAACTCTAAACGTTTATAAAATAAAAGAATTGAAAATAATATTCTCAGGATTCGGGTGAAAAGGACGATTACGCCGTACGATATCGTTTATCTTCAGACTCTAAATGGTAGTCATCAAATAGCAAGTTTTGTTTTTAAAAAACGAACAAGGATAAAAAGATGATCAATTGAGCCCACCATTAAAACAGAACTTCTAAAGTTCTGTCATACTGCGAATGACCTGAAAACTTGGTGGTCCTGAAGCAGGGGTCTCCACTGTAAGAATGTTTTAAATATGGTCATCCTCCCTTTCGATTTCTATGCAAGTCTATTAAAAATAATAAACGCTTTCACATAATTGTTTGTCTAAGGGTATATTAGTGCTGAGCATGCAAGACGTAAACGGTGCCAAAGAGACTCTTATTGTAATGATTTCAATTTATAAAATGGTTATAAAATCATTTCGAACAATTTTAAAATAAAGTAAAAATAAAAAAAAAATAGATAAATATTAATATTTCAACAGCACACGTAGTATTAACAATAGCTTTAGACTATGAAAAAATCCGTCATCCCGCGTAAACTAGGCAGTTTTCTATTACGAGAGGAAACAGTGTACAGTAAAATACACATAACTCCTCTGTATATTGTAATCAGTACATCCTTCCCAAGTTTTATATTTAAACAATACTAGAATAGTAAGCCGATAAAGAGATGTCTAGTGAATAGATAAATGTGAACTTTGCAATGTTAGGAGTGGAAGTTCATCGAATACAGGTTGAAAAATGTCAGTCATGCAGGGACTGCGTAAACTAAGCAGATTTTCCATGTGCGCCACGTATTTGTATTTATCTCAATAAGTAAAAGTCCAATGAGAACAATATTCGGTATTTAAGCTTCGAATAAAGTGGCCTATTATATAACAGGGTATTATTTATGTGGCATTAGTAGAAGTGAGGGTTTGCTGAAGGCTGAAAACTGAAAAATGCAAATATCTCGGTTAATATTCAAGATAACAATATTTATAATACATTTAATTTACAATAAGATTGATTCTATGCACTTTTTCGATCAGACGAATAGTAACGGATATATTTCGAATTTTCAAAATTCTCCCTATCTAAACCCCCCTCCCCCTTGTCTGATTTCAGCCGTCAACGAACTCGATCTTTCTTTTTACATAAAACGACTAAATATCGAATTTGGTAACGATCAAACAACAATTGCGACCAACAGACATAGAGCGGTAACAGACATTTATATATATATATATATATATATATATATATATATATATATATATATATATATAATTTTGAACGGACCTCATTTTCGTCATCTCGTAGGTATGATCGATGAACGTTTGAAGAAAATTTTCGAAAACCGCGTCATGAGTACAAATTCGGGGAAATCAGGTATACATGCCTTTAATTTTGTTGAATTTTTAGTGTCCGTCATTGTATTATAAACCGTATTTAAACAAGAAGATTAACTCTACATGATGCTAAACCTAGGTGGGTAATTGACATTCTCGATACGTAGTTGAAAATAAACTTGATATAAGTGTTAAAATATTTCATTCATAAATATATAGCCACTACGTCATTTCCGGCAGTGAAGGGGTGGCGAACTCTGAATACATGAGTCGAATAGATAATTAGTCTTCTGAATTAATCAGAAGGATACAATCATAAGCGCCTCTGAGTAATGTCATACTTTGAAGAAAATTCTAGGTTATCATCACACCTACCTATTAGGCACTCCGTAGGCGGTAGGATCCACAGATCAGTGTGCTCTCCACACAGTCGCCATACACAGTTTCACGAGATAAAAATATAAGCTTTAAACTCATAAAACTAAAAGATTATAACCCTACTTTTGACCAGTTATTATCAAATGTCATAAGGAGCTGAACTGCTTTTCAACAGAGGTATCCACTTGCGGCAATTTCTCTTCTAACAAAATTAATCTTTAATACACGAGTAATTTGGACACATCACGTGGACTCTTGAAATTCCTGTAACAACTATTTTTTTTGGATTCTATATGTAATCCTATCATTAAAACATAAAGTTAAACTAATTTTGTAGGAGATGTGGTGGAGGGTTACAATACATTAGGTACCGAGGAATTATTTTGGTGGAAATTAAAAAAAAATGTTGAAGAACAATGTTACTAAATGAAAGTGAGATATTAATGATATACACACTACCATTTTGTTTTTAATTTATAATGAAAAAAAAGTATAAAATGATGAAAGGTAGAAAAGAATTTAAAAAAGTTTGCTTTGAACCAGCAAGATTAAGAGACATTATTGTATTTATGATGTTATTTATATATTTAAAGAATTTATATATTATTTATGATGTTATTCATATATCGAGTTCGATTCTCACATGGGCAATAGAAATTTGTTTAGTGATGAAGTCATTAAATGAAAACCTTAGTGTCACGATGCCTAAAATAGGGTGGTAACCTGTAGATAACTGTAGAGTCCCAATTAGGTATAGTAGCAAAAGGTGCCCGTATTAACTTCCGTTATTTGCAACTTATTACATAGTAGCAATAGTAGAAATTATAAACTCATTTATTTTAAAATTCTTTAAATATATTATTGCATATTTCAAGAATTTTGAGATTAATGAGTTTATAATTTGCAAAAAAAAAATTATTATTTTACATCCACTTTTACATAATTAATCGAATGTTTTAAGGCAAAAATAAGGTTTATAAAGAATATTTGAAATAAAATGTAATGAAATATATTCCATGAATGAAGCATATTAATAGATAATCTTGAGGTTTGATATTAACAAATTTCCATGAAATCTTCCCCTTGTAAGGCGTTTCATGTCAAACTAATGGTCGAGTTGGTTAATGGCTGAAATCGAATCAGTGGGGGGGGGGGTTTGAGGGGAGGAATTTCGAAAATTCGCAATATCTCCGTTATTATATGTCGGCTCGAACAATTGTATAGAACTAATCTTATTGCAAATGTCATGTTCTATAAATGTTGTTATGTATGTTTTTTCACTGTCTTGATATTAACCGAAATATTTGCATTTATTAGTTTTCGGCCTCCAGTAAACTCAAACCCCGACTCATGTAATATTAACAATAAGCTGATATATTATGAAGCACTTTATTTGAAGTATAAATACCAAAAATTGTTCTCATTGAACCTTTACATATGCGTGGCGGACTTTTAGCAGATTTCCCTTAAGGGAAATCAGCTATTGAGGTTCGTACTCATGACGCAGTTTTCGAAGTTTTTCTTCTGTCCATCGATCCTACCTAGGATATGACGAAAATGAGGTCCGTTCAAAACTGCATGTATATATATATATATATATATATATATATATATATATATATATATATATATATATGTGTGTGTGTGTGTGTGTGTGTGTGTGTCTGTTACCGCTCTAGCAGTCTCAATTATTGTTTAATCGTTACCAAAACGAAATTTAGTTTTATGTAAAAAGAAAGAAAGGACGGCTAAAATCGGACCAGGGGAGGAGGGGTTTAGAGGGGAGGATTTCCGAAAATTGGAAATATCTCCGTTACTTTACGTCTGATCGAAAAATTGTATAGAAACAATCATATTGCAAATTAAATTATCTATAAATGTTGTGATGTGCATGTATTCCTTATTTTTAATATTAGCCGATATATTTGTTTTTTTTTAGTTTTCCGTATTTATTTGTAGCCTAAATACCAAATATTGTTCTCATTGAACTTTTACGTCATGAGATAAATGCAAATATGGGATGCAAGTGGGAAATCTGCTTAATTTAAGCAGCCCCTGCGTGACGGACTTTTATTAATGCTACTTTATACATAGGGCCACGGGCACCTTTCAGGTTGAGACAAAGTTTTCATATGGGTACATAACGAAATTAACGGCTTAATGCACAACCCTTCACTACTTCAATTATGATTCCTGAGATACTATATACTTACAACTAGGGATTTGGATAATAAATTGATATATTAAAGAAAAGGAAAAGGAATTTAACGGATGTAACTAAGCGTTTATTAATATTTTATGTAGTTATCTAATTAATTAATTATAAGTAATTAAAATGGAATTATCTAATTAATGTTTTATGTAAAATTGTAATTACAAGCATCAGCAGGTTATAGTGAATTCATTTTCTTTTCAGTACATATTGTTGTATCTTCGGGCTATCTTCGTTGTGCAGAAGAATAGAATATTGGGGGGGGGGGGTGCAACTCCCTTCTCTTTAAGGAGAAATATAAAGTCATATGTAGCGTCCAGGGCTAATGCAACGCTAACTAGGTGTGGGCCTGCATGCAAGAGAATGTCGCCATAGCAACAGCCCAAGTACTCTTGCGTAAATACAAGTTGTATCGATTGCGCACATAATATTTATCGTGTTTCCTTAAGAGCAAGCATAGGCTGTGTTTGCCTGCCTTAACCTTCATCAGGGCGTGCCCTGATTTGTAGTGTCATGTACACACGGCGGTAATTGTTATTCATTGTAAATACTAGGTACTCATAAAATTATTGCTTCGTTCGAACTTCATACTTTGAAGGACTCGCTTCATCAATCAGCAAAATCAGTAGCACAACATCAAAGGTAAACAAAAGTATCCATTCATTCTTGAGAAATCTGAAAAGTTGCAACCTTCTGCAAATACTCACCGGTCAAAGAGACGACGCTTTGACATAACTCATTAAAATAATTGATCATATTTTCTTTCTACCAGTGCACAATCCTTCTTCTACGAGGATAGATAAAATATATTCCGGCAGATACGTTTTCTTTTATTATAAGTATTCGGACTGCTTTCAAGCTCTTTAGCTTGATTTTGGAACTGATACAAAATAAATTAAATTATTTATTAACCCCCTCTTTGTGCATCTAAAGCTAATTGGGCGGAGTTATCTACAGCTTACCACCCTTTTCTAGCCAGAGTAGTACTAAGGATTTAATTTAATGATTAACGTCACTAAATAAATTCCTTTGCCCAGGCGGGAATAGAACTCGCCACTCTAGGCTTTACTTCACATGGCTAACCTGAGCCCGATGATACAAAATAGGTAGATGTAATACAGTGAGTTACTACGAGTAAACGTCGTACTGAAATTTCTGAGTCAAGACTAGTTTCATATTAAAATGAACACGTGCATCAAGTATGCATGACCTGTAAATTTTGGGATATCTACTCAATGACGGCAATGAAGCTAGAGACTGATTTGGATTAACTTCTACTTTGGGGCTCAGGGGAATCAAGTAAGTTAAGGCGTCGAGGAAATGGAATTGATATAACAAAATAAACTCCTAATTTCTATCCCGGCTATAAAAAAGTGGTAATGTGCTGATAAGTTGCCCTGATTAATTAGTCTTGGTAGCATAAAGTAAAAGTTAATAAATTATATTCACGTACTGTCCCACTACATGGAAGATAAGAAGCTTTGGACTAACAGATGCTCATTAGAATCCTGAAAAAGTTTATTGTACTACCCCTCAATCTAAGGCGGAAGGTCGCTACAGACGCGAAACTAATTGAGAAATAAGAATGTTAACACGGTTTAATAATCATTAGATGGTGGTTGTTCATTTTTGTTCCTTGCACAATCGATTTGTTTATTGCAGTTAACCAGGTCATATTTTTACAATTAATTTGATAACTTTGTTCCTCAAATGTTCTTTGGACATGTCTGGCGGTAAAGTGTCTAAGGATTTACTTATTAAACATTAAGTATTTATTATTTTAGAATCAAACAAATAAGACTCTGCTTTTTTTTGCACCATTATGATGCAGTGGAATCAAAAATGGTTGTACTTCGGTCCTGGGAAGACACACTGCCCGCATAAACTCGAGTGGAGAGAAGATACGGGCACTAGTTGACACAGGCAGTAGTTGCACTCGAAAAAGCCGATAGTTGAGACTGAGTAAATATGTCACTCGATCATCGACTTGGGGTACTTACTATAATAATTAGTAGTTTTTCAAAAAATAAGAAGAAAATTGCAATTAAAGTGACATCAAATACATTTTAATTCACAGTTTAAAAAAAAAATCTTATAAATTGCATTTATTGTCTATAAATCCTCTCGCTATGTGCCAAGTCTGTAGGAATTTATAGGCAATAAATACAATTTGTAAGAATTTTTTTTAAACTGTGGATTAAAATTTATTCGATGCCACTTTAATTTCAATTTTCTTTATCAAATACAGAAAGAATCATTTGTATTCAAATACAAGTAATATCAGTCCATTCCTAGAGGTACACAGCTATTGTATATTGTCTCAGCAATTGATCTTTAGACGATTTATTGGTTACAAATTATTTTAAAACTTTTAACCTCTATTTATGATAAAAATTATTTCGTGTTGGCAACCGTTGTTCTTATTAAAAAAAATCCATTAAGAAACATAACATGAAAAGTCTTTTATAAAAGATACCTCGTCATGTTAGCTTTGTGCTGGAAGATGTGCTAATTAGGAACGAACACAAAACTTCATTTGGCATTGAAGTGTTTTACTAAATTCTTCATTGGAAATGAAGGGGGTTTATTTAACGGTATACTTTTCCTTGAAGTGCTCATTCGTAAGTTAGGAGAGATCCTGCATTGACAAGTCCACTAATTATCGACACATTTCTCCAAATAAAGGAGTGTGAGTAAAGTTAGAATAGCAACGTGACAAATATGTTCTTTAACAAGAAATTTCAAGAGGAAATCCCGTGAGGTAGGAGTGACCTCACTGTTGGCTCATTGCGAAAAAGTAGCCCACAAGATGGGAACTACCAGAAGAAGCTTTGAGTCAGAGGAGAAATTATAATTGAAGGAGACGGGTATTTTTGTAACTGTTTAGCTTACGTGGGGCGCATAAAGGCGAGTAAAGGCATGAACTTGAAAAGCAAACTAATTAAGCAGGCTTTCAAACATGGAAGTCGACGTGCAAACAAAGGTGCGAGCTTAGACCTAACTTAACACAACCTTTACTAACTGCGCTCATACATCGGATTCCGAGAACTGGCTAGTGAGTATAGGCAGCGTGACATAGATCGGCCGCCGTGACGTCAGGCTATGACGGCGAAGAGGAAGTGAGAACCAGTTGGTGAGCGGTTGAGTCAGCTGCTGGCACTCCTCAATAGTGCCATTCTATAACATTAGCATAGGAGCAAGGGGTAGGTCATGAGTTAATACCCCTATATATTATTCAGATAAGCCCTCGGAACAATTAGCCACTTAAAGGGACTAATTCAACATTTAACTCTACAATCGGCCTATTCACTAGTAGATTACACACAAATGTTACCGCAGCTTATATTCAAGTCCAAATAGACAGTTATCTCTAATATTTAAAAGTCCGTCATGCAGGGGAGGCGTAAACTAAGCAGATTTTCCACGTGAAGTTTTACAATAGAGAAATCTGCATGGTGGTAACACTAAACACCACCGTGAGTAAATAGAAACGGTAATTAAAATTCTTTCAGTAAATTTTAATAACCTCCCAACGGAAAGCGTCTGAATTGTAAACAAACAGGTCTGCCAACCTTTCTGACCTGAACAGATAGATAGAAATATTCTTCACCAGAAAGAAAAACTATTACTGAAATATACTGAATATAACATATTGAATCAGTATAATGTTTATCTCAAGCACTCAAATTTTATTAGTCCAAGAACTTAAGACGGGTGGGGGAGGGGGAGAGATAAACTGTACATATTATTTGTATAATAAACGTCTCTTGATTCGTATAATAGAGGAAAACAATATTTGGTATTTAGGATTGGAATAAAGTGGTTTATTATATAACAGAGTATTGTTGATGTGGCATGAGTAGGAGTGGGGGTTTGCTGAGGGCCGAAAACTAAAAAATGCAAATATCTCAGTAAATATTGACGTTAGAGAATAAATGTGTATAACAATATTTATTTTACATTTAATTTACAATAAGATGGTTTCTATAAAATATTTCGATCCGATGTATATAACGAAGATATTTGGAATTTTCAAAATTCTCCCCTCTAAAACCCCTCTCCCCCAAGTCCGATTTTAGTTGTTAATGAACTCGATCTTTAGTTTTGTATGAGACGCTTATATATTGAGTTTACTAACGATATAACAATAATTGCGACCGCTAGAGCGATAACAAAAAATATATATACAATTTTGAACGGACCTCATTTTCGTCATCCCTTAGGCAAATCTACTAATAAACAAAACTTTTATATAGTCATATAGAAGTATTTATTTATTTTTTTTCGGTTGGCATTATAGACCATGGAGATCTTTAGCTGCCCCCAATTGAGAGACGGAGGGATTTTTATATAGAGTGTGCTCAACTCGACGAACAACCCCCGTTAACAAAGTTGAACCTGAATTGAGTTGTCTGGAGTAGACTGACGGATCACAATATATATTTAAACGGTTGTCATTTCCATCACCTCCTAGGTAGGATCGATGGGCAGAGGAAATTTTCGAAAAACAGCGTTCTGCTACTATGATTCCCACACACTTAATAATAATCCAAGGAGATAAACGACTGAACTACATACACATACATACTGTGAGATTTATTTCTCACAATGTACGTATAATTAAAACTCTAGACATAGAAAAGAAGTTAGATGCCTCCCACCCCATTTAAAATTTAAAATTCAATGCATATCCATTTTCAAAATTTGACTATATACAATGATGTCCATAAGAAGGTAAAACTATATTTATAGTCTTGAAAAAATGTTTTAACTAACTATTATAGAAATTTGACACTGAGAAATTGGAAGGATGAACACGGAGATTAACATGTAAAACTAGGTGGGTCTTTTCGATCAAAAAACCAACAACAACTCCTATTGTCAACATTTTTGAAACGGATAATAAGTGGAGTATAAACGCTTTGTCAGAATTGTTACGCATTTCAAAATGGTCTATGCGCTTTCGAATTTCTATGAAAACCATTCCTGATAAAGTGTCAGTTCTCTTATTGTTTCAGCTGAAAACGAGATGACTTAAACCTACTACTTGATTCCGATATAATCAGTAATACCTCACTCAACCATTAAATAATAATTGACAAATGAAAAATTCACAAGCAATCACTGGGAATTTACTCAATTTCCAGTCCCATTCCAGACTTCGCCTCCCGCTCTGGATTCGCGCTAATCTGGAGCTGGAAATCCTCGCCCAAAGCCTTCTGTATTTCTGAGCAATTTTTTTTTTTTCGTTTTTTGATATATTCAATTGAATATTAATCTACTTATAACAATCGAATAACTACCTTAGTTTAAGAATCGTGAGTGTAGATAGATAGATATTTTATTGGCTTCTGTTTACAACATGTTGCCAAGAGTCTGGCCAATTAGTGTTAGAATGGTTATTAATATATTATATGTACTTCTTAAAGTATTTATAAATAAAATAAAATAAGAGTCGTGAGTGTATATAAGTGAAATCAGCTGTTGAAATAGCACCGATACAATTTTCATAAAATTTCTCAAATGTCTATAAACCGTAGCCACTATATAGACCCTGTATTACACTTCTTGAAACATAACAACATTTTCAAAAAATTATAATGTTAGACAATACTGAAAATATATGCAGAAAAATTAGCATAATTACCTAAATATAATAAAGTGATTATAGGAATTTAACTGATTCGTCGCTAAATCGCCCCAGTCGTAATAATAAAAATTTAATAAATACAAAATTAGAAGCAGTAAATGGAGTAAGGATTTCTCTTAGTACAAATGTTTGCAGCGAAGGGAATACTTCCTTCTTTCCTAGAAACTAATAATGTCTAGGGATGTTTGTCTTTTCTGATTCATCTTCAAGAGTCATTGTACAACAGTAGATGTTGTAGAGGAGTTGATGAAAGGACGAAGGCTGCTAGTTGGGCCGAGGGGCGTGCTGTTGGTAGTTATTGATTGTGATCAGTGTTGTAATTGGCTTGATACGACCCTTAACAATCCCCAAACAGTCTAACATGCTCTCCATCATTAGTCCAGTGTACGTCCGGCCGAACACAACCTACCCCCCAACTATGACTTCCTCGAAATGATGGCTCTAATGAAATAGAAATAGATGGGATTTGTTTAGAATACATAGAAAGTATAATGTTGCGTGTGTGTAGGTCTGTAGGAGAGAGTGCGTGCGCGCGTATTTATGTGTAAAGCAATCTGGAAGTAACCTAGTGAATGTCATAGAGAGTGTAAGTATTAATGAATATCAATACCACAGGTCTGAAGAGTAATATTATACGTACAATAAATACTATCAGGGATGTTTACGGATGAAATAGAACTTAGCATATCATTGTCAAGAGATTTGATAAAAATAAAAATAAAATCTATGATTAGCCATGATGTATCCTTAGGGTAGAGATGTTTCTCACCATTGTACAACATGACATTAATGAGACATTATGTCGATTTAAGTAAAAAAGTCCGTCACACAGTGGCTGCATAAGCTAAGCAGATTTCCCACGGGCATCTATAACACGCTTGTGATCTCATCAGAACACATATTCTCTGTTTATATATAGAAATCTGATGAGTAAAAGAGTTATGGGTATGGGGAGTTACTGAAAGCTCTCTCTGAAAACAAGGAAGTACAGAGAAACTCAACTTAATTCTTGAGGTACGTATTAATGCATGGAGCGATAATTGTAGAATATCAATAGTTTAACAAAATTGGTTCTATAACATTTTACGATCCGACTTATAACAGAGATATTTTGAATGTTCCAATCCCCCTCTCTAAACTCCTACTATTCCAGGTCCCATTCCAAATATCGAGTATTAAATAAAGATTTTCGAGTAAAGAACGAAAATTCTTAATTGATGATATCATCACATAACGTATTTGCATGTATGCTCATAAAGGAAAAGCTCAATGAAAACAACATTTGGTATTTAACCTTGAAATGAACTGATGCATAGCATACTAGCTTTTCATATGGCATGAGTAGGAGTGTGATGTTTACTAATGGCCGAAAACTAAAATATGGAAATATCTCCGTAAATATTCAATATATAGAAAACAGGTACATAACAACATTTATAAAACATAACATTTGCAATAAAATTGATTTTATACAATTTTTCGATCCGACGCTAAATTACAATAAATGTTCTGTCGTATCGCATTATGCTTTAGCATCTAATGGAAATGCTTATAAAATATATCCATTTCATGCTTATAAAATTCTTTATTTCAAGATTCATTCGTGGTATTCACTTGAGTCGAAGACAAAACAACACCCAACAAAGAGCATTACGAAAGGAGAAGAAAAGAAAGTAAATGTTTTTATTTTAAACTTCCTTCTCATTTTTCTAGAGTGGAGTTGACAACCCTCTCGTCCCTTGAGATACATTATATAAAATGATCCATTATGAAATACAAATTGTTTTCCATGCTTTCCAAGAATTTAAGGAAGCCCATTGTCCAAAGACATTTGAACCTTTTTAAAGTGCTCGTCAAACATGAGCTGCTTATTACCTAAGCAAATTTCCTAACGTTAATTGTCTATTTGCACGTCGATATAGTTTTATTGCACAAGATATTTAAAAAAATAATTATTGGAGTGTCCAAAATGATTTTGAAGTAGAGCTTAAACTGTGTTATTTGTAACATTATACGTTACGTCATTTATCACATAGAAAAGAAACCTTAGTCTGTCCTCCATAGTGTTTTATTTTATATATTTTCATATTATATAACTAATAAAATACCTTGTATGTATCTAAAATTTGGTGCCCAAACTCTAAACTATTAAAAAAAGATATATAAAAAAGTTTGAACTTAGTTTTAGGAAAGCTTGCACCGCAACAAACTGGCAAGAATAATGCATTTAGGATTTCAATATTTCTCGAATCTAATTAGGGACCTGTTTGATTTCTAACAACATTGTAAATGAAATGTGCAACAATTAATAGGAAATTATAAGCTATTCATTTATTTTCACAAAAACATTTTTGTACAGAATTAACAAGATATATGCTTGCTTGATACTTATTAAAGACTTTATTTGTGGGATATATACATCTCGCATTGAGTTATGTTCCTCCCATTGTAGCCATTGTGTGCCCAGGACATACGACTTTTCACATTAGTGTAGAATATTGTACAGTGAAAATCTACCTTACTTAGCCGATCTACCGGACTTAGTACTCATACGCTTGAAGTATATCACGAAACCTCACAGCTTCCTTGGATCTTGGAAAAGTTCATTTCATACGGTTTCAGCAATAAGCTACGCAACGTTAAAGCGACATATGATTTGAAAAACTTCAGATCGTGAATCAAGAAGGGGAGAGTAGTGTTGACTCGGCAGGGCATAGGACAAACGATATTGCCTCAGTACACTTACTCAATATCGAAAGACGAAGTTCCTGTTTGCCCTACATGGAATACTCCTTGATTGGTTAAACTGTAGCTTGCTGAGGATTGAGTTTAGTATCTGGGGAAGTATTTATGAAATAACCAACAAAACATAGTGTCTGATCGACTTTCCTGGAAAGTAAAAACTCACATCTAAAACTTAAATAAACACACAACAAATTCACACACATAAATACTGCATATAATAGTGCTGAAAACTTCTATGTAAGTCGGCTCTTTCTTCGATCTGTAATCTCCTAAAACATTAATAAATGTTGTGCTGTGTTATTTATTAGCATTAACTTTGGGCTAATGTGACTAATAGGGAGGGGTTACCACTCTTTTCTAGCAAGGGTAGATTAAAAGAATTGTATTCAAGGAGTTCAGCACTAAATAAATTCATCTTGTCCATGTGGGAATCGAACTCATCATCATCGGTTTATTGGTCAAGATCAACAACTCATATGGCTTAGCTGAGACGCGGATACCTAAACTAAAGATATAAGATTTTTGCCCGATCACTGTCTGGTAATGAACGAGGTTCTGAAGTCCCACACGAGGCAATGGCTACATCCCACCCATCCCAAGGTCGCCCACTTCCGATTCAATCACATTGCCGTTAGCAGTACCTCTTACTAACCACACATAGTTTTAAAATAGAAATATTAGTCCTCATGAATTTCTAATATATAACACTATTAGTTATGGATAAAATTAGTCTGGACCACCAGGCATGGGATGAAGGACAACATTTCTTTTTAAAGAAATTATGAAACCGAATGACAGATTTACAGCAAATGAAATGAAACAGAATAATGGCTCTAAATACCGCTTCATCTCTGAATGAATGGATAAAGAACTTGAGGATGGCATTCTTATGTTTTATTTGATATGTGGAAAGTTATTTTATTTATTTTATGGGCTCCGCAAATAGGCGATGTCACTCAGTATCATTGAACATATAGTTATTTTAAAAAAACAGTTCCTTTTATAGGGTCAAGTTTTAAAAGTCGGTAATATATATGATAGAAATGGTTTTAATGAGCTTTAGAGTCTACAGTTATTAATATTTGTACTCATTTAGGGTTTTCTGGCCAAAATATTACTACCCTAAGAAGGCATTTGTATTGCAAGAATTATTCAAATGGATCAACAGTAATATGCATAATTATTATTATTATTTATTAACATCTACATTTTGCTACTATGGCTAATTGGGAAGGGTTGTCAACAGGTCGCCACCATTTTTTAGCCAGGGTGGGACTAAGGATTTTATTTAATAAGTTCGTCACTAAATAAATTCCTATTGCCCAGGCGGGAATCGGACTCGCCACTATAGGTTTACCATGTGAGAGTAAGGCCAACGTTTTAACTCACTTGGCTAACCTGAGCCCCCTTATTCATTATGCTATCCGTGGGGCAACTATACTATTTGGGAATTTCTAATAGGATTCATCACTCATTAAATACAATCTATTTATATATCTCAAAAGGATAACATTAGAAAATTATGGCCAGAGTAGCAAAACCTGGATGTTAATAAATAAATAATAATAATTCGATATTAGTTAAAAAATACGATTAACACCCAACACCATTTTACACCTGATTACACGGGCTTTATTAAGTTGTAAATATCATAGCAGTAAGTTGTGGAGTTCATCATGAACAATGTCTGGGAACGATGAAACCAGTCCCTCCAATGTGCGAGCCATATAAAACGAAACAGATACCGACCTACAACCAGCTTTGGTCAAACTCCAGAAGAGTGCAGGTAAGGAGCTGATTATAGAGCTCTAGCCAAATAGGGTATAGGCTCAGAAAGCTGTATGCTATATTAAATATATACTATGAAAGGATTGGTAATTGATGTCCCCGTACTCTTTGATGTTCTCTAAGTACCTCAGATAGCAGGAACATATTCTTGTTAAAATGGAAGACGCATGTTTCCACATAGTACTCGGAATACCTTTCTCGACACAGCAAGCAATTTGTTCCTTCAACAATTGATCAGTATACTTATTATTTTACTTCACATATTAACTTTATTTCACTTAATAATTATGTAGAATAATTATAAATTTTATTCGTTTCTATGACAAAACATAGTTTTCTTTGTAGATGTATATATATTTCCAATGTCTTTGACCGTCGAAGATAAACGTTCCATAACTGGCAACAAAACAATTAGAGCAAAGGCTCCAAGCGTTGATTCACCAGCTTCGATCCAGTCATTTAAATAGAACTTCCACAAATCTACGTTGAACACCATAGAACCTTTGTGTATTTCCAGAGGGCTCTAACAAGAGCAATTGTGTAATCCACCCTTCCAGAAATTAACATTACCAATTTATAAATGGAATATAATTTACTTTGTTCCAATCAGAAGCTATCTCATTGTTAAAACGTAATATGTTACGCTTACTTTGGGAGACATCCTACAAGAGATAAGTACTACAAATATCCTCTCTCTCTCTCTCTCTCTCTCTCTCTCTCTCTCTCTCTCTCTCTCTCTCTCTATATATATATATATATATATATAATATATATATATATATATATATATTCTCCTTTGATATCCAGAAAAGAATAACAAGTATATTCTATACAGTGTTTGATACTGATAGGATTTTTATAAAACCAACTGTATGGAGGAATTTGTTTCAGATCCGAATAAATAACCAATCCTGTTACTTTGTCATAAGGCTTGTTGAAAATATTCATTCCTAAATAATAATAATAAAATTATGAAATCTAATAGGTGATTCTCTTTTGATACTTGTGAAATTAGTTTTGATGACCGGAAGTGAAAATATTCATTTTGAAGAAAACGTTCAATTATAAATAAAACTTGTCTCTCTTATTGTTAGTTAATTCCTTTATTCGGAAATTCCATATGATTCGCTTTTCAAAACTCTATTTCTATATAAACTAATTAACAGTCGCCTACACTTGACTTCCGCTTAAACTAAAATAGCTCTAGGAAATAAAATATTTTATAGTTTAATGAACAAGCATTATTAAAAGTAGTATTTGTTTGTTTATATTAGTATGTTAGCAGATTTCCCTTGAGGGAAATCAGCTATTGAGGTCGTACTCATGACGCGAGTTTTGAAAAATTTCCTCAAATATTCATCGATCCTACCGAGGAGATGACGAAAATGAGGTCCGTTCAAAATTATATATATATATATATATATATATATATATATATATATATATATATATATATATACATATTTGTCTGTTAACGCTCTAGCGGTCGCAATTTTTGTTTGATCGTTACCAAACTTCATATTTAAGCGTTTTATGTAAAAAGAAAGATCAAGTTCGTTAATGGCTGAAATCGGACCAGTGGGAGGGGGGGGATTTTTGAAAATTCGAAATATCTCCGTTATTATGCGTCGGATCGAAAAATTGTATAGAATCAATCTTATTGCAAATTAAAATTACTACAAACATTGTTTTATACATTGATTCTCTATCTTGAATATTAACCGAGATATTTGCATTTGTATTGTGTGTGTGGTCGGCAGGAGTCGGCTATGTTCGGGACTATCCGCCGAGAGCTAGTGCGGCCGTTTCCGTAACTATTCGTCCCTCGTGAATAGGTCTAGAGATACCTTACTACTACTACTGTTGTTATTAGGCAGATTTCTCTATTGTAAAACTTCACGTGGGAAATCTGCTTAGTTTACGCAGCCCCTGCGTGACGGACTTTTTTTTTCAACTAAGAAACGTTTTGACAACATATCTAAATGATTTTTAATTATCGGAGAATTTTAAAGGGTTGTATAAAAGTATTATCGTGAAATATATTGTAGATTATTTTATCTTGGCAGTACAGTCGCTGCAACGAACTTGTTGAAGTGTCTCTCTCGAACCGAACGTAGTGTGTATTTTCCCACAGTTAATAAATGTATTCAATGATACTTTAAATTCAAGTTCTCATGAATTTATAATCCATGAAATATCATTATAATTAATGCTATAAAAAATCTCGATCTCAACATTTTAACCTGTTAAATGAAATCCCTCTAGGTAAGTGACCTAATTTTAAATCTGTTTTTAAAGAGGGTTCTTTAACATTCCCCCAGTGGAATTATCTCTATTTTTCCTCAGGTTTTCATTTTTGGATAGTCTCATACAAAAGGAGACAGGAAACCACTGCATGTCTTTGTGTTTCTCTTCTCATCCCTTGTTCGTTTCCATAAAAAATAGGAAACGATTTTCCTGCTCACAAGGACGACTACCAGCAGTAGTTACAGTTTGTTGAATGATAGGATAATTTCTTATTTTCAACACCTAATTTCATAGAATGGGAACCCTTTTTAAACAAGTGCATTTGAAGGAAGCTATCAAAGAGATTTTAACTAAATAAACTCGACCTTTGCTGATAAATGAAATATTTTTGATAAGGGAAAATATAGAAGACCAATTTAAATGCATATATTGTATTATACTTTTGGAAGTGTACCTACGAACATCACCAAGCAAAACACATTCTTTCTCTTATTCTTGCAGAATTACACATTAATTAATTACACATTAAAAACGTTATTCGAAATCATTACTATTTAGTTGTAAAGTGGCATTGATGAAACATTGGATCATGATATCAATACACCTTGCTGTACTAAAAAAATGTATTAAAGGGCGTTCACAGGAGACATCAACCACCTGATGACAGTACTTAATATAGTATAAAAAATATGACTCCACCCTTGACAGTGATTAGAACAAAATCATGCGCAAACGCATTTGTTACAAAAGCTAAATGAAATTAAATTAAGAATTAGAATAAAATGAACGTTAATAATTAAGGCATGCAGGATACTACCCAGTACAAGTCACATAAGATCATGATTCAGATTTAGTAGTATTAATACCCCAAATAGCAATAATATTTTAAGAAATACATCAGATTTTATTTACCAAGTTGATTACTCCATGTTTTTTATTGTTCCAAATACAAGTACTCAGATAATGACGCCATATAATGTAGAAAGCCAGCCAGAGACCAATTCCTTAAATAACCGGAGATAAAAAATAAAAAAAAAAAAAGGATGAACAAGATTTCGCGGCTTCAGCGAATCCTCTGCACAAAAAGCATTTTCTCTTACGAAATAACTTCTTTCCGTTATGTTTTGTAGAGGAGATATTCGAAAGGTAGAAAACATCGCCCTCAGATAAACTAGGTCCACAGACCAAACACAACTTTCTTTATCAGCTCTTTTTTCTTGGTAAACAAGAACACGTCACCAGTACGTGTCGCCAAGGCACCAAGAGTTAAGAAGAAGATCCACCTACTTCCTACTGGATCACAGAGCATGACAATAAAGAAACTCGTCCATTTCTAAAATTATCTAATCGTCCATTTTTTTTACTATTATTACTCAAGGCTTTACGCACGACTTATTTTTATGAAGGATACGTGCTAACAAGAGCCGTACTTTGTTACGACTAATAGAAGTTGAAAAATAAATTCGATACTATTGATTTTATCAAAAAACTCCCTTTAAAAGGCACGTTGCAAGACGAATCATTCGTTTTAACTTTCAAATTTCAAACACTTCCAGTTCAATGATACTATGGGACAACGGTAGAATAAAATAAAAAGTATTTTGTATTTTTATGAAGGTTGTCAATAGAAGTTAATATATTTCATACTAATAGGAGTTTAATAAAATTGGGGGTTTATTTGGAAGTCAAATGAAATATTCTAGGCCGTTATTGGTTTTATTAACAAATATATTGAAAAAATCCAACCCAACTTTATTATGCATAAGCGCACCTATAAACTCTTCAACTGAATTGAATTATATTATTACGACTAAAGTTAGAGCAAAGAACGGTAGTTTTAGCAGGTGAGGTTGAACTCATTATAGGATTTTCGAAAAATGTCTTCAAATATCCATCGATCCTACCCAAGAGATAACGAAAATGAGGTCCGTTCAAAATTTTATATATATATATATATATATATATATATATATATATATATATATATAATTTGTCTGTTGAGCTCTAGAGGCCGCAATTTTTTTCTGTTTATTACCAAACTCGATATTTAAACGTTTTATGTAAAAATTAAGACCAAGTTCGTTAACTCTTTAATTCTTTATGTAGCTCTTTAGTTCTTCCTTTAAATAATTTACAATGTAATTTTTTTGGAGTAAAATAAATTATTTCATTTCACTCTGTCTTATTGTTCATAGCGCCCAATCAATTACATTTAATTAAGTGCAAACAATTTTCCAACAGTTCAATAGCGTCTACTAACCAGAAGACTACTCAAATTGTTCGTGAGCCTCATCTGTATAGACATTGATTATAAGATGAACAAAGGCAAAACATCTGAGATTAACACCTGGTGTAACATCTGGCTTATCATAGGGCAAGATCAGAGATCGCTGTTGGCATGCTAACATGAATAAAATAACAAATTAAGATAATTCTTTATTACAGTGAAGCACGCTAAATAAGATGAGTGCCAATTAATAGTCGCTCCACGGATCAGGAACCTTGCATTTCACGCCTCTCCTTTCTTTCGCAGATTTCTTTTATAAGACATTTATCAAAAACTTTCTTCACTACATACTAGATGACGAAAATGCAAACCTTTCAAATTGGCATGTTAACCTCTGCTGTATTTCACCCGTACGCATATATCTATTAAGTTTCCAAATGGTGGAACTTAAATTGGCTTTACCATTACCGAGCTGAAAACCAAGAGTTGTTTTATCAGGTAATATGAATTCCGAAAATAAGTGTATGGAGAATAATATGGGTCTATGAGTGTTTGGAGAAAAAATTAAAAGACAAAATCAAAAAAAAAAAAAAAAAAAAAAATTAAAGTATTAGACACCCTACTGAAAGCCAAACATATCAAGCAAATGGAAGACTGCTTATTAAAATAGAGATAGCCTTAAGTTAAAAGTAATGTTACAATTAAAAGAAAAACTTAAACAAATAACATACAGGACACCTATGCTAAAATACTTAAATTAGCTAACAAGAACACTCTGGATACAATATTTCTAGCGGTATTTTGAGCCATGGTGTAAGATAATCGTAAGTTGCCAACATTAGCAATTGATGGGTAATAATGCTTCCTGATTATCTTCATACGAAAGGAAACTAAATGTTTTAGCAGATTTACCTTATGTGAAATCAGTTATTGAGGTCGTACTCATACACGATTTTTCGAAAAATTTCCTCAAATGTCCATCGATCCTTCCCAGAAGATAACAAAAATGAAGTCCATTCAAAATTATATATATATATTTGTCTGTTAACGCTTTAACGGTCGCAATTATTGTTTGATAGTTACCGAACTTGATATTTAAACGTTTCATGAAAACTAAAGATCAAGCTCATTAATGGCTGAAAACCGACGAGTAGGGGGGGGGGAGACGTTTAAGAGTGGGGAATTTCGAAAATCCTTTATATTTCCATTATTATGCGTCGGATCGGAAAATTGTATAGAACCAATCTTTATGCAAATGTACTGTTCTATAAATGTTGTTATGTACGTTTTTTCACTATCTTGATTACTAGCTGAGATATTTGCATTTTTTAGTTTTCGGGAATCAGTAACCTCCCGCTGCCCCTCATACTCATTTTTTATTAACAAAACACTGTTCTTCATTTGATGCCTAAATAACAAATATTGTTCTCATTGAACTTTTACGTTTTGAAATAAATGCAAATACGTGGGAATCTGCTTAGATAACGCAGACCCTGGAGTAAGCGCTACTCCTAAAATTTCCACTTGGAGCGACTTAATTACTAAACATCTCAACATTTCAATTCTAGTTCATATGGGCTTCTTGTTATGGGGAAATATATAAAATCATTGACAGATCTTTGGAAATCTGCTTAGTTTTCGCAGCCCCTGCCTGATGGACTTTGATATAATGCCCATCGGGAAACACTATTGGTTTTTTTCCCCCCCAGTTTTCATTCATTGAGTGCGATAGTGGAAATAAGACGGAGCGGATGCCGGGTCGGATTTCCGCTTGGCCATTGTAATTGGAGTGATGAACGGCGCTAGTCTCCTCAGCTCTCACGCTGCCACCAAGACAAACACAATCAGCAACTGCGGTCATCTAGATAAACACGCTGCGCTTTGCAACCTTAACACCTCCACTTCTTCAGCATGGATCACATTTGTCGTTTGCTTCTTAAGGTTTTAGGCTGAAAAACTACTAGGTTTTCATCGCTCAGTAATACCTATAACTCTCGTTTTGGATAAATTGTAAATATTCTTATGTCCTCATTGATATCGCTATTTAAGGTGCATCAATATAAACGAGGATACAACAAATTTGTAATTTAAATTTCTTAAATTAAAATTAAGTAATTTATCTAGCTCCACTGCTATATTATTGAAAATATTGCATTCGTTGCGGACATTTCTATACGTACGGCATTCAATTAATATATTGTAGATATTTAAATCTGTTTTACACTCCCACATATCGGTGGTTTATCTTTTCCCATTAGATAACCACGCGTAAATCTTGTGTGGCCTATTCGGAGTCTTCCTAGTACGATTTCATCTCTTCTGTTGTCTCTTGTCGAATATTTTTATGGAGGTTTTAATAGTTTTTGGTTTATTGTTCTGGATTTCGTTCCACATTTGTTGCCAGTTTTTATCAATATCTTCTTTGAGTGGTTGACAGAGCTCTGCAAATGTAATTGTAGTAGGGGTGGTGGATCTAGGTGGTGGTCTTCTCTGGCTACTACAACTGCTTTTTCATTTCCAACTATTCTTTCGTGACTTGGAATCCACACGACATCCACTACCCTTTTTAACTCTCGGAGCATTTGTGTATAATTATGTTTTTTTTGTACTATTAGATTGTTTGTAAATATGTCTTTAATAGTCAATAAGGCACTCAACGAGTCACATTTGAATTACAAACATCAATTATTAACACTTCTTCAGCGGCATCCAAAACGAATACTATTTTTATAGGGTTTTTTTTCTTTTTTCAAAACCCGAATTATGCTTCTAGGGATGGGCTTCAAACACTCATGGCAATACAACTCTCTGGCAAGCAATAATATATCATTAATCATGTTATTTAAATCATTTTACTTTTATTTTTTGGGGTTCAAGTAAATCCTTATAAGAAATAACCAATTATACAGTTGTCCACCCCTAATCAATTCCTATAGAGCCAATTTTAAGGATTCAGCCATTGTCGCCATCTTGAGATAATCCCTATATTATAGTTCACTCACTAAAATTACTTATAAAAGCCAAATAATTTAACTCATGTCATAGTGCATGCAGATGGGAGTGGATATACAAGTATATATAGTATTTGTATATACACTCCATGAGTCAAATAGTTGGGTTTTTATATTTAATTTTAGTGAGATTGACAAAGAGCTGATCATGTTCCTCATAAAGAAGAAAAGTATTTTAGGGCTATAATATATATCTTATTATACAGTTATCTAAAGATGGCCGCCAAAGGCCGAAACGTTATAATGAACTAAATAAAAATTTATTTGGGGTGGAGAGCTGTATACTTGGTTATTTCATATATGAATGTGTTTTAATCGTCTTATTTGATTATTATATCAAATAGTAAGCACACCGTATTTTCAGAGGCTACGGCGTTTATTTGGTGAATCCATGGCGTAATCAATTTCCACGCAAGACCAGGAATCCTGTTCGGGGCCCTAAATTTGCCGTTTAGACACAATGGCTGAAAGGACATAGTCGTAGGAAGTCCGCTAGATCTAGGTTTTCTTTTTGTTCATCACAGAGCAATTGTTATTGAATACGAGTACCCATATTTTGCCATTATAAGGCATTAGAATTATGACGTAGAATAACACGGTAAGCATGTAAAAATCCATTTTTCAACGATTCTCTTAAGAAGAACCCTTTGTTTTTGCCCCCTCCCTTCCAGACTCTAGGGAACATTACTAACTGCCTTGCTCTTTCGGAGTTCAGTTGAACTCGTTTAAGTTTCAAATGAATTTCATTGACGCAATTTTTACATCTCAAAAAGAGAAAATCTAATTTCTGACTCATGGGTTGTAAAGAAAATTGAAAACTATTACAAGGAATTATAAATAAATAAATACACAAAATGTGAACAATATAGAATTAAAACATCTTTTATAGGGTTACACAAATACCGAACTCTTCCGGAGTGAGTCTTTCTTAACATGTTTCCAGGAATAGGTTTTACAGTCCAGGATAACAGGAAGATCGGGAATCCCACGTAAGTAGATCACCTTTCTGTCAGAAATATCACGCAACCTTTCAGAATATATTCTCATGATGACTATTTGCTTATCAGTTCCAGTCACACTCCAAAGGCAACTGCTTAGCCATCTTGAACAGAGACAAGTAGGCCCTGCCCCAGACTAAATATTGCTAGTCATTCTACGTAAAAGAAACAAAGAAGAAAAAAACAGCGGCGGTTCTTTAAAATACACAGACGTCTTTTCCTTATTCCGAAATGTTAGTTTTCCTTAGGATAATAATTGGCGGTAATCCAACTCTCCTACCTAAACCAGATGTAAATGATACAAATATTGAACTCCAAACAATGAATAGGAGTATTTTTGAAAACGAAGCTAATTATGTTTTAGATGAGCTTAAGTTATCCCATCTATCGAGAGTGGAAGGGACTTGCCCTTCTGTTTCTAATGTATATTTACAATTCCATAACGAACGCATTAATGATCGAATGGACTTCACATTCGGTCTTCATCTTAAATTAAACAGCTGGGCCGTTACTGTACAGTTTTTGATAACTGGAAGGTTTTAATCTAATTGGTAACCAAGAAATTCCAAGGTGTCGCCCAAGGCTTTTCTTCATATGGTGAGATCAAACAGATAAAATGGTAAAATTTTGAAAAATAATCAGAATGCCCAAACCAGAATATCTCAATAAATTTTAAATATAAATAAATATCAATCGTCAAAGGAAGTTGTAAAAAAAAAAAAAAATCCAAATTGGCGAAAGTTGTTGGTTGTGTTGTGTATAATCGGATTTATATATGTCTAACATTATTATGAGGTAATCTGTTTTCGAAGTACATAATGTTCCGTATTTTTATTTATGAAAACAATAAAAGCAGTTATTATAATTTATTTTTTATCAACATGATAAATGATTAACACGAACCATCATCAGTAATTGTTTGAAATAACTTAAATAATATAATTTCTGTAGTTGGTGCACTGTCACTACTGAGTTGCCGGCTTTTTGCTCCAGAAGTCTCCTGCTGGGAATTTTCTGAAATTCTTAAGTCTGTTCTTCTTCTGTGTTGTGTGTAATCTGTGCGTCGATTAATACAGGCGACGGACAGTGCTAGACCATATATATATATATATATATATATATATATATATATATATATATATATATATATATATAAACAGAGATATAAAACAGCCCACCACGAATTCCAATATATTACTTTACACTTCTCTTCCATTTTTAACTGCCTAAAGTATACTCTTAACAAGTTATAAATTCGTATTTCCCAAGCTTAAATAAGATGTTCTTATAGATCCTTCATTTGTGAAAAAACTCATCCATTTTAGTGTTGACATTCGACAGGAGTAAGAAAAACATAAAATATTTGATTATAGAATTAACCCAAAGGTCATCGCAAATTAATGAACCGTGGTTTAGTCTATTCGGTTTCGAATGCTAATTCTAACGAATAAATATTAAAACTCATAAATTCTACAACATTTTTCAGTTTGTCTTACAATGCCTATCACATTGAACTCAATATTCTGATCAATGTAGTTTTTAATTCCACCTTGCTGTGTTCTTTTTCTTGGGTAGAGTACAAAGGAGGGAAAATCTAGTTGCCAACTTGGGCCAATGTTAGACGACTTACTCCTCTAATACAGACACCTAACCTGACTGCGGCAGAAAACATAACCCCTGAGAACCTCCGTAGATGAGTCAGTGTACCTTGCAACTAATTAATTGGTATAGATTGAGTGAGTTTCCAATTGGTCTAGATAATTGTTATTGCAGTAACCGTTCATTAGAGTAAACCCTCAGTCTAGAGTTGGCCCTAACAATACAACTAATTATGGGTTAATGGGGGGGGGGGGGTCGAAAATATTTTTCAAAATAATATAAACTTAAATGTTAAAAGTTTGTGCAATTGTATTCATAATTTTAATCTTTTCTTAACTGGCGCTAAATGCATGTAGAATAAGTGCATCAAAAGACTGAGTTTACCTAAGCAACTTAAAAAAGGCAGCTTATATTGAAGCATTGAAAAAGTTTTATGGTGATACCGGAAGATCTGATTATCTCCTTTTGTATAATTTTCACATGCGAGTCAGATCAATGGTGTTTATATGTTCATATTTGTCAATTGGTTTTTAGCAGATTTCCCTTAAGGAGAATCAGCTATTGAGGTCGTACTCATGACGTGATTTTCGAAAAATCCCTTCAAATGTCCATCGATCCTCCCCAGGAGATGACGAAAATGAGGTCCGTTCAAAATTATATATATACATATAAATTTGACTGTTAACACTCTAGCGGTCGCAATTTTTGTTTGATCGTTACCAAACTCGATATTTATTCGTTTTATGTAAAAAGACAGATCAAGTTTGTCAATGGCTGAAATCGGACCAGCGGGAGGGGGGGGGAGGTTTAGAGAGGGATTTTCGAAAATCGAAATATCTCCGTTACTATACGTCGGATCGAACAATTGTATAGAACCAATATTATTGAAAATTAAAGTTACTATAAATATTGTTATATACATTTATTCTCTATCTTGAATATTAACCGAGATGTTGGCATTTTTTTTAAGTGTAACGGACGAGCTATGGTCGCTTCTATTCGTTTCCGTCGAAAGCTAGTTCGGCCGTTTCCGTAACTGTTCGGTACTCGTATGGAGATTTCTCTATTGTATAACTTTACGTGGAAAATCTGCTTAGTTTGCGCAGCCCCTGCGTGACGGACTTTTTTTCTTTTGATAAATACGTTGCTAGTTGAAAAAGTGTATAATCTATTGCCTGTTTTTCCCGTAAGATATATTTGTTGTCCAAAAAATGCAGGCGTGCATAGAATGCAATGTTGATAAGTGTTTACCTTTGCTTGGAATGTGATACCATGTTGGAAAGCTTCCTCCGGGTGAAGGGGTATCCTGGTGTCGTAGTCGTCGTTCTGGACGAGGTCATAATCCCTCTTGGAAGGCATGTCTGTATGTAGAGGGCTGCTACTGGGGACTGGTGCAAGTACGTCAGAGAGGCAACATGACGCGCGATATGATAGAGCGGCACGCGCGAACACCCAACCCCTAACACAGACCGGGACGCACTGGCTGCAAGACCGCCCCCTCTCTCTGCCCCAACATCCCCTCCCCCGGGGTGGATCGCAGCTGTCGAAGGCCTTTAGTCACCGTCTCGTCTCTTTGCTCACTACCTGCAACGCCCATTAGCTGATGAAACGAGGCTTCCATGAAACTATATGAGTCAAAAGGACATAGCATCTAGCATTCCATTCGACCACAAATGACCACATCCTTATTTTATATCAAAAGCTACTGAAAATCTTTAGATTACTTTATTTCACCACTATTTGGTTTGGTTTCCTCCAAACAGAAAAAGTCCGTTAAGCAGGGGCTGCGTAAACTTAGCAAATTTCTGCTAAAACTGCGTAGGGGCTCAACGTAGGTTATACTTTATGCCACGTAAAAATGATGGTAGATTCCTTTAAAATCCAACGTTTATGTAACGTAATTAATAACTAAACAATTATTTTTTACATCTTTTTTCAATTAAATGGTCGATTTATTCCAACAGCATAAAGAAGGAAGGTTCGTTTCAACAAGTGTAAGAGAGGACAAGCATTTCATAACTTAAAGAAATGGACCCTGAAGAGGTAGGTCCACGCCACGAAACATGTATGGCAATTTTAAATAAAGTTAGCGTGGATAAAAAAGGAGTTTTTGTTAGTGATTCTAACAAACTATAAAGAATATTAAACACTTTTTGAAATAATATTGTCTTACATAGGTTTCATAACTATTGCTGACGACGCTCTCACAAGCAGCGTAAGAGTATAAGAATAGGGAAGTCTGACACGCAGGGGAGGGGCAAAGAAAGCAGATTTCCTACTAGCTGGTATAGCACAATACTGTTCTCATCTCACTAGAAAGTCTCTATTTCTATGTAAAACCCCAATGAGAAGGCGCTTAGTGGAGGGGGTGGGCACTGAAAGCTGAAGTAGGAAAAACTCGCTTAATATTTGATTTACGAAAAAAATGCATAGGGCAACAATTGTTAAAGAAGATTTTACAATTCCACTCTTAACAACGGAAGTATTTTGAATTTTGAGTCCTCTCCCTCTCTATACCCCCACTATTTCAACTCCGAGTTCAGCCAATTACAAATATGATCTTTAGTGTTAACTGAAACGGTTAAATATCGAGTATGAAGAAGGGTCAAATAAATATTTTCGAGACTAACGTTAAATCTGATGTACCTCTACAACTGATTTCCCTTAAAGGAAGTCCGCTAATAAGTAAAAATAAAACTGAGTATATTAAGGCATCTAGACAATCGAAAAAGCTAGATGGGCACTACGATCCGGTGCGCTTCACATTTACTATAAGTAGTAAGTACAAACACAAAAAAATAACGGAGCAATAGGGGGGTACTGAGGGTCAGATGCGTCTAGACGCTACAGAAGTATCTTCGTTTTACATTTCTTTGAATCCAAATACTAACTATGTAATTTGAATTTATGTTTTTCAGTTTTCAGCATTAAGTAAACTAAACCCTTACTTTACTTCTTGCCAGACCCGCCCTCCCCCACACATAGTAACCTCTTTGCTTTTATTTCATGCGAAATCGACTCTCTCTTCAGATAAAATCTCTTCTCTTCTCTTCCTTCTCCAGAGTCCGAAGTCACCCTCCTACATTGTGCCTTTTATTAATATAAGAACCCTACGCTCGAAGCTTTGAACTATTGTATCCAGGGTCCCTGTCAACGCCTAGGTCGCACGTCCACACATCAGTACAGGTTTAATGACGGAGTTAAAGAACATTCGAAATATCAACATATCCTCTTCTTTCTTACTTCCGAGGACAACAACATCCGCGCTGAATTTTTCCATTTTATCTACATGTACTCCCTCATTCCTACATGTTTTTCGTATAGCCTTCTCCAAGAAGTAGAACATCGGCATAAGAGACAACCTTGTCTCAACCCTGACGACGTCGAATAACTTTTGAGCCATCACCCAACATCGGCAGCCAATGATACATACTGTTGTCAGTTGGAGAAGCATCTCTGGAAACCTCCCTTCCGTCATTATTTTCGAAAGGCAGCTTCATCAACTAAATCATAAGCTACTTAGAAGCCAACATATTTCTTACCTGTTGGGTGTGGAATCTTGTTCTACATCACCTCTCAATATCAGTTTTAGAGTTACTATGGACGTGTTATTCCCTATTAGAACCAGGTTTATTATGGCCTAGGGCTCTTTCGTATTACGAATTATCAGTTTTGGAGTAAACATGGATGTGCTTTTCCCTATGTGAAGGTTAATTATGGCCTAGGGCTCTTTCATATTACGAATTTATTCTATTATGCATGTCATGTATGACAGGTTCTTGATCACTATAGGAAGCACTGGGATTCTTCTCTAGTTTACACTCTCATAAATGGAGTCTTTCTTCAGGATTGGAGATAGTCCAGACAGGTGTGCTATATTACCAGAGGCAATGTCCATGGGATACTTTGCAAGCACATCAGAATTGCGTGAGCTAAAGTAAGTAAATGTTAGTTCATGTATAAAATACACTATCTTTAATGTGCACAGCTCTTCTTTTTCCCTTCAATTATTTTTTCAATATACGCTTCAATAGCAACAACAGATTTTTATTCTAAATATTGCTTCCTAGCATTTTTCTGCTCATTCGCTAAATTAAGCGGTTTTTTGAAGAGATATTTTATTTTCTAAATCTACTAAACCGTCTGCTTTGGTCCAAATCTTTTTAAACTACCTAATCTTCATATAATAGGACATCATCTCTATGTCGAGCAAAGTTTCAGGAGTGTTATTCTGTTCTTTCATAAAGAATATTAATACTTCGTCCATTTTCTGAGACGACTTTACCACTATTTTTCAAATGTTTCTTGTATTTCTCTTATTGGAAGTCCCATCCTAATTTATGCGGTTTTAAAAGGAAACAACCAGAATCCGCTACATTTATCATAATAATCTAGGGACCGGTAGTTAAGCAAAAATAATTTCCCGGCAGAACATTAAAAATGAATTAACAATTAAATGATCCCTGCTTTTTCACCACATACTGACAGTATTTCGGGTCGTTCACTCTCTTATTAGGTAGATGCATACATATCCGTCGTAATTGTTGGTTTAATCCTCACCAAATTTAAATTTAAATGGTTTGTGTGCCACTAAAGAAGAAGTTAGTTAACATCTGAAAGCGGACTAGGAAGATAGGGAAGTTTAAAGGTGAAGTAAAAGGTACAACAGTGAATAACCGGCATTAAGAATCGGATGGGCAAATATTATAAAACTTATCTTGTTAACAAAAAAAAAAACGTTTTGCTGTGTATCATTTTTGAGGGCGCCCAGTCAGAGGTGAAAGATTAAAACGACAAGCCCACTTAGACGATGGAAGGAGGTCCTTCTGCTGTGGTCTGGGTTAACTGGAGGGTAGGTAGACCCCATGGGTTCTGTGAGATGAACTGTTATTCAGGGACCACCCATAGATCGGGGAGTAGTACCCACTAGTACTTAATACTGCTACTACTATTACTAACACTTAAAAGATTTAAGTACTAATACTTAAATGATCTCTGAGAAGGTGGCCAGGACAGCTCGAACGACCCCTGAGAAGAAGTTCCAGAACACAGAATCACCACTGGCTAAAGAGATGTTGGTGATACACTAATGACTCAACAACCCTAAATCTGATATCACTTGTTGGAAGTGGGTCAGAATTTATAAAAAGATCACTTTCTAGTCACGTGAAGGACAAACGTAAAATTAAGAAATCTAAATATAATGTTTTCCAAACTAAATGTTTATATCACGAAGAAGTCTTCACAGGGGAGTCCCCGGAACGTTTAAAAATCGACTGAACCAACAAAATAAAAAAAACTGAACGGCACTTACTGACCATCTGTTGACATTCTTTTGATTTTTGACAATATAAAAGTCTAGGAAAAAATAAAATAATACAACTAAAATAAAAGAATATATATATATATATATATATATATATATATATATATATATATATATATTTTACAGGAAAAAGGTAGTAAACAAAGACTCAAATTTTACTGAACCAGTACCTTTTTTTATCTCCTATCCAATTACTAAAGTATTTATATTTTCTATAATTTTGTTTTATAAATGATTAAACTAGTTTTAAATATTGTCGTTACTTCATCGGGGATTTTTTTTAATAATACATGCATCCATTGTAAACATATATTTTAGCAATACCGATTGTAAACAATTATTGATTTGGTACGAGGAGTGCCTTCTTATCTTATAGTCGAAGTCGGTTTAGAGAAGGACGTCTCCGTTTCTAGTTGTAAAAGTTAATGTACTCCTGATGATAGGTTGAATTTAAAGAACGTGAAACATGTGGAATGACGATAAAGAGAATGAAGAAGGAATAGTGTTGTTTCCATAAATTCTGCTGCCCCATTGCCTATAAGTGACATCAGATAAAGAAATATTGGATGGCCACGAACACCGAGCAGCCCTAACATCATGCTCGGCAGTAGTTGGCTAAGTCCATGCTCTTATTTATAGCAGGCCGGTCAAAAGGAGTAAAGTGGGGAAAGATTTATGAAGGCCTAGTAACTCCCTCAAAATCAAATTTTGAAATGATCAATCAATGAACAAATGAGGTGTCTACAATTCATGTCGCGGAAAATAGACAAATATAAAATTGACCTAGTTGATATCTAGAGATGCTTTGGACCAACTAAGAATTCATTGAACCTGGGTAGTTATGGGCACTGTTGTTGCACGTCTTTCATTGTTAGGGGAATGAAAATACTCGATCATAGGATTTTCTCCTATTATCCAGTGAATATGTGTTCTTTGGATGAAGGTTGCTATCATCATCATAGGGATACCTAGTATGCCGACCTGTTTTAGAAATTAAAATAAATCTGGTAAATAAAGGTAAAGATAGTTTAAGGGTGATAGTTATTTATTAGTCTGAAGCGATTTAATTGTTTTGGATTGGAACATTTTAAATGCCTTTTAATTCTCAATGCTATTTGATTATAATTAGAGATTATAATCTAGGATTTTATTTTTATTATTATATATGAATACAGTTAATTATGGCATAGCACTTATGAAGGTTATAGAAAGTGCCTCTTTAAAGATTAGATATTGTTGACAAAATACCACTTGCTTTAAGGCTGATTATTATATGTTTATTTTTTTATTCCCCTGTGGAGATTTATGCTCAGATTGACTTGGAGGAATAATTTTAAAGGTCAGTTAGTACTCTTAGTACCTAAGAAAATGATGGATTGCCTTAGTGAATAAGAGATAAAAGTTTACACTGTATGTTTTTAGTATTTTTAATGCCCAGGAGTGCGAAATGTCTGCTATTGGAAGATGATAATAAAGATTGGTGAGAATGAGAACTTAAGATCCTTTTTTTTGTCTGAAATACTTAAATTGGTCTAAGTAAGAATTAAGTGTGATTATACGTTGATGGTACCATTTCACAGCCCTACTGAAACGTCTAGTTAACAAGGACAATAAAATTTGTGTGCCCACGAAGTTATATTAAGATGCTGGTTAGTAATATTAATGTTAAAATGGGCAAAGAAGTCCCACTTACAACACCTGCAAGGACGATAAAGAAACAGTTTGAGCATTGTTACAAGCATTGTCGAACACGGTATATGTCCATTGGTGTCCAGAATGAGTTCCCAGTGACGAATATTAAAACAAAATCTTATAGTTAGGATTATATTTTTCCTAGGACGCACATAAGTTAAGGCGTTGGTCTTAGTATACTTGGTAAATCTATAGTCGTTGACTCGATTCCCAACTGGGCACTAGAAACTTATTTAATTACCTACCCACTCTGGTGAGAAAGAGTAGTAACCTGCATATATCCTTTCGCAATTAGTCAAAGCAGCACAAAGGTGGAGTTAATAAATTACAGAAGTTGAAATAAAGGTAATTCTAGGGTCTTTGTGATTGATGAGTTTTATTGAGAATAAAATACAATTTATGTTAGGGGTAGAACAGTGAATAAAACCCAACCTCGAATGAAAGACCCGAGATTCAAATCCCGCTGTTGGAGGCTGGTATTAGCGAGATTCCCTCTAGGAGCTTTAGTAGGCTCTTGAACCCATCCAGCTAAGCCTATGAAATTGATCCCCGGCCGACTTTCAGAATTTTGGCTTATTTTTTTGTCATCATTCTATAAATATCTGTAGCTCACCTATGTACAACTGTTATTTCCTATATACCACCAAAAGGAACACTGGAAATTCAGAATAACGGAGAACAATAATGAGAGGGGATAGAAAGCGTGAAGTTGTTCTGTAATCAAGCAATGACTACTCTTTACTTTCTTAATGGAAAGCTATATAATCAGTTTCATATGATGAAACTGCCCCTCACAGCTTCGAAACTTATTTTCGTATTTTTATCTATTGTCCTCCTTTGCCAGCTGTGGTACTATTTTATATACAACCTTTAGCCTCTCTTGATCCTTAAGTTTCTGGCCTATAAACTAACGCCTGTATTAAAGACCAAACTATTCCAGTTGCTCTTTTCAGCATTTTTTCTCTTCTCTATACATTCAATTTGGCTGATAATGTTCTGAATCTTTTCCCCAGAGATTTATTTGGGCAAATATAGCATGCTTCTTATGTTTGAATGTGGGAGAACAATGTCTTATATTGTTTATTACGTTCTACCGACGTAGCCCTATCTTCCTGTTCCCTTTTTTTCAAAAATATTTTGAATTTTCTGAAGAGACTTTATTTTTACATTCTAAACATAATTTTCCTTCAATTTTTTCAATGAAACTAATATTTACTCAGATATTGACAAACATGTTTTGACTTCTATACACTCTTTCCAATAAGTGGAAGGAAAGCGTGTACTTTACTGAGTAATTGGGGATATAATATAATATTCTTATCCCGTATACAACTAAACAATTTTTCCAGTTCTATTGAAATATTTTAATTGAACACAAAATTCTGTTTTTTTATTGAAAGTCAAACTTTTTAGATTTATGGCGTTTTAGGACTGAGAAATGTATATTGCGCAATTGGTTCGTCACAGTTTTAGAGCAAAACCAATTTTAACGAAGATATCGAGAATACATGTTTTGACTACGATGTAAACTCCCACTCGTAATCTAATAATCAGAATTTTGAAATATCATATGTCTCATTTCCTACGCGAAGGTTTACAACAGATAAATATACAGGTGAATAAATAGAAACGGTAATGACAAATCTTTCAGTCAATTTACAATACAAGTTAATAATATCTACAACGGAAAGCGGCTGAAATGTAAACAGACAGGCCAGCCAACCTCGTAGCGCTGAATAGATAGACCGGAAAGACAAACAAATATATTTGAATATAACATTTAAATTTTAATGAAAACAATTTACTAAAGCTAGTGCCGGTATTTGTAATGAATCAGAATCAGTTTTATCTCAATCACTTAATTTTAAGTATTCCAAGAACAAAAGTGGGGGGAGGTGTATATCTTACAAAATAAAAGTTCAATGAAAACAATATTTGGTATTTAGCCTTGTAATGAAGTGGTTCATGATATAACAGCTTATTATAAATATAGCACTAGCAAGAGTGAGGATTTACTGAAAGCGTAAAAATAAAATATCCAAAAATCTCGGTTAATACTCATTATACGGAAAATATAATATTTAATATAAATAATAATATTTATATAAATTTAATTTGCAGTAAGATTGTTTCTATAGAATTTTTCAATTCGACGTATAGTAACAGAGTTATTTCGAATTTTCGAAATTCCTTCCCTCTAAACCCCCCCCCCCCCTGGTACGATTTCAGCCCTTAACGAACTTAATCTTTCTTTTTTCATAAAACGATAAATATCGAGTTTGGTAACAATTAAATAATAATAGCTAGAGCGGTAACAGACAAATATATATATCGTTTTGAACGGACCTCATTTTCCTCATCTCCTAGGTAGGATCGATGGACATTTGAAAAAAAAATTCAAAATTCGTGTCATGATTACAACCTTAATAGCTGATTTCGCTTAAGGGAAATCTGCTAAAACAGGCAGACAAGGGTTTCTATCTCGATACTGCTCTTTGAATGGCCTGAAACAAGATAAAAAATCCCCTCTTTTAAAAAAAAAAAAATCATCTAATATATAAGTTTTATATGTAACTAGCTCAGATACCCGGCTTCGCCCGGGTATTCATTTGAGGCTGGATGGCGATTGTATTTTTTTGGCAAGACTTTACTTTGCACAATATTTTGACATTTACCCGTCCCAGTGTTTAGGGATAATACCCGTTGTTGGCATTTCTTAATAATGAAATTAATTTTTTATGTAAGACTTCACTGTCCTCCATAATGACATATTTCCCGTTTCCTGTCCATTATGCATAGATTTAAATTATTAAGGACAAAATATTATAATAATATAATTAGAATTAATTATTCCAGGTGAGGTACCTGGTAGTTCATATTGAAAAGAAGTGTTGAGCAAATTTCTCTAAATAACAAAATAAACAACTTTTGTTATGTGCATATTTGCCGAAACCCCAATAGGAAATCATTATTATTAATTTCAGGCCTCCCTTACAACCCCCACTCCTGCCCGTCCCTACAAATGTTGGTATGGCTTGTTATAATGAAAGCGTTAGTGCTAATACACATACCGAGTTTTATTTATTTCGGTAGAGTCTTTTGTGCCAAATAAAATTGTTGACTCCCTCTATAACTTTTAGCGTATAACGCCTTTATACTTCGGAATACGGCGATAGTGTATATAAAAAAAGTTTCTCTAAATAACAAAATAAACAACTTTTGTTAGGTGCATATTTGCCGAAAATGCAATAGGTAACGAAATACCACTATTATTAATTTCAGGCCTTCCGTATAACCCCCACTCCTACCCCTCCCTAGAAATGTTAGTATGGCTTATTATAAGGAAGGCGTTAGTGCTAATTCACATACCGAGTTTGGTTTAGTTCGGTTGAGTGTTTTGTGCCAAATAAAATTGTAGACTCCCGCTATAGTTTTTAGCGTATAACTCATATATACTTCCGTATACGGCAAAAGTTTATATAACAAAAGTTACTGTAAATAACAAAATAAACAACGTTTGTTCTGGGCATATTTGCTGAAAAAGCAATAGGAAACGAAATATCGCTATTTTTAATTTCAGGCCTCCCTTATAACCCCCACTCCTGTTTATTTTAGAGAATATTAATATAGCCTAAAGTCTAAGTTGGGCTAGTAGTAATATACATACTAAGTTTCATAAAATTCGGTTCAGCCGTTTATGCGTGAAAAGGTAACAAACAAACAAACAAACACACACGAAAGAAACAAAATGCAGTTATGGTGTCTATGACATGTGAAACGAAAAGTTATCGTGAAATTTCGCGAAAAAAATCAATGTACAGACAGAGGTTACAATTTTATATATATATATATATATATATATATATATATATATATATATATATATATATATATATAGATATATAAAATTTCCATGTCACAATGTTAGTTAGCGTACTCCTCCGGAACGGCTTTACCGATTTTTACCAAATTTTATATGCGTATTTAGTAGGTCTGAGAATCGGCTACTATCTATTTTTCATACCCCTAATTGATAAGGGTTGTTCACCCTTAACATTTTTTTTTTTTAATTTTTGAACGAAATATTTTGTTTTTATTTTTTTATAATGTGGCATTAAAAAATACATAAAACCCTAAATTTTTACTTTTTTATCACCAACCCCTATTTTTTTATAGCCATTTTAGTAATTTAATCATTATCATCCCGCTCGACAACTGATCAATTATAGTGTTTTTAACTGTACGTAGGGACCCGATTAACCGAGTCGATCGGGACCGCTGTTACCTCGGTTAATCGAAATTCTCGGTTAATCGGAACCTACTAATACCAGCTGAAAATGTAAGGTTTTTAGAATAAAAACTAGTACCTATAAGTTTAAAATTGACGTGTTTGAGGGCTCTAGGTTTGGCTGATTTTCCGATTAAAACTAACTTTAGTTTATCCTCTCCACTTGCATTCGCGCAAACCAAAACAGTGACCCTATCTTTAACACCCTTGAAACCACTAACAGATTTTTCCATATTCGTCGCTAGAGTTTTTTGGGGCAACACTTTATACCACAAACCGGTCTCATCAGCATTGTAAATTTGGTCCGCGCATAGACTATGGGACTTTACTAATAAAGAAATAAAAGTCCGTCACGCAGGGGCTGCGTAAACTAAGCAGATTTCCCACGTGAAGTTTTACAATAGAGAAATCTGTCTAATAACAACTGTAATAGAAAGAAACCTCTAAACCTAAAACATTATTTAGGGCGTAATAACCCAGTAGTTTCTAGCCCCGAAACACAGTTAACCTAACCTCTAAACCTATTCACGAGGGACGGATAGTTATGGAAAAGGCCGCCAGAGCTCTCGGCGGAAAGTCCGAACATAGCCTACTGGTACCACACGCAGAATACAAATGCAAATATCTCGGTTAATATTCAAGATACAGAATAAATGTATAGAACAATATTTATAGTAAATTTAATTTGCAATAAGATTGATTTTGTACAATTTTTCGATCCGACGAATAGTAACGGAGATATTTTGAATTTTCGGAAATCCTCCCCTCTAAACCCCCCCTCCCCGTGGTCCGATTTAAGCCGTTAACGAACTTGATCTTTCTTTTTACATAAAACGACTAAATATCGAGTTTGGTAACGATCAAACAAAAATTGCGACCGCTAGAGCGGTAACAGACAAATATATAGATAGATAGATAGATAGATAGATAGATATATATATATATAGATATATATATACAGTTCTGAACGGACCTCATTTTCGTCATCTACTAGGTAGGATCGATGGACATTTGAAGAAAAATTTCGAAAATTCCGTCATGAGTACAACCTCAATAGCTGATTTCCCTTAAGGGAAATCTGCTAAAACTATTAATAATAAATCTGGTCGCAGATTCCGTGTCAGCGCGATGTGATCCATGGTGTGACCGGACATAAACTGAGATTCAATGAGCTTGGATGGTTGTGACAAGTAGAGATGTAAATACAATATTCCCGGAACGGTTTGACGGGGTGCTAGAGATGTATTTCTCAGAAGGCAATTAACGACTGTCTTAGTGCTTCCTTTTCAATAAATCGCTTGCTGAACACCTGCATCCGGCCTAGGGTTTTGAGGGTTTTAAAAAGGTTCATAATCACTTCCAAAGGTTACCGCTCCTACTTTTTTTTTTTTTTTTTTAAATGTTTGGCACCTCGGTTAATCAGGACCTCGGTTAATCGAACCTCGGTTAATCGGGTCCATACTGTACTTCGATTACAATTTCCCTTAGCTTATGGCAAATCTAAAATAAATTTTATGAAAACAAACATTTATTTATATTATTAAAGTTTAATCCTGATATATGCTTAGTGTTACAAATCTTAGATTCTTAAAATTTGCCACGCCTTTACTGTTGAGTGAAATGCCACACTATACTGGTGTCAGTTCTAAGTAAACAGCACGGAGTAGGGATGAGACTGAAGCCGGTCTCCTGTTTCACTCACACAATAAGACTTCTCTCAATCCCTACACAGTTATCGGCCAACATTATTGTTTATGTATCAAGTGTAGTAGTAACGTGTAAACGTTACTATCATATTGCTATCTCAGTGTAACTCTCATATTATATATTAATTATTACTATTTTATTCATAATAATAAAATTATTAATTTTACCACATACTTACACACTTATAATAAGTAAGTTACTTTTTGTCTACACTAGAATTTATCTAGAAACTAGAAATAATTTATAAGGCAAAACAACGTTTGCCGGGTTGTCTAGTATAAATATAGTTTAGCAGTCAATGAACAATTTTGATTTCGACTTGTATTTGTAGTTGTTCTTGTTGTGAGTATTATTAGCTTCTTTGCTGGGAATGAATGACACTTTGCAACATCATTTTGATTTCTATGAACAGTTCTAGGATTCGAAGTTCATTGTCGTACTTTCAATCGTCACAATAAGCTAATAGGACAGAAGAGCACCTACTCTAATTACAGTCAACACGTCTACTTAAGTCTCTCTAAATGGTGGAAGTTTTTTCACAGCTACCTGATTTCTTCCATCTACAACAATCAGTAACGGCGTCAGGTCTTTCTCTTGAAAATCCATTACTATAATTATTTTTCGGACAAAGATTTTTATAATCGGAGCCAGGCTATTGTGGAATAACAGATCTACTCCGTATCAAACTCTTTCTCGAAGTTTCACTCCTGAATACAGGATATTGTCATCGAAGAATTCTACTTATCCGTTTTCTTTTTTCTTCATTTTACTACTTTTTTTCATTTCTTCAACTATTTCTGGCTCCCTCCTCTTCAAAGCTTGCACACTCCAGGTAGCATATAATCCGTTTTCTTCGTCACATCAATTTCCTCAAAACCAGTTTGGATTTTATCTTCAGAGGGATACCAGATTAGTTTAGTAGCCTTTTCATGTGGGCATTTCAGCGTCTGCACTTAACCCTCAAATTACCTGGAAGTTTTTTTCAGCATGACGCCCGCCACATGAAAAGGTCCATCATGCAGGGGCTGCTTAAACTAAACAGACTTCCCATGTGCTGGTATAATACACTTGTGATCTCAAATCAGAACATATTCCCTACTTCCATGTAAACAGCAAATGATTAGAATGCAGTGGTGGAAGTGGGGGGGGGGGGGGTTACTGAAAGCAAGAAAGTTCATATTTCAGCTAATAAAAATTATCATCATTGGTGTTGACTGAAACAATTAAATATGGATCAAGTAAACATTTTCGAAACAAGAATATAAAATCTTCATTGATGGTGTCTCACGGAACTAATTTGCATGTATCTCGCCCAATAAAAATAAAATTTTGTTGAAAACAATATTTGATATTTAAGCTTAGAATAAAGTGGTTCATGTTATATCAGCGTATTGCTAAAATGACATGTGTAGGAGCGGGAGTTTACCGAAGGCTGAAAATTAAAAAGCCCAAATATCTCGGTTAATATTTATGTCAGAGAAAATATGTATAAAACGACATTTATAGGCAATTAAATTTATTTTTCGATCCATGTATAATAACGAAATACTTCGAATTTTCGAAAATCCACCTATTTCGAAATCTCCATTCCCCCATCCAATTACAGCCATTAACGAATATGATCTTTATTTTTACACGAAACGCCAATATATCAAGTTTTTTTTATTATTATTATTTATTTCTCGTCCACTTTATGCTACTACTGGTTATCTACAGGTTACCACCCTTTTCTAGCCAGGGTGGAACTAAGGAATTTATTTAGCGAGTCCGTCACCAAATAAATTCCTATTGCCCAGGAACCCGCCACTCTAGGTTTACAATGCGAGATTATTTATCTATTTATTTATTGGAGCTTTGCAGCTTTGGCGATGTTGCTCTAAACAAAAGCTTCGTATCTTAAAAAACAAAACAATACAAAAAAAAAAAAATAACAAAATTAAACCAAACAGAAAAGGTAAAAAAAAAAAAAAAACAGATGAGGAACACAAAACAAAACAAAAAAGGATCTCAAAACAGAGATGAAATCAAAACAGAAATGGGAAAGAAATAGAAACGCAACACAAAACAGAACTGGAAAGCAAAAAAAATAAATAGAACACAAAAGGCAAAATTAAGACCAAGCCTTAACTCACAGGCCAACCTGAGCCCCTTATATCGAGTTTGGCAACGATTAAACAGAAACTGTGACTTCTAGAGCGGTAACAAGTATACATATGCACTTCTGGTTACATTAAGAACACTGTGTTCTTAACCACAATTGCAATAGTATTACAATAGTACTTTTGGCATTATAACCCTCTGTTGACAAGTTTGGCAAATAATGTTTATTGCAGCTGAATATTTAAGGAAGGGAAAAGAGAAGCATAAACTTAAATATAGCTACCAGTTAAACCTATTATAGCTGAAGGAAATAAAAACATGCCGGGGCCAAGTGCTTTGATTGTTTACAGCACCATTGGAAGGTAAAAAGACCGAACAAAAGAAGAAAATTGAGATTAATCATTTACAAATAGCGTAATTAGAATAAGTGAGGTAGCAAGTGGTGGGGGAAGGCTACCTCCCCTCCGGTCTGGAACTTCTGGTTCTTTTGTATGTGGTTTAGCTATAGTTGGAGGACATTGTGCAGTCAGAGCGGTAGGGAATCTAATCTGGAGCAGTAAAGGATAATGTAAGCTTTAACCCCAGCATATATTCTATTATTTAATATTACCTTTTCTACCACTAAGTAGTGTGAGGAACATTTATTTCATATCATCTGAATGTGGGATGACAGAGTTAGTGCATTATATAATAAAGCTTCTGTATTAAAAGCGCTAGATTCTCCAGAGATTGCACAAAACTTCTTTACAGTTCAGTGGTTCCTGAACTTTGATAATAGCCTACTATCTCCTCCCCCTTTGTATCAATTAAAAACAGTAATGCAGTTGATAAGTTATTGATTGGAATCAGTTGGCATAACCTGCTCCAGCTAAATTCCATTGTAGACAGTGCTCTGCCAATTGTAAGAGGGTCTCTACTGTAGATTTAGGTTCAACGATTCTGAAGTTGATGTAGCTAGGTAGTGCAAAACTTTTCCTTTTAATTGACCCCCTGAAGAGGTGGGTGTCACTAAGTTATAAATTGTGAAAATAAGACCTATTTAACTTTACTAGTCTATGGTGGTAGGTCAACAACCTTCCAGTGGCCGTACCAGTCGGAGAATCTGGTCCGAGTCTGTATGGTATGGCTGGTGGAAGGCCATAAAGAAAGATGTAGCCATTAGTTTTGTTCCTTTGTGTTGCAGTTCTACTGATGAGGCATCATAGACGTGAAACTAGTTGAAAAATATAAGTAAAGTTTAATTTTTTGTAGGCCTTTCGCCATAGACTAGTTAAGCTAAGTTATAAACCATATTGTTGAAATAAAATAAAGCAGGAAAAAATATTGTTATTTATGTAAGTGTGCTATTTGTAAGGCAGGTCTTACATTCCTCTATTCTGACTGCCCCTCTATGTATTTCGTAACTTAGCTAAACATTAGTTAGCTAATAAATTCTTGAAAATGCTAGCCTGTAAATGTTTGTTTTACAATATATTTGTTAAGGACTGATGATATTTGATGTAAAATAATATTGGATGAATTTGGTCTATAATGAAAAATAAAGAGTAAATCTTGTGGTTTCACAGCTTTCAAAGCCTTAAAGAAAATTGTAAGTTCTTTCAGTTTCTTGTGAATGAATGTGACAGCATAATTATGACAGTTTTTAACTCTCACAGTAGAAAATGTGGACATTTATTTTTGAGAAAAAATTTCTGTTGAGAAAATGAGTATTAAAATATAAATTGACATCTTATGACTTTTGACGTAGGGTTATTGCAAGAATATCTTATAAAATATGGGTCAGCTATTGGTCTTAAATGTTCACAAGCACTGCCTTGGTTTTAACAAGCAGTCTATTATAATAGCAAGATAATTACTTTTATAAAGTGTTTATATCAATTTGTAACGTGTGCATGCAACTTTGGGTGGTCTTTCTTTTGAAAAGCTGTCCTAAAATCTTTTATATACCAAATTTCAAATGCTAGTGCTAAACTCAATGTTCTTTATTAGCACTCCAAGCTAACAAACTCTTTGCCTCCGCTCATAGTTGAATGTGATAGTAGCGTATGTCATTAATCTTGAATACAGACTGTCTGATAATTATTGTTACATTTTTGAAATATTTATATAATCTAACTAAAGTTAAGCAAAATGTTATATAAAAATGTCATCATTCATAAATTTAAAAAATCAATACATTTGAGATAGATTTCCTTGAAATAAGAATCTGAAGTTTCGTTAAGAAACATCAAAAATAAAGACTTGTACATAGGATATACCACTGTCAGTAAAATGTTGGATTGGTGTTCTCTTTAGAATCTAGAATAAAGGATCAATGGTTGTTAGACAACTTTGATTGGTATTTCCTGAAAGTAAGCCAACGTAATGCATAATAAAACATTGGGAATACATTATTCAGTCATGATATTGGACAGTGGTCAGAAAGTATATAATTAAGCTAAAGCCTTCTATCCTCAAATAATTTTTAAATGAGATTTTGCACAAATGCATGTTTCAGCAACAGTAAACTGTATCAAACACTTTTTTGGTCCAAAACCAAAAATAAGAATATGCTTCTGGTTGGTTTTCTTTCTGTGGGATAAAAATCTAAATTATACGAGAGTTATAGACATTACAACAGACACTTTTAAAAAAAATATTTATATATTAACAACTATTTACATTGGCAAAGTTTACATTTGTGAACATGTTGATCTTAAAATTAAATCACAGTATTGTATCTATATTTGTCATTTTCACAATCACATGAAGTTGCTACATTTATTTTTACATTTGTATATCATTTAGATGAAATATAAGGTGTCAAAAATCTTCATATGAATGTACAGATAAAATTAATAAATATGGAAAAATAAAACAGAAATGCTTTGGCATTCATTATCTGGTAATAAATTTACATAAGAAAATATACATTTGAACAGAATACTTTTTAAGCTTAACATATCAAGAGCTTTTGGGCAATAAAATGTATGAATATGGTTTGTAATGACCATTAATAAATTAACTTTTAAGTACTAGTGTGAGGAATGTATCAAAAAGTGTTTTTAAGTCCAGAATTTACTTTAGGTCGGACTTATCACATAGTTGGTTAGTTAGGTCTGAGCCTATTTTTCATTTAAAATTCTATTGAATATTTCCAGTAGCTTGACTTGTTCTATACAACCTTTTTTAAAAATGAATTATGATGAAACATTTGCCACTGGTATGCACCTAAACTCATCGTAATACAATGTTTCTCATATCTCTTATGTATTTATCTATGTAAATTACTAAGAAACTTACACATAAGTGATATAATCATTTTAGATATATTCTTTTCTGAGAAATGAATATAACTAAAAATGTTTGCCCTCTTATATAATAAACAAGGAAGTATATTTATATAAAGATAAATAAGGAAAAATATGATATATAACAATAATTTAATAGAACCTTAAGTACAAACATGTGAAAAAAATATAGAGGTAAATTCTTAATTCATTCCTATTTCAAAGATTAGTGACCTCTTTATGAATCTAAAGGATAATACAACATATCCATGTAGCTAACATTTGGCTAAGCTAGCTGAACTGGGTTTTAAGGTCAAACCAAGCTCATATTAATAAGTAAAACCGTTTTCTTTCCTTATGTTTGTTATAAAACCCTGATAATTTGAATTCGATGACAAGGACTTAGTAAAATACTAAATAACAGTTATAAATAATACCGTTTAGTAATAATTCTTTTTTAATCACAAGAATTTATTAGATACACTAAGTAACTTGGTCATTGCATGAACTACAATGAACAAACAAAAATTTACAGTTTATTTAAAACTAAAAACAATTACAGGCTAACTATCACCGAACACTCATTTTAGGGGTAGGAATGTTAATACTAAACTGATCTGAAGGATCAGACTGTAAAAGATTAATTTTGTCCTCCTTCTGTCCCTTCTTATTTTTCTTCTTTGTATGCCTATTAATGACTCCGTTGTCATCATCCATCATTTTGAGGATTAATACATGATCAGATGAGTCAATAGGTGCCACAGATATGTCTCTGACAGCTCTGAATTTACCACAGTTGTTCAAGTGTTCATTTTCCAGCCGAAAAAAATTCCATACAAATCTCCTAAAAATAAAAAATATATTGTTAAAAAGCAAAGTACCCATAGTTTATTAAATTTATGAACTTCTTATGTTTAAGAAAAATAAATAAATAAATTTTGTTTGTGTTGTCTTCTTTACTTCCTTTAAACAATTAGCCTTATGAAAACAGATTTGGCTGAGATCTTAAACTGAGCTCTATCCAAAAGGTGTTAATAGGATTTATTAATGATTAAAATGTATATTTCGCCAAAATTATTTATTTAACTATGCATTATTATTAATTTATAGAAACTAGCCAGGTTCCTTTTTATAGTGATTTATCAATTTAAATTCACAGTCCCTAGGACTTTCAGTCGAGCACTTGCATGCATTTCAAAATTTAACTCATTGTCTTATTTGAAGCTGTTTGTTAAATAGCTACTCAATGAAGACCAGAAGTAAGAATAGGGCAGTTTCAAAATGAAATGACAGTCTAATTGCAGGGAAACAGAATATTGAGAATACTGATATTGAATGGAATTTTTTAAATGCCAAAGAATTGTAAAGTTCAAACACATTACAGATCAGTAGGTCTGAAACAATACAGCAATCATTATGCTCTGGGCATTTGAGAAGATAAAAGAAAGCATCATTTTGGAAATTAACAAACCTATTGCATAACTTTTTTAGAATTTTTATATTCATTAACAATGAATCTTAGACTAAGAAGTTGATATTTAATCAAAAACCAGTAATATTGTTAGTTTTAAATGACATATTTAAAACATCATCCACAACTAAAAGGAATTTCCAGTGCAAATTTCTTTCACAAGCAACCACCAGTGCTCTGGTTTTTGTATCCTAATTTTAAAGTAATATTTCAGTTACGAATGCCTTACAGTGAGACTAATACATCTATGTTATATTTAACATTCATTTTAGTAAACATTGATTATTATTAATGGAGATGAAATTCAACATAGAAGTTTTAAATTCGCCATTATCTATGTGATTATCGGATTAATAATTAAAGAAAGAATAATAATGAATTCCATTTAGAGTATATCTTATTCAATTTTTAAAAAATCACAAAGCAGGAGGTCTAAGCAGATTTCCCACTTGCAGGAATGAAACACAGATGTGGTAATAGTATATACTAACACAGTCTGTGGCATATTTGCACAGTTAATAATACAGAGTCACTCTAGCACAGAAAATGACACAAGTCACTTAAAAGAGTGAGCATTAAAAAGTCGCCCAGTTCTTTAATAGCTTTTACTTTTAATATTGGACACAGTGCCGATTCCAGAAACTCATATCATCACAATCTCCAATGTGGAAAGCCCTAAGCTAGTTGTACAAGCTTGGAGTTTTCCTCGGCTTTAAGGATTTCCAAACTGAAACACTCTAAAGATGACAATATTAGTTTCTGAAAGGGACTAAACAATCAATATTAAAATTAATGAAGGCAGTTGACAATCGTAGCTTGATTAGCTTCACTAAGAAGTCTTCTTTATTTTCAGTGATTTTTCAACCTCATATATAATAATTTCAAACTTACAATTAATACATCTCATTTAGAAACATATTGACAGGAAGCTACAAATTACGTGGAAATTAACTTTATTAAAAATTTTAAAGCACCAGAAATACCTGAATACTTCAAGAGGCGCTGTCATAGATGTCATGAGTTCTGCTCCTATGTAATTATTTTGTGTTAATATAAAAGAAGGTAGCCACATGAACCTCAACACAAGATCTTCAATAATTGCAAAGTAGTAGAATCCCTGAAAATTGTTGAGTATTGTAAAACAGATTCATTGCAGGGATGTAAAAAATTTTATACATAAGCTTTTATGAATGTAAATAAAAAATATAAGAAAACTAATGACATTAAGATTAAGATTACCCTGCTTGAATAAACTACTTCTTCGCGAAGAAATCTGTTTTCACCTGCAGCAGAATCAAAAAGACCCCAATCCATTTTAATATCCCAAGTATAAGCATATAATGAGCTGACAACATTTGCTGCTAGCCATGCATACAAGAAAGGGTTGTCATAGTCATCTTCATAATCACCTGAAAAATATTAATATCTTTTATTGTTAATGTTTACAAAGAATAAAACTAAGATATATTGTGTCGAAAAGGAAATTATCCAAAAGCCTACCACCTGGGAAAAGGATTTATACACATAATATGAGAAAATATTCTTGAATTAGAAAAGTAAAATGTTCCTAGGCAAAAATGAGGAGAAGAGAAAAAATGAAAAATATAGGTTACAGAGATCACAGAGTCATGACAAAATAAATGTAAAAATAATTCTTCTTAGCAGAACTGGTGAACTTCTGGATGAACAGGGTCGGGTAGAATAGGTGAAAGGGGTCATTGTGAACCCATCAGAAGGGACCTTACTCCAATATTTGAAATAGATAATAAATAAATAGAAACAAATTTATAGGAAGTAACATTTACTAGAAGATTCATTATTTAAAACTTATCGATCCGATATGAATTTTCTGCTTTTCCTCCCCTGGTCAGATTTCAGCCATTAAACAAATATAATCTTTAAAATAATCTTTATTTTTGCATGAAACGGTTAAATATCAATGGTATGGTATTAGAAAAGAAATCATGTAGATCTTAATTGATGACATTGCACCAAACTTTTTTGAGTATATCTCACACAGTAAAAGAGAAGTGAAAACAATATTTCAGCTTATTATTAAAATGAGATGAGTAGAGAAGAGGGGATTTACAGAAGACTGAATACTAAAGAAAATACAAATATCTGCATTAATTTGAGAGCAGAAAACATGTATAGGACAACATTTATAGGAAATTAAATTTGCTTTAAGGTTGGTTATAGACAATTTTTTGATCTGTCACATAATAACCGAGATAATATTTATGACCCTTGGTCTTCTTGCCTCTGATTGATATAGATCAAAGTATTTCAACAGGTAATTAGTAACAAATTAATGAATATCATTAATGACAAATTTTTGAATGAAGCAGTGAAATAATTCAAATACTGAGGCGAAAACTGTAAGCCCAGAAGATTTCACATAAATTATGTTTTCAGCAGTGAATACCATTTGGTATAAAAATTTCATTTTCTAGAATAGCTAATAAACTATAATTTATGTTACTTACTTTTATAATATGTTTTGAGGGTATTGAAAAGCACAACAAAAAAGGTAGCTGAATATTTTCCAGCATTCACAAGGTGTGGAAATGCTTCTCTGGAATCAGCATATCGCCTCAAGCATTGTGCAAATCGTATCCAAGCTGGTATACAGTTTACAACCCCTCTTGTAATTAGGGCAGCTGTGCCATCACAGTTGTGATTAACTGTAGAAACATAACACAAAAATTAATGGCAGTTCATGAAATGACGTATATAAACATAGAAATTTAATTAGACTTAATTTTAATATATTAAGAGTAGAAGGGAAAAAAATTAAAGCTTCCGAAATACAAAAGTCCATCATGCAGGGGAAGCGTTAACTAAGCAGATTTTTCACTAGCATCATGTATTTGCATTGATCTCAAAAAGTAAAAGTTCAATGAGAACAATACTTAGTATTTAGGCTTCAAATAAAGTGGTTCATTATATAACAGCTTATTGTTAACATGGAAATATCTCGATTAATATTTAATATAGAGAAAAGATATACATAACGTATAAAGATTATTACACTTGCAATAAAATTCGATCCTGCGCATAATAACAAAGATATTTCGAATTTTTGAAAAGCCCCAATCTATACCCCCCCTTTCCCCCAGGTTCGGTTTCAGCCATTAACAAACTTGATTTTTCTTTTTTCATAAAATGCTTAGATATCGAATTTCGTAACAATAATTGAATATATTTTCTTTGAAAGTGGATCCATTAGTCAGTAATCCTTGATACCATAATATTCACTGTACCCTACAAATATAAACTTTTCAGAACGGTCCCATTTTTGCCTCTTCTCTGCATCATAGCCTCTCATCCAAAAATGTGTAGGCGTCTAAGATTGGGATCCAAAAGGACTATGTTTCATTGGGAGTAATTTTCTTGACAGCTTTCATAGGACACCTATTATTTAAATAAACAGCTGTGAAAACAGCTTCTGCCCAAAAGTCTTATGTAGTCCCGCATCATGTGACACGCATGTGGCTTCCTCCACTATTTTCTGTTGCCTTGCTCTGCTACTCCATTTTGGGCAGGAGAAATCTGACAGTTCTCTGATGCCTGATGCCATTCTGTGTCAAAAACTTTGAGGCACGTCAATTAATATATTCGGTATCATTGTCCAACCAAATGCATTTGATTTTCTTGCCTGTTGGGTCTCCACTGTGACACAAAATTCTTTAAAAACACTGAACACCATCCTTAGATGATAAAAAATATACAAATGTAAATTGGGTAAAATAGTCTATAAACTTGAGAAAATATTTATCCCTGCCAAGTAAAGTAATTTCCATTTTTCCACAAATATCTGTGTGCTTAAGATTTAGGACTTCCTTTGCTCGAATTGACTAAATTTTGACGGAGTATGTGGGTGTTTCCTAATTAAACAAATCTCATGAGTACTATCAATGAACTTCAGATTACTGAGACCATCCAACATGTCCTTCAACTCTAGCATGCTGTGTCTATTTAGATGTCCTAATCTTTGGTGAAAAAGGTCATCTGGGCAAGTTACTGAAAATCCTCTATTCATTAATGGTTGTGAGGTGCCATTTTGCAAGCTCGCAGTTGTGAGCAATTCACCTTTGGAGTCATAAATTTGTCTGCCATAGGAGTTGAATTCAACGATGTTTCCTTATTGTTATTTGACTCACTGATAGAATGTTGGCAGGCACCCCTGGAGTGCGATAAACTTCTTTGGCACTTATAACACTGTCCCGAAGAGTCACAGGGATATAGATATTCCTGTTTGACTTGGTTGTTAACGATTGATTATTTTCAGTCAAAATCTTCACACCTGATTCATTGGCACCATCAAATTTATTTGTTGACAAGTGGACTGAGGCACATGAGTCCAGGAACCAGTCTTTGTGTCGTTTTATAGCACTAGATAATATACAAGCCAAAGAAGCCTTTTCTTCTTTGCCATTGGATTTAACTCTGGATTTAGCTTCCATTTATTCTTTATTTTTTGCCTTTGTCAAACAATGAACCGAGATATGACTGACTCAATTACAGTTATAACACTTGACAGGAGGTTTCTTGGATTTGTTTACTTGAAGGTTATAAATGTTGGCATTTAGCACCACAGCTCATTCTTTTGAATTATCTAATTTTATCCGGCTTAGATATTGGGCTGAAAACACTATTTTATTAAAGTAGTCTTCCATAGAATCACAAGCATCAACTCATGTTAAAATTAACTGCCTCAGCAATCCGTCTCTTCATCCAAGTCCTGAATCTTCAATGAGATTGTGGAGCACATCCTATACAGCCTTCGAAAAAGTGCAGCCTTCAAAATAGTGGAAAAGATTAGAATCCACTAACAAGGACATTTTTGAGAGCGCCTTCCTGTCTATGTTTTGCTTCTTCTGTCTTTTCAACTCAGGACACGACATCCCACAGGTCATTCAGTTGCTGCAAGGCTTTAATGTTAAACTTCCACGATGTTTAATTGTTCCTTCCTCTGAGCTTCCCTACAAAAGAGAAGGCATTGGCCACCATGTTGGAATCAGAACTTCGCTACAAAATTTTATTTATTCGTGCACTTAAAACTCATGGACCAAACTCAATTACATCACTCGACCCATAACCTTTGTTGGTGCATGGGGCAGGTATCAGACAAGCAGAGAAGAAAACCATTGTTTGTAACATATTGGCTTTAATGACAAAGTCACATAAAAACAGTAGGAACTTACATAGCAGGCTGGGAAGTGGGGGCGGATATAGAGCAACCACGGCTGAATAATACTTGTACAATAATTATTTCCTCAACAGTTTTGAACAAATTTAAAGAAATCAACAGAGTAAAAAGTGGAATGTACTTGAATATTATTATTTTACCCCCTAAAAGTTAGTCTAATTGTAATTAAATTACCTCCAGTGTTCAACCAATCACCATCATTGATATAGAAGCAAACTAGAAAGTGGAAATCTAGAAATACAGTAACCAAACTATTAAACTGATCAGCAAGCCAGAAGTCTGCAAATCCTACATAGTAAAAGGGTGCAGTAAAACATCGCCACTGAAACAAAGAAAAAGCCATCAATTAGTTTCAGTATAATCAAGTCAGTTAAGAGATAATCTTAGTAAAGATAAATAGTATCAGAAAGAAAATTTACCCCATAAATAAAATAAAGAACTCTGAGGCTTTTTATGAAGCCTATCATTGTTGGGAATATGAAAATTGTTCCTGCTTTTATGTTTTTGTGAATGGCTTATCTTTACCACAATTAGTTGAAATATATTCATGGTGTTATATATCTAAGTCTAGGTGTCAATCAAATAGGCCATACATTAATCCACACAGGTACTCCTCGTATACTTGGGATGCACAAATCTACAGAGGTGAGTAATAAAATATGGGAACAGAGGAATGAAACGAAATGAACCTTTGACTTCATGGTGAAAGTAAGAAAGGTCTAATAAATAAACTGTAATATGTAAAATGCATTCTATGAAGAGAAGAGAAATGTAAAAGTATTGCTATGTTAATAAAAATGTTAAATCTAAGAAGCTTGGAGAAATGCAGTTGTGTGAGACCCATAAATTCTATAAGAGTGTTAAAATGCTTCTGTCCAGAATTCTGCCATAATTAACAAAGAAACCTTCTCTCAGAGAGGTCAATTAGGGCAGGTGCCCACATACACACATGGAACCATTTAAATATCTGGGAGGAATGGTAGCAGAATGCAGTAATATAAAAGTTGTCACTAGAGATAATATCGGTTGCTCATCGTATTCACCTGATGATATTATTTGTGTTATTAATAAGGGCAGTCTGTGATGGTGAGTGTATGTTGAAAGAATGGACTGCCCAAGATACCATACCAGAAGCATGAGAACAAGTAGTCCCAGTCAATGGTGACTGTATGCGTGCTTGAATTGATTTGGCATCCTTAATTGGACTTGCCTAGCTGGGACCTACACAGAATCGTCAAAAATTGTGGTGACAGAGCTCAGATCCTTCAAAGACAGTAGCACTGAGTAATGAAGTGTTTTTTATTATTGTTAAGCACTAAATACACCACCCATAAATAATTAATGATTTCATGTACTCTGAACAAATGCTTACTCAGCTGCTTACCCAGAAATCTCTGGTTCAAGTCCCAACTAAAGCAAACATTCTTTATTTTCTGATGGTGTATTCCATTGTCAACATCAATAAAATAGTTGAAAGAGTTCAAGAATAGATACGCAGAAGACATTACTTTTGAATTTTTGATTACTTAATTTAAAGGTATTTTTATTTTATCCCATTGATGAATGAATAAAGTTTTGTAAATTATTTCATTAATAAAACATATTTAACATTCATTCTATTTGCAACACTATGCTTTAATCTATTTTAAGGATTAGTAAGGCCTCAAAATAAAAAAGTCTGTCACGCAGGGGCTGCGTAAACTAAGCAGATTTCCCACGTGAAGTTATACAATGGAGAAATCTCCATACGAGAGCATGGATCTCCATAAGAGTTACGGCAAAGGGCCGAACTAGCTTTTGGCGGGAAACTGTCATCCATTATTGGTCCAAATTTAATAAAATGCAAATATCTCGGTTAATATTCAAGATAGAGAATAAATGTATAGAAAAATATTTATAGTAAATTTAATTTAGAATAATATTAGTTCTATACAATTTTTTGATCCGACGTATGGTAACGGAGATATTTCGAATTTTCGAAAATCCTCCCCTCTAAACCCCCCTCCCACTAGTCCAATTTCAGCCGTTAACGAACTTGATCTGTCTTTTTGCATAAAACGTTTAAATATCGAGTTTGGTAACGATCAAACAAAAATTGCGACTGCTAGAGCGGTAACAGACAAATATATATATATATATTACTCATACATTATGAGCTCATGCAGTTTATTTCCTTATTATAAAGCCTACAGTTCAGCTTATCACTTGGTAAACCTAGAGTGGCGAGTTCTATTATCACCTGGGTAATAGTAATTTCTTTAGTGACTAACTCATTAAATAAAATCCATAATTCCACTCTGGATTTAAAAAGGGTGGTAACCTGTAGAAAACCCATCCCAGTTAGCCATAGTAGCAAAAAAAAGCATTAAAAAAAACAATTCAGTTCTACTGACCATTTCTACATAAATGATACTTGTAATATTGTGAACTCTGAAATTGACAAATATCAATGTTAAATACTTAATGAAATGCTAAAATTAATTCTCATTGGCTGCAAAAAATAATCAATCTAAAAAATGTTTGTCTTCTAATATTATGAACTAATATATTTACTCTTCTATTTAGACAACTTAAATTAATAATTTATTCAAATTACAAATATCATGTTTTTCTATTTGCTTAACTAATACTCATATAAAATAAAACATAAGGAATCATGAATGTGGAAATCTTAAATATTAAATTATTTAACCTCTTTCGATTTCATCACTTTATAATTCTGAAATGTATATCATTAATATTTGAGGTACACGGAAGAAAAACTTTAAAAAGTCATTTAAACAAAAATTTTATATTATTTATATCTTTTCACATAATATAAATCTATAATAATACTAATAGATTTATATTTTTGCTTGAAAATACTATTCTGAGAAAAATACATTAAACGGCCCTTGTTATTGGCTTATTTGCCTCAAAATCCATACTTTTCAAAATTATGTGGATCTGAACTAAACAAAGAAAAACTTTGTTGGTTACCCTGTTTTGTTTCTGAATGCCTGATTGAATGAGTGAAATTCAATTTAATTTCACTAAAAAAAAAGAATAGTTTTTTTTTAAGTGAATACTTCTTGACAAGTGTATTGATCAATAATTATTAATAAAATACAGCTGTATAAATTAAGCCCAAAGGCATGATGAGAAATATAGAACGCTTGGTACCACATTCGCTTACATCATGACTGGGCGATCAAGATCAGGGAGATATCGACATGAGACTCACAGTGACCCTGAGTGTCCAGAAGCGTGCTTCATGCCTGAAGGTGTGAAAGGGATTACAAAGGGTGGCAATCATTATTATGGTTAGGAAGAGGGGGTTGAGGTAAGGCGGAAGGCTGAGGGAGGAGCTGTAAAGGAAGGTGAGGAGGCTGAGGGTCCAAGCAACTCCGAGCACTGCGGCAACTTCCATCAGGTCCTGCTCAGAAAGATGGTTCCTTGGATCCAGCTCAAATATCAGTACATGATTAACTCCCGATGATCTCCAGCCATACACATTAACTCCAATGAGAAACAGAAATTCAATTATAAGAAGAGGCCCCCGATATAGTTTGAAAGCTGTCTTCAAGTTCTCATTCTCTATATTGTGAAAGATAGCTGAAAAGAGAGTTACAGTTATAATTAGTGATTTTCAGTCATTGTCATATCTTTTCTTTATTATAGACCCAACATTGTCCCTTCACCTCAAATATAAAGGCTTGATAACATTTGGGTTATGGCAAAAAAATAAATAAATAATAATCGCAACATTTGTTGAGTATTTATTTTCTTTTGAGGTCCCATAACTCTGATGTATAGTTTGGAATTAAGACTGTAGGTATTTAGACCTGAACCTGGTTTATTGGTTAAACCTATAAATCAATTTTATTTCTGTTTGAAGATTCAATTTTGCTAGAATTTACATGCTTTTGCTTGCATTATTTAATCAAAGGTAAATTTGGTAATGAATACCTGACAGAAAGTGACTCAAAAAGAAAAAAAAATTAATAACATCACAGAAAATATAAAACCTTTTACAAGACCTACACACAGTGTGTGTGTGCGTGCATTCTTGTGTGTGCGTGTGTTTGAGTGGAAGTAGGATATGTGCTTGCATCCATGTTCATGTGTGTATGAAACATGTAATACCCCAAAAAGATAGAAACCTCTGTCTCTCAAGTACATCTAGAACTCCTCATATATTTTGTCATCCATATTTTAGTTAGTCCCAAGATGACACTCTGGTACTCTTGGTACTCTTCTTGTCACCTACTGAAACGTATATTGTATAAACTAAATAAAACAACCTCTAAAAGAAATGACTTTATCAAAACTATTAAAAAACTTTTACAAATAATCAAATATTTGATTTTACTAAATTTCCATGCAAGCCAAAAAAAAAAATCATTATACACTCAACCGCAAAAAAAACTGGACACTTCATTTTTGTCGTATTAAAAGCTAATTTTCAGCAATTTTCTTTATGTGGGTACTCTAGTTATTACAGAGAATTTAGAGTCTAAGTCCATTGAACTAATCCCTTCAGGATTAGTAAACAATTAGATAAAACTCAGATTAGATTTATTTGTCGTGAAGTTGATCTATTCTAAACTGTAAGTAGTTTTTCGCATATTTAAGCATCTTTAATTATTAACCAAGCATTTTCTTTAATTAATGTTTTATTTTTATTTCGGTCCAGAATAATGGGTCTTTCAAACTTAGATGAAAGGCCGGAGCTTACGTTACATTGCCGAAACGCTTGGGGTAGCGAAGTCTACCATTCACTGTAATAAAAATGAAAAATAATTTTTTTTTTTTTTAAATGTGTTAATTTATCTTTTTCTTTTTTTTTATTTTGTATTTTTTTGTTAATAATCAATAAAAATTATTCACTTTTGGCAGATTTTGTTTAAATAACCTATAGATTAACCAATTATTTTAATTAAAAAGATTAATATACATATATATTAAGTATTTAACAAAATTATAAGACTAAATCTAAGTGTCCGGTTTTTTTGCGGTTGAGTGTAGTTGAAAATGAGTCCCTCCATCACTGCCTCCAATCAAATGTTACATTAAAAACAGGCTTAGAGCTCTCCTTTTGGGGCTTTCCTAATTCTTCTAACCTCTACAACTACATATATTTCTTCAAGTACTTTATTAGTTCCCATGAGATTGTATCTCTCTACTCTTCTCATGAGACTCTGTTCAATAACAGCATTGTTTAAAGTTTACAAAAGTACAACTCCATCAACTTGATTGAGTCACTTTGCTAGCTACCCAAGTATCTTTTGAATGGCAACCAAGGATGGTTGGGTATTGGCTATAAAAAGTACGTTTCGGACAATTTTCTTCTTCAGAGGAATAATATTGTAAAGAAGAGCAGAGGATAAAACTAACAGTGTGGAGGTCCAATCTTCAACGTAATTATCTCACCCCCCCCCCCTCCTCAGGTTCTTCTACAACATTATTGCTCTGAAGAAGGATACCAACTGTGTCCAAAATGATCAGCCAGGAAAATACACTCAACTATTTGACTGTCAATTTACTGTTATTATTATATCTAGAATATTAAGGCTAAATGTTTCTAGAAATAATGAATTAATGGGAATTATTTAGAAGTCAAAACATAAATTTGTCAATTTATTTCTCTACATTTCTAGAATATTCTACTATTCTAAAACTACATTTCATATCTATGAAACTCTAGAATGAAAAGAATAGAAAGGGACGTTTTTCAAGTGCTGAAAAGGAAGTGGCTATTTTTGAAGGTAATCCAGTCATTATATTTTGAAAGAAAAGCCTTATTTAAACTATCAGCAATGAGTATCATGAATAATAAGAACTTAAGAGTAGTAATTAAGAAAATATTTATTCTTGAATTTTTATTCAATGACAATTTATTTGAATAATGCCCCTCCCATTTTTAATACACATGTGATGAATAGGAAACATTATGGGTTGACTCCACGAACAAATTAATTAATAGGTTGAAATATGGTTCTCCCTCATTGAGTGGCCTGTCAAAACAGATGGATGTACTTTAAACATCTTAATGAGTGGACTTTTCTTCAATGGAAGACAGCCTTGTGAATCACTTGAGATAATGGATTTTTTTTAAATACTTGGTATACAGAAATAACTTTTTTTTGCCTGTATAATTTATTCAACTGTGATTCACTGTTAATCATGGATCAATTAAAAGAAACAATCTAATTTTTTGGCAATAAGCAATTTATTCTTCATAATATAGAATTTTTTTTATTTAAAATGAAACATAACTATAAGATAATTTATTTATTACAGAATCTTGGAATTAAATAGCAGAAATATTGTGAGTTCCTTATTATCAACCTGTTTGTTGCTGGTTCATAAGGCATCTTTTTTCCCAGATATTTTCCTATTATTTTATTCATCTTCTCATTTTATTAATTAATTTTAAATTTATTATAGAGGTATGAGTTTATCTATTTTTTAATGAAGTGTCTACTTGTAATTATAGGAGTTAATTACACAAACTGTATGAAGTACAATAATTTTGATAATGAAAGTTCATTGCCCACATTCATTAAGCCAGAGATTGATCACTAAAAACATTTAATCATAAGTAATAAGTAATTGACGTAAGTAAATACTTTATGAATGCAGAGAAAATTTCAGAATCTTTCCATTTGTTAAAATATTTAATTAGTCTTTAATCTCTGATTATTTTATTTTCACTTAGATGTTTCATTATTAAAAATGGTGTTCTTAAATTTTACTACCAATTCTTCTTTGCACAACTAATACCTTATAAATGAAAGAATCTGACTGAACTATTTATCTAATGGGCTTAGAAATCTGAAGGAATAATTACCTGAGAGAACAACGGCACAAAAAAGAACCATGAACGATCCAGAATAGAGGCCTACTTTGAAAGTAGTCCATGGCGTTTGTTTTTCACCAAGTGGAGGTACCCGTAATCTCTTCATTGCCTTCTGCCTGTCACCACCTTCTAACTCTTGTGTAACTGTATTTTCAACTTCTGATATTAAACGGACAATATCTGTATTTGTATAAAAATGAGAGACTTCAACCTGCTGCTCTCGGTAATGAGCTCCATCTTCTACATTAAAAAGCTGAAAAGGCAAAAATAAACGATGAAGAAATGCTAATATTTTTTATACAACTTTGAATTGGCCAAGAGTTGAAGGTTAGATATCTTGGTTCCTTTCAAATAAAAAGCCAATTACTCATAATATACTTATCAACACATAGTGCTTTCAAGGCACAAACCTCATCTTCAGTCTATGCCTACAGCGGACTAAAGTCCATCTAGCACAACTTTGACTGCACTAAGACTGAAGATGAGATTTATCCCTTGAAACCCTAAGGGCAAATAAATATTTTATTAGAAATTGGCTTTATATTTGAAAGAATCCAAGATCATTTACATATTTTTCCTTGAAATAATAATTAATGATTACTTAAATGGTATCCAACGTAAAATAAATAAATATTGAAAATTTGTATTTTTAAGAGGGAATTCTTTTTAAATTACTTACCCAATGCTAAAGTCCTTGAGGGCCTGAAACTTTCCTTTTGACCATTCCTGGTGTCAGGCCAGGCTCCTCTTATTTCTTAGTCTTTCTCCAAGTCATTGTCACAATTGCTTGGATCAACCTCTTTTCCTAACTCCTACAGCACTACCATATCTTTTTGAGCAGACAGACAGGTTCCATTATTTTAACAAGCTTCAAGAATCGTAGTCTGTCCTTTTTTATATCACAGATGATGATAAAATCACCATACGATTTCATTGCCTCGGCTTCTGAAGCACCATCTATGCTGCATTATTTTCGCTGTTTAATATCTTTTGCAATATCCTTATTTCTGAAAGCAGTAGTACTCTCCTGTTTTCTTAATTGAGAGTCCATATTTCATTGTCATGACCACTAGTCCGTTTGCCTTTTGTATATCTATAGTTTTATTTTCATATTGAGGTTCAATAATCTCAATAAGAATCAACGAGCTTTTTGTAGTGCATAGAACTATTTGGTCGCTGCAACCATTCTGGCTCTAATGTCAATTCCTATGTTATGGCTTTCTGATACCATTCATTCCTGACACTTAAGTAAGCAACAAGTAGGAAATGTTTACACCTCCGAAATTGCCAGAATCCCTTACCTATGACCCAGTCTGTGTAGACGATCTCTTGTACTATATCTTACCCTTATTTATAGTAAGCCATAAATCGTCTGCTCTTTGTGCAAACTCTTTTACTGTACCTGTCAATGATACAATGGTTCTACTCATAATACTATTGTACTAGTACTGCAATAGAGTTTTATCAATCATCTCTCTGAAACACAGTATGCTTCAAAATTTGCTTTTTCACAGGTTGGGCACAAAAAAGGTTGAGTTTTAATCCAGGAAAAAGGAAATATTTTTGTTCTAGACTTTTTTTTAACCCTTTAGGTCTACTGCTGATTGACCAAGGTTTTCAATGGATTATACATTTTAGGAACTCATTTTAAGGGTTTGAATGTTTATTTCAACAAGCAAGCAACATTAATTTATTGAATTTTTCTCACAGTAAAGAATTTCGATAATTTAACATTAACAAAACGGGCTTGTGAAGTCCCACACTGGCCCAAGGGTTAAGAATTGTCATGTCCACTTTGGTTTCTTTACTATCAGTTGTCATAAAATGAACAATATTTTGTTTAAGGTAAAATTTTGTATTAATTGGGAGTTTTTAAATACCTTGTCATGCTTTTTCAAGATCTTCCGGAAACCGGTGAAGTTTAGGTTTTGGTAATTCTGTAGAAGAACTAAACTGAGGTAGAATTCACTAAAAGCTAGCTTCAACTCCTGTACTTTCCTTGCAGTCATTTTTGGTTTCTGTGTTGCAAATTTGCCTTTCATCCAAGTAGTACCTTGGGAGGACGATGATAGTTCACTCCGAAGAGTTGCGAATTTTCTTGTTGCCTCTGCCAGCTTTTCTGCAAATTATATAGTGCCTCAGAAAAATAAATATACAATTTCTAAATTAAAACATTCTAATATTATATAATGAATGATATACTACCAGTTTTAACGTATATTATGATATTATGATGTGTATACTTCACTTATATATATATATATATATATATATATATATATATATATATATATATATATATATATATATAAATATATGTGGTGTGTTGTTCTTTTCGGAGTTTTGGTCAATGTTGGTGAAATGAATCTTAGTTTACGCCGATATTTCGAGAATCTTTATTTTCTCTTCCTCAGGGCTGTAAAAATTACATGTACTACATTATAATATTGCACATTGTTGTTATACATTGTTATAAAAGGGTGTTTTTTCCTTATTATTACTATCTACAGTATTATTATTCTATTATGTATCTACAGTATTATTATTCTATTATCTACAGTATTATTATTCTAGTATCTACAGTATTATTATTCTATTATGTAGAAACATACTAGAATAATAATACTGTAGATACATAATAGAATAATAATACTGTAGATACATAATAGAATAATAATAATGCAACATAAGAATACCTTTAATATAGGCATAACAATGATTTTAGTAACACAGAGGAATAACATTGTTGTTATAACATAATAAATAAAAGAATAAAAATAGCAACATAAATATAACATAGGAATAACTTTAACATAACACAACAATAATTATAATTTAAAATAACATGACAATGATTGTAATAGTGCATAGCAATTATTATTGTAAAATAATATAAGTTGCAATAACATAGTGGTAAGTAACAATAACATAGATTTAACAAAACATAGCAATAATTAAAATAGTGCATAGCAATAACCATTGTAAAATAATATAAGAACCACAGTACAACAATTATAATATAGTTTAACAAACAAATACACCATACTATAAATATATAAAACATACAAAAGGCTGTGACCCTGCTATGTAAACAAAACAAGGAAGGTTACTATAACCCTAGTCATAGTGCAATAAGAATGTATAATAGTCTATAAATATATTTAGTCTTGGTAAGTAATAATAAGGAAAAAACACCCTTTTATAACAATGTATAACAACAATGTGCAATATTATAATGTATTACATATAATTTTTACAGCCCTGAGGAAGAGAAAATAAAGATTCTCGAAATATCGGCATAAACTAAGATTCATTTCACCAACATTGACCAAAACTCCGAAAAGAACAACACACCACATATAAATACAACCTGGTCGAAAACAGCAGCATATATATATATATATATATATATATATATATATATATATAGATCAATTTTTTTTTTTTTTATTGGCTATTATATACATATTTTAGCCTGAACGCAAAGTCAGTTAACGCGTCACAGTAAACAAATAAACAAAAGTAAATACTTATATGTTGAATAGTACTAATCAGATTAAATTATAAAGAATTTTAGAAGTTTAAGTACCTGAAAACATTTAACAAAAAAAATGGAAAATGTATTATTTTATTGTATATAGTAGGTTAATATTATGTCACTAGTTCTTATAAATACTTTTTCTTTTTGTATATTACTAGTAAGGTTACTAACACTAAATGGGCCAGGCTCAGGCTAAAATATGTATATATTAGCCAATAAAAAAATCTATCTATCTATTTATATATATATATATATATATATATATATATATATATATATATATATATATATATATAAATTGTAAACCTCATATCATAGAATGATTAGAAATTACAGGGTCCAATTTTTAAGTATTGCATTATTGAAAACAATAAGGCATCATCATCAAGTAGTGATTGGATTTTATGGCTCCTAAATGGTTGCTGTACAAATATAGAAGTTGTAACATTCATGTCTCACGTCCTTTATTTCTGCTCAAACAACAGATATTTATTTTTTAAATTTGATGGTTAGTATAACAACATGGGTAGTGTAAATTATTGGGAAATAAAATAATTTTTATTTCATAATAAAACCATCAGGTCTGTGAGTTATATTAAATCAACCTACGAGTATTAAATATAAAACAAGTTGGTGTCCACTTTTTATAATTTTAGATAAGGGGATATTATAATGATTTTTTAAACACATCAGATGATCTAAATTACAGACTAGCCAATGAAATTATTAAAATGAGTGCACTTGCACTGAATACATGACCAATTTCATCTACTATTAATTTTTTGAACAATTAACTGTAGTTTAATAATTATTATTTAATATTTTAGGCACATTTTAGTGCAGGAATGCCAATAAGTAATATAACTTTCTAATAATTGCACTAATATTTTTTTTTTCATACATGGGAAAAATTATTTTTATCAGCCAGGACTCTTCGATGTCCAATCCGAACATCAAACTTCATATAATTAAATTAGTTGTATGATTGGAGGCCAAAGTTTTTCAACAATTTGTCTCTTACAAAAAACATCAAAAATAATAACATTTACTGATGGTGTATTCCAGCTATTCGAGTTGATAAAAATAAAGCAAAAAACTCTCATAATATTTATCTTTGTATTTTGTCTCACCTGAAGTGATAAGTGGGAGGTTCTTGGTGATAATTATGACTATTGTAAACACTTCCAAGGCATCTTAAATAAATAGACTAATGATGGGCTAAAATATTTTGTATTTAAATGTACTTTGGAATAATTGTACTTTAAATAAAGAACGAAGGTTTCATTTTAAGGAAATATTAATTAACATAAAGAAGAGATTAACAATACCTGAATAAAAGGTGTTTATTTTCTTAAGTTCATTATCGCAATACAAAAAGAATTTCTCATCAAAATTTTTGAAATGCCTTGTAATATCTTCACTTGTTTCAGCCGATTCCATCGATGGAGCCTCTTCTACAGCCATGTATAACATAGCTTTCATTTCCTGAAAATTAAATAAATTATGTTGATAAAATGTTGAAAATTAGCTAAGTTTTATTTATTTTTAAATATATTTATGTTGAGTGAGTCACTTGAGGAAAGGTACATGGCCACATTCCTTGTAATTTTTAAATCTCAATGATTCCAAATAAGGGCAAATATTCAATGCTGTTGATGAAGATACGAAAGAAAAAGATCTGTCATAACATTTTCTCACGTCCCATCAAAATGACAATTGATTAGGCCAACAATTGCATTGAATTTATCTTGAATACATTTGTTCAACTAGATGCTCAGCATTTAAACTAGTTGTTCGGGAAGTAATTATTGTAGAAATATTTAGCCAACTGTGGTTGGTCGTGATTGCTCTATAGACCCCCACTCCTCAGTCTGGTATGTGCGTCCCTCGTAAATATGTGCCATTAAAGTTGATATGACAAAGATCAGTTTGTTCTCTATTTAATTATCCAACCCCCATCCACTAACACTATTTTAAAGAAAGAAATCCCTAATATTCCTCAAAAGAATACTCCAATCAAGAAAAAGTATAAGATATAAATTGTTTAGATTTTATGTGTTTTTATTGGCTCTCAAAACAAGTAACTTTTTTGGTAATGTGGAGTGGAAGGAGGACTGGATGTATCTCATCTAGAAACGATTTTTTGTGCACATGATTTGGTATTTCAGCTTGAAATAAGACGGTTCATTATATGTTGGCTTATTCATAGTTCCATGAAAAAGAAGGAGAGTAATTGAGGGCTGAAAATTAAAAATGCAAATATCTCGTTTAATATTTGAGATAGAGAAAAAGTGCATATTACAACATTTATAGGCAATTTAATTTGCAATAAGATTGGTTCTCAACATTTTTTTGATCAATTTATGGTAACGGAGATATTTCCAATTCCCCACTTTTAAACCCACCTCCCTCCCGCTGGTCCGGTATTTGCCAATAACTAACTTTATTTTTCTTTTTATATAAAACGATTAAATATCGAGTTTCGTAACGATCAAACCAAAATTGCGACTGCTAGAGGGTTAATAGGTGTATATATGTATATATAAATATAAAATTTTGAACGGATCTCGTTTTTGTCAGCTCCTGTGTAGGATCGATGGACATTTGAAGAAAGTTTTCGAAAATCTTTTAAAGCCTCCTCCCTCTCACTGACCTGATTTCTGCCATTAACTACCTTGATTTTTCTTTTTATATAAAACGATTAAATATCGAGTTTCATAACGATCAAACCAAAATTGCGACTGCTTGAGGGTTAACAGGTGTGTATATTTATATATATATATATATATATATATATATATATATATGTGTGTGTGTGTGTGTGTGTGTGTGTGTGTGTGTGTGTGTGTGTGTGTGTGTGTGTGTGTGTGTGTGTGTGTGTGTGTGTGTGTGTGTGTGTGTGTGTGTGTGTGTGCATGTGTTTGTGTGCGTGTGTTTGTTTGTGTGTGTGTCTGTCATTTTCGTCATCTCCTGGGTAGGATCGATAGACATTTGAAGAAATTTTTCGAAAATCGCGTCATGAGTACGATCTTAATATCTGATTTCCCTTAAGGAAAATTTGCTAAAAGTAGCGTGTCAGTCGGTGGTCCTTGACGGGCTATTGAGGCAAATTATTACTACTACTAATAAAGATATGAAGTTTGAGACAAACAGATCGGCATTATATTCAATAGATTAATAGAAAGTTACTCAAACAAAGCAGCTCAATACTTTCAAATACAAAATTTGTATCAGGTAAAGAGTGGAAAATATATGAAAAATTGTAAATGCTTTATTTTTGCCTATCTATTTTTTAAAAAGTGATAAAGATTCCTATATCTATTGCCTACTGTTCCGACCTTCGTTGAAGAATAATAAATAAAGAAAGGCTTGAGATAATCCCAAAGAAAGATATCCCCTTCAAGGCTCTGTACAAACATTCATTGATAAACGTCTAGCAATATTATTTCTAAGTTACTTTAAGAGTTGAGCATATGTTCCTAGTGTACTTATATTTAATTAATAGCAGTTACTCATCGTTGAGAGATTGAAATGCAAATGCAGGTTCTCCGTGGAAATGTAAAGATTGGATTATCCTTTGCTCCAAATCATCCCAACATATTCATCACGTAACTCAAATGTCCCGTAAACCGTACGGTAAATGTGGACTCATTTAGTTGATATATTCGTGATGTAAAAATATCCGTCACGCAGGGGCTGCGTTAACTAAGCAGATTTCCCAAGAGAGCGCATTAATCTCAAAACGTAAAAGTTTAATGAGAATAATATTTGGTATTTAGGCTTCAAATAATGTGCTTCATAATATAATAGCTTATTGTTAATATGACATCAGAAGAAGTGAGGGTTTACTAAGGGCCGAAAACTAAAAAATGCAAATATCTAGGTTAATAATCAAGATAATGAAAAAAAAAAAAAAAAATAACAACATTTATAGAACATTACATTTGCCATACGATTGATTTTATACAAATTGTCGATCTAAAGCATAATGAAGATATTTCGAATTTTCGAAATTCTCCCTTTAAACCCCGAACAATCGAATTCTGTAAGTATCCATCAGTCTGTGGTTCCCTACTATATTTATCATTCGTTTTATAATAATTATGTTCTTACACCCTAACGGCTTATTCAATGGAGGTTTCTGGATTAAACGCTTAGGATTCTTATCCTATCTATCCCCTTTAGGGAAATTCGAATGACCTAAAGAATGGACGAAAAGAGAGCTCAGGTTAGCCGTTTGAGTTACGGCGTTGGTCTTAATCTCACTTGGTAAACTGAGAGATCGGAGTTCGATTCCCAACTGAGCAATAGGAACTGATTTTCCTATTTTTTACTTCATAGGAAGTTTACTATTTTTAAACTTCACGCGGGAAATCTGCTTAGTTTACGCAGCCCCTGCGTGTCGGACTTTTTGTCATCTCCTGGGTAGAATCGATGGACATTTTTCGAAAATCGTATCATGAGTATGACCTCAACAACTTCTTTTCCCCAAGGGAAATCTGCTAAATGATATATTAAGCCGTTGCTCTTGAAGCAGGACTCCTTCATGGATGCAGTGAGTAAACATGAGTAGCTGGTAGGTGTCGAGTAGTGGGGATAGATGGGCCAGCTGGTAGGTTCTTTGTTCCCCCGCAGTACAGGTACCCCCATCAGCTGACTATAGTTCGTTACACCCGTTCCACAACCCAGCCCTTCTGCTCTACACCTGCCTCCATCCCAAGTCCTCTCCTATCCGGCCTACCACTTTGATATAAGGGTGTCACGCAGGGGCTGCGTAAACTAACCAGATTTGCCACGTGATGGAATAGCACACTTATCATCTCGTCTCACTACATATTCTCTATTTCTATGTAAATAGCCAACGAGGCAGAAAATAAGAAAGCATGAATATCTGGCTTAATATTTTTTTTTCTCCTCATAGTAACCCTATGAGGAGTTATTTGAATACATGTTCCATTGCCACATGGCATATTACATGTATGATTATGTTTAAATACATTTTTATTTTATAATACTAGCTCAGATACCCGGCTTCGCCCGGAAATTCATTTGAGGCTGAATGGCGAAGGTATTTTATTACAAGGCTTTACTTTGCACAACATTTTGACATTTATTCGCCCCAGTGTTTAGGGTCTATACTCGTCGTTGCTTTGGATTTGTTAATAATAAAATTCAAGGAAAAGACTTCACTGTCCTCCATATTGTCATATTTCCCGTTTCCTGTGCATTAAGCATAGATTTGAATTATTAAGGACAAAATAATTACATAGATTTGAATTAATTTTTCCATGTGAGGTACCTGGTAGTTCATATTGGAAAGAATTGTTGAGTATATCAATATTTCTACGCTAATTACTTGCTTCATACATTGTTCCTGAAAAAATGTATAAAACAAAAGTTACTCTAAATAACAAAGTAAACCACTTTTGTTATGTGCACGTTTGTCGAAAATCAAATAGACAATGAAATATCGCGAATTTTTTTTTCCAGGCCTCCCTTATAACCCCCACTCCCGTTCGAACCTAAACATTTTAATATAGCTTACAATCATGGAAGAATTAATGCTAATTGACAATCCGAGTTTTGTTAAGTTCGGTTCAATCGTTAGTGCCCAATAAAATTGTTGGCTCCCGCTAAAGTTTTTGCGTATATCTCGTTTATACTTTGTTATAAGACAAAAGTTACTCCAAAAAAAAATATAAACTACTTTTGTCATGTGCATATTTGCAGAAAAACGAATAGAAAACGAAATACCGCTACTTTTAAATTCAGGCCTCCCTTACAACCCCCACTCCGGCCCATCCCTAGAAATGTTGGTATGGCTTATAATAATGAAGGCGTTAGTGCAAATACACATACCGAGTTTTATTTAGTTCGGTTGACTCTTTTGTGCCAAATAAACTGTTCACTTCCGCTCTAGGTTTTAGCCTTATATCTCGTTTATAATTCGGTATACGAAAAAAGTGTATATAAAAAAAGTTACTCTAAATAACAAAATAAACAACTTCTGTTATGTTCATATTTGCCGAAAAACCAATAGGAAACGAAATATTATTAATTTCAGGCCTTCCTTACAACCCCCACTCCTGCCCGTCACTATAAATGATGGTATGGCTTAATATAATGAAAGCGTTAGTGCTAATACACATACCGAGTTTTATTTAGTTCGGTTGAGTCTTTTGTGCCAAATAAACTTCTTCACTTCCGCTATAGGTTTTAGCGTATATCTCGTTTATAATTCGGTATACAAAAAAAATGTATATAACAAAAGTTACACTAAATAACAAATTGAACAACTTTTATTATGTTCATATTTGCCGAAAACCCATTAGGAAACGGATTATCGCTATTTTTAATTTCAGGCTTCCCTTATCACCCCCACTCCTGTTCGTCTTAGAGAATATTAATATAGCCTAAAGTCTAAGTTGGGTTAGTAGTAATATACATACCAAATTTCATAAAATTCGGTTCGGCCGTTTATGCGTGAAAAGGTTACAAACAAACATACACGAAAGAAACAAATTGTAGATATGGTGTCTATGACAGGTACCCGGCTTCGCTCGGGAAATCATTTAAGGCTGAATGATGGTAGTATTTTTTTGGGCAAGGCTTCAATGTTTACAACTACACTTCCCGCCTGGGCGCATTGTTTTGCTGTGAGGGTCTGGCAGGCGACTTATAAAGGAGAAATTTTATATTTGAAGAATAAATAAAAATGTGTTCCAAATCTATCCCTTGCCATTTTATAATTCACTTTTTTGAATACTTCAAACCATAATCATGGATAGTATTTATTACAATTAAATATCGTCTATAATGAAACTTATTTCCTGTCAAAAACCAATCCGGTCACATATAGTTTAAGCATAGTTTAGCACGTAAGGTTATATTCATAATAGTAGATCTCAGTGGTAATCACTTCCCGTAATGCCCAGTATTTCACAGGAAATTAGTAAACTCAATTAACTCTATTAGCCTCCGTCTATTTCCGCTCTCGCATTAGAGCTATCAACACTCTTCTCCTTAAATTATTAATTCAAAATAATATTGTAATAATTTATCTACCTGATGGCATTAAATAATAATGTTACCCTAAAAATAATTTATATTATATTCAAAAAGCTAGTCGAGGGGAAGAGATCGTAGTCGTCCCTGCAACCTAAGTAATACTTTAAACAATCATATCGAGTTTAAGAGCATTTTGTCTTTTTTCATAATGACATTAACGTTTAATTGTTATGATAGTACATATTTGTTTCAATAACATGAAGATATCGGAAATAAGATAGTATATAACCAAAATCAAAGAGTTTGATTCCCTACTACTTCCCCTATCACTCCAGAGGAAATTCGGCACGATTTTTTTTTAATTATACATTATACAAATTAAATAATGGAAATGCTCTTATAGTTTAAATTCTATTGGAAATAAATAATAAAGTTATTTTCTAGGGAAAATAAATAAATGAGGCGAAGGGGGAGGGAGATTTATAATCTCACTAATTCGAATCATACTTAGTACTAAATAATCGAAATAGATAAGGCTAAAACATAACATCATTTGTCATAATATGCCTATATTAATAACACTTAAGTGTTATAAACTTATTTAAATAAGTACTAATAAAATCGTCGACTCCCGCTATGGATTTAGCTTTTATCCCGTATTTACTTCATTTTACGACATAAGTGCATGAAACAAAAGTTGCTCTAAATAACAAAGTAAACAACTTTTGTTATGTGCACCTTTGCCGAAAAACAAATAGAAAATGAAATATCGTGAATTTTTACTTTAGGCCTCCCTTATAACTCCCACTCCCGTTCGAACCTAAAAATTTTAATATTGCTTATAAACATGGGAGAATTAATGCTAATTGACATACCAAGTTTTGTTAAGTTCGGTTCAATCGTTAGCGCCCAATAAAATAGTTGACTCCCGCTTTAGTTTATAGTATATATCTCGTTTATACTTCGTTAAAAGTCAAAAATGAATATCACAAAAGTTATTCTAAATAACAAAATAAACAACTTTTGTTACGTTCAAATTTGCCGAAAAGCGAATAGAAAACAAAATACCACTATTTTAAATTCAGGTCTACCTTACAACCCCCACTCCTGCCCGTCCCTAGAAATGTTAGTATGGCTTATTATAATGAAAGCGTTAGTGCTAATGCACATACCGAGTTTTATTCATTTCGATTGGGTCTTTCGTCTCAAATAAAATTGTTCACATTCGTTATAGGTTTTTGCGTATATCTCGTTTATAATTCGGTATACGAAAAAAGTGTATATAACAAAAGTTACTCTAAATAACAAAATAAACAACTTTTGTTATTTTATATTTGCCGAAAAACCAATAGGAATCGAAATATCGCTATTTTTAATTTCAGGCTTCCCTTATAACCCCCACTCCTGTTCGTCTCAGAGGATATTTATATAGCCTAAAGTCTAAGTTGGGTTAGTAGTAATATACATACCAAGTTTCATAGAATTCGGTTCAGCCGTTTATGCGTGAAAAGGTAACAAACAAACATACACGAAAGAAACAAAATGCAGTTATGGTGTCTATGACATGTGAAACGAAAAGTTATCGTGAAATTTTGCGAAAAAAATAATGTACAGACAGAGGTTACAATTTTATATATATATAGATAGATAGATAGATAGATAGATATATAGATAGATAGATAGATACGTTAATCAACTATCTACTCAAATATTATATAAAAGAAATAATAACAATTAAATATTGAAATAAGTAAGATAATTACAAATAAAATTAATAAATGAAATGGAAAAGTAAATAAAATAAGAACAAAAACATTTCAATTAATGTTAAACTCAACTGATGTTTAATTTGCGAGTCTATGTAAGGTTCCTATTCCCCACAATCAACTTTACATTCTAATGTATTTTTGCTACATCCATATCTATACTTTTATAAGTTCTTTATTATATTTGTTAAATATAGTATGAGGTGATTCTGGCCAACTACCTACTTTTAAAATTATATTCATTATTGAATTTGATCTATTTTGATTAAATGTTGAACAGTCATAAAGTATATATAAAAAGTTTGTGCTGTCTGTGAGTCGCAAGTACATTTCCCATTGTCTTGAATTTTAAATCTTGTTAAATAATGTCCTGTCTGTCCATGTTCCGTTAGAAATTATATGCATTTGTGTTGTAAGTTATATTTGGTATGTATTGATGTAAGCTGTAAGATTCGTTACATGTCCATTCTCTGTTCCACTTATGCATTGTGGCGGTACTAAGTCTGAGAGAATACTTATACTCGTTGAGAATACTCGCTTAATACTTAATCACTCATGGATTATAAACTTGCAGAAAAGAAAGTCATATTTGTGAACTTATTAAAAGTAAAAATATTTTTAATGGAGCTGCTTCCAAATCCAGAGAGCATCAGAAGAATCAAAACGATATTCCATTTAGTTGGAAACATTGACTTCTGTTGGTATCAACTATTTTCGTACTACCATATCCACCGCCATGATGAAACCGTTGTGCTTTATAAGCTGCCCATGACGCGTCAATCACCTTTTCTCCACAGCCTTCATTGGACTACTACTTTCATTGTCTTCATGTAGGACTTTAATATTTAGCGCTCCGTGGACTTCAAATTATTCAGCCAATTATACACCGAATCCATTGCTTCTTATGGAATATAATCTGTTTTTTGAAGAATCTAATTTTCACTCCCATACGAACAGTCATAGTTTATCAAGGTAAGCTCTACTGTCATTGTCTTCAGAGGTGAAGTTTTCTAGATAAAACTGTTCTGTTGTGTCAAATTTGGAGTTTCTAATTTCTATATTTTCTTTTCTTTTATTTATTCCACTAATAAAGCTTTTTTTTGTATGTGGATTTATGTTAACTTAAATTGATCTATGTGGTTCTTTAGAACTTGCGGAATTCTATTCCTCAATTACGAATGACTCTTGCCAAAATTGCGTCCCAAAACAATTTTTACAAAAGAAACTAACAGTTTTTATTTTATTTTCTTAAGAATCGAGTCTGTTTCTCAACTGGCCAATAAGAATTTATTTGGCGACGAACTCATTAAATAAAATCCTTAGACCTATTCTGGCAAGGAAAAGGTAGGTAACCTGCAGAAAACCAGTCGCAATTAGCCAACGTAGCCAAAAGTGGAAGTTAATAAATAATAATAAGTAAAGATGGTAATTACGAAAAGTTTCGGTTTTCAGATTTCTATGGAATAATCCGTTCAACCCTCCTTGAACACATTTTGACTAGTTTCGGCGTAATTAAGTTTCTATCTCGCACAATTCAAAAACGACTAGCCTTAGATATTTAGGGCTGTTTTCGTCTAGCTGTGCACCTCTCCTTTCGATAAATCGACTGAGGGGAGGTAGAGGAGCTGTCACCAGGCTGCAAATAAATAAAAGCCCCTCAGGCAGAGTCTGCGTAAACTAAGCAGATTTCCCACGTGCTAGAGTGACACACGTCGTCTCACCAAATATACTGAGGGCTGAAAACACGGATGTACAAATAACTCGATTGCCATTTAAGGTACAAAACAATTCATAGAACAAACAATTGTAGACCATCAATAGTTTAACAAGGTTGGTTCTATAATATTTTACGAACCGATAACGGAGATATTTTGAACTTTCGAATCCCTTCCCCCACTACACCCCCCCCCCTCTATTCCTGCACAAATTCAACCATTAACGGCTAACCATAAACTTATGAGTTACATGAAATGGTTAAAAAAATATATATATATATATATATATATATATATATATATATATATATATATATATATATGAAATCGTTTACTTGACCTATATAATACTGGCTATTTAACCTTTCCATTCAACAATGAAGATAATATTCGTGAATAGCTAAAATTGGACCAGGAATAGAGGGGGGCGGGGTAAAGGGCAGAAAATTCGAAAATTCAAAACATCTCCGTTATTATGAATCGGATCGAGAAACGATATAGAACATGTTAAACTATTGATGTTCTATGAACTTTTTCAAATAATGGACGAATTGTTTGTATTTTCTTGTTTAAAGTCTTCAGTAAATCCTCTCTTAGTGAACCCTTACCTGAATTTTTGGTTGAAGGATTAGTTTAGGACGAAATACATAAGAATATATCTGCTTAATATTCTTCTTGAGAATATGTAACCTATTTATAAATGGGGATATCTTGACTCCTCATGTTCGTTGATAATGTTCCATGTGTGCTACAAGTACATTGTTGGAAACACAAATAATGTTTAGAAGGAGGAAATCGTAGGTCTTTAAATTTATTCATAACGGATAATTTTAGTTAACTTCACAATTCAATCCCAGACGTCCAATCTGATTTCAAAATACTCTTACGGACACCTACTTTTTTTTATTAGACTATCGGGTTTTATGAACGAAGTGAGTATTGTGATTTCCAAATAGTACTTGAAAAGACGAAATGAATCTTATAAAAATTCTGCCAACAGGGGCTAGTATAAGCACATAAAAATGTTTCAAAGGTGACGCAATCCGTGTATCATATTAGAACAGATGACGCCATCTCCACATATTAATCGCTATTTCTTTCTTAGTCAGAACCATGCATGTAAAAAAAACAAGTAGAAACTTGAGAGCTGTACATGAAATGTTAATTGATACTGAAAAATAGTTTAAAGTGACATTCGTAAGACCAGGATCAAAGGTTTAATGGTGGCCCAAAACTCAAAGGAACCTAACAATTATCCTGACGCGAAATCTGCTAAAAATACAAAAAAATCCATAAATTATATATCCGTATTATATTGTACAATTATTAAGATAAGCAAAGAAGCGATAAGAAAAGAATAGATATAATGGTTATTGCTGTTTTATTGGTTTGACCTCGTAAAATTTGTAATAGCCTAAATAGGGCAAAGATAATCTAGCATTGATGAATTTCTTTTCTTAATTTACATAACCGTTCTTCAACACATGGCATTAATCCAGTCTTGTGTATTTACGCATCCAGTATCTTCAACATCTTGGAGATAGTCAAAGATACTTTTGTTACGCTCTAAATAACTTTAATGTAGGTTCCAAATTCAAACCCCGAGAGAGCACTCAAAATTTCATTTAAATAGCTCACCGGGCTTTGAAGTTGGACTTGCGTCTATTCCTCTGGTAACCACTCAGGACCGTGAGGAAATTGAGTAGACTGTGGAATAAAGAAGTATTTATCTTTGGTCTTTAGTGCCAACACAATACGGCCGAGAATACGTCAAGATGGCCACTTGATCTCTCCAAAGCAGTTGGTAGGTATTGATCTTCAATGGAGAATACAACCAATTATATACAAACATATATATATTTATATATATATATATATATATATATATATATACACACATACATATACATATACATACATACACACACGTAAATATATGTCTACATTAAGTTTTTTTTTCGAAATTTCACGATACTTTTAGCTGATTTCCTTTAAGGGAAATCAGCTACTAAGGTAGTACTCATTATTATGATTAATATTATCCACAATATTTTCAACAGTGCAGACGGGTTGATCAGGAAATATTTTTTTTTTTAGTCTTCCGGGGAAATAAATTCTATAAGTTTGCTCTAGTTGCCAAATATTCAGGTATATGACCTAAACACGTAGATGGGGAAATGTAAAAATATTGTGCACATAAGAGCCTTGCCAAAAAAAAAAAATAATAATAATAAAAAATAAATAAATACCGTCATTCTGCCTCTAATGATTTCCCGAGCGAAGCCGGGTACCTTAGCTGGTGTATACATATATATCATCTCATTTAACTAATTTAATGTATTTCTATTTGTTTATTGTAATTTTCATGTCATTTTTAAAACGACCTCAAATATTAGATATCTTATATCTATATTATATTATCTATCTTATATATGTTATGCATGTAACTCACGAAAGAAAAAAAAAATCTTTTTGAGTCAAAACACATTAGCCTATGACTTCAGGATTTTAATTGATATCCAATTGCGCTAGACGGCTTGAATTGCCAATAAATCAATTCTTATCTAACTGTGCTCTATCAGCTGTAGAATTATTTTCGCCTAAAACAACCCACTTAGGATGGCACTAAATGATCGGCATACTGCATACATTTTACCATTCTTTCAAAAAATTTTAATATCGAGTTGATTTCAAATGAGTCTAAAAAAACCAAATCCCGTCTAAATGCTGGAAAAACAGAAGGTAATTAATTCTCGGAATCCGAACGATTGGTGGGTCAGGTTTATTCTAAGTAGTGATATAAAGGGTGTTTAATAAAATTAATGCGTTTAATAAAATTCTTATAATTTAAATCACACAATTTTTTATGTACTGTGCAGCCCTGTTGCTGTTAAACCTGTCAGCTTGGTAAGTATTAAGACTTTATTTCATTGGTGCATTGGGAGAAACAACTTGCCAATAAACATCCCAGAGAGATAGTCTGTTCCTCCCATATAAAAAATAGAAATATTAGTATTTTGTCAGTGGGCTCAATTTTGGAAGCATTCGTTGAATACCCCTTAGGAGTATATGGTTTGATTCAAAAATGGTATATGGTAAATTCAAAAATGTTCGAGATATGAAAACCAAATTTGGTAATTTCGTGGTCAGTTTTCTTTGGCTTCACCCATATAATTTTTTTTTTAAACTCTCAGTCTAACATCACGAGTATATTTCGTGAAATATTTTGTTCGTATGGCGGATCCAAACAAAAATAATTATGTAAATCCATAAAATACTCATGTGTACAAATTCTCACAAACCAGATTTAAAATTAAACATAACTTCCTAAAAAAATTCTCAACAAAACAGTATGAGAAAAGATGGCGCTCCAAGACAATAAACAGAGACAGATAAAAATAGTTAATCAATGACCCACGTGGAAGAGAGATAAGCAAAGAGAGAAATAGTATTATTCATACACTTCTCACTCATGGATTATGAACGTGCAGAAAAGAAAAGCATGTTTGTGAACTTATTAAAAGTAGAACTAGTTTTAATTAATAACTAAACAGCGGACATGGAGCTGCTTCCAAATCCAGAGAACATGATACGAATCTAAAGGCTATCCATTTAGTTGGAAACATTGACTTCTTTTGGAACCTACTATTTTCAAATTACCATATCCACCGCCATGATGAAACCGTTGTGCTTTATAAGCTGTCCATGACGTGTCAATCACCTTTTCTCCACGGCCTTGATTGGACAACTACTTTCATTGTCTTCATGTAGAACTTTTATGATAGTAAATAATAATTATAATAAGCTATAAAAGTTCTCAATCCTTCAGATAGATGAGTTTATTTTTGCTTACAGTTTCGGGCACCGATGATACTCTTCTTCAGAGCAAATGTATTAGAGGAGGAGCAGAGAACAAAAAACTGACGCACTGAGTGTAAGTAAGTTGAGTTATAAAATATATACGCAAGATGTGGCATAATGTACAAATAATTAAAATAAGGCATTCTCAATTGCAAGATGTGGCATAATGTACAAATAATTAAAATAAGGCATTCTCAATAACTGAAGAAATCAATTGTTACAACACACTTATGATGTTTTATTAGCTCTGAGATTTTTAAAAGCTATAAGAAGGCGATGATAAGAGAAGGGAAGCAGGAAAATGGCAACTTCGTTACTCAATGTCGCATCCACTTTAGTGTTCGAATATTCGAACAAGAAGATAAAACATGATAACGTGCGTATGAATTCCGAATAATTAAAACCGTGTGGTCGTACGTCTAGAAAATGTGGCGAGAAAACGGTTGAATATCGAGTATGGCAAAGATCAAATAAAGATTTTCGAGACAAGAATGTAAAACCTTAATTGATGACGTCATCGTAAGAATTTGCATGTATTTCGCATATTAAAGATCCAATAGAAACAATATTTGGAATTTAAGCTTAGAATAAAGGGGTTCATGTTATAACAGCTTATTGTTTTTAAGCCATGAGTGGGAGTGGAGGTTTAGTAAAGGCTGAAAAGTAAAAATTCCAAGTATCTTGGTTAATATTAACCTTAGGGAAAATATTTATATAGCAACATTTATAGGAAATTAAATTTACAATAACATAAGTTCTATACAGCTTTTCGATCCGACATTAAATAATGAATAAATTAAGAATTTTCATAATTCTCCCCCTCTAGAGGGGAGGGGGCATTGGTCCAATTTTAGCCGTTAATGTACTTGATCTTTAGTTTAGAATGAACCCCTTATATATTGAGTTTGGTAAAGATTATATATATATATATATATATATATATATATATATATATTTGTATATATATATATATATGTATATGTATATATATACATATATATCTATATATATATATATATGTATATATATATATGTATATGTATATATATATATATATATATATATATATATATATATATATATATATGTGTGTGTGTGTGTGTGTGTGTAATTTTGATCGGACTTCATTTTCGCCATCTAGGTAGGATCGATTGACATTTGAAGACATTTTTCGAAAATCTCGTCATGAGTACAACCTAATAGCTGATCTGCTATAAAATAAGATATCTTGTACTATTTTAGAAGGGAAGAACCATGCTGATTTATGAAGATGCAAGTTAATGGTGGATTCTGTGATTGTCCCAGGTTAATAGTCGTCAAAATTTTTCCATCATTCCCAAAATATCCAGTTAGTTATTCTATTTTAAACCTTTGTGGTTTTATAATTTCTTATTTTGCAATGTTGATAACTATGACAAGACATTGTAGAATATATTTAGGATATTTTTTTTCATTTATGTCTTTATTTAATGTTACGCTTCAACTTTCTTATACAATAATTAGGTAAGAAATGTTTTGTAATTATTTTTTATATCACTTATCTTAAGTGCGTTAGCACTAAGTACTTTCAGATTAATTAAATCATCTAAGGAAAATATTTCAAATCTTAAAATACTTATTAGAGAGACTTTTTATTGATAATAATGAAGTCATTATCGAGATTTTTTTCCTTCGTTTTAATTAAAATCAAGAAGTTCTAAGATTTCAATTAAGAGTCCGCAATTAATCCAGAATACATTGTAAACAAATCAAATGAGATTAGATTAGAAATAGGGTTGTATATTACTTGTTTCAATTCTTCCTGTTTAAAATTAAATGATAAAAATTCGTCACACAGGGGTTGCGTAAACTAAGCAAAGTTTACGCCGCACACACCGTGCTGATATGGCAATCTTATCTCACCATATATTCTTTACTTCTAAAAATAACGTGGATATTTTGAATTTTCGACCCCCCCCCTATTCCTTTTCCAATTTCTGTCATTAATAAACATGAACATTAGAGTTGAATGAAACGTTTAAATCTAGAGCACGTTATAGATCAAATACACATGTTCAAGTCGACTTAATTGATGACGTCATCAACCTACCTATTTGCATGAATCTCACATGAAGACAATACTTGGTATTTAAGCTTCAAATAATGTGGTACAGATATAACAGCTTATTGTTAATGTGATATAAGTAGGAGTGGGGGTTTACTGGAGGATGAAAACTGAAAAATGGAAATATCTCAGTTAATAATCCAGATAGTGAAAAGACATAACAATATCTATATGGAATTAAATTTCAAAAGGATTGATTCTATAGTTGTTTTTGGTCCGATTTATAATAACGCTGATAATTGGAATTTTCGGAATTCCCGCTCATAACCCCCCCCCACTGGCCGATTTCAGCCATGTATATATATATATATATATATATATATATATATAGTTTTGGACGGGCCTCATATTCGTCATCTCCTAGGTAGGACCGATGGACATTTGAAGACATTTTTTGAAAATCAGGTCATGAGTACGACCTGTACGACGAAATAGCTGATTTCCCTCAGGGGAAAACTGCTAAAATGCTCATATGTAATTCACACAAATGTTTATTGTAGAGTTATAGGCTATTACAAAAATTAATAAATCTAGATTTACCTGTATTAATAAATCACGACATTAGTTCCTTACAAAGAATTACCAATTTTTAAAAAAACCTTGTGAGAATGGCATAGAGTGCAAAATACAATCACAACATTTACTAATAGAAATATGAATTGTACATTGATTTACAAATGTAAATAACTATGATTTAGATTTATAATTAATAATAAAATTAATGCCTTTTTAAATGTAGTTTTATTTTTATTTTTTTCATTTGAGGCCTGTGGGCCCTTGGCATTAGCCGACCTGGCCACTCCGACGATGATCAAACGCTATATTTAACCAATTTATTCAATACTAAAGATCATATATGTTAATGCCTGAAATCGGCCGAGGAATAAAGGGAGAGGGTTAGAAGGAGAATTCGAAAATACATAATATCTCCGTTAATATGATTCGTATTGAAAAATGTTATAGAACCAACTTGTCTAACTATTCATGCTCTACAATTGTTATTTTATACATTTTTCAAAGCTCAAACATTAAACGCCTTATTCGTACTTTTTCGTTTTCAGTCTTCAGTAAATTCCCGTTTCTACACTTGGGATTTTTATTTATAAATAGAGAATTTATGGTGAGATGAGCTCAGTAGTGTCTCTTACCCGCAAGTAGGAAATCTGCTTAGTTTACGCAGCCCCGCACAACGCATTATCAAAAACGCTTGACATGGTTTTTTTTTTCCTTATCAAGAGAGAGAAATACACACTGAAGCAGTGAACACACAAAAGAAGCCTTGATAATTCCATTGACGGCTCTTCTCAAAGCAGATGTTCATAACAGCGGCGTTTATTGCTCAGTTAATGATGGTTGTTCAACTAATAAAGGAAAATGCTAATGGCTGCATTGGAAAGAAAAAAAAAGAGAAATAAACAAGACAGAGAGAGTTGCATTACACAATCAATCACAATTATTCAGACAAACAAGTTGAGAGGATTGCCCTGGGAAAGCGTGGCTCATCAATAAAACTGTGCGAGTAACGCAACCCTAAAATGGCCTAAAAATATTTCTGTCTGAAATGTCTGACTCTCACACAATTATAACTTTGTACATCCTTGTACTTAGTAAAGCGAGTATTATAATCACGATAATCTATGGTTTTCAGATTTCAATGGAATTATCCATTTTGATCCTCCCTTGATTGTAAAATTTCACGTGGGAAATCTGCTTAGTTTACGCAGCTCCTGTGTGAGGGACTTTTCTAACTATCGAAATTGTTTTAGCAGATTTCCCTTCTGCTATTAAGGTCGTACTCATGTCGCGATTTTCGAACTCTTTCTTCAAATGTCCATCGACCCTACCTAGGAGATGACAAAAATGAGGTCCGTTCAAAACTGTGTGCGTGTGTGTGTGTGTGTGTGTATATATATATATATATATATATATATATATATATATATATTATATACATATATATGTCTGTTACCGCTCTAGAGGTCGCAATTATTGTTTAATCGTTACCAAACTCAATATTTAGTAGTTTTATGTAAAAAGAAAGATCAAGTTTGTTAACAGCTGAAATCGGACCAGGGGGGTGGGTGGTTAGAAGGATAGCAAAATCAATTTACTATAAATATTGTTCTATACATATTTTCCGTATAATGAGTATTAACCGAGATATTTGGATATTAAAGTTTTACGCTTTCAGTGAACGCCCACTCCTACCAGTGTCATATTAATAATAAGCTGATATATTATGAACACTTCATTAAAAGGTTAAATATGGAATATTGCTTTAATTAAACTTTTACTATGTGAGATATATGCAAATACGTAATGTTGACCCCCCTCCCCACCCCTTCTTTTGTCCTTGGATTACTAAAATTTAAGTAATTGAGATTAAAATTATTCTGATTCATTAAAAAATACAGCATTAGCTTTAGGAAATTGTTATCAATAAAATGAATGTGTTATATTCAGATGTATTTCATTAATATTTTTTTTTCCGGTCTAGAATTCAGGTTGGTAGGCCTGTTTGATTACAATTCAGGCGCTTTCCGTTCTAGAGTTATTAACTTGTAACTGAAAGATTTCTCATTACCGTCTATATTTATTCACTTAATATCTGTGATGGTGTTACCAGTATATATATTTCTCTATTGTAAACCTTCGCTTGGGAAATCTGCTTAGTTTACGCAGCCCCTGTGTGGCGGACTTTTGTTTTATTAGACCCACTTAAAGTTGAAATTGAACCTAGGTCCCTATCAGGTATTGAACAAAACTACCCTGCAATCAATCGCCTCAGTTGCATACCACGGAGAAACAAATAAGTAAAACACGTGTTGACGCAGGGCCCTATTAATCACGAAGGCTACAAATATATTCTCAAATCCAATGAACCTATTTCATCAACTCGATGAAGCCGATTGTAAAATCAGAGAAATATAGTGAGTGACGCTGGAGTTGAAGCTGTTTTCAAAAACAGGAATACTTTGAAGAAGTCTAAAACTAAATTAATCATCAACTAGTATAGGATTAGAGAGGACACATGTTTTAGCTTCTAGAAATTCTGAGGGTTCCTAAATAAACCTCTTCAGGAGAGATCTCGGTATAGTCAAATACCTTGGTTATTGTAAGCCTATCGTGTTGTCTATGGTATTAACGCAGCTGCGAGTGTTTATCATTGATTAATTACATAAACAGCTCCCACGTGTGTACACTTAATAGTAGTTTCTATGTGCTCCCGTATCTAGTTAGGTGGAATTCTTCGTCAATGAATAATATTTCTGTGCACCTATTTTTTGTTTAACTTGTAACTTATTTGATTTGTATTAACGTGCCCAAACCTTCATAATAAAAGCAACCTTCCTCCGGAAAAGTTTTAAACAATTTCTGAGTAATTTAACTCTGGGATGGATTCAAATCATAATTCCAACCAGAATTGTTAATTTCCCAACACGATACTTTACTACGGATCGTCTATATTAAATACTGAAAATATGATTTACTGAATATTTGCTGTTAGTGACCTATTTAAAGTATTCGATGTAAATTACCAATTATAAAAGGGTATTGTTTTCTATAATGACTTCATTTTCTTGAATTTAACAATGTTTCGCGCTAGGCCATCTTCTGGTATACTTTCTGAACAACAAAATTAGATTGGATATCTTAAGAGAAATTATTTCTAAATATATTACTGTAAATTTCAAAATAGGTCAAATTATATAATGCTTCAAAATAAAATTTCCATAAAGAAAGTCCCACACCTTGATATGATTTGTCATTATAAATTTAAAATAAAAAATGGATATGCTGACCTACAATTAATACAAAATCCATTGCTGGTAGGCAGTCTTAATTGAATATAGTATTAATTAATAATTTTAGATATATATATATATATATATATATATATATATATATATATATATATATATATAGTCAGTCCGTATTGACGCTCATGCGAGAGTCTAAATCTGCTAAAATAATAAACACAATTGGTAAATAAATGAAGCTGTGAAGACATTATGCCTTTTATCCTGAAACTATGGCTAATTTTACAAATATACCTTTCAGAGATCAAGTGTTCCATTATTTGATTCCACATATAATTTTTAGCTAAGGAATTGAATGTTGTGTGGCAGGTGAGATTTATTGTAGAGCAGAAGTCAGAGATGCTGTCAAATTGTAAAAGATGGCTGCTATACAATCTTTCAATCCGGCGCGTAATAACTGAGATATTTTGAATTTTTGTAATCAACCCCTATAAACCCCCCTCCCCTCCCTGGTCCGATTTCAGCCGATGATGAACTTGACCTTTATTTGTACATAAAACGTTTAAATATCGAGTTTGGTAACGATTAATCAAAAATTGCGACAGCTAGAGCATTAACAAACACACACACACACATACATGTATATATATATATACTTTCTTTCAGTACCCCCCCCTTCTACTCATCTGTTTTTTCTTTTACATAAATAAGAGATGTGGTGAGATGAAATCACAAGTTTGTTATACCATCACGTGGGAAATTTTCTTAGTTTACGCAGCCCCCTGCGTGAGGGACTTATCTTCTTGGTGTATTTCATTAGTTTTTTCCCAATATTTTATTAAAATCGTCAGACACAAAAAATTGCGCATTTCTACGCTTCTTTTGGAGATGCAGCAAATATATAACTGGAGATTTTAATGTATCACAAGAAGATCTAAACATTAGGTCCCGTATGCATAAGAGTTGCATACTGGATATATTTTACTAGTCCACCCAAAAGTTTAAATAGATAGGTACCGGATTTTATTTATCTGAATCTGAAATTGTGATAAGAGGATTCCCTTCTAAATATTGAAGTATATAAAAGAATATTCCCAGTGAGGCAGGTTCCTTAATTGGGGTTACATTATCGGCTGGAATTTTAATTCCCGGTTTTTGGATACTATTTACGGTTAAGGGACAAAAAAAAAAATAACTAATTAATTAACTCATGAAAAGGAGTTGAAAATAAATCCAATTGGACATAGAAGAGAATAAATGAAAACATTTGAAATATTCTTTAATCATTTCAAATTTGAATCAGCAATGGCAACATTCTTTTTCAACAGTTTTTTATTCTCAGTCTAATATCAAACAAGTCACTATCGTCTAGCCATTTGAAGTCGTAATAGTTCGTTATCTAGAGTATTCAGATAAGAGTAATTTAAAAAGTAATACATCAATAAAATAAAGACTAATTTAAAAAATTACTCAAATAAACCATGCTCATTTATTTATAATGGCCAATGAATGGGTGTTTTGATAACCTTTCAATAGAAACCGTCGTTCACCTAGCATTACTCGAATTTAGTTTGATGATATGGGAATTATGTGATATAAAAATGTCTAGGAAGATCTCATGTACTAATTATGAAAACCTTTTTTTATATTCCAATAACGTTTGATGTTAGTGGTATAACAAAGTTCGCCAATCGTACCAATAGCAGACATGGACTGAATACACAAACGTTTTAATTTCAAATTAAAATAAAAATACTTCTAGATGGTCTTGACCGGGCAAGCAATATGCATATTTCTGGAAACTCAAGAAATTCAATTCGAAATTTCTGTATCTTGGCGATATTTTAGTGACTAGAAATGTTTGCAGTTGATCGAAACCTTCAAACGTTCCAGAAAACTTACTTTCTTGTCTTAATCACGACAGCCAGCCTCAGACTCACTTGATTTTTAACCTATCTTTGGTTGAAGTAATGAACAAAAAGAAGAATCGACCTAAACAAGAAAACAACTTTAGCGTTTCTTCAAAATCCAATTCTCCAAGGCCTTGAATATATCACAGACCTGGAACGTACTAGTAAGCTACTCAAAATCTTGTCTGACTTCCAGTACGCCCGTTTGTGTACAGAAAGACGTTTGTTACTCAATCACTTCAAAACACCTCGTGAGATTTCTTCGAATTTTTATATTTGTGAGGGGCAATTATCCCAAGGTACAATATTAGCTATAGGAATGAGAATTTTCTGCTCGGCGGGAAGATCTATTTCGGCGTGTAAATATATATCCATCAATATATTCGTTAGCATTGGTTTTATCGAAAAAAATGTAAAGAATGAATTGTGTTTAGAATAACGATTCTTGCCCTAAATCGTTATTTATATCTATGAATTTTGATTTCCGCCTACCAGGTGCCCAAGTCTCTATTCGTTTTCGATGAAAATGCCTGAATATAATTGATAACTTTTTTGTATATGTATAATGGAGTATAGTTAATATGAGTAATTTGAAAATTTACTCCACGTTCTTACGTCGTATTACAACAGAATGCAAGGGCAACATTTGACCGGATGCTAAGATAATGCAATCAATTTATTTTAATAGGAAACTGTATTTATTTCCCAAGAACGAGATGGATTTATTTGATCGTCAATATTAGTCCAATAGGTACTCCGGGCGTCATGTTCCAACCAATAATATGACTAATTTTAAGGCAATAAATGGATTAATTAGTGCTTCCGTTATCCAATATTTATATTTCAACGGGAAACCATTATTATATCAATTACATTCCGGATAACAGCAGTCTAATAATGGATTTGTTTACATACTTATATGTCTGGTAAAACAAATGAATGGCAGCACTTTTTCTGTTACAAACAATTTGTATAATTGGTAAATATGGCAGAACGATTATATGTATCCAACTTTCATATTTCCACAGGAAACCATTTCTATTTCAAACCGTCAACGGCGAGTAACACAGGTAGTATATAAATAAAATTCTACTAAATCGAAACTCATCTAAACTAAAATATTTAGAAGTGAATTGCGTCACGTGAGCCCCTAGTGGTAGGAAAGATAGATGACCCAGTAGATATGGCACTGAAGGTCTCTGAGTAATGTGAGTACGTACTAACTTTCCACTAGATATCTGTAATGTCATAGATTTATTGTGGGGACAAACTATTGCGAGATCGATTCCCGCCTGGGCAAAGGAGTTTATTTAGTGACGTAATTCATTAAATAAAATCCTTAGTCCCACCCTGGCTAGAAAAGGGTGGTAACCTGTAGGCAACCCGTCCCAATTAGCCGTAGTTGCAAAAAGTGGACGCTAATAAGTAATTTAATTTTAATTCTTGGCGAAGTGTCAAATAAAGAAACAGGTCATCTTAAATCATTTTATTCTGTGATTATACGTCATTTCCGGGGCGTTTCACTGGCAAAATATCACAAGTATAAAATGAACTTACAAACCATAAGAGATCATTTCCCTATAGGCCCAGAGCCATATTACTGTTGAGAAGAACTCGTCGACTACTTTCTTCCTTATTGCAATGAGGTAAATACTGAAGATAATTTCGTTCCTAAATCAGCTAATAGTATAATCATTACAATAGAAAATATGTAGTGCTGAGAACAATAAAGTGATTCAGGATTAAGTACAAGTTGTTTAATTCTTAACTTTCTAACTAACTCAGTACAACTTTTGACGGGGTTAGAGATGGTGCTCTCGTAGAACCGATCGAAGTTACTACAGGTGTACTTTAATATTTCAATATCCAAAAGAATCAAAGAAATAATTTATTTGCTACGAAGAAGCTGCTTCGCATTTATGGCGATAGGCAAATATTGTTTGCATGACAATTAAAATATTATTATTATTTATTAACGTCCACTTTTTGCAACTCAGGCTAATTGGGACGGGTTATCTACAGGTTACCACCCTTTTCTAGCCAGGGTGGGATTTTAAAATAGATAAATGCTTAGGATTATTTTAAATTATGAATTTTTAATTTTAGAGTCTCTTTATTACCTTAATTTATTCAATACTTTCTTTGTTGATTCATAGCCAATATTTATAGTTTTATTGATTTTAATTTTAATTTTAGATTCTGTAAAATAGTTCTGAAAATGGGATGGAAGCTTAATGATGCGTAATGGACAATTGAATTTTTATAACAAAAAATTAAATAAAGATTAAGAACATTTAATGATAATGAAACTGTTTGATGACAATGCTGAGAGGGAATAATTGCTCTCCTCCCTTTGAATTTACTATGCCGTTATTTCAAAGGGAGAAGAATAATTAGGATTGATTTGAAATTAATTTTTCAAAGGAACGGGGTTGTATTGTTAATGGGTCCTTATAATAAATTGTATATAACATTGAATCGTAACTTAAATTTGATATTTTCAGATCTGTATGAATAACTGGGACTGATGTAAATAAAGGAGATAACGTGATAAGACTATTAGAAGATGAAAGAAGGATCGTGAGCTTTCACAAATCGCCAAGATCAGAGCGTATATGATTGGACAGCATATAAACGATACACGTCAATCTATTTAAGATCATTAATTACGCAAAATACAAGTATATAAAAACCCAAAAATAAATTGAAGTAGGAACTTATTTTGAATAGTATAAAATTCACCATAGTGAACATTCAATTACTTATTCGTAGATATTATACGAAATATTCAGGAAAAGCAACATTATTTCTCTCAATTACGTTTTACCTTGGCTGACCTGAAAATTTACACTGTTTTACCTTGGCAAAACCTATATCCTAATCAGTTTGTTTACGACTACATTTTGTCTCCTTAAATTTTCCAACATGCTCTCTACTTACGCTGGTCTAAGGCCAAAAGGGTTCTAAATTGCTTGCTGGTATGTCCGCAGATCAACAAACTTAAAACACTGAATGTCTTGATATAAATCATACAGGCGTTACACGACATAATAAAATTCTTTTAAAAAGTGTCTTGGACTACATCAATATATGACGATAAGATCCTCTTTGAAAAGAAATCTTCCAAGTTCATATTAATAATGTAGACCAAAACTGTGTAAAATTAACCAACCTTTTTCTGATTGACAAAAGATCGGGTAGCCTGAATATAAAAGATAATCTCTTAGGTTTAAGAGAGAGTTTGATGTAGGAATTCTTGAGAGACTCTCAATCAATAGGGTGAGGTTTCATGCCTCGCCAAAGCCTATTGTTAGTCATAGACACCGTCCTTCAAAGGGTGTTTTTATTCTGGAAGCCCCAAGTACCCAAGTGCACAGTGTTAGCAACTCAATTCGAAACCTTTCCAACACAATTACACCCAAGAAGGCAAACATCATGTCTTTATATATGAATTAGCCAAACTGCAACAATTCTTAGATGGAGAAATGTAGGCAAGCCTCTTTAATCTTTAATATCTACAAAATGTCGAACATATACATCCACTGGCGCAAATTCATAGGCCGGTCCCCACATTCCTCCAGGAGTGTGACATACATTTTCGCTCAGTATCCATGTACTCTTCTTGATCCAGTCTCCACAATACTCGAGGCAAACTCCGCTGATTCCACAACACCTTGGGTTGATTAAGACCAATTTTAGACCAACACAGTCTCGGCCCCAAAAGAAAGTTCTCTAACTTCTGACTCCTGTTTGGTGAACTGGTTTGTAGATGTCATGTTGACAAAAATGCGGGAAAAAAGTAATATTATTTCATTTTAATTCTAATGAAATAAAACAAAAACGACTATTATATTAAATCTAGAAGTTGCAATATTCTTTACATGCAAGGTTTATTTGAAGAGTACATATGAGGAACCTTATCAAAAGCAAATATAAACAACAATTATCAATGGTAAATGATAACAATTGTTATTAAAACAAGCAGGTTTATAATCCCAACCATTTTCAACGTTGTCCACCTCAAACAGTAAGCTGTAGTATAGTTATAGCAATGCAATTTCTTTTCTTACATAACACCCAATAAAGATGAAAAACAAAGATGTCGTAAAGATCGTATAATCTGTCTTCATTTTGTCTTTTCAAATAGCAGTACAGACATTAAAAATTCCATTTCTCACTACATTAGTGTATAAATGTTTGAAGAGTTTAACACTGCAGTAGTCGCGCCCCTCATCAGTACAAGAGTGGGCGCATGTCATCTCTCAGATGACTTACCACTTTTCCTTAAGTATTAAAGTAAGAAGGTTAGTTTTAATTAAGCCTATACTAATATTTGTATAAAAGTTATAATTGATACATTATATGAAGAATATACATGATTTATGATTATATGAAAAACAAAATTTTCACACATTATCTTGGCTTACACAATATAAAATTGATACATACATATGTTATACATACACATTATATAGTCAGGTTTATAAAATAAAATAAAATAGTTAGGTAGGTTTATAAAATGAAATATGGCCATTTCCTAAATAAATTACTTGAGAATTGATCCCCGTAATATTCAGAAGAGAAAAAAATACTACCTTCTGGTGTTTCTCGGCACATTATAAAGTGAACACAATATGTCCACACCTACTTTGGTTTGATTATAATGTGTTATAATGGAAGGTTTTTTCTTTTCTCCTGTTCTCTCATTTATTTCTCCATCAAAATGCATACTTGATATAGCCAATACATCTCTAATTTTGGACTTATTTTTTGGGACATAGGAAACCAGGGTGCCCTCCTTCCTATAAGCGAAGATGCTTGAATTAATTTCTCTATTTTTTATACTTTTAAGCTCCCTGTAAATCTGCCACTGCACTACTTACAAAGGTAGTCGCGGGGATCTCACAGATGCCTCAAGGTCATGCGCAGTACTGGAGAATCAGAAAAGGGTTGAAACAGTACTGGTGGAAGGCTCTAGGGATGAAGGGAAGGTAGCTAGGGTGGGCGGCAGGTTCTATCTTCTACTCAGCAGTTCAAAAAGTCTCTCCAAGTCATCTCTCAGATGACGTGCGACTACTGCAGTATTAAGAAAACCACAAATTAAATATTGGAGTAACAAATAATTTAGTCAAACGTTAGCCCAATAGACTATTAATAAAATATTATTAACTAATACGAGTGTTAGTATTACTCGTATAATCAATTACTGAAAAATTCCAACAATAGGAATTCATAGAGAAAGACCTAAGGAATTAAGAAATATGAAATTTAGTTAAATGCAACACCTTTATTCAACCAAATCCACATCTCCAACTGCCTAGAATAATTATATCTTTCATAAATGACTATATAATCACCTATTATATACATAGCCAACCTCAGGCCCTAACAGGAGATCCGGTCTTCTTTTCACTTACTCTCAGTGTGAATTTATTGTTATTACAGTATTTTTATTGCTTTTTTTTGGGGGGGGGGGGCAGGGAAATGGGTCTTGGTCATCTTCGATGTAGGTAACTATAAAAATAGCTCTCCCAGCGTTTTAAAAATTTTATTTTTCAATTCAAAAGCTTTCAACGGTATTCCTCAAATAGTTTTATGCCTATATTAATAGAATCTTGGCGTTCCATTTTAAGGGTTAGCAGCGACTCCAAACCAGCGAAGGATCCAATAAAACTTGAAAATTCCGCATTTCCATTCTGGCAACAATGATAATAGCTTCATTGTGATAAATCCCAACATAATTTAGAGTTTTTATTTTATTTTTTGTTTTCTTTTCTCCCTGTCATAATCTCACGAAATTCGTTATTTGTATATCCATTGATATTATTGATAGTTATTAATATTTATACCATATGTGAGCAACCACCGGCCCGTGGAAAGGATTACTCCAACCCGCGAGACATTTTGTAAACCCAATTAAAGAAAAATATTACACTACTTACTCCAAATGAGGAAGATGAGGAGAGATTTAAGCACGACACATGGATTTCGGTGTCGCTATTTAAATTTCGATGTTTGTAATAATTCCAAAGTATACGATTTATTTATATTGTTGTACCTATTTTTTTTTTCATTTCATTTTGTTATTTTAATAAATTGTATTATAATTAAATACATTTTCGTTATAATTTCATGTCTATATTAAAAATTATGAACACTACTTTAAAATGCACTACTTTTAAAAACGGCCGAACTTCTTTGGACACTAAAGTTTGGTCCGCAACATGTTGCCCATCTCTGATTTACACCCTCTTGCCGTGTAATTGGAGCCTAAAATGGTGAGGAGGAGGGGAGAAACCTTATATGATGACAATTGTAATACAGCATTGGAAAGTTATGACATCGTGCAATTTAGGATTATATTTATTTTTTGAAAGTACCGATTTATAAAAATATGCTAAAACTGTTTGTTACTTTATTTTTTGTGTTATGGATTAATGGAAATTCAATCTCTTTTATAGTTTTTACAAATTCTTCTACATTTCAGCCTATATCATCTTTCTAAACCCTAGTATATTAAAAACGAACTATTTCAAAAACCTTTGAACAAAATCCGTCTACTTTTCTTCTTCTTTTTTTTTAAATAACATTATATTCACACAAAAAAGTTAAGAATACTTTTGGAAGTAGAGTGCATTCGGAATAGAATACCGATTTCTAAATAATTTAATCCATCAAGATATTCATAACAAATGTATTCGCTACTCATTCAAATATTAATGTGAAGAACCCTACACTCCAGTTAATTCAAGACTTAATTACTCAATATTTAGCCGATAATTCATTGGCTCAACACATAATGGTTGAAAAGAATTAAGAAATGAGAATTTATGTAAACGAGAGGCCCAGTATTATGGTAGGATATTAGTTATTTGGGAATGTGATAGAGCTGAACCCTTGTTTACTTGTGTAACTTGAGTTATTTACTCAGAGTACATATCATATATTGATCAATGATACAGATATAAATGGTTTCATCAAAAACAGTTAACTGCTTTTAAGAATATTTCATTCCGTTTTAAAACTGAGTTAGCCTATTGCGAATTGTTTTAAAACCATTTACGTTCGACTGCCCTTTCTTGTTTCTCCTGAAATGTATATAAATAACTTAAAGTTTTATTGTTTTAGGGATAAAAAACCCAAGTTAGAATGTTTAAAAAAATAAATTCCACTTGAATTGATTATAGAATTATTAAAGATATTATTTTGAAAATATTAGTATTTATCTTATTTAGCTATTGATAAAGTCAGTAACGTACAAATGAGAAAAAAAATCGACTATAAGTATCACAATTAGTTCTGTTGTATCTTAAGTGGTTAATATCACTTTTTTCAAGACATTAAATATCAATCAGGTATCTGATACGAAAAAAAAGCTGCTAAAACAGCAAAGTGTTAAGAGCCACCTTCTCGGAAGATTCTATGTCCAAAACATTAAGGAAGCTCATTAAGATCGCCAGAATGGGTTACCTAAAATATTTCTAGCCTGAAATTCATAGAAAACCTTATAATCAAAGTCCTTTTACGCATTTTACAGAGAATGCTCAAAATGGAGAACAAAGAGGAAAACTGTGAATCATAAAGTGTTTTTTTATGAATATTTATAAAACTAAACAGAATAATGACACACGATTTAATGACTACCAGAGAATGTATGAAATTAGCACCACCAATGGTTAAGATGGTAAAAAACTGCTAATATAATGAAGACTTAAAATTAAAAAATCATTAACTAGTTAGACAAAGAACTTAATGTGGTAAGTGCAATAATGTAGTATAATATAGAAACGTGGACAATATCAATATAAGAAAAATATACATCGCGATTCAAAGTAAGTAGTAATAACATATTTTGAGACATTTTATCATTATTTATTTATTTATATGAAATGCTTACGGATTAACATACGGGCCGACAAACTGGAATAATATAAAAATCCTAGTATAAGACTAGGCGTCAAAAAAGTTGTTTACTAGCTGTACAAAAATCATCCCCCTTGTTTCGTTGGAATTTGGATTTGGAATGTGAATGAGTGTAGTGCATTAATTCTTACAATTGGTGTCTCTTGTTATGAAACCTAAAAATATTCGTATGTTATAGTTGTGAGAGAGACGGTCAGTGTACGGTTTGGAGCCACCTTTTTTTGCTCAGTGGGTTGTAAAGGTGAGCGTTGTCAGATTATGAAAGGGGGAGGGCACCGCGAGCAGATTATCTGCACAGCCATATGTTCTGGCCCACCACAACCAATCTAAGCACGAGTGAGCTGATAACTTGATGCGGCTATGTGCTGGATAACATATCAACTTTTTCCCCTTTTTTTAGCAAATTTCCCTTGGGGGAAATCAGCTGTTGAGGTCGTACTCATGACGTGATTCTCGAAAGATTTCTTCAAATGTCCATCGATCCTACCCAGGAGATGACGAAAATGAGGACTGTTCAAAATTATATATATATATATATATATATATATATATATATCCGTTACTATATATATATATATATATATATATATATATATATTGTTTGATCGTTATCAAACGCGATATTTAAACGTTTTATGCAAAAAGACAGATTAAGTTCGTTAATGGCTGGAATCGAACCAGTGGGAGGGGGGAGTTTAGAAAATAACTCCGTTACTATACGCCGGATAAAACATTAATATAGAACTAATCGTATTGCAAATTAAATGTACTATAAATATTGTAATATACATTTATTCTCTATCTTGAATATTAGTCGAGATATTTGCATTTTTCAGTTTTCAGCCTTCAGCAAACCCCCACTTCTACTCATGTTACATAAACAATACTCAGAAATGTAATAAACCACATTATTCACTTGATGTTGACGGTGCCATTGTATTACCAGTATGTAGATTTATCTATTGTTAAACATCACGAGGAAAATCTGCTCAGTTCACGCAGCCCCTGCGTGACGGACTTTCTTCACACGATTCATAAAAACATTTCGTAAACCGTGAAGCACACCCTATCTTCCAGCAGTCAATGCACCACTGGGCTGTTTTGACCTGGCAACTAACACTAGTCAAGTTGCGCATGAGCAGTAGATACGTGGCCTGCTAACTGCCACAATAACCTATTCGGGCCTTAGGTCATGGATGCTGTCCATTACAAATGAATGCCCACTGCTGGAACACTCATACACCATCCCAGATCATCATTTCGAAACCTCTCTCCAAATGGTGCAAAATGGCTAATAAGCATTTTATAAATTAAAATCAATTAAATATATTCATTAATTAACGTCCATTTGTACTATTATGACTAATTGGAGCGGGCAATCTAAAGGTTACCTCTCTTTTCTAGCCGGGGTAGGACTAACGATTTTATTTAATGAGTTCGTCACTAAATAAATTTCTCTTGCCCAAACCGGAATCATTTCCACTACTCCAGGCTTACTAATTGAGACTAAGAACAACACCTAAACTCAACAACGCCTTAACTATTAAATAGGGGTTCAATATAACTTCAGATAAAATTGTCACTCTCTAACAAATGATAAACACTGTATTACTCAATTTGGAATTGTATCTCTTAATTATCCTAATAACATTTTAAGTATACCTTCTTGAGGTATACCAATAAAGAAATTGGTAGCTACTACAGTGATTCAAAATTTTTTTCACAACTAATACTCTCACCCAAGGTGGGACAACCTAACAACCTTTTAAATTAAAACTATTTTAAACGATTAGGTTAATTTTTTATAATATATTCAGAATACGACATTTTTTAGAAACTTTAACTTTTACTATTGGCAATATATTTATAATGTTATGTCAAAAACAGTTATTAAATAAATATATTCCGAATCAAGAAGTCAATCCACACCTTTTCCTCAGGTTAATATCCTACTTTTGTAAGTTAATCATGTAATACTTATTTCTTTGAATGTTAGTAATTTTGCAATTATGTTTCCTATATATAACAAACTATTTCAAGTAACATTATTCAAATTTTTTCGAAGGTGGAAGCCAAAAATATACAAAAAAAATGTAAAACATTAAGGAAGAGAACAGAGAAATACTAAAAAGGTCCTCACGATTTCGCTGCTGAAAATAGACAATTTTCCCACATGCTGTAATGGCACACTTGTGACGTAATCAAAAATTTTACTCGCTATTTCTACCTTACTTAGAACCGCTGTAAACCAAATTTAAGCCGGCGTATGATGCAAAAAGGATAAAGTGACATAATTGTTCGATCGAAAACAAAAGTTGCAGTCATTGGAGCGATAACTGACAAATATCACAGATATGTAAATAGGCAGGATCGATGGACATTTGAAGAACTTATTGAAAATCGCATCAAGTTAAGGAGAATGGATTGCCCAATGAGAGTATCTCATTCTTGTTCCAGTGTAGGTGAGCAACGCAAAGATGTTTGTGTCTTTCTTCAATAACTTCTCCAACAATGCCATCGACAGGAGAGAGACCAATTGAATTTTGTATTAGCCAAAGGATAGGAATAATGACGTGACTTAGGAGTACTTTCTACTGCTAAGTTATGGGAACATATTTTAGGAATAATTACGAATAAAATATGATTAACATCAGAAATTCGAAGTTTAACTAGACAAGTAGCCATGAGCACCTGCAGAAGGCTTAATTTACAGGATGTTACGCAACTATTGAGTTGGTTGGAATTAGAGCTTACGTCAGACGTTAGATAGAGACGAGGAGTCATTGTAGTAGAACTACTACTGCAATTGCAGAGTAGCATTAGCAGAGAAAGCTGTATTTGAGGAAGAAAATTAAATTATAGTTGGATCTGTACGGAGTTCAAAGTGTCAAAAAGTATGAACTTTGCGAGTCGTTCCCGTAAAGTGTTTTACGTCAATTCCTCCCTTGAGCTTATAAGACTTCCACAAAGGTTATGAGTTTTTATGGGAAGAGAACTATAATTAACTAGATGATTTGCAGAGTCCCTCAAGCAGTATTTAAGAGTGCTACAGGAAGGAAAAGAATTTTAATATGCAATATGTAGTACGAAGTCCAACCAATAAAGAAAGGCTCTTTAATCAGATCAAAGGAGCATTATTATAAAAATGGATGTATGAATATAATTATATTCATTGGAGTATGTTTACCCGGAGACCCAGGTATAAATTTTATAATAATTGTAATTTGAAAGTTCCATTCACTTAATGCGACGTATTACTCCTAGAGACTCAGGTGTCTTCAGCCGACGAGATCTTCCATGCACCTTTCATCTTCCTTCCTTCTTCTCCATACGTATTCTCAGAGTCTTGGCAGAGCTACATTTTTTCCAGTTGTCCAAGAAAACACTTTGAAAGGTGCACTTAACATGTAGTGCCATAACTAAAAGAAGTCCGTCACGCAGGGGCACCGTAAACTAAGCAGATTTCCCACGTGAAGTTTAACAATAGAGAAATCTGCATACTGAAACAGTAGTAGTAACGGGTCTCTAAACCAATTTCACGAGAGCCGAACAGTTACGGAAACGGCTGAACTAGCTTTAGGCCGAGTCACGAATAGAACCGAGATCAGCCGATCTCATCTCGTCAGCTATCCGCTGCTAATAAAAATGCAAATATCTCGGTTATTCAAGATAGAGAATAAATTTACATAACAATATTTATAGTAAATTTAATTTAATTTGCAATAAGATTGGTTCTATACATGTTTTAGCAGATTTCCCTTAAGGGAAATCAGCTATTGAGGTTGTACTCATGACGGAATTTTCGAAATTTTTCTTCAAATGTCCATCGATCCTACCTAGTAGATGACGAAAATGAGGTCCGTTCAGAACTGTATATATATATATATATATATATATATATATATATATATATATATATATATATATATATATATATTTGTCTGTTACCGCTCTAGCGGTCGCAATTTTTGTTTGATCGTTACCAAACTCGATATTTAGTCGTTTTATGTAAAAAAAAAGATCAAGTTCGTTAACGGCTGAAATCGGACCAGTGAGAGGGGGGGGGGTTTAAAGGGGAGGATTTTCGAAAATTCGAAATATCTCCGATAGTATACGTCGGATCGAAAAATTCTACAGAATCAATCTAATTGCACATTAAATTTACTATAAATATTGTTCGTACATTTATTCTCTATCTTGAATATTAACAGAGATATTTGCATTTTTATTAAATTTGGGCCGGATTTTTGAATTTCCCGCCAAAAGCTAGTATGGCCCTTTGCCGTAACTGTTCGGCTCTCCTATGGAGATTTCTCTATTGTATAACTTCACGTGGGAAATCTGCTTAGTTTACGCAGCCCCTGCGTGACGGACTTTTAGATCCAACGTACGGTAACGGAAATATTTCGAATTTTCGAAATTCCTACCCTCTAAACCACCCCTCCCACTGATCCGATTTCAGCCATTAACGAACTTGATCTTTCTTTTTACACAAGACGATTAAATACCAAGTTTGGTAACGATTAAACAAAAATTGCAATTGCTAGTGTTAACAGACAAATATATATATATAGTTTTGCACGGCCCTTATTTCCGTCATCTCCTGGGTAGGATCGATAGACATTTGAAAAATGTTTCCGAAAATCGCGACATGAGTACGACCTCAATAGCTGATTTCCCTTGTAGGAAATGTGCTAAAAAAGCACTTATCAGCAAATGTGTCCAGCCCATCTTCCAAGAAGAAACTCTTTCTCAATTTCAACAAAAGTGCAGCATATGTCGTTATATAATTGGTAATACGGTAAAACTTAATTTGGCAATCACAGTGCAAACTATTCACAAAACATGGGTTGTATATAGCCAATCATTATAGTACCAAAATATTCAAGCGAGAAGTCACTATTGCGTAATAAATAATGTTTCAAAAAGTCCCTCATAAAATTTAAAAAGCACATATATGTTTACTCGTTGTAAATATTACAATTTTATTAACAACTATTAACATTATTATGTATATATTTTTCCCTGTCTCCCCTATATATATATATATTTCAATATGTAGAGAAGTGAAAGATACCACACTAGCTGAAATAATCCTCTTCTAGCAGTAACTCGGAAGCTGTCGCTCTTTATGTCACATCTGTTCTTACTTGCTTGACGACGCATCTTCTCTTTCCAGTGATTTAAAATGGGTTATGTTGTTATTAACTGCGGTGCTTCTCCCCTTCAGTGCCCAGCTTGCTTGACTGGATATTGAAGTAGTCCCCTTTGCCTGATCGGAGACGGCCACACGCTTATACTGTATGGTTTAGAGCAGTATATTTCGAAAACACAAATTGCTTTCAACTGAACCAGAGTTACGTATGTCCTAAAATTGACCTTTAGAATATTAGGTTTTTGTGTATTTTTCTCATGAGACTTCCAGACATTCAATTACGAATTTTAACCACGGAGTCAAGAAGCCATGCACTACTTACACGGTAAACCATTACACTTACACTACTATATTACAATCTGACTGGCACATAATTGTCTTGTATATTATTATAAAATTAGTAGCCAAAGTTCCCTAATAATGAGCCGAAAAAAAAAGGATGGATATCAAATAAAATCTCATTGGTAACGTGTTAACGGTTTTATTTGTTGGTCTCTTCTTAACTCCAAAGAAAACCTTTACAGAAAATGTATATACAGACAGCTTTTTAGCATGTTCCCCTTAAGGGGAATCTGCTATTAGGGTTGCACTCATGACGCGATTTTCGAAAAATTTCAGCAAATGTCCTTCTATTCTACCTAGGAAATGACGAAAATGGGGTCCGTTCAAAATTATATATATAAAATTCGAACAGGGAATTCGAAAATTTGAAAAAATCTCTCTCCGTTATTATAAGTCGAATAGAAAAATTGTACATAAGCAATCTTATTGCAAGTTTAATTATCTATAAATGTTGTTATATATATTTTCTCTATCATGAATATTAAAAGAGATATTTGGATTTTTTAGTTTTCAGCCTTCAGTAAACCCCCCCCCTCCCCTCCTACTCATGTCATATTAACAATAAGCTCTATTATGGAACACTTTTTTCTGAGCATAAATACCAAATTTTGCCTTCAAGAGACCTTTATTATGTGAGATACGTGCAAATTCGTAGTGCGATGCCATCAATTAAAATTTTACGTTTTTGTTTCAAAAATATTTATTTCATATATGACATACTCGGTATTTGAACGTTTCAGTCAACACTGGCTGAAATGGGACCTGGAATATTGGGAGGGGAAACGGGGAGGGGGAATCGGAAATTCAAACTAACTCCGGATCATAAATTGTTATGTAACCAATCGTGTGGAAAAAATTGATGGTCTGAAATTATTGTTGTATGCATATTTTCGTAATTCAAATATTAAGCGTGTTATTCGTAATGTCTTTTTTTCAGTCATCAATAACCTACAATTCTATTCATCGGTTGCATGTCAAAAGATGAATCGTCATTGTAGTGGCATCTCAAATAAATAATAATAATAATATTCATCGGTATACTACATAGAAATGGAGAAATTTTGACGAGATTAGATCACAAGTGTGTTATACTAGCAAGCTGGAAATCTGCTTAGTTAACGAAGCCCCTGGGACAGACTTTTTCCCTATTCGCTCGGTGGAAATTTAACAACTATTCATCACAAGTAAAAACTACGGTGCCATTCCATATATCCCCTCTCCACCACTCATCCTCCACCTATAAAAGAATAGCTTTCTTCTGAAGAAATAAAAAGTCCTCCACGCACCAGTGTGTTAAATAAACGTTAATTTTCGGGATACAGAGAAATATATTGAACAATATTTTGGATTGAACAAAAGAGATTTCCATCCGACGTATTATACTGGAGATATTTTTCTAGATCAAACAATTGTAATGGTACACCGGTAAAAATAATTTACATAAAATAAATTAAATATTGAGTTTTTTAGCGATCAGCCAAAAATTATAGCCAACAAACATGTAATTCAAAGGGACCTCATTTTTGTCATTTCCAGATTGGGACATTTGTAGACATTTTTCTAAAATCGTGTCCTGAGTACAAACTCAATAGCTGATCCCCTAAAGGTAATCTACAAAAATAGGAGTGTTAGTATACTACATTATTAGGAAAATTCCGTTTTTATGAATTCATTGCATGGCTGAATTTGTATACGCAGGGAATTTAACAAAGTCGCAAATATTATACAGTTCATCAGTCTTAATGGATTTTGCAATTACACTTCACTAATAATGAGGATTATTTAGGTCCAATTCTGGCTAGGCTTAAGCAAAGACCATTCAGATAAGCAGTCAAAACCATTGACGTCTTATCAGCCCAGAGATAAAGTAATCAAGAGATAAAATTCCAGGGACATACTAAACATTTAAACATACTAGTCATAGATTTTCCCACGTTTTGAAAATGGTTCAAGCTACTTTTTTGTTCATAATTTCAATAAATGGGAATAGAGAATTGTTTGATAATCTTAAAAACTGAATAAAAGTTAAAACGCCAAAAGAGAACAGTTTGTAGTCTTAAAGGTAGGCTTGAAAAACTATGCAGTCTATTAATATGCTTAACAAATTTAAAATGTTGATTACACAAGTCTACTTTCAAAATTTCCCTTGAGTGTAAGTCAGAAATATTTAAAGGGGGGCATTGAAAATAAATGTTCTTGCCTTGACTAAAATCCTACAGTTAACAAATTAAAAGGGTTAATTTGAAATTAAATGGCTATGCAGCTCTAATTCGATTGGTTGGAATAATAATTTCTGACACGACAACGCCTGAGATGTCGACAACCAAAAGGAATTGGAAGGAGTGCTATGAAAACAAAATATTCAAGGAATATTTGAACAAAGTGTACAGCTAAAAGAACAAGTTATTTTGTAGGTTGAAAACTAATTATATGTTTTTTATACTCAAATTCAAAGGGTAGTTAGTAATACAAAATGTTTATGCAACGGACAAATGACTACCATCAAAAGGTAAAAAAGTTACCTTGTTCTCTGACAGAAAGTTTTGTGACTCTTAGTTTTTAACAAGTTAAAAGGGCTCAGGTTAGCCATGTGAGTTTAAAGTGTTGGCCTCATACCGCCTGGGCACTAGGAATTTAGTGACGGACTCATTAAATAAAATCCTTATTCTCACCCTGGCTACAAAAGGGTGATAACCCGTCCCAATTAGCCATTGTAGCAAATAGTTGGCGTTAATGAATAATAGCAAGTTAAAAAGGGGTTTTCTTGTTCAGATGTGGGCAAAGCTAACAAAGTGAAATCAAATCTAGTTCAAACACGCCCCCGAAGAAGCCTGAGAACAACTCGTCGTCAGACCAGAAAAGCACATCATCTTCTAGGCTTCCGTCAATGGGGTGAGAAATAACTAAGCAGATGGTTCCATAAAAGTAGAGGTTGAGCCTTCTTCTTAAATGGTGTTCATTTCCTAGCTGAATTACTTGGATAACTTCTCGTCGTTCTACCTTGCAGTGATAATTGACAATAATAGAAATCAACACAATGTACTCCCTTTCGATTTCTAACAATTTATAAACAAAATAAGCAGAATGCGTGTTATCTGTTGTATATCTTATGACCTGATATATAAAGAAAAATATAGATTTTATCTATATGACCTCATCAACTCCACGTCTAAATTGATGAATTCATGATGGTAATTATTTAAAAAAGCTTTCTTATGCATAGCTTCGAAGAATTTATTTTGCAGATTGAACTTCCCTTGAGAGTTGAAATTTAACTTCGTGCATATTTGTATGAACGAAATTAATTATATCAGTTACTGTTTTAACGGAACCGAAGGTATTTCGTTTAGCTGCACGAAGAGTTATCTTTCAATACTGTAGATTCTTAGCACAAATATAATCAAACTGCTAAACCATTTTAGTTAAACTTAGCTATAGCGTTCAACCTGGCCTTCGAGATGACAATTCGATTGTGTATGCTGTCGATTAGTTGAACACTGGTAAAAATATCTTAGCATAGGCTGATCTGGAGGAGGTTACCAAGGCAGCCCGAAATATAGGGTACATAATAAGTATTCGAAAGATAAAATATTTGGGAACTTCTAGAAAGGCCACACAGATTGAAAGTCCCAGCGAATTTTACCCGAACATGGGGAAGCAATAGATATAACTTAGAATAAGAAAAGAAAAGACCACGTATATGAGAAACTGTAGGGAGACCGAGTTTGGTGGTCCTCTCAAATTGGTGGAGTTCATGATTCCTATTTGCTGCACGTTCATGTATTTGTGAGAGGCACTCAAGAAGAAAAACCAGAGAACCCTCCTGATCTAGGAAAGAAGACCCGTAAGAAAGATATTTGGAGCAGCGAAAGCAGCAGCGCGAATGGCGGATATGAAGCAATGTCGATATGTCGGATTTCATTGGCAAGCATTTCATCCGAACTATTAAGATTGTGCTGAAGAAGGCAAGTTCACGGAATGTATCCCAAATGGGCACACAATAAAATGAAAGCCAGATGGAGCGAGATGGATGGTCTGGCAAAGGTATAGGTGGATGACTCAAGGAGGCTAGGGACCGGAAATTCCAGAATTCTGGATGCAGACCTTAGGAATATCTTAAGATTAAAAATTCTAGAGAATGTGCGACAACTATTCATATCCTGATCAATTTCTGTTAGAGGTCGTTGATAGTTTACGTAGAAGCGATCTATATTTTGGTAAGATATTTCTACGAAAGCCATTTTCTAGCAGTAGTTTACGACTCAGTACTATGCAGATGGTTTAGGTTTACTAGCGAGCCTATCACTTTTAAAGCCAAGATAACCTCTTTCCTGCTTCCGAACACAGTTACCATCTGTTTATGTAAGTCACTTTTGTATCTCAACTACTTACCGCCCTTATTGTCATAGTCAGTACAGTTATCTTCTGCTGAGCTTCCCCTAATCAAAACGTTCTTTCCACACCTTCAACATTTTTCCTTAGCTGTTTATAGTTTTCACCTTTTCAATTGAGTAGTCGTTCCTACATAGGCAGCAGTTCTTTTTCTCCTTATATTAATGTCTTTCCATTCTGCCCATCAAACATCATCATTGGACTTTTGGGCTGCTCGTTTGCAACCATGTACTTATTTATGTTGTGGTTCTTTCTCTTTATCCCTTGACTCTTTCTTACAATGGATTCCTATTTGAAGCACTTCTTTGGTCTGATATCTTATCTGGACACGCCGAATAACATAAAGGGCAGCGTATTTCACTGTCTTTTCAATTACTGCTCATCAAGGCTCATGATGTGACAAACTATCTGAGACAACCAACTCAAATTTAATTAAGGGTTTTTAATAAAGAAAAAAATTTTCATAACGGCCTATCGTAGAACCTGGGTATCCCTAATATCTAGTCCAATACTCTACCTCTTAAACTACAGGCACAGCTAGGAAGAAAATTTCTCTCCTAGCCAAACTCACGACTCCCCGCATCGATTGTCGTTTAAGAGGGACAATAAGTTTTACTAAATGCCTTAAAGTAGGGTAGTCTTACCAAGTGTAAACACTATTTTACTGGGGTTTCTTTTTTGGGAACTAAATATAAGGTCAATAAATCATTAATGGTTTAATTAATTTTTATTGAAGGGAACAATTTTCCGTACTTAGCCTCCTCCCTCAGCAGGAGTCGAACCCGAGTATTCTGGATGGTAGCTCAATACTCTAATCTTGTGGACAGACATGGCTATCAACCTCAAGAACATTTCTCCCCAAGTCGAGCATTCCATATACAACGCATATTATATTGAAGGGGGAAAATAATCGTTAATTAATTTTATAATCAAAAATTAATCTATTTTTTATCTTCAAATAAAATAATCATATTATTAAGTATGTACTGGCGGTTTATTCCGTCCTAATAATCAGTGAAATGCAGTGTACACTTGATAGAAGTGTCCTACTCCAAGCCGTTAATTAGAAATTATAGTCTCTCTTCAATATATCGATGCGGGGTGTCATATTTGAAGAGAAATTAATTTCTTACTGGTCGGTAGCTGTGCCTGAAGCTTAAGCGGCGGAGTATTAGACTATATATTCAGGAAAACCATGTTCCAGATACGAATAATATTTCTCTCCAATAAAAATTAATTAAATTATCAGCTAATAACTAACGGATGAGATCCGCTCTAAAACTCAATAAAACAAAGAAATTCAAATATGATGACCAATTTTATTTTATACTGTGTTGGGGGGTTCCTAGCTATTTTAACCTTTTGAGCTCATATTTTATTCTCTTTTGCTGGAGCTCAGGCTTAGTCCCTCCAATCTTTGGTTTAATTTAATTAAAACGAATGAATGATCTGGCTCCCAGAATGGTCGGTTTTTGTGAAGCTACCAACATCCTTCTCAGAACTTCGGGGTCTTTTATCAATTAACACCTGATAACTATGATCCTTGAAACCTGCCTCCAGAAATAGTCAATTATACTTACGTTTGCTTTTAGCAGATTTCCCTAAGAGGAAATCAGCTAATGAGGATGTACTCATGATGGGATTCGACAAATTTCCTCAAATGTCCATCGATCCTACCCAGTTCGTTCATAATTATATATAAATATATATATAAATATATATATATATATATGTGTATGTGTGTGTGTGTGTGTGTGTGTGTGTGTGTCTGTTAACGCTCTAGCGGTCGCAACTTTTGTTTGCTCGTTGCCTAACTCGATATTTAAACGTTTTATGTAAAAATGAAGATCAAGTTCGTTAACGGCTAAAATCGGACCAGTGGGAGGGGGTTTAGAGGGGGAGAATTACGAAAATTCAGATTATCACCGTTGCTATGCGTCGGATCTAAAAATTTATAAAATCTTGGTGGATATGTAATGTTCTTTAAAGGTTGTTATATACATATTTTCTATATTGAATATTAACTGAGATATTCCATATGTTAGTTTTCGCCCATAAGTGAACCCCCCCCACTCCTACTCATGTCATGTTAAATACCCAATATCGTTTCACTGAACTATTACTTTGTGAGACACATCCAAATACGACATGTCGTCATCAATTAAGACTGTTACTTTACTATTCTTTGAAAGTAAATGTTTATTTGAACTATTCCATACTAGATATTTAGCACTTTTAGTCAACACAAAAGATCATACTTGTTATTGGCTGAAGTAGGAAAAAGAGTAGTGTTGGCTTAGAGGGGGAGGGGGGATTAGAAAATTCAAAGTATCTTCGGCGGATCATAAAATGTTATAGAAACAATTTATCTTGGTAAACCTATAATTATTGTTGTATGCATTTTTGCTAACTCAAGTTTTAAGTAAGGTATACGTACATTCTGGTTTTCTACCTTCAGTAACCCCTCCCCCTCAAATACGTGGTAATATGCGATCACAAGTGTTACCTGCTTGGAAAATTTGCTTAGTTTATCGCGGTCCCTGAGTGACGGACCTTTATGAGGTAAAGTGGTATTAATAATGACTAGGTTTTTAGCAGCTTATTTCATCATTGCTTTTTGTGTCTAGAAGACAATGCAATAGGACCTGGAATAGGCTCCCTCCCGACCTGAGCGTTGAAGTCTCCTATTGCAATATAAATATCATATTACAGCCACCAGTTGAATGTCATCAATCTGTTGCTCCGACTGCCTGTAGAAGTCATCCTTAATATCCTCCTACTTCTCCCAAGTTCCCTTACAAGTAAATCGAACCATTGATCCATTTATTCTGAGAACACTTATACTCTTATCGACAAAAATTGAAACTTAAATAACTATGATGTTCTGGGAATAGCTGTGAAGGTTGTCCCTCCTGTGTAACTGAGTTAATTTCTTCTGCTATAGCAAAATGGAGTAGTGTCAGTTTTCCCATTCCTGAGATACTCCACTTCACTCTTAAGTCTCCACACTGTTAAACTCTTAAGTTTATTATTGAGTATACTCAGACAGAGATGAAGGCCCCAACTAGAGTTCAGAAGAAGTAGACGAACTCTATAGACCTTATTACAAAACATAAAATATAAAAGCTGGTCACGGAGGGTCTACTTAAACTAGGATTTCTCACAGGTTGGAACGATACACTACTGATCGCATTACACAATCCAATATCTATTTCTCCCGCAAGGAGAAGAAAACTGGAATAAAAATGTAGGCAAGACGCTGGTCATGAGATGTTCAGTTACTCAGTACAAAAAACTTTTCTGTTACCACTCAAGCAGTCGCAATTTTTGTTTGATCTTAACCAAACTCTACAAAACTAGAATCACGCTGATTTTAATGGATGTACTCCGGCCAGGGTGAGTGAGAGGGGATTATTATGAGTCGAATGAAAAAAAGTCCGTCACGCAGGGGCTGCGTTAACCTGTATCACGTTTTTGCATTTATCTGAAATATTAAAAGTTCCATGAGAACAATATTTGGCATTTAAGCTTCAAATTCTCCCCCTCTAAACCCCCCCTCCCCCTGGTCCGATTTTAACCGTTAACGAACTTGATCTTTCTTTTTGTATAAAACAATTATATATCAAGTTTGGTAACGATAAGACAAAAATTGCGACCGCTAGAGCGATAACAGGCAAATATATAGATAGATAGATTGAGATATATATATACAGTTTTGAACAGACCTCATTTTCGTCATCTCCTGGGTAGGATCAATGGACATTTGAAGAAAAATTTCGAAGTACGACCTCAATAGCTGATTTCCCTCAAGGGAAATCTGCTAAAATATAATAGAACCAATCTTGATAACTTCATTTCCTATAAATGTTGTTCTAAGCAGTTTTCGAATATGCAATAGTGAGTGAGTTATTCGCATTTTTTTTTTTTTTGCTTATAGCCTTAAGTAAATCCCCATTTCTACTAGTGTCATACTTTGACATTAATCTAATATATTATGATACCTCTCATTCTAAACGTAAATACTGACCATCGTTTTCAACAGATCTTTAATAGATGAAATACATGCGATTTATTCTGTGACGTCATCAATTAAGACTTTACTTATTCGATCGATACCATATTTAACCGTTTCATGCAAGTCTAAAAGATATCTCAAGACAACAATTCAAAATATCGCAGTTATTATGAGTCGGATAAAAAATGTTTTAAATCAATCTTGTTAAACATTTAATGCTTTACAATTCTCGTTTAATACATTTTTTCGTAACTCGAATAGCACGTTATTTGTTTTTTCGTTGTTTTCAGTCTTCATTAATGCTCAGAGAATGCTCAGATTAAGTAACCAAGTCACTGAACACATCTTATTACTACTGGAGAAATGGCTTCTTACTAAGGAAGAAATAGAGAATAAACTGTGAAATAAGATCACCAGGGCCTCATTCCAGCAAGAGGGAAACCGTTTGACTAAGTTTTTCAGAACTTCTGTCAAAATCAATTTTAAAATTGGCCCAACCTCTCGATTTTTCCCTTTTAAAAAATTGCATAAGTCTCATAAATGATAATGTTATTATATACAATAAACAAAATATTGAAGAAACCCCAAATGTAACTACTATTGTCAACAACTATATTTTGATATGACTAACATAATGGATAAAATTTCAGCAAGCCAATACACAGCTTTTATTACATTGGTATGCATTTCTAATAACTTTTTGGTGAATTAGTCGGTCTGATTTTAAAATTACTACATTCTTACAATTGAAAATTCGAGCTAGTTGATTTAGAGCGTATTTTGCTTTTATGTTTACATTAAACAAGTGTAAATGCAATGAAACTATAAGAGTGCAATAGTCTACTATTTCGCAATTGTATTGAACATGTTGCACTTTGTAATTAATGTATCATTCTAGTTAACGTGGGTACCACCGGTAGGTCACCTACCTTACTACCATCATTTCAAGACGCTGGGTCTCCGGTTAAAAAAAAAAAAAAATAAAAAAAAAAAAAAACATGGGGAGTATAATTAACAAGAACAGAAGCTAATTAAAAAATAAATACTAAACTGAAATATACCTCGAGTGACTTAGAATCTTTTCGCATTCTTATAGGCTATTATAAACATTAAAGCGCAGGACCCTCTGTTGAATTTCTACAGTGTGAACAGTAAGGTGGTTCTACACTATTTTATAAACATTTATTTAGAATTTCAATAATGACAACAAATTCATATTTGTTTTGTAAATAATGAAAAACATTAGTGTATTTATCTTCATCTCATATTACTTAAAATAACAAAATATCAGGAAGAAAGCAAACTAAGTAATTGTGACAGTAAACGTAGTGTAGACGAAAGTCATTGAAATTTTAAGTTTATTCTTGAATAATAAATAATTTCGGATCTATTGAACCAATTATATGTCATAAATAGTAAGTCTATTTATTGAAACTGCAAATATATTATTGAGGAAATAAAGTTATTAATGAAAAATAAAACTTATTCCTACAATTTCTTTTCGAGATTTGTTCTATACAATATTATTGGTTGTTCCATTCTTCTTATTTGAAAATCATTTTTACATGCTAAGAACCATTTTATTTATGTTTGTTTTGTAGACAATATAAGTTGAATAGCCCCAATTATATTGTATAATATAAGTGTTTCTCTCTCTTATAATTACAAAACATTTTCAGAACAATACACGTGATATTATGAAAATGGATTCAAGAGTATAAGATAAAGAGATAAAATTACGAGAAGGCATGTAAATTTCCACGATTGCCAGGACTCAACACCTATGACGCATTCTTTAATTAATCAGCCGTTTGTATACTGAAAAAAATATCTTTACCGGCAAAATATAAACTGCTTATCTTTTAATAGTAACGCCTAATAATTTATGGCAAACTTAAGACGGTCCTGGTCAATTGTTTTTTTCATGCACTGTCATTTGCGCATTACAGTTGCCCATAAATTAATTTCCCCGGAGATATTATGCCAATGAATACAGTATGCAATTATGTAATAATCCATCAAATTATGTACCTCGTAGTTGATGTACTGCTTTCGCCATTCCGGAGTTATGTGAGCTGACAGATGTTCAGCGAACTTCATGACCGAGCGGGAGCCAGCCACTGACTGAGGAAGCAGGCATGAGGTAGTCAGCTGGCCTCCCTCCCACCATTCACGACGTCACCCCTCCACTAAATGCTATAGCGGTAAACTTCACTTTCAGCTTTGTTTTCAAGCTCGCCAGGAGATCAACAACGCACCAAGGCGATCTTAGGCCCACTGAAAACACTACCTGTTCCCGCACATTATACAAGTTTAGCACTCTTTGTAATGTTTATATGGAAGTAGAGAAGAACCAATAAGTAGTTGAGGCGTCAAGGACTCAAAGGAGGTCACATAGAGCATGAGTCGTGTACTCCCATTGTCGTGGAACACCGAGAAAGGAAGGGCTGCATGTCCAAGCTATTTTTTTAATGCTGGGAACTATTTGATCTACAGCCTACAAGGTTTTCCTCAAAGCAAGTCGCAGACCTTATATAATACTGTTTGAATAGTGTTGGTAAATATGTTTATTTAGTTACATGAGTTATAAAGATTCTACTAACAGGACCCCAAGTTCGAGAAAACAAATTATTCGCTATATATTTTAATTGGGAACGAAAATTGGTAACAATTGAAGGTATATTTGATTGTGGACAACCACAATAGCTGATATCAATTAAGGGAAATATGCTAATATATAATTTTAGTTCCTACATTAGTTTTAATGGTAGATACTTCGTTTTATTTGAATAAAATAATAGACATTTTCCAGTAGGTTATCCCAGTAGTATTGGGAAAAGATATTTACTTCATATTGGTTTAGAGGAGGGGTGAGCAACCTTTTTAATCAACGGGCCAATTTAAATTATAAAATATTTTGGCGGCCCGCACATAAAGTAACACTTATTAATAATTTAGAAAACATTATTTATTATAAAAATTAGAATAGAAAAATATAAATAGTAAAGTAATAGTACATATACAAATTTCAATGCAAAATAAAAAAAAAATAACAGAAAAAAGAATTTACTTGAAATTTTTAATCAGACATTTGGCACTGTTTTTTTCGGTACAAGCTAATCAATATCTGCCGGAATTGATGAAGTAGCTACACGTACGCAGCTTTCTAATCGAGCATCAATCAGTCTTGATCGGTGGTCATTTTTGATTAATTTCATGGTTGAAAATAATTTCATGCTTTGCATTTTTCGTCAAAAGCGGAAATTTCTCAGGGCTCACATACGATTTATAAAAATTTTTGATGTTTACTGAGAAAAATACATTTTTTAAATAGGTATTATTCTGCATGTCAATCACTTCCATTTGAAAGTCTTCGGGAACTCTATCCATGCTCATTCCTGGTTTAGAGCATATGTGGGCAACCATCGGCCCGCTGTAAGGTTTGATCCAGCCCGCGAGACATTTTGAAAAATCCAATTAAACAAAAATATTACGCTACTTACTCAAGATGAGGAGAGATTTGTGCGTTTGGTAGTACTTATAAATGTGAACAGTTCTTTTCAATGATGAAAGTTAAGAAATCAAAACATCGTACTGACTGATTGGAAAATTCTTTTCGTCTTTGAATCAGTGGAATTAATCCAAACATCGGTGAATTAGTTTCCCAAATTCAAACTCATTGATTTCGGTGTCGCTATTTAACTTTTGTTGTTTGTAATAATACCACGTTTTACGCTTTAATTATAATGTTGTGCCTATTTTTTTCATTTCATTTTGTTATTTTAATAAATTGTATTATAATTACATTGTCGTTATAATTTCATGTCTGAAATCTATTGTTAAAAATTATGAACTCTACGTTCAAATGCACTACTTTTAAAAGCGGTCATGTCGGTGTGTAAATACACTTAAGTTTGGCCCGCAACATGTCAAAGGTTGCCCATTCTTGGTTTAGAGGAACGTTTCGGTTGTAATTCTTACTGATTGAAGAAGTACATTTACCTCTAGAGAGCATGCTTATTTTCTATAAGACACTGTCGCACAACAGTAGAGTGGAAATCCATCTGTCACTGTTACTGTCCGGCAAGTCGAAGATATAAAATCACTTTCATTTCCGTTAAAAAGAGCATGTTACGTTTCAGTGGCAGGAATCTTACCCCCAAGCATCTCAATATGTTGGGTGGTAGTACCAGATAAAGCTAACACACGACTCGACGGATTTGAGCTTAAATACATTCTTTAATATTACTGAGTATTAAGGATCTATAATAAGTAAACCACTGAAAATTGAATAATCAAGGTACAGATATAAAATCTTAATCAATCGATAAAAACAATCGATATAAAATGACTGTAGCCATCAACATCTTTTGTCTTAATAATCAAAATTGGAGATAAATCAATAGAATAGATTCGTGCGGATACACAAGCTTTTGGAGGGACGTGAAAATAGGCGCTAAAATTGTACTTGAACAACAAAAAGTATTTAAACTAAACTAAAATAATAATACAATAAATATAGGGATCAATTTAAAAAAAAAAAAAAAAGATTAAAAACCACTTATCTATTAGCAGATTTCCCCTCAGCTATTGAGGTTGTACTCATGATGCGATTTTTTTTTTAAATGTCCTCAAATGACCATCGATCCAACCTAGGGGATGACGAAAATGGAAGTCTTTTCAAAACTACATATAATATGTCTGTTACCGCTCCAGCTGTCGCATTTTTTGTTTAATCGTTACAAAACTTGATATATAAGAGTTTTATTTAAGAGGATCGAGATCAAAATCAGACTTTGAGGAGGAAGGGTAATTTCAAAATATATCCGTTATTATACGTCGGATCGAAAACGTGTATATGACTAATGTTAATGCAACTTTAATTTCCTAAAAATGTTGTTATATACATATTTTCTCTATCATGAATATTAACGGAGATATTTGGATTCTTTAGTTTTCAGCCACCAGTAAGCCCCCAATCCTACTTAAGCCATTTACAATTCGCTGTTATATTATGAAGCACTTTCTTTGAAGCCTAAATAGCAAATATTGTTCTCATTGAAAGTTTACAGATAAATACAAATACACGAGACACGTGGGAAATCTGCTTAGTTAACGCAGCCCCTGCGTGACGGACTTTTGTACTTAACAGCTGTTTATCAGCACATCACATAGAAGAGGAGATAATAGATCGCTAAATTTGCCAAATCACCAACTATCTACACGACATTAATATATTTGCAAATTTATCTTTATTACCAGTTAATTAAACAAAATGAATCCGTCTGGTACAACCAATAAAATGTATATTGTCATCACCATTTTTATTTCATAACAGCAAGTCACATTACAAAAAGAAAAAATTATTTATTGACTTCCACTTTTTGCAACTAAGGATAACTGGGACGGGTTATCTACAGGTTACCACTCTATTCTAGCCAGGGTGGGCCTAAAGAGTTTATTTAATGAATTCCGTCACTAAATAAATTCCTTCGCCGAGGTGGGAATCAAACTCGCCATCCTAGGTTAACCATGTAAGATTAAAGTAACACACATGGCTAGCCTGATCCCCTTACAAAAATAAGAAAAAAAAAACATTCTCACAGAATATGAGATATGTGGCAATTTTAAAAGTTGATCAAAACCAGTGAAGTAAATGAAATGTACGTCACGCGGGTGCGACGTAGGCAACAGATTTTCCTTCTCCCCATCTGTGATGATCTCATCTCATGATACATTTTCTATTTCTAACTAAAAATCCAATGAGTAGAAGTGGTGAAGGCTGAAAACAAGAAAGTATGGATAACTCGCTAAATATTTGAGCTAAGAAATGTATAGACCAACGACTGTAGACCATCAACAGTTTAACAAGATTGGTTACACAACATTATTCGATAAGAAACATAATAACGGAGTTATTATGAATTTTCGAATTCCCCTCCCTTCAACCCCCTATTTCCCTTAAGAGAAATCTACTAAAAATAGGTGCAGAAACTGAAGTAGTTTTAATATTTAACTGCCTTAAGAATCCATCATTATAAATTCGCAATTTCAGTACTCCAAGAAACACTGGTTGATGTTTCATAAATCTGATCATTTTTATTATTGGCTAACGATGCGTGAATTCGTGGCAAACGACACCCAGATAAAGAAAAAACGCTAATCGGTCCTGCAACTTCAGTCTACCATAATCTAACAAGAGACAGAACAACAGTTCTATAGCATAAACAAGATTGGTTCTGTTCTGGACCCTGCGTATACATACATAGGTACATTTTCATTTTCGCATTCATTCACTACCATGTATAGTGCATTTCCTAGAGAAACCCCACCAAAAGCTGTTCCTGAATAGCAATTCATGAAAATGAGCGGTAATTCCAAAAAATAAAAATAGAAAGCCTTTGACTTCGGAAAGTAGTGAAACTTACTGTAATTAGATTTCTTTCTAATAAAAATATATTACTTTTGCTTGTGCTCTACTATTAAAGCTATTCATAATCATAAAAATAAATGTCACAAGATAATTGTTTTATTTTATGATTAAAGGTACGAAACACAAACTGTATTTAGCTTCTCAATATTTAATGAGCTATGTGATCTGAAGAGAGGCTTCCTGAGTAGCAGGGCCTATTTTGTAATGTGGCTGTCCTTACTTTCTGAAACAATATACATTTCAGTAAAATATATACCTTAGAGAAGAATGGTTGTTCGTTTCAATCAACATAGGGTGAAAACTGAATAAACTGGGTTGGCCCCACTGCTTTAATGCTGCCTTTTATATAATTAATAGAGCATCTTTTTCCATTGTATTTTAAAGTAATTTTGGTTGAATATGTAGTTTTTCAATTTTTTTTAATTAAATTATTATTTTGATTTATTTCATACGTTGATGCTGTTTATGTTTTATAAAACCTTCATAATTACCATTATTATTATGGAGGGAGGGTTTTCTTAGTTTCCTCGAAATCTTTTTTACAGGGGGAATATTTTTTCACATGTTAAAAGGGCGTACTTCATGGGGTATTCAGGAATTGTCTTACTATCCTAGCAGTACCTAAAATGTAGAATTTTGTGATTGCCAAATTATTGTATCTTACAAATACATTTAAATATTTAGGGCTTTTGACAGTGTTTCTAGGCACAATCTGATTGTTGGATTAACAAGGGCAGTTACTCTTAGAGAACTTTAAATTCTTGTACTTATTCTTAAAAGGAAAACTAATAAGATTTCCCCTTCAAAAATGAATTTCAGCTGAGTTACTATTAAGTTTGCCAAGGAGGTAAAATATTTAGGAGTGACAATCGGCAAACATTTCACTTGCGTCCAACATATAAAACAGCTTCAGAGCCAAGTGAATATGAAATACGCACGATTGAACAGTCTGGCGGGAAAAACTTGGTGCCTTAATTACAAATGTAGAAATATACTATACTAGGCATTATACCTGCCATGTACAGTATAAATAGGTGTATATGGTTCCCATAGATCGGGAAACAACCTTACAAGCAATGAGAAAAATCTTCTTCCTGAACCCAAAGAAAAGCACTACTTCTTGCAACAAGAGAGTACTGGGCACAATATCCACTGATGCACTCCAAGTCATGACGGAACAATCACCTATTGACCTTGAACTTCAGCTGTGGGTCGCAAAATATAACTTTAAAAATGGTTTATAAGCAAAGATAGCAAATTGGCGCATTTGTAGTAAACACTAGGTCCATAAAGGAAATCATCTCTGCCATGAGTAGAGTGGCCATGGAAGAATGGCAACGCCGGTGGGACTCTTCGACCAAAGGAAGATACCAGTTCTTCCCACTTGTTAACCAAAGAATGGAGGCCACCTGGAAGGTCCAGACTTCTGGATAACTCAGATAATTTCCGGGGATGGAGATTTTAACGCAAACGAAAGCAGGATCCTAAATGCAAGTCCGTGGAAATTGAAGATGTGATCAATATATTACTGGATTGCACTCATTACTCAACCGAAAGTCTGGAATCAGCAGGACAATTCTTGTTCCTTGAATGGACTCCAGCACCATTGAAAGACCTTGTTAAAAACAATGACATTTTGACACAACAATGACAACGAAATTTACAAGTGCATTAAAAAGGAGTTCAAACAGTATAACATAATAAGTTAGTTTTAATTATTATTGACATTTAATAATATAAAACTAAGGTCTTAGTTTTAGTTTAAAAGGTATATTGAAATCCCGCTAAACTTAGGCAGCGTCATTCCAATAGCGAGCACCCTGAAATTTTAACCGAATAGTTTGCCAGAATCACTTATATCATTAATGCATAAGGCTTGCTTTCAATGGTTAGTAAGCATTAAGGAAGAGCTACCACAGACATTTAATCTTCCGGGAATCAAAATTCAAAAAAGAAATTGGATTGTATGAGAGCAGCCTTAAGGTAAAGCGGGGGCAGAGAAGGAAAATAAAAAGAGAGACAGAGAAAGAAGCTGGAACCTTACCACACTTCCAAGGTTCCTGCCGATGGGGACAACTGTCGACACCACCAAGTCTGTTCAGGGTTCAATCATTAAAATTCTGCCACATAAAATGAACTATTTAAGGAAAAGCCAAACTATTTATTTAAGGCGAGCTGACACAGTAGTTATCCAGGATAAAATCAACTGAAAATAACAATATTAACAATTTTAAAACTTTTCATATGAATAAGCTTATCAATTATTTGAAAAGTGGCGTAAAATAAACTAGAGACATGAATATATAAGCTTTCATTATTATAATATGAGCTGGTTAGTCTACATCTGTTTAATTAGCTTTATTGAAAATAAACTAGCGTTATTATTGTTATTATGAGTTTAAATTATTGCTTTTCTCCGATGTTTTAGGATCCGGCATAGAAGCCTTCTACAGTATTTCAGGAGATCCTGATGATGGGAAAAACGACTAGGCCTGGAGTAATTTTGAAGCCTAAGGGCAGTACTCAATGCTGCTAATAACATATCACCAGCACGTGTTTTGTAATTTGTGTGTTGCTGTCATCCTTAATTTTAAGTAACATGTTTTTATTTAAATATCTTAAAAACATTTGATTTATAAACACGATGGGAAGGGCGAAAATAGAAAATAGTAGAATAGTAAAGACCCACGACCATTGGGCTTTATATTTCACCATTGGAGAAAACTGAAAAGAAAATAGTTCAGTACCATTATTATTTGTTCAATACTGAAGTAACATTTTCCCACTATGACTCGAACGGTAGATAGCAAGTATTAAGCAATGTAGACGGCAGATTCCAAACCCTTTGGTTACATTTTTGTCTGGATGAAGCAATAAGAATCATCAGATCTAACCACTATCTACGTCATCAAGACTAGCATAAAACTAAGTAGTAGACTTCCTTCTAAGTTTAAAACTTTGATGTTCACTATGAATAAACAAAGCAAGTTCCAAACAGTACTGACCTCATTTCACCATAAATAATCTATTTCTAAATAAAAATCCCATGAGTAGATGTGGGGGTTTACTAAAGGCTGAAAACAAGAAAGCACGGATAACTCGCTTAATATTTGAGATACGAAGAAATTGATTGACCAACAATTGTGGAGCATCAACAGTTGATCAAGATAGGTTACATTACATTATTCGATAAGACATATAATAACGGGGATATTATGATTTTTCGAATTCCCTCTCCCTTCAATCCCTTGAGAGAAATCTACTAAAAATAGGTAAGGAAACTTGTCGTTTTAAAATTTAACTTCCTTAAGAATCCATCATTATAAATTAGAAAATTCAGTACTCCAAGAAACACTGGTTGATGTTTCATAAATCTGATCATTCCTATTATTGGCTAACGATGTGTGAATTCGTGGCAAACGACATTCAGATAAAGAAAAAAAATCGCTAAGTGGTCTTGTACCTTTATTCTACCAAAATCAAACAAGAGACAGAACAACAACTGTCTAGCATGAACAAGATCCCACTCGTAATAAGGGAGATGGTTAGAATTTTCAAATTCTCTAGTGGGGCGGATTCCTTCCAGATTCTCATTCCTGTCATAGTAGTCTAATTAGATTTTCTTTATGTAATTATTTTATATTGTACTGGTGATAACAATAAAGTTTTTTTTGGAGATTCTGATATCCAATTATTTAGTTGGCGCCCGAAATTCAGGGAGCCGTACCGTTGCAAGTAGCAGCCAGAAGCCCAGCTGAAGAATACTGACGCCGCTTCGAAAGAAGATCTAAGACTTCACAACGGGAGTATTTCAATACTCATTACGAATCTCACCCTCACTAGAAATATTTGGCCTACAGGACTTCAAGAGGACTTGAGGTACTTCACCAGACACATTGATATTTAATTTTAAGAATTTCACAAAAAATTTTCTCTCTTTTTCGTTTTTATTTATGTTTATTTGTTAAGGAATAATTTTAATTTCTAATTAATAATTTTAATATCACTTAGTTAGTATTTTATTATATATAAAAGGTCACATTTACAACAAAGACTGATACAAAACACACATATTTCCGTTGACGAACTTGCACAAGCACTCGACAACATGCACCCATCAGAACAACGCACCATAACCTATGTACTCACAAAGGAAGATTATGATCACATTCCCCATTATGATGGCAACCCAGAGGACTTAATTTACTTTTCCAATGCCGTTCTAGCTGTTTTCGAAAATAAGTGTACTGCTGATAACACCTTAGGTCCACAAGAACAACAACTGTATAGCATTAACAAGATCATAATAAGGGAAATGGTTAGAATTTTCAAATCCTCCCCACTTCTGAACCCCTCTACTCAATTCCTGGTCCGATTTCAATTATTAACTTAAATGATCTTTATTATTTATGAAAAGTTTAAATATCGTCTTCTATTCCAAAACATTTTCAAATGAAGAACGTAAAATCTTAATTGATGGCGTCATCATGCAACGTATTGGCATAGAAATGGTTCGTTGAAAACAATATTTGGTGCCTAAGTTTGGACCCATGGACTTTTCAAGAAATTTAACGAAATGATGGTCATGAATACATCCTCAATAGCTGGTTTCCCTCTGGGGAAATCTGCTAAAATGAAAGGTAAACTCATTTTTTGATAATTCTTTCAAGACTATATGTAAAATTATGAGTGTCATGATCTTTGAATACCTTGTTTTACCTTGCTAGTTGGCTGCCAGTTGGTGAACAGGGCTGGATAATACACGAAGAGAGGTCTGACAGAACACTCCTTGATAACATCCTTTTTAATTTCCTCATTAAAAACTGATGTCTAATGAGGCTCGAGCATTCAGGACGTTTCGAAGGATCCTTATGCGTCATCAGTGAGAGAAAACTCCTGACTCCAATCGGCAAGTCGTACCAGCTTTCATGTCTTCTGTTTTGTAATATCGTTCTCTCAATCTGTAAAATGAGGAATTATAACTTCAATCCGATGTATAATAACGAATATATTTTGAATTTTCGAAAATTCTCACCCACAAATTGTAATATATCTTAATATATATAAATCTCCTGTCACGATGTTTGTCCGCGATGGACTCCTAAACTACTTAACCGATTTTAAATTAAATTGGCAACCGTGAGCAGTCTGGGCCAACTTGAGAGATAAGATAGCTTAGATCTTTAATTATAGTTGCAATTTTATTTTATTCCAAATTATTTGTCTATAATTAATTGAGTCACAATTATCTGTTAACTCCAAAAGATTCTAACAGATGTCGATACTTTTCGACTGGATTGAGTAAGTAATCAATAGATGGCACTGCTATGGTAAACCGACAAACGTGTCATATAAGCTACAATTCAATAGCATGATTACCACGTGTTATTGAGGCTAAAGTATAAATTAAATTTATTTTGTAGTAAACGAAATACCATGAAATTCAATTATTTCTACTTTTTTAATTTTTGGTGTTAGCATAGCCAACCACGTGTTACTTAGACCGAAGTGTAAATCAAATTCAAATTATAGTGACGATAATACAGTGAAATTATTCCTGCTTTTTACTTATTTGTGCTTCATTATTCAAAATTCTATAATTATAAAATATATACATGTAAGTATTATCACATAATTATAATAATTAATTAATATATTTTTAAACGATTAAATTAATATTTTCAGTCAAATGCCACCGAAAAAATCTAACCTCAACAACGCAAACACCAGAGAGGCACGACGCAAACGTGTTGAAAGAGCTCATCAGTTGCCAGAACAAGTCGATACAAGAAATACAGCTCAAAGAATTAGGACAGCAGAAGGTCGTGCACAAGAATCTCAAGAACAGCGTAGCGAACGTCTGCAACAGAATATTACGAGAACAAGAGCGGCACGAGAACAAAACATAGCTACAGTACGAGCACAAGAACGACAAAGGCAACGGATCAGCCGCTCATTAATACGTACATCATTCGTTCGTCTTGCTTTTGAATACGCACCAGATATTAACTACTCTGTGCATTCAAAAATTGCTATCGGTGGAATGGATAAAGTATGTCAATATTGTCAGGCGTTGAAATTTCGAAATGAAGCTGCGGGTATGTGCTGCGCAGCAGAAAAAGTCGTGCTGCCATCTCTACCCGCTCCGCCAGAACCTTTATTATCCCTTCTTGCTGGGAATTCAGATGATTCAAAATTATTTTTGCGTAAGATACGCAAATTTAATTCTTGCTTCCAAATGACGTCATTTGGGGCAACTAAAATTTGCGATCATGCACCCGATGGACGTAATTTTGAAACTACATTCAAATACAAGGCCAGGTATACCACAAAATTGGATCATTGATGCCAATGCCTGATGATAATCCAAAATTTCTTCAAATTTATTTTATGGGCAATTGTGAAGAGCGCGTAACTACTCGGTGCCAGTATAATTTCATTGAACAAGCAGTGGAAAGAACAATTGTGATATTACTGGAAAATTTTTTAGAAGATCAGAATCAACTACTTCAATTAATCAAAAGAGTTTCGCCACGATTGCAAAATGACAACTATCAAATCGTCATAAAAGCCGATAAAGTACTGTAGCGGCGAGGTACTCGCGAATGAATAACCTTGACAGCTAGTCATAATTTCCATATGTTCGCGAGTATCTCGCTGCTATACGTTGCTATAGAGAAGTCCCTATAACTTAGGGAGGTTAGGCTTAGTGAGTCTCTTATCAGCATTCGAATAGTGAACCACGTTTTAGGTTACAGTGCGTAATTATTGACTGTGCAAACGGGAGTCTGAAGTGTGGCCGTGAATGGACCTTGTTAATAACTTTATCATTATTTATTATTGTTGTTAATATATTTGATTTAGTTAAATTGGCCTTGACTTCTTCTTTACGTCTCGCATCGCCCCTCCACAGTACCATTAGGTGAACATGCTGGTAGATTCAACGCTCTAACTGTTGATGAGGTTGCTGTTATCATGGTTGCTGATCCAGTTGACACAAGATCTATAAAAATTACACGGCGAGACAACACTATCAGTACGATTTCGGATCTACATCGTTCATATGATGCACTACAATATCCACTGATATCCCTCTTCAATTGTATACTACAATGTAATATAACAATAACTTTAGCCACAGCAACGCGTGGCCGGGTCTGCTATTTGTAATATATAAAATTATGAACGGACCTCACTTTCGTCATCTGCTAGGTAGGATCGATGGACATTTGTGGAAAGTTTTCGAGAATTGTGTCATAAGTACAACCTCAATAACTGATTTCTCCTAAGGGACATCTGCTAATATAAACACATTCTAGAAAATATGATAGGTCTGGGGAGTAACTCATTAATTAATGAGTTATTTTCCAAAATGAAAAGTCCGTTACGCAGGGGCTGCATAAACTAAGTAGATTTCCCACGTTCAGGTATAGCATATTTGTGACCCCATCTCACTATATATTCTCTATTCCTATGTTAAAGAAAACAACAAAAAAAAAACGATAAGTAGAAGGGGGGGGGATACTAATGTCTGAAAATAAGGAAATTCGAATAATTCGATTAGTGTTTGAGTGTTGTGTCACGAAAAAATGCTTAGAAAAACAATTGGAGACCATCAGTGAGTATGAAGATTGGTTGTTTAACATTTTATGACCCGACTCATAATAACGGATATATATATATATATATATATATATATATATATATATATATATATACATATTGAATTTTGGAACCCCCCCCCTCTCCTACTCAGGTCAGAATAGCAATACGTTGTTATATCATGAAACACTTTATTCTAAGTTTAAATACCATTTTTAAGAAGCCTTCGAATAAAAATATTGACTTAACGAACAGCCTTAGATTTCGCCGGCGACCGCTGGAGCAAAAACCGGAGTGGAGTACAAGAACTTAAGGTACTTTAATATAACCATACCTTTGATGAATGAGTGAACAAGTCTTCACCAGTATATATATAGTAAGAAGAGCAACCGATAGCCCAAACATCAGTCTTAGTTGTGTGCTTCTCATCTCTGATATTAAACAACTCTGGAGCGAAATAGTTAACAGTTCCGCCGAAGTAGTCCTCCTGATCTTTGTAATGGGCCATTCCGAAATCACCTATCTTCACCGTCAGACCTTCTGCCACGAAGATGTTCTGTGGTTTTATATCTCCATGGACTATGTCTCTTTGGTGGAGATACCTATAGGCCAGAAATCACGTGTTAAACAGTTAAGAACGAGCTTTTGGCGTTTCTAAAACTCAAGGAATCAAATCAAAAATTCGGATTCGTATTTCTTAATAATAAATCATACTGAGAAACCAAAAACTTTGATCGCATTTGGAATTATTGCTGTTGGCAAGTAAGTTCACAATTCACGCGCATATCGCATCGACATTTTAAAAAGCATGCCTTTTCAATTATAGTAGGTCTCGGTTGTTATCGAACACATCATTCGGCCATTGCAGTCGGTACGTGTCCTACAATGAGTGTTCAAATACGTACCTTCTCAGCTGGAGAAGTGATGTGAGAGTGGAATACTTGTTCAGTATTAGAACCAATCAATCTATCTACATTTTGTCCTGATCCAAGTGTGTCTCTAATAGTATGCTGATCGGTTGACGCATTAGCTGGTTTACGTGAGCCGAGACCCTACAATTTCATTTTTTTATTCACCCTCCCTCTCCCTTAGCTGATTTCGACCAAAAAAGTCCGTCACGTAGGTGCTGAGTTAACTAACCAGATTTCCCACGTACGCCACGTATTTGCATTTATCTTAAAAAGTGAAAATGCAATGAGAAAAATATTTGGGATTTATGTTTCAATTAGAGTGTGTCATTATATTCCAGAGTACTGTTTATGTGACATGAGAAGGAGTGGGAGTTTACTGAAGGCTGGAAACAAAAATGCAAATATCTCAGTTAATATTGAAGCTAGAGAATAAATGTACCTATATACCAACAATTATATAATAATTATATAACATTACATGTGTAATAAGATAGATTATATACAATTTTTCGATCCGAATCGAAATAACGGAAATATATCGAATTTATAAAATTTTCCCCCACTCCCTGTTCCGATTCCAGCAGTTACATGAAACGATTATATATGAAGTTTGGTATCAATAAGACAAAATTTGCGACCGCTAGAGCGGTAACAGACAAATATATATATATATATATATATATATATATATATAACTTTCTGCTAACTACCTGCTAACGACCTTCACCCTTCGTAAAATTTATGCCCTATCCAACAAAACCACAATAATCAAAATATTAATGTGACATTGAACATACCTGACCCCACAGAGCATCCCGTGTATCATATGCCGCCTTTCCCCCTCTTCAAGAAACTCCTTTCTCCGAAAAATCAAGTCATCTAGACAGCCATAACAGCACAGCTCAGTAATTAGTGTAAACTTGCCATTTTCCACGTAAACCTGAGAACCAAAGTATGCCGGGTTAACTTTCCACGACTTTAAATTCATTTTGTTCCTTCCTTACAATTGTAATCAGACAATAATGTTTCCAAATACAAAAGTTCCATATTTCGTATTAGTAGATTTCTATTATAAAATTCTCTCTTCTAATACATTTCTTCAAATGCCCATTGATCCTACCTAAAAGATCACAAAAATGAAGTAAGTTGATATATTCACCCCTAAGCATACAGATACACGTAAATTTTATTTATATTATATGATATATATAATTAACATTGTTGAGACCCAATAGTATATTTTGTAAACGTACCAGCTGCCTTTCAGCTGATATACCTTAGGGAAAATCAATTACGGAGGTTGATGCGCTTTTCTGCTATAAATATCCACTGATCCTACAGAGGAATGACTATAAACATAGCCATTTTTCTGTATGGTTGGGGCATCATTTTAAAGAACATTTATTGCTTTTTCGAATGATAAACTCAGATTTTCGATATTGAAAAACAATCTGGAGTTATTATAGCTTGTTATATGCGGGAAAACAGCTCGAATTAAAAAAAAAATATAATACCCCCAAAACAAGAGAGAATCGGACCAGACCTTATATAAACATTTTGGATGGAAATTGTGTCTAGAATCGTCTCTCAAAATTTACGCACTGAAGTTTGTTACGTCCTATATATTGGAGTTCCTAACCCCATGATCGTCCAGAATAGGACATTAGAACTCGAGATTTAAACGTTTCGTGTAAAACTAATAAAGTTCGTAAACAGCTAAAATTTGACAAGGTAGGGGAAGGGGTTTAGAGAGTATGAGTCAGATCAAAAAATGAATCTTGTTGCAAATTACATTTTCTGTAAATATTGTTCTATATATGGTTTCTCTATCTCGTATAGTAACCGATATATTGGAATTTTTTTAGTTTCCATTCTGAAGTGAACCCCTGTTCTTACTCATCGCGTCTTAACACTTAACTTAATCTTATATACCATAAAACATCTTATTGCTAGCATAAACATTAAATTTGATTTTCATTGAACCAGTACTATGTGAGATGCAAATATGTTGGACGTTACGTCGATCAAGAGTTTATGTTCGGCGCTAGCTATCGAAAGCCCAGTTTCATCACCTGTGCTCTGTTATAATAATAACACTCCAAATTCTGAAATTTATAGTCAATAACATTAGTTATAACAAGCCCAACCAGAAAAAAGAAACATTGTATTTATTATTTATCGATCTTATTTTTTCCATCTCCTATTTAGCATCGATGGACTTGTAGACATTTTTCGGAAATCGCGTCATTTGTACCTGCAACTTCACTAGGCGATTTCAACTAAGGGAAATCAGCTAAAAGGTAAAGGGGGTTTCAAACAACACCATTAACTAACTTCGAGAATGATTACCATTCAATTCACCTTTACAATTTTTTAACAATCATAAAATTGCATTAAGCCTAACAAGCAGTAATTTATTCCTGTGGGTTGAGAAGAGAGCGTTGAATTGATGAAAATTACGATTATAGTAACTATCTCAAAATAAACATTGCTTACTTTGTCAAGAAACACAATATTTTTGTGCCTGAGATTTGATAGCAAATGAATTTCATTAAAAAGGAACTTTTTATCGTCTGCATTATCATATTTCCAATCTTTTATTTCTTTAGCCACAAAGAACTTAGGTTTGCGAAGTGACTTTATAATCCTGCATACTCCATAGGTTCCACAACCAATTTCTTGTTTAAGGTCGTAGTCTTCTGTGTAAGGTTTTTGCACAATTTTATCGATAGGCACAAGATATCGATTATGTCTGATTTCCTCGGGTCCTAACTCTGCCAAAGAAAGCATCTCTTCTGAAATTTCAGTTAAATTTTTCATTGTTAATTTGTATGGAATAAACTAATTATTAATGACTGAAAATTCAAAAACTAACCAATTTTCTCCGTCTAGGGGAAACACCATATGTTCATCGTTGACGATGAAAGCAATCATTCCCTTCATTGGGCAACTCCAATAGCTCACACCAAATGTTGTTTCTACAAGTCTCTTAAATAAGTATTGACACATAGAATCAAGATAACGTTCCAATTAACCATTTATCTATAGTACCTTTATGCACTTTCAGTTTTCTTGAAACAATGATTGGAATGTCCTCCAGCGTGTGTGGTCGAGAACACACTTTGCAGTTCAGTTTTCTGCACCTAGTACAAATTGGTACTTCATTCTCCACAACTAATGCCTACAAGATTTCATATCGAAACTCTTAAAACACTAGAAGAAAACAGTGATTATAAATTATATACATAAATATAAATTTGTCTGCCACCATTCTAGCGGTCTGATTTTTCCTTGATCGTTACCTAACTCGAAATTTAAGCGTTTCATGAAAAACATTTGTCACACAGGAGCTGCGTGAACTAAGCAGATTTCCCGTCCGCTGGTATAACACACTTGTGGTCTCCATTCACCACATATATCCTATTTCTATGTAAAAAAGAAAAAAGAAAAAAAGAAAAGAGAGTTACTGAAGTCTGATATACCAGCGCTGATATACCAGCGTATTATATGACATGTGTAGAAGTGGGGGGTTTACTTAAGGATGAAAACTAAAAAATCAAAATATCTCGGATAATATTAATGATAGAGAAAATATGTGCATAACAACATTTAGAGGTATTTCAATTTGCAGTAAGATTGATTATATCCTATTTTTTGATCCGACTAATAGTAACGCAATATTTTCGAAATCCCCTCCCCTCCCACTGGCCTCTGCCTCGCTTTCCGGCCTCATTTTCGCCATCCACTAAGTAGGATCGATGGACATTCAAGGAAATATTTCGAAAATCACGTCATGGTATGACCTCAATAGCTGAAGTTGATAAGATCTAAAATTAGACCACGAGGAGGGGGGGGGGGTATAGGAGAGGACATAAATTCGAAGCATCTCTGTTCTTATGATTCCCATCAAAAAATGTTGTATACCCAATCTTAATGAAAATTTCCTTCGTTTTAAACTTTTTTTTTTTTTTTTTCAATCTCTGAAATAAACTGAGGCATTTGCACACGTATGTAAACCCCTGCACCTATACTTTTGCAAAAGAATAAACCAGTATATCTGAAACATCTTACTTCAAGCTTATATAAAACATAGTTTTCATTTGGCAATGCGGAAGAGGGGTATAGAGAAGGAATAAAATCAAAATATCTCCATTTTTAAATGATGGTAAAGTGTTACAAATTGTGTCATGCTGCAAATTAAATTTTCAATAAGCACTGATGTCCTGTTTACGTAGGCGTCATTACAGGGAAAATAAGTAATAAATGGCATCAGATATTATATATCAGATATTATATATATGTCAAGCACATAATTGGGTAATTGTTTAGTTATACCTTGCCCTATGAAATACTCTGTATACGAAGTACTTTTAGCAGATTTCCCTTAAAGGAAATTAGCTATTGAGGTCGCACTCATAACGGGATTTTCGAAAACTTTCTTCAAATGTCAATCGATACTACACAGGAAATGACGAAAATGAGGCCTTTTCAAAATTATATGTATATTTGTCTGTTAACGCTCTAGCTATCACAAATTTTGTTTGATCGTTACCATACTTAATAAAACACAATACTTAATAATAATAATAAAATGATGAAGTTCGTAACTGCTGAAATCGGACCAGTGGAAGGGGAATTTCGAAAATTCTTAGTATCTTTGTTATTATATGTCTGATAAAAACTTGTATAGAACCATTTCGATTGCAAATGTAATGTTCTACAAATGTCATTATGTACGTTTTTTCATTATCTTGATTATTAAAGACATATTCGCATTTGTTTAGTTTTCAGCCTTCAATAAGCCCCACTCCTACTCATGTCATGTTAACAATAACCTGTTATATTATGAAGAGCATTCTTTGAATCCTAAATACTAAATATTGTTCTCATTGATCTTTTACATTTTGAGGTAAATGCAAATATGTGACGCGCCTGGAAAATCTGCTTAGTTAACACAGTTCCTGTATGACAGACCTTTTGTAAATGTAAAGAGGAGACAGTTGTACCTAAATATTATTAATAGTATATTTATGATTTTTTTTAAATTTGATTTTAAACTTTTTATGTGAATGCAACTTTTAACTGTGACTCTTGTTCAATGTCCAAACAACAGAACTAGTAAATAATTAAAATTCTGCAACATTAGTTTTCATATATTCAATATTTTTCTTACTTTGTGTTTCCTGTGCATGACCCTCTTGTACCTTTGATCACTACCTGATATACTTTGGATCTATTAGTTTCTACACCTGAAATGAAGAGGAAGCACTAATTCATATTAAAACACTGGATGTTAATAAATAACAAATTGTTTAATTTTATGTACATTTTAAGTTTTGAGAAACATTATATCTTCGAACAGGAAGAAGAATCATTTTTAGTATTGAATGGGCGTTTGATCGAGTAGTTTTTATGTTTTACTAACATTACTTTTATTCTAACTCAACTCTTCTTCCATTAACATTTACTCTTATGTATTTTTCAATGTCATGTGATTGATGATTTTATAAGTTAGCAACTCACTATTGGTGCACAGCCACACTTAATTATTTAATAAAGTGTTTTCTTCTCTAAAATTGATGGTCAACTTTGAAAGACAAATGTCTTTCAGTTCCATCTGAGCGACTCAATTCAACAGGTTTTGGTAGCTTGGACACTATATCTTCTCCCAATATATCAAATACTCAGAACCGATTGCATTGCAGCCATCATCTAACCCTAGTATATGGGTTATTGTATACATGGTAGCACATTTTAAGAAATTCGAGATTGATCCATGGTACATATATCTTCCTTATATGAAAGGGACTTCTTGTTTTAGCAGATTTACCTTAAGGAAAATCAGCTAATGAGGTTGTATTCATGATTTGAATTTTGAAATTTACATAGATGGCGAAAATGAGGTCTGTTCAAAACTATATAAACAACACAATTTTTCTAAATTCATTCATTGAACTTGTACTGTTTAAGTTAAGTGCAAATATGTTCAGTATGACATAATTATTTAAGATTTACTTTCAAAACTACATGATCTTTATTTCATGAATACTATACGTACGTTTCATGCAAGACTAAAGATTATATTTGGTAATGGCTGTAATCAACCTGGGAAGAGGGGAGACAAATTTAATTTTCAACAAATATTGTTTTACTTTTTTTTTTTTAACTCGAATATTAACTAAGTTATTTCATTTAGTAATTAGTTATTGGTTTCAGCCTTCAGTCACCAAGATTTCTCACCTAAACTTCATATTTTCAAGTGCCCCGGTCACTAAATATCTCATGCACAGCATATATTTTAATTCCTGACGAGGTTATGTATGGAAGTGAGTAAATAAAAGAACAATATTTCAGTTCAAAATACATTAACATAACAAAGGAAGATTGTGTTGTAACCTGCTTTTGAGGAGGCTGCACTTTCCATTGCCATATGCATAACATCAACACATGCCCAAATTTTATTGTCCTTAACAATTACATAAGCTTCTTACTAGTTCTTATGGTATAAGTTTCTTACATGGGAAATAGAGAATAGTTTGTAAGATGAGCTCATTGGTGTGTCATATTCCAAGGCATGGAAAATCTGGTTAGTTTATGCACCAACAGAGATGAGATTTTAAACTATAAAATAGCCTCTTACTTATTCTTATTGTGATATGCCTATATCCATCATAGATCCAGCTGTAGATTATTATATCACCACTGTCTTCTCATTGAGCCCCCCTACACTCTACACTACTCTGCCAGTATATATATTGCCCACAAGAAAATATTCGATGAAGACAGGGTTTTAAATGGGCTGTTATATATGAACTCTAATTTTAAATTTTCCCAATACATGTTTATTATTTTAAACATTTCATGTTTTGTTCACAAAGAGGGATGTGGAATGTCAGTATCATCTCCGTGTCTTTCCAGCACTTAGCAATCTCCATTGTTTACACAGCCATATCGAACGTTATCTAAGTTTGTGAAGATAAATCTGTTGCATATACATATACATGAAAGTTGAATGTGGTCGCGTGTTCAATACATTCAATTTGTATCAAATATACTGTGATGGAGACTTTCTATAAAGTAACAGAAAGTTTTATATTTTATTGTTATATTAATCCATGTTGGTTTGCTTTGAAATACTTTTTATCAACTGATCCATTAAAATAATGATATCATGTTTCCTTTTTCTGTTACTGCTTTTATTTCAGTAATGCTGTAAAGGGCGATTTTTGTTACATTAATGATTTTTAATATAATGTTGAGAGATCGACATTGAAGGATCCTGCAATTAGGGAAAAGAAAAATGTAGTCTCCCTGCATTAAATGTTTATTTCTGACGGCCGGTTTCACTGCATCAGTGGCATCTTCAGGCTAAAAATACAAAATTATAAACAATTTAAGCTCAACAATATACAAATTTTAACATTAATATCCATTTAAATTTTAACGCAGCAATATTTGTTAAACTGAATAATTTATTACAATTGTACAATTAATATTGTTCAATTTTAACTTTAAAATAACGTTTAAATTTTAACTTATATTATTGCTGCGTTAAAATTTGTATATTTTTGAGCTTAAATTGTTCATAATTATGTATTTTTGGCCCGAAGAAAGCACTGATATGGTAAAATCGGTTGTCAAAAATCAACATTTAATGGGGACAATCTTTATTTTCCCTTAATGATTTTTAGTTTCAGTCTTTCCTCCTTTTGACTTAATCTAGATATCCAATGCCTCGGCCATTGAATAATATCTTTCCTTTTAACAGTATTTTACATAGTTTATTGCATTCCTGAACATTTACATCGTTCGAATTGCTAGAGTTTCAAAACTTCTCATTGCTTGTATTATCACATACGAGTACATATGAATTTAATGATGTTGATGTATTAAGCGTATTTCTTTAGCTGACTATGTGATATTTCTCGTTCTACAATTAGTGTCATATTTTTACTGGGTGAATTGTTATCTAAAATACTGGTGTTAGATCAGGTTTAATTTCTTCATCAAATCCTCATATATAGTTTTTTTTTATAGAGGTTTCTTTATTTAGCCCTACATACAAACTTAAAATTATAAAATATAAGAAACATATAAAAACCAACTATGTAATATAATACTAAAATAATAGTAATATTAATCTTTTCTTTTATAAAATATCACTTTTGTTTGTATAATACAAAGTATATGTAAAAATAATATAAAAAATATGTATAATATAAAATATCACTTTCATTTGGAGTGAATTGCTTTATGGAAGAGAAAAAAAACATTAAAAGTAATTGTATTATCAATATTGTATGTAATTCAATTGTTTGACTAATTAATATTTGCAGTTAATTTAACCAGTCATTTTATTTTAAATTATTTTGAAGAAAGTTATTTTATTTATAACATGTTTGCTTTTCAAGTAATTTTAATTGCAAGTGAGTGTGCCTATGCCTGTTTTGAAGGTGGAATGAGTGTCTCAAGTGACAGCATTATTGATATATATATATATATATATCAGTATAGCCCAACTGCTGGTGATTCCTAAGTCATGTAGTATGGAAGAAAGAAAAACACTATATTAAAGAATTAAGTGTGGCTGCGCACCGATGGTGAGTTACTAGCTACATAGCTAAATCATCAATCACATGACAAAAAAACAAAAGTAAATGTTAAAGAAATAAAAGTAATAAGTAGTTTTAATAAAATTATAACATTATTTTAAAATAAATGAGTGGCAACAATTAAATAAAACATTATTTTAATGTTCTGAGCATGGCTCATACTCCTGGTGTTTACTAATGAAATAGACAAGAGGGAAATTTTATTGATTTAAAATTATCAAACCAAATTTTCTTAAATATCATTCTGATTGGGAATAAAAACTTCTGACTCGCACCAGCATCTCTTAATGAGGAACAATGCGTAAATTCCATGGAGACAAGTATCAATAGTCATGCAACTACCGATGAGTTAGCATTCAATAATGCACACATTGAAAGTGTAAAAAACTTTCATCCTTAAAATTCAGCAACAGCCTTCAAACACTTTCGAAAAAAGAACCACTGTATAAAATTTGATGAAGAAAGAGACCTGGTAAAGACAAGTGCTATCTAGAAGAAATAATTCGATAGATCTTTGAAATAATGGAAGTCCTTAACTGTAAAATATGTGAAATAAATTGTATAAATATGTTGTAACACAAGGCTATGTCAAAAAAAAAAAAAAAAATATGCAAAAAATATGATGCAACTACTTACTAAAAACTGTAGTATTATTAAATTATATTGCTTATATTTAAATACATTCCATGCCCATGAAACTAGCTAAAGCTTCAGTACCATAATAACTCTTTGGTCACTTGGTTCTAGAATGCACAGTGAAAGAAAAAAATATTTAGGAAAGGCATCATCCAGGAATATGTTGGAATCAACCCATTTTTGGACAACAATATCACTCTTGAAACTGTTTTTAATTCAAGTTTTATGGAAATTACATAGGGTTTTAAGAATTGGAGAATAGAACACTTCATCATAAAGCCTGTGCTTTAGTTTCGAAAAGTTTCATTAAATTTGGCAACAAAAGTGACACCATGACAAAAAAAGTGTGGGTGTAGAGACGGAGTCCAAATAGCACAAATTTCAAGGCTTCATTAGAGCCCACATAACATCATTATTTTAAAGAAAGTGTGAATTTTGTTGTGTGTTATTTCAAATGAAAATACAACAACAAATAAAATAGTTTATAAAGAATATTTATTTATAACAAACATTTTCCTGAACATAAATAACAATTAAACTAAGAACAATAACTTGAATAAATGATATAAAATATGTTGTATTTGAGCAAAACTCTCTTTATATTATTGCTTTACGATGGTTTGACCTTTGCTAAGCAGACTAGCACTTATAAAATACTATACTTATATGTATAAACCTGAATATTGAACTATCTGCTATGACTATAGATTTACATGAGGATTTTAAGAGTAACTATAAAGTAATTGCTTCTTGGTTTCCGGTGGGTCATCAGGAATCTGTATCACAGCCTATTGTTTGAGGAGATCTTGAAGATCATATTGCCCCTGAAAAAAAAATGTACTGTTTTAAGTGAAAGAAAAAATACATAATACAATTAAAGTTTAACTGACAAAAAGTCTGATTAACAGAATAGTGTTTCCTTATAAATAAGCATAATACTTTTAAAAAAATATAAGGCCAATTCACAAAATAAATTATATGGTAAATCAAATAATCATTTGCCTGTAAGACATTACAAATGGGTGAAATAAAATGTCTATTTCAATTGAATGAGGGTAAAATAACAACTAATAAGCAGGGGCTATAGACATTGTATGATCTGGGTCTCTGACACCATTTTAGACCATTCACTCTGGCCAGCACCAGTGTATTCCAATTGCAGACCTTAACCTCCTCCCCCCAAGATTTCAACCATCTCTGCCCTCCTTTATCAACCCATTTGGTGTACCTCACTACAATGATTTTAAAAAGTTTCATTCTTTCAATTTGACACATTGGAGATGTTGCTCTGAAGGTGCACTCTTAAGTCTTAATAAACACATTGTGAGGAAAAGTAGGCCTATTTTTTACATCCAGATTTATTGGTACAATGTAATTTATTTACATCTTCTTTATGCTACTATGGCTAATGGAGGCTGATTATTAGTCGGTTACCACCCTACACTAGCCAGGTTGGGAAAAAATGTTATGAGTTTTTCACTAAATAAATCCCTGTGGGATTGTCCACGCAGGAATCGAACCTAAGAAACATAGGTTTACCAAGCGTATCCATATAGTAACCCTAAATTGTGGCAATTTATATCATACTTTCCCATATACCAACACCGTAGAAATAACCTTATTTTTTAAATATATTACTTTATTTATTTGGAGTACAATTCAATAAATAAGTCCGATTAAAAAAAAAAGCCAATAATACATAAATTGAAAATAAAAATATTTTCCTCAAAAGCTGATGAAGAAGGGCTTCCCACATAACATAGGTAGAAGGTGAAATGTTTAGCTTTACCTACACTTTCAGTTAATATACATATTAGAAAAAAAATGCTATCCTTCTGGCTTGCTAATTGTTATGGGAATCGACCTCTGGAAATAGTGGATGAAGCAGTTCTTGGAATTTATATTCTTTTCTAAATTTATCTTCATTACATTAAGACTTTTTAGATCTTATAGTCTATATTTTTTGCTTAATAAATACCAGACCACTCAAGTTTTATGAAATCTCAATGCCCTTCTGAACCATTGAGGTTTCATAAAACTAGACTTGTAATCTTAAGAATGTTTTAAGGTTATTCTACTCAATTCTAAACTAATAAAGTTTAATCAGGAATCAAAAATGTATGTAATTTCAGATTATGGCAATGCACAATTGACTCATATAACAGATGTAAAAATAATATTCCTTCATTCATCTTGTGAAAAATGTATTGTGTATGGAATATTTAGAAATAACAGAACAGAAGAATAACTGAAAAGACAGCAATGAAACTATGTAACATAGTAAAAGTTGTTGCCTTTTCAGTCTACAGAAGGTTCATAATATTGAAGTTTTGATAAATGACTCGCTAAAAGAGAAATTAAAGTCTGTTATTTCTAAATATTCCATTCACAAAAAAATTTTCACAAGGCAAATGAAGGAATATTATTTTTACATCTGTTATATGAGGCAACTGTGCATTGCCATAATTTGAAATCTTAAAATACAGAATTAAAATGTCTGGATTCAGGGCAGTATGAGTAGCATGAGAATTTAAGTATATGTCTATTGCTATAGTTTTGAATTGAAATTCAAGAGTTTTGAACAGTAACTATATCTATCAACTGCCTAATTAATTATCTCAATTTTTTTAGATTATCTTATAGCAGAGGATAACAATTGCTATTTTGCTCTTTGTTAAAACTTCTATTGGTTTCTATCGGTTGTATCAACAGTATGAAATTAAATAGGACAAGATTGTATACCTTTTTATTTGGAGCGTTTATTTGGTAGTTTATCAGACTGCTTCATGTTTGCAATAGCATTGACAGATCCAAAAAGAACTTTTGCTGTAACCTGAACTTTCCTAGTGGACTGTTGGGCCATACAATTCGTATGACTGCTAGTGCAGGTGCATGTTGAGCCCTGAGGCATGATGTCGTTATCTTCCAAACATATACCCTAAAAGAGTAAGTTCTTTTCAATGAATACATTACTAAATAAATATACTTGGAGCATACAAGGGATTGAAAAGATCTATATTAACAGAAATTGCCCTTAACAAAAAACATCATAAAAATATCCCTTTATCAATGAAAATTAAAACTTAAATAAGTTGAAAATTTTTAAAAAATATATAAAGTATTAACCATACTATTGAGAATTGTCAATAGTCTTTTAAAATTGTATTAGTGTTTTTTGTCGATATGACCATGCAGCTACATATTTTTTATTTATAATTCGGTAAAAATATTAATGAAGAATCTTCCTAAGTAGTGATGAAGATGACAATTTCCACAATGGCTTGAAAATATCAACAAATACTTGCAGAGAGAAGCATCTCAGACTTGGACTGCATAAACTCAGTAATGCAGACATTCTATTCTCTAGATCTCTCTTGCTGAGTAAATAATACAAAATTTAAAGTAGAAATTATGCATTTAATGGCATAATAGATTAATATGAAATTCACATGAGTAGAAGCTCACTGAAGGCGCTAAACAAATAAATACACACATCTCTGTCAATTTTTCGGGTTAGAAGAAAATATACATATAAGAATTATAGGGGAAAACTTTAACATTCAGATTGATTATATAAATTGTTTTGACCGAACACAGAATAACAGATATATAAACAATTTTAAAATTTACCCTTTCTCTAAACAGCAAATCCTGATCTGATAAGGGTTGGGTGTGTGAATCTTACCTATGTTTGTACATGGAAAATTTCCATGATATTTTTTCCCATCATTTTATGACTTTTTTAGCAATTTCTGGCAACCCAACTTAGGTTATATGCTTTATTAGTATTCCTTAGCAAAAAGTGTAGTAGGGGTTGTATTGATGAATGTGATTAAAAATCAAATTATTTCACTTCCAATTAATTTTTTGTCAAACATTCACATGACAAAGCTTGCTTACTTTGGTATTTAGTTACAAATTTATAAATAAGATATGCAAAAAACCACACCTCTAGTCAAAAATTAAATTATGTTATAATTATTGAACAGAAATTGAATGAAACCCAGTATGTTTACTGCCAATCTGCTAATTTAGACTAAGACTACATTAATGTTAATAAAGCCTATATGGAAGTTGTAGGAGAAAAAAAAAGCATATATTTACATCCTTTAAAATCAAGCTAATCAGGATAGGATATCTAAAGATTAGCACCCTTTTCTAGCCAGAGCGGGACTAAGGATTTAATTTAATGTTTGTCTCTAAATAAATTCCTATTGCCCAGGTGTAAATCAAATCCATGACTTTTGGTTTTACAAGTGTACTAAGACCAATTAATTCACATGCAGTTAAAATTAAAAATTATGATATTTCTTTTCCCATCCATTTTTTTAGCAAAAATGGATAACAATCATTGTTTATTTTGTGAATTAGAATCATTTATGTCGGATAAAGTTTAGTCATATAACATTTTTTTATTATTTACTAGCTAAGGTACCCGGCTTCACCCGGGAAATCATTTGAGGCTGAATGATGATGGTATTTTTTTTGGGGCTTTACTTTGTACAATATTTTTACATTTTCCCATCTCAATGCTTAGGATTTACACCCGACTTCGGTGTGCTGGGAATATGTTAATAATAAAAGAATTTGTTATGAACTTAATTCTACAAAATACACAATATTTCTATACCACCCGTTACTTTTATATTTATATTTTTAAATTACTTGCTTTATAAATTATGATAAAGATGTATATAACAAAAGTTACTCTAAATATCAAATTAAAAATCTTTTGTCATGTGCAGGTTCGCCAAAAGAACAATAGGAAACGAAATATTACAATTTTTCCTTACAACCCCCACTCCTGTTCGTTACCAAAATTGTTAATATAGCTTACAGTCAAAAATACGGAGTTTTGTTGATTTAGTCTCTCAAGTCCTATAACATTGTTGACCCCTTCTATAGTTTTTCATATATACTCATTTATAATTTGTTATAAAGCAAAAGTGTATATAACAAAAGTTACTTTACATAACAAAACAAATAGCTTTTGTTACATGTACGTTTGCCGAAAACGATGAATAGATTACGAAATATCGTGATTTTATATTTCACACCTCCCTTATAACCCCCACTCCTGTTCGTACCTCAAAATTTTAATTAATATAGCTTACAATTAGGGAGGTGTTAAATCATATACAAAGTTTCGTTTACTTCGGTTGAGTTCTGTGGCATATAAAATTGTTGATTCCTGCTATAGTTTTTAGCATATAACTCATTTATACTTCGGTTTACGACAAAAGTGTATAAAACAAAAGTTACTTTAAATAATAAAATAAACAACTTTAGTTATATGCACGTTTGCCGAAAAATGAATGGGTTACGAACTATCACGATTTTATGTTTCAGGCATCCATTATAACCCCCACTCCTGTTCGTCTCAGAGAATATTAATATAGACAAAAACCTAAGCTGAGTTGGTAGTAATATACATACCAAGTTTCATAAAATTCGGTTCAGCCGACGTTTAAGATTCTATAAAGGACATACAGACAAATAGTCATTTATATATATATAGTTTCAAAAAGGGATATACACAAAATAATATATTTGAAGTCAATAATCGAATAGATCATAAATAACTGAGGTATAAGAATGAAACTCGTTGTTCCTTCACTGTAGCCCATACTATTATTCCTTCACGTTAAGAGAATGAAGACTGTCAGGAAACCTGTAATTAAAACTTACAATATTTCATTTTCTATTCGTATTTCAGAAAATTTGAAAATAATAAAAGTTTTTTAATTCAATTTTAGAATAATTTATGCGATAAAAATGCTTTTCCCATAACAGTATATAAATGATAAATGTAGAAAAAAATATTCCCCAAGTCAAAAATTTCATGGTGGGCAAAATTCTGAAATAAATTAAATAAAACTTATGTGCATTACCGGCAACTCAACTTAGATTAAGAGGCTAGATTAATATTCTTCAAAAATAAGGAGTAGAGTGTCTCTGACAGCTATGAGAGATATTTAAGAAATAATCCCCACAAATATTTGACAAATATTGGATAAAGTGACCTGTATGACAATCAGAAGAAGATATGAGAGGCATGGGAATGGTATAAGTGGAACCACTAGAATTTCCTTACTTTCAATAGCCAAATATAGTAACGTTTAGAGTAAGATTAATAGTGTAGATGAAAATGTTGACTTAATTCAATGGCAAACTGAAACTTATCACTTGTATCAACTCTGCCATTGTTTTGACAATACAATATTACTTCCATAGTCATTGTCATCAATCTGATAATGTTGACTGGATAAAATTTGTTACTACTCTCACTGTAATGGGAATTCAATAACTGTTTTCTGTACACTCTATCATTAGCATACTGACAAGGAAGGAATAATGAATACCAGCAAAGTAATTATATTCAATGTACTTGTATACAATATCCAATAACAAATGAATTTTACAAACATCTGTTTTTTGGAAATTATGGTTTTCAGATTTCAATGGAATTGCCCATGTTAACTCCCCCTGAATCTATATTGACTAGCTTCAGTGTGACTAATATACATATCTTGCATAATTCAACAACGACTAGTGTTAGAATGTTAAAATTTTATATGTAAACTGTCATAACATCGTTGGGCATGTTCCCTTGTGACTGAAATTGAAAATGAAATAGGCAGAAAAGGAAGCTGGAAAAAAAAATAATTCAAAATTCATTATACCAATAATAGAAACAGATATTAATAAGCTATTTGGAATTTAAAAAGATTTATAAATTATTTTCTATAAAATTTTTAACTGGTTGTACTCATGACTCGGTTTTTGAAAAATTTCCTCAAATGTTCATCGATCCTACCCAGGAAATGATGAAAATGAGGTCCGTTCAAAATTATATATGTATATGTGTGTGTATATGTATATGTATGTATGTATGTATGTATATAAATATATATATACATATTTGTCTGTTACCCCTCTAGTGGATGTAATTTTTGTTTAATCGTAGCCCAACTCGATATATGAGCATTTTATGTGAAAAGAAAGATCAATTTTATTAACAGCTAAAATTGGACGGAGAGAAAGGGGGGTTTAGAGGGAAGGAATTCCAAAAATTAGAAATATCTCTGTTTCTATACGTCAGTTTGAAAAATCGTATAGAACCAATCTTAATACAAATTAAATGTACTATAAATATGTACACTTATTCTCTATCTTGAATATTAACTGAGATATTTGCATTTTTCAGTTTTCAGCCATCAGAAAACCCCTACTTCTACTCATGTTGAAATAATAATGAGCAGTAGATTTATCTATTGTAAAACTTCACATGGGAAATCTGCTGCCCCTGCAATGATGGACTCTTTCATTTCATTATGTGAGAATATTTTCTACAAATTACTTCAATGCACTAGTCCTTTCAGGACCTGGACTTCTTACTAATTCCTTCCCTAGACCATCCAGCCACTTCTGCTTGGGCATGCCTCTCCTCCTTATCCAGCTTGGTCAGTCTGTCAGCCATTATTAGCACTTTGCCTTCCCAGGAGAAACTCATGAAGTAAAGAGCTTTTTCTAGGGGACAGACACATCTAGTTCCCGTGAACACTCTGGTTTTCATTTATGCTTCCATATTATTATACTCTGTAACTACCCTTTATGTACTTGGTTGGTGTCATTCTTAGGCTACCTCACCTATATATATATATATATATATATATATATATATATATATATATATATATATATATACACATATATATATATAAATTTTCAGTTGGCATTATAACCTTTAAAATCTTTAGCCCCGCACCCTCAAACTGGACTCGAGGGATTCATGATCAGAGTTTTTAAGTAATGAGTGATCAACTTGATAGATAGACCCTTTAACCTGGAAAGAGTTGTTGCCAGCAGATTGACGGGCCTCATAGTCTTATCACTAAAGGCCATTTGCAAGTCGATGGTACCTAGGAGAGTCAATAGCCTGTATGTGTTTTAGTGTATGTGTGTATACACACACCATAATCTACTCAGCTAGAAGTCCACCAGTGGGATAGGTTACTTTCTAATAACTTTTTCAAAAAGTAAGTAGTTTCCAAAATAATTATATCAAGGACACTTCTAGAACAACAAACCCTGTAAAACAACCCTCATTTCATCAGTTGCATAGTTTCTGACAAAAAAATATGTGTTAATGTAATAGGGCTATTACCTTAAGATCTCCTATATGTAAGATAATGATCATAGAACATAAAGGCTTACCGCCTTTTTCGAGTCAGGTTTATAGTAGGAATTCATTTTGTTCTATCAGTCATTAAATAAATTACCCAAACGCACAACTCAAGCCAATCCAAGTGTAATGTGGTACTTCTATGTTGCCCTCATGCTGCTAATTGTTTTCTCATTATTATAATTTAACCAATAATAAATGGCCATTCCAACAAATTAATAACGAGTAATATTTTAAGATACAGAGAGCATAAATTTTACACGCAGCACTTCGAGGGTAAAATGCAGAAAATTCTGAAACGAATGTCATTTACTAATAGACAGTTAGAATACAAAAATACTATTTCCTTCTGGGGAATAAGCTATAATCATAGGTCACAATGTAACACTTAGGTCCTAAACCGAGACATTTCACACATGTTCATTATTCATTAAATGCAATATATAAACTATTTATTGTTACCCAAAAAATCACTAGAGTGGGGAGGTTATATTAAAGCAAAAATGTAAAATAGCAAATTTCTACATAAATAGAGACACAGCTAATTTGTGTAAGTAATTGTTTTCATTTTTTTTTTAAGTTGTTAATGTTAAAAAAGCATAAAAACATCTTTTGATTTGATGCAGGGGAATGGTAGTATTTCCAATATTTTTTTTTTGTTTATTCGCCTTGGATTAGTCCCCCATATGGTCAGCAAACTCCATATATTATACCATTGCTCTAAAAAGTTCAAATGTGTGTTTCTTCCAAATAAATTTAAAAAACTCTCCTATTAGAAAATTTGCTCCAAAACTTGAAATTTTTTTTTTTTTTTTTTTCGCCAAACCACATCCCATACCAAGCTTTGCTCAACTGACTTAGTTTATAATAAATCTCTTTAATGTTGCGGCAATTACAGCCATTAAGTTTATTACTTTTCATTGTATGAAATAAAGAACTGGGTTAGTTATCTTTCTTCCATTTGCGTACTACTCCTGAAGTGACGTTGTAATAGGTCTTAGACCTATAATCCATTTTTATTTATAATAAATAATTTCTATAAGTAGTTTACTAATTAGTTGTCATCTTGTAGCATTGTATTAATTATTTCTACAGAATTTTTTTTTGTGACAGTGAATTCTTTTATTATTGTATTAGCCATCACATAAGCCTTAAAAAATCTAATAGACAGCAACCAGTTTTAAGTTGTTCATCCTCGAATGAAATAAATTAAGAACAAATCTTTGAAAGTTTTAGTGGACCAAAATTGAATAGTAATGTAAAAACTTTCTAGGTACATCCATGGTTGTTACACATCGACCCCCACCAGCCAGGAGATTCAAGTCATTCTAGATATATTTATTTATTGGTCAATGACTATATTCTATTCGTCAGTATGCATTTAAATCGGAAAAATAAGTCAACTTTCGAGATTTTAGTAGAAGGGTAGCTTTAAGAATGTTCCTCAAAGCTTACTTTTATATTTTATGATAAATTTTTATTTTGGGTTAAATTTTAGTGTGTAATGCTGAAATGTAATAAGATCTTGTTATCTTCATTCAACAGGTGGCCAATAGTCAAAAGGAAAATACGTAAATAATGGCAATTCAAGAAATCTTAATACATTTTAGTGGCTTATAAGTTCATTACAAACTAAAAAACTATTATCAACCTACATAAAGGTTAGTCTCGCTTAATATAATAGATAATTATATATATATATAATAATCAGGCATATACTAAATTTAGATAAAAGGAAATAAATGTTTTGCTAGAATACTGTGGTGCGTATTTTCAAAATCAGTATTGAAGTAAAATAATTTTTCAAATATTTCAGCAGTAGAGTAATAATTTAATCATTATTTTTTTTAATTAAAGCTATTATTGCAATAAGTTAAAAATATAAAAATTGGTAATTGTACATATGAAAAGTTTAATAAATAAACTAGTCTTTGTATATTATCAACATCAAATTAATGTAACCCTCGTTTTTTAAAATAGTTTTTAAGAAAAGAGAAAACATAATTCTATAAGAAATGTCCTTTGTTTCCTATAATGGATATGGTGAAGGCCATAGAGTACAGACTAAAGAAGGAAAGACACCTTGCTTATTTCTTTGTTTGGATACGTTCATTTACCCATAGCATTGAAGAAACAATTATTTCTCATAACTAATGTTTTTTTTTGTTATTTGTATTCATTAATAATGAAAAGATATTTTATTATTGAAATAAATCAACAAAATTCATTAAGATGTCACTTAGAAGTTAATAAAAGGCACATGACATAATATCGTTCTTGACGTTGACTTGGTAAGATGTCTGCTTATGGTTAAATAATATAGAAGGATATTATGAATTCCCAATGAACTCGTATCTTACCTTTCAATGATGGTCAATGACGAAATCTCTTCACAATATCCATTTGTAATGACAGAAGGATGTCTTTACTCTTTCCACGACTTTCCTAATACTTCTTTGGAAAATGGAAAGAAGCCAAAGAGTAATAAAACTCTTGAGATTGTTACCAAGAAATGAAGCGAAGCTAGTAAATGTGTCAAGAGGGCAGTTCGGCAGCTCGCATCAAGGGTATTTCTCAAGTGTCGCGCTTTTACTAGGTCACTGGGCCGGACGTGTCTCTCCCCCCTCCATCTCTTTCTTATCCTTAACTCCCTCCCCTCACCAAGTTTTTTTGGTGAGTGTTTTCTTCTTTTTTTCAACACGGTTCTTTCAGGTTTGCTGCCCATCAGGGGAAGGTCAAGCCTCTTGGCCTTTAAGCAGTCCCTTCGCCTCTTTATGACTCGTCGCATAAATGATATAAGAAGCGAAACTTTTCCTCTTCAAGGAGATTTGGACTCTTTATTTGTTGCATTTCACAAATTAAAATGTTGCCAAGAAGATATTATGTAATTAATGCATAATGCAATTCAAAATAACTTATCTCAATAACAAAAAAGTCCGTCACGCAGGGGCTGCGATAACTAAGCAGATTTCCTACTTGCGTCCCGTATTTGCATTTATCTCATGACGTAAATGTTCAATGAGAACAATATTTGTTATGTAGCGTTCATATAAATTGCTTCATAATATGACAGCTTATTGTTGATATGACATGAGTAGGAGTGGGGGTTTACTGAAGGCCGAAAACTAAAAAAACGCAAATATCTCGGTTAATATTAAAGATAATGAAAACATTTACATAATAATATTTACATATCTTTTAATTTGCAATAAGATTGGTTCTATACAATTATTCGATCCGACGTACACTAACGGCGATAAGGCGAATTTTCGAAAATCCTCTCCTCTCACCCCCCCCCCTCCCACTAGTCTGATTTCAGCCGTAAACGAACTTTATCTTTATTTTTACAAAAAACATGTAAATATGAGTTTGGTAACGATCAAGCAAAAATTGCGACCTCTAGAGCGTTAACGGGTAAATATATATATATATATATATATATATATATATATATATATATATATATATATATATATATATATAATTTTGATCGGACCTCATTTTCGTAATCCCCTGGGTAGGATCGATAGACATTTGAAGAAAATTTTCGAAAGTCGCATCATGAGTACGACCTCAATATCTGATTTCCCTTAAGGGCTGCGTTAACTAAACAGATTTCCCACTTGCGTCGCGTATTTTTATTTAATGTATCTCAAAACGTAAAAGTTCAATGAGAGCAATATTTGGTATTTAGGAGTTACATAAGGGGGTTCACAATATAGCAACTTATTGTTTATATTTCATGCGTAGGAGTGGGGGTTTACTGAAGGCCAAAAACTAAAAAAAATGCAAATAACTCGGTTAATAATCAAGATAATAAAAACTTGTACATAACATTTATAGAATATGACATTTGCAATAAAATTGATCCTACCAATTTTCGCATAACGGAGATATTTCGAAATTCCCCTTTAACCTCCCTCCCATTGTTCCAATTTTAGCCCATAACGAACTTGATCTTCATTTTTACATAAAACGTTTAAATATCAAGTTTGGTAACTATCAAACAATAATTGCCAACGTTAAAGCGTTAACAGACAAATATATATATAATTTTGAATGGACCTCATTTTTGGCATCTGCCAGGTAGGATCGATGGACATTTGACGAAAGTTTTTGTATACAAAAGGTAGATAATAACTAAGGGGGGCAAAGGCTTAAGTACAATATCTGGACGAAGAAAACAAGAGAACAGTCTTCACTAGAAAGACCACCGAAATTTCACGCAAATGACTCAATTACCCCCCCCCTTCCGCACACTTCAACTAAGAAGAAATACCAAAAGAAATAAAGTCTGTCACGCAGGATCTGCCACAGCTGAAATGACATTATAGTAATGCCATCTCACCATGCATTCTAGATGTCTAAGTCAAAATTCAATGAGTAGAAGTGGAGGTTTACTGAAGGCTTTAGCAATAGATAAATCTACATACTGGTAACATAACAGCACCGTCAATATTAAGTGAATAAATACAAACGATAATAAGAAACCTCCCGACAGGAAGCTTCTCAAAAGAAACAAACAGGTCTAGTAACCTCTCACCGGAAAGAAAAACAATTCCCCTCCCCTCCCATTCTATATATATACATATATATATATATATATATATATATATATATATATATATATATATATATATATATATATATATATATATAATTTTGGGCGGACCTCATTTTCGTCATCTCCTGGGTAGGATCGAAGGACATTTAAAGAAACTTTTCGAAAAACGATAGATGACAGGAGCGGTTAGTAGTAGATGAAAGGAGCGGACCCATGGAAGGACCATTGGCGCCGGTAGTATCTCGACTAAGCCCGCCTGGAATCTCGCCCCTTCTCTTTGATCTTAACCACCCAGTTATAAAAGCTGGGCAGCACGCCCCGAGAGTCTAGTTTGATCTCAGTTCTCTTCAAGTGAATAACAGTGCGTTCAGTGAAGATTGTTTTTTTTATATTTTCGGTACAATGTTTTATGTAAATAACAATGCAGTTCCTTGTTCTTTTTGAAGTTCAGTGCAGTGCCGTGTTTTGTGAACTTCAGTGATCGTGATTTATTGAACTGTGCAATAAGTAGTGAAGTTAAGTTAAGTTAGTGTGAGTAGTAGTTAAGAATAATTTACCTAGTGTGCAGTGCATTGTCAAATAAATTGTGCAGAGATAAAAACTCTAAAGCTTGTGTGTTTAATTTTGCAATCCAAAAGAATTTTAATAAATAGCGTTTATAATTTTTGTAATAAACGTAACAGTATATTAGCTTGTTGGAAACCTCTTCGGTGACTAATCGTGGGGGTTTATTAAGTGCAGAAATTAAAAAAAAAAAAAAAAAAAAAAAAAAAAAAAAAAAAAAAAAAAAATCTCGGTTAATATTCTCGTTAGGGAAAAATAGAGCGCCAATAATAGAGAATTGCTTTTACAAGATTGGTTCTATTACACGCCTTGGGACTGACTCATAATAACTGAGATATTTTGAATTTATTATTCCCTCCCCTTCCTCTTGAATGGATTCATTCAGCTATTAACTTGTTATTTTGTTTAACATAAAACGTTTGAAAATCGAATTTAAAAACGATCAAACAAAAACTGCGAATGCTAGATGAATGTATGTAGTTGGAGAGAGAAAAAGACGTCCAATTCTTCACAAATTTTTATTTCGACGCTAAGCGCTTTCGAAGACTATTGTCCCCATCTTCAGAGCTACACATGAAAAACAATAACATCAATAAAATCTCTATACATTAACAGGGTCATTAATAACAATAAATAAAAACACAAAATAAATATCCAGCATAAATGAACATAATAAATGTACTTAAGTCAAATCCTAAAATAAAATACGGAGAGTTAGAGATCTATTGGGGTATAGCTAAAAAATATATCACAGACCTACTTGCATGCGCTCATTGGGAAAGACAGCAAATGACTTTCTGGTGCTTGGGAGATAACATCGAGGTCCAATACCCCCACCATTGCAGACTTATAGCAATCGGTCTTCTTGTTCAAAGAGCGACTACCAATAAGCTTCTTGTTCAACGTAATCTCGAGACCTTCCAATGAACTTAGTTTTTTACCTTTCTTGGCCTCATGTAATAAACACACTTCATGGGCTCCTTTGCTATGGCCCTCTTGTTCTTGATGACAGAAGAATTCCGAATCCGAGCGATAACCGTGTTCTCTATACGGTTATCGCTCAGATTCGAAGATGGAGACAATAGTCTTCGAAAGCGCTTAGCGTCGAAATAAAAATTTGTGAAGAACTGGACGTCTTTTTCTCTCTCCGGAACGGTTTTACATACTTCTGGCAGTGGCAATGTTATTTGGACGACACTTCATGCTACATTTCATCTCAAACTTGTACCGACTCAACCTCGACTGACAAGGATACTCTTGACTCTACCAGATGAATCGAAATGTTTCTTGGCTGTTTTCTCCAGCTGTATTTTTATGTATATACTCGAAGCTCACTGTACAAAGAGACGCCTTGATATTCTGAGACAATTGACACAACAAAAATACACGGAATTACATTCAGATGAAAAGGTCAGTTGTGATTTTGGCAGAAAGTCTTTGAGCTGGTGGGAAAAAGTCTTCTATCACGTTCTCATGGTTGCAGTTGTCAATGCATGGATCATCCAAAATGATTGCACAAGAAAAAGACAAAATTATTACTGTAGGGGCGTGCGGTAAGCTTTAGCGGTAATAATAGAAAATGTCGGCACCAAAATGTAATGGCGGGAAGCTTTTTAAAGGGGAGAGTAAGAGAGCATTTAGACTGAACCATTTGTTATTTCTCCTGGAGAGATAAGGGAAAAAGAAAATAAAACAAAACAACTATGTGAGTTCTCTTAAGAATTAGGTATATTGAAATAGTGAATTATATCTTTATATGCTACTCGTTATATCTAGAGGTTGAACAAGACAAAGGAACCTTACGTTATGCATTAACTTATCTGTAATAGAAATATATTATAATAAAATGAAATTTGAGCAGTAAACAAAATAAAGTAACTTTATGAACTAATATGGCGGCCATATAACTATATCTACAAAATGAGCGGTCGGTCCTATGATATATGAGTACTCATTCGATATTGGCGTAAATAATGCTAGCATTATTAAATAGGTACTTGCGGGAATCTTACACTTTCCTTGAAATGATGGAGTCTTCTCGCTTGTTGCGGTGATAAACAGAATGGCAGCCTTGCGGGAGATGAAACAACTTGACAGACTCTCACGGGTGACTTCCAACTGCGGTTATCTGTGAAGCGGTGATCTGTAGTGGAGGGAGAGGGGCTAGGCCCCACTGGCCGTATGAACGACCCCAGCGTCTGAGAGCCACTGACTATATCCTTGTTACTGGCCGATGCCTTCGTGAACTGCATGTGTTTTTCCGCTGTAGCCACGGCCTTGGCGATATGCATGTGTGTGTGGCGGGTCTGTGAACCCCGCGAGCGCGGGAAATTTAAAATTCAAACTGACGACTGAACAATTACAGTTCTTGGTTCAACTTACTGAATCATTTATTTCATATGGAAAGCAATATCGCACTATCAAACATCCGTTTAGAAGAGGCAGGTCATCAAAACTTTGCACGACTGATACATAATATTGGCGGTCAATTTCCACTAGAACAGACACGACGCCGATGTGCATGGAACACAAAAAATTGCATTGAGAAAAGAACAAACTTAAAATGCACAAACTGCAACATTCCATTATGCTCACAATGTTCGGCACCTTATCACACTTCATAAATACTTCTGTGAGGCCTGATTTTTTTTTTCAATTAGAATGAAGCTTTCTATTTGTTTTTAATTAAGTTTGTTGATCTCTAATAAAATTATATTATTTTACAGTTCATATTGTTTTGAAAAATACCAGTGGGATAAAAGTTACCATCCAGAAAATACCAGTGAGACAATATGACCCAGCCATGAAATACCACTGGGACATATATGTCTATATCTCCCACCTGTTTTGGCCCCCCCCCTATCGGAAAATTGTTTCCCTTTGTTTTTGAACTTAAAAGAAGATAACTAAACAGGAAAAAATCACAATCATGAAAAATTTCAAAAATTTAATAATTGGTAGTCAAGGGGTTAAGGGAAATCTGCTAATATGCGTTAGTTGTACGATTATCCAGACTACAACTTTAATGCACCCTCCAGTCTTACCCCACTCACATGTTGTAAGTGAGAATTTAGACAAGGAGGGAAGACAAATGGATGCGGACCTCCTTTTCGTTACCTCCTAGGTAATATCCATGGACATTCGACTAAATCGGTGTGGGTTCTAGGGATAGGAGAAAGCGAAAGAAGAAGGGATACGGATAGTAGTAAAGGAGGTTAATAAAGAAAAGAAGAAAGAAACAGTAGTTGGATTGAAATAAAGGGTGTCATAATTTAAGCTCTAAATAAATATACATACAATTTCTCGGGGTCAGTATGCCTACGTTCCTAAGTTCTATGCTGAGACCGGAAGTTGGAAGTTAGAATATTGATATTCACAACTTTAAGCAACATATTAGGATGGACAAATGCATGTTAAATAAAATTTGTCCTTTGCATGTTTCCGATAAACTATCACATTGTTTTTAGTAGCCGGGAGTCGAAAGTCAAAATATTGTAATTTTGAGTCAAAATAACTTCTTAGTATCGTAAACTTTATTCTAAACACAATTCGTTCTATACATCTTTTAGCAGATTTCCCTTAAAGGAAATCAGCTATTGAGGTCGTATTCATGACTCGATTTTCGAAATTTGTCTTCGAATGTCCATCGATCGTACCTAGAAGATGACGAAAATGAGGAGGAGTCCTCTTTCTTATTGTTAGGCTATTGAGTTCCTGGGGCGTTGATAAGAAAACGCCAAACATGTATAGTATTAATAGTAATTTTAAGATTTTCTGCCCATTGCTGAGGATAAATTGAAATGAATCACGAATAGTTAGTAGTTGAAAGTCGGAAGCCTGCTTAGTATTCTCCAGTGTACATTGATCTACACAAAATATAGTACGCGCATAATTCTAATTGGTTTGATAACTAGTGAATAGCTCTTTTACTCTTTTTAAACAATCATAGTGTTAAACCGATGTATTAGTACACAAATTGTATATTCCTCCTTTATAGCATTAAAAAGTGAAATTGTATATTTTGTGTAGACATATTTTAATTAAAAAGGGATATATTCTGTGTTCTTTAGAAAAAAATGTCCGACCATATAAATAAAAATGTTACCTTACCTGGATGGGCATTTGGACCAAATTAAAATAATAATGTGGTATTAGTTGCTACAAAATTTCAAGAATTTATATACCCATTGCCATGCACAACAATAACCGTAATTCATTTGTTTTTTGGAAAATAATTCCGAAAGCAACGACATTGAAAAACTTTTTATTTTTATTTTGGAAAACTTCAGTGAGTTAAAATTACAATAAATTGTACTTCTTCAGCGAAGAGATTGATAAAATAATATTCTGATAACACACTTAGTGCTCCTTGGAATTGGTTTAATTGTATAACCTTCCCCTGATAATTCAATTCAGTTGCCGGACTGTTTGATGTGATGTCCTTCATTAATTATTAAAGAGAAAGATCTGAATTTTTCCTTGGGAATAGTTAATCAGTTATCTCCATTGTGTGTACATTAAACTTTTGACTGTGAAATATGACACCAGATGGTTCTAAACTAAGTGGTTCTGTAAGCTTAGGTGAAACAAGACTGGAAGAAACAAATGGAAAAAATGGTAAAAAGAAGGATAGTGAACATTTTGAAGAAAACGGATCTCTGAAACTTAGTAAAATTAAAATCGAAAAATTAGACAGTGTTATTTCAAAGAAAAGGTCAGGATTTTTAGATTTGTACCTACTCCGATAGGCCCTTTTTACTATAACTTAAAATATATTTTATATCTTTGTATGTTTTAGGACTGATGTCATTAAGTGGAACGGATGGGGTTATAATGATTCTCAATTTGTTATCAATGATGAAATAATAACCTTTACTGGTAAAAGGTAACTAAACAATTAAACCATGTTCACCAGTAGATATTTATTGAGTTCCGATAGTTGATTTAGATAATACACGATTTTGTGTGTAAGTGATATTTCAATGATAACAGTAAACATTTGTAGAATTGAAATCTGTACTAAATAATGCTTAGAGCTCTCTGGACTCTCCGCAAAGTTTGATAGAGGTGTTTTTTCATCCTTGAAGTTGAGATGCTAATTTTTTTTTTTGTTTTTATTCTCATATAAATTTATTTATTGTGAGAATTATTAGTGATCATTTGGTAAAACACTGAGCTTCTATATTAAAGATAACCAGTTCAAACCAGAGGATTGTGGTGTAATGTTTATTTAAATGTGTGCCAGGCTTTGAACCAGGACTGTTATTCGTTTGCTGGTGCCCATGAAGCATCACAAGTAATTTAAGTAATTACTTGAATAAGAAAAATTTGTATCTTTGGTTCCTTATCCCTCGGAAATACAGCTGCAAATGGAAGTAGTTCCATTGTCCAACTGACAACCCTTCATGGGCTCTATAAGATATGATTTTTTTTCTTAGTTATTTAAAAACTATACTAAATTGTCAACTTATGCACATACTAATATAAAGTTGTATAAGTATAAGGGTTGTTCTTTCATGTTATTTTCACTGAAACAATGTACTTTATTATTATTATTATTATTATTATTTATTAACGTCCACTTTTTGCAACTTAGGCTAATCGGGACGGGTTATCTACAGGTTACCACCCTATTCTAGCCAGGGTGGGATTTTAGGACGTTATTTAATGAATTTCGTCACTAAATAATTTCCTTTGCCCAGGCAAGAATCGAACTCGCCACTCTAGGTTTACCATGTGAGATAAAGGTCAACGCTTTAACTCGCATGGCTAACCTGAGCCCACTATTCTAAAACAATCATTTTTTTTCTCTCTTTCATTTCTATTTTCCCACACTAGGTAAGAAGTAATTAATTTTTTCTATTTTATTTTTTAAACGGGAATTTTAAAAAAATAACGTTTAAACAATGTTCTTCACTGTTGTGTTAGTCACAAATAGATGATATTAATTAAAATGATAGTATTGCCAAGACATAATATTGTATAACCTTTTAATGTCATGTTTTTTTATTTTTATTTTGTGGTATTTTGCAAAAATGGATTTTAGGACTTTATATAATGAAATGACATCAAAAGATCACAGTACTATTCTTTCAATGAATAACTTCTTTTGTAAATATATGCACAAAATGATTAGATTCTTGAGTTACAACTATGATCATTCTCAGTCAGCATTATATTAATATTGTGAGAAGTATGAGATATTAATGTTGTTGCCATTGTGTATTATACCAAAGCTTAAGAGAAAATTATAAATTAATTTTGTCTTCAATTTTCCAGCTCATTGTTTTTTAAGAACATGATGCTTTGGATTAGGATCCTTAGTCTCACTACTGTACTTATAATTTCTTAACAATGAGTACATAGAAATTACTAAATTTGGTGTAAGTGCCTTTATTGAGGATGCTTATAACCTTTAGTCACTTCGAAATTCCTCTTACCCAGTTTATTTTTTTTATTTATTACCCTCAAATTTTAGAAAGCTCTTGTTGAGTATCTTTCAAAATTAGTAGTATTAAAGTTTTTAAACTCCAAAGGCTTGGGTTCATGGGTAGGTGAAGTAGGCAAGGCATTATCTGCTTCAATTAGGTATATTTTTTTGAAAATCTCATTGTAGAAACATATTTTAGATACTATATGCTTGATAATTGCGGAGTTTTAGAAATAAAAGCTTTTGATTTGTTTGCAAATTTCTCGTAGACTTTGGCATAAATGTTTTTCCTGTTAAGCTCAAGTGTTACTAAGACAAGTCAGTGAGGCAGAGGCTACGAATGACACACTGGTGATCTCATTTCACTATCTACTCTCTATTTTTCCCACATGTAGAAGTCCATGTATACAGGAATTGAAATTCAAGCTGGGCATGAAAACTTCAGTGACTCAGAGTAGAAATCTGATGAGTAGAAGTGGAGTTTTTCAGAAGGCTGATAACAAGAAAATATAAATAACCCGCTTAATATATAACAAAAATTGTATAGAACAATAATTATAGAGCATTAAATCATTAACATGATTCATTCTATAATATTTCTTGATCTGGTGCATAATAACTAAGATATTTAGAATTTTTGAATCCCCTTCTTCTTGACCTAATTTCAGCCATTAATGAACATGATCGTGAGTATTGGAAGAAATGGTTAAAAATTGAGTTTAGTAATGGTTAAATAAACATTTTTGAATCTGGAATATAAAATTTTATTGATGGCATCACACGTAATGACATTTTTGAATATCATGCCTTAACTATCACCTCCATAATTAATTTCCCTTTAGGGTAATCTACTATTCTTATTAATATCCATATTTTGCTAAAATCGTGAATTAAAATAGGTTATCACTAAGCTGCCACTCTTTTCTTGTCAGATTGGGACTATGACGAGTTATTTTTTCAATTAATATATTATGGTTGATTAATATTTTAAACAAGGCAAGTCACTGTGGTATGTCATGCCTACAATTTGAAATATTAGTACAACGGACTCTTCATCTTAAGTACTTGCACACTCAATATTTGCCTGATTTTTTTAGCAGATTTCCCTTAAGGAAAATCAGCTATTGAGGTCATACTCATGGCGCGAGTTTCGAAAAATTTCTTCAAATGTCCATCGATCCTACTCAGAAGATGACGAAAATGAGGTCCGTTCAAAATTTTATATATATATATATATATATATATATATATATATATATATATATATAAAATTGTAACCTCTGTCTGTACATTGATATATATATATATATTTGTCTGTTAACGCTCTAGCGGTCGCAATTTTTGTTTGATCGTTACGAAACTCGATATTTAACCGTTTTATGTAAAAAGACAGATCAAGTTCGTTAATGGCTGAAATCGTACCAGAGGGAGGGGGGATTTTCGAAAATTCGAAATATCTCCGTTATTATGCATCGGATCAAAAAATTGTATAAAACCAATCTTATTGCAAATTAAATTTACTATAAATATTGTTATATATTCTTATTCTCTATCTTGAATATTAACCGAGATATTTGCATTTTTATGAAGTCTGTGGTCGGGTGTTGTTTGGGTTAGTTCGGCACTGCTAGCTCTGGGGGAAGCTTCTAACCTGTCCTTTCTAACCTTACCTAACCTTCGTTACTTTGTCAGATTTATGCAAATACGGTCTGATCATCTGCCCCCCCCCCCCTTTCTTTAGTTCTTGGACTACTAAAATTTGAGTTATTAAAATATAAATTATTCTTACAATTCAGAAGCCGTTTCAGTTGGGAGTTTATTAAAATTAACTGAAAGATTTCTCATTTGTATTTACTTATGGTGGAGTTGTGTTACCAGTATGCAGATTTCTCTATTGCTAAACTTCACTTAGGAAATCTGCTTAGTTTACGCAGCCCCTGCGTGACAGACTTTTTTTTATTCTTGTTAAACTGAACATTAAAACCTGTAACAGTATTTCCATTTATTATCACTTGACTAGAAACTTACTTCGAAGTTCTACATAGTATTAACTTTTCTGTATTAACTTAAAAAAATAATCTTTAAGTATTATTTTCAGTTTCAAATTAATTATTATAAAGCTGTTGAAGTATATAGTATTGTAAAGAACAATTTATTTTTATTCATTTATATGTTATTAAGATTGCTAATTTATTTCAATTATACAACACTACTGTTGGTAGTCAAATTTAAAATATATATTTTTCTTGTTTCCTAAATCCTTCTTATCAAAATATTTTGAAGGCTAACAAAATCTAAACGTTGGCACACCTCTGCCTAATGGATTTTATAAATCACTATACAGAAGAAAGTATTAAATTTTCAAAAACATAAAGTGTTTGTCATATAGGAGCTAAGCAGATTTTGCACTCAAAGATAACTTCATCTGGAAATTCCAGTAGAACCTTACTTAAACAATACTTTAAAATTTAGTTAGAATGTTAAATAATATAATCAGTTGAAGTGGATACCACTTGAGGAGTGGCTGAAGACTGCCGAATACAAATAATTGTTTATATTCAACTAAGAGAATAGTGTAGAGATCATCAATTGTAGGAAATTATATTATCGACATGATTGAATATGTAAAATGTTTCAATACGACTCCTAATAATAGTGGTATCAATGAATCTACAAATATGCATTTTCTCTGAATTGTCAATCTTGTCTGGTTTCTGTCATTAATGCACTTGATCTTTTGTTTTACATAAAAAGTTTAAATATTGAATTTCAAGGCAATCAAACAAAAATTAGGCAGCTAGACCATTAACATACACACATGTTTTGCTTTGGTGATTTTTGAAAGAGAATTAACAGACATACAAAAATACAGACCTTGACGACTTTGTTTTACCAACCATACAGAGAAACTGGCAATACTAATAAAACATTTTGGATATATTTATAGTATGGATATATAGTAAGTGAAGCATAAACATATTTATGGACAGTAAATCTACTCTTATGGCACTCCAAAATTGCGCATACACATGACTCTCATAACATAAAAAAAGTCCGTCATGCAGGGGCTGCATAAACTAAGCAGATTTCCCTTGTGAAGTTATACAATATAGAAATCTTCATACGAGAGCCGAACAGTTATGGCAAAGGGCCGAACTAGCTTTTGGCGGGAAACTTAGTCGTCCGTTATCAGCCCAAATTTAACAAAAATTCAAATATCTCCGTTAATATTCAAGATAAAGAATACATGTATAGAACAATATTTATAGTAAATTTAATTTACAATAAGATTGGTTCTATACAATTTTTTGATCCGACGTATGGTAACGGAGATATTTCAGGTTTCCGAAAATCCCTCCTCTCCCACTGGTCCGATTTCAACCATTAACGAACTTGATCTGTCTTTTTGCATAAAACGGAGTTTGGTAACGATCAAACAAAAATTGCGACCGCTAGAGCGTTAACAGACATATATATATAATTTTGAACGGACCTCATTTTCGTCATCTCATGGGTAGGATCGATGGACATTTGAAGAAAATTTTCGGAAATCGCGTCATGAGTTCGACCACAATAGTTGATTTTCCTTAAGCGAAATCTCCTAATATGACTGGAGGGTCATTCCATCTCAAATCAACCAAAAAAAAATGATTTCGACACCCATGATTTCAGATTTTGCTGAATTTTATTTTGTGGGTTCTATTCATTGATTTAAGAAACCATACCAAATATTTTTGATATATCTTTAACGGTTTGGATTTTATGGCCTCTTAAAGTTTTGTGATTTTAGTGTTTTCTATCGATTAGGAACTGTAAAGTTAATTTGTTTTCATTTCAAAAATAATTTGTAACTTTCTTATTTACGAACCAATTTTGATGGAATTTTTTGTGTGTATTCATAAATATATTTAAAAACAATAAAAAAATAAACTAAGGTATCAAGTAAGTATTTGTGGACAGAAAAAAATTGCAAAGTGTCAATTTGAGCTTTTCAGAAAGCAAATATATAGTTTCACGTAAAATTGAATATCTCCTAAAGGGAAAAGGATAATCATGGAAATCTTTTTTTATTTATGTTCTAAGACATATGACCTTCCACCTAAAACAATAAAATTAATGGTTATTTGACCCCTTCATTGTTTATTCCAAGTTTAAAAATAAATATATAGAAAAATTTAGAAATTTGTAAGAATTAAAAGAAAATGATAAATAAAGGTAACTAAAAAGATAGTTTACATAGGTTTATTGTACAATAAATACAGTTTACATTATTGTTTACCCCAGTTAAGTGTACTTTAATATATACAATTCTTATGGTTGTTTTGGTCAATTTTCTTTACAATTTTAAAGTATCGTTTAATTTTGCTTCAACACGACATACATTGTTGAGAAAACTGGTACTTTCTTCCTTTCATTGTTTTTGAATATTCCACAGTCGTAATAATATGAAGAATGGGTACAGCACATATATCCTCCTTTTTAGGCCAAGAAAATGATGCTGAAGGTCCATGGGGATGAAGGAACTGTACTGTGGCATCTTGTTCTTTGGTGTTCACCTCACTCACCATGCCAAAGTACCACAATCTGTCATATACACAAGCAATGAAACATCCTGGGCTTAAATCTTTCAATGTTACTTGACTCTTTGGTCGATTGTTCAATTAATTAAAAGTGAGAGCTGGTTTTTCGTCCTTGCTAATTCTTCGAGCCTCAATGGTTCCGGTTTCATCTATTGGCTGAAAGTTGTGAAATGATCTTGTCCCTAGAAGAGTTTGAACATCTTTGAAGCGACCTTCCAAAGCAGGACGAGTTATTTCAATTATTTCTTTAGGTATGAAGAAAAAACTGACTTTTTCTATTCTGGTTTTGCAAAAGTCAAACAATTGAGCCACTGATATTATTTGGTTTTCTAAGGGTCTTTGCAAACTTTCCTTCCGAGCTAATCGTTTCACTGTACCTCCAATTCCATCACATTCTGTTTTACCATGACTAGTAGCAAAAAAAAACCATTGGGCCCGAATTTCAAAATCTTTCTCATGTAGGCACAGATTTATGAAATTGTACTTATTTTTGCACTGAGCAGCACACCCATCACTGAAGTAATGAACGTTTTTGATATGTGGGCGGTTTTCTTTCAAAAATTCAATCACATATTTTTGGATTTCATACACTATAATTACATCGTGTTTGAGGTCATCAGATATAATGCAAAGGGGTAGGACAATATTTTTCTCAGTTGCATCTTTGCAGTGTATGATGACAGGATGTATAGTGCAAGAATTTGATGAGGTCCAGTGGTATCCTTGGGCTTCGTCTTGTAATGTGAATGAATAATTTTCACTGAAGTCCATTGAGATAATAGCTGTGTCAAAAGGAGATGTTTCCTTCAATTTTTTAAAAGTTGTTGATTGTGATTTAGCAATGTAAGAATGAGGTATCAGTGTGTGAATTTTTTCAACTAACGTTTCAATGAATTCTTCAACAGTGCTGGAACACTGTATCATTTCTGTTCTATCTGTGGACACCCACTGATTGTACTTAATGACGTCTTCCTCGTCATAATCTTCGAATTTTGATTCTAAAATTTTAATGAGTTGATTTTTTGAAATTTTCATGTCTGAACAAGCCAGTGAGCATGTTGAGGAAGAGATTTTTCTTGTTACAACTTGATTAGTTTCTTTACATTGTACAGCTGCAGTTTTATGAATTAAGATAACTTAAATACCACTGTTTTAAAATTAACTTTAAGTATATACCATTAACTATTTTACTTCTGAGCTCTTAGTTACATTTATTTATCATTTTCTTTTAATTCATACAAATTTCTAAATTTTTCTATATATTTATTTTTAAACTTGGAATAAACAATGAAGGGGTCAAATAACCATTAATTTTATTGTTTTAGGTGGTAGGTCATATGTCTTAGAACATAAATAAAAAAAGATTTCCATGATTATCCTTTTCCCTTTTGGAGATATTCAATTTTACGTGAAACTATATATTTGCTTTCTGAAAAGCTCAAATTGACACTTTGCAATTTTTTTTTGGCCACAAATACTTACTTGGTACCTTAGTTTATTTTTTTATTGTTTTTAAATATATTTATTCATACACACAAAAAATTCCATCAAAATTGGTTCGTAAATAAGAAAGTTACAAATTATTTTTGAAATGAAAACAAATTAACTTTACAGTTCCTAATCGATAGAAAACACTAAAATCACAAAACTTTAAGAGGCCATAAAATCCAAACCGTTAAAGATATATCAAAAATATTTGGTATGGTTTCTTAAATCAATGAATAGAACCCCCAAAATAAAATTCAACAAAATCTGAAATCATGGGTGTCATGGTGTGGTTGAATTGATGTGGAATGACCCTGGAACTTAAGCAACTTGAACAAAATGGCACACATTTCTTTTTTATGCATCAACAGACATTGTGGAATTTCAGGACATGACCTTGCTGGTAAATTACCGCAATCTCTTTCTCAAGACACTCCAATTCCAGAATTTTACAACAAAATTCTTAAAATACACTTTAAAAACAATTATTGTCAAAAAAAAATATTACTCCTAACATTTTGAGATATTTTGGCAAATTTATTATCTCAACAAACTACTACTACAACCATTTTGAATGAATGAACCTAGGAAACTATTCTTGTACTTTACCACTGAACAAACACAGCAATATTTACTATACAGCTGAACCATTAATAAAGCTATTATGATGGGCTATTGAGGTACAATTATTGTTTTACAAGGCATTACATAAATATTTAGGACTATACAATTTGATTTGGAAACTTAAAATACAGTATGAATGACATTATTATAACTATGTTAATTACTATTTTCTTCTTTTTTTTCTGTCTGTAAAATATTTTATTTTTGTATTATTATAAAAAAATTAATATTCTATAAGCCTAATAAATATGAAAAAAATCTAAATTAGAAAGATTGTAGAAACTAAAATGCCTTTCTGAAGGGTTATTTCAGGAAGGAAATAAATGAAATTGTGTGCATGCTTGTGCAGGTGTGTGTAGTTTACATATATATTGTAATAATAATGTAGTTTTGTTTGAAACTTCTAGTTTTTAAAAGTAGGATAATCATGAGCCATTCAGAAAAAAAATCAAAATCAACTCATGAGTGCAACCTCTATTCCTGTTTACCATAAAGGATTTACAAATGTTTCTTGATGATCAGTTTACAATAGGCCAATGGTATTCCATTTTTACTCTTGAAAATTTGTTCTAATCCTGCCATTCTAATAATAATACTTATCCTTCCTGATCATCAGTTGTTTAAAATTGAAAACTTACTTCAGAATAGCTTCATCAGTATTTAAAACAACCTGTTTTAATTTTCATCCTCCATAACATATATTTGGCCATGGAATCTTAAGGGCCCTTATTATCATTGCTAATTATCCTGCTTATAATTCTTCGTAGACACAAGGCGTAGTGTCCACAGTTTTTTAATACTTTATGAAGAATGGACACTCAAAAGTATTATATTTCTGAGAACTCTGTTCTGACTTCCATTTGTTTGGGTAGGGCCAGGAAATTTTTAAAATATGTTATAATAATGATTTACCAAGAGTTAGTTTGCTTTTCATTGGAATATGCCAAGTCTAATCAATGGAAAGATGCTAGAGAAACCATGTCCCAACTTATTAAATATTTGAAACTTCTGGATTATAATTTATACATTTTTAATTTTGAGTTTGTTTTTTTTTCATTCCCACAGAAATATCTTTAAAATCTAAAACTGTCACTTCCTTAACACCCCCATTTTTTATAATTATTTATTAACACCCACTTTTTGCTACTGTGGCTAATTGAGATGAGTTATCTACAAGTTGCCACCCTTTTCTAGCCAGGGTGGGACTAAGAATTTTATTTAATGACAGTCACTAAATAAAATCCTATAGCCCAAGCGAGAATAAACTTGCCACTCTAGGTTTACCATCTGAGATTAAAGGCAACACTCTAACACACATGGTTAACCAGAGCCCCCCCCCCATTTGTTAGAATTTACTCTTTCCCATTTACTGTTACAGACTACTGTTCATTTTTATATTTAAAAAAAATCCAAATCAATTGTATGAAATTTTGTAAAGTGCTTTATTAACCGGAAAGGACCAACACATAAGGATTTTTATTTCCCATGCTTTACTGGATGTCATTTAGAGTTTGTTAGAAATTATATTTAATTATTAAATTAATTGTTGTGTGAAGAATTTCATCTGATATTGCTGTACCTTCATTTATTTATTTATTAACGTCCACTTTTTACAACTTAGGCTAATCGGGACGGGTTATCTACAGGTTACCACCCTTTTCTAGCCAGGGTGGGATTTTAGGACATTATTTAATGAATTTCGTCACTAAATAATTTCCTTTACCCAGGCGAGAATCGAACTCGCCACTCTAGGTTTGCCATGTGAGATGAAGGTCAATGCTTTAACTCGCATGGCTAACCTGAGCCCCTGCTGAACCTTTATGAAAAAAATGGAAGTGTCTATGTAAACACACCAATAAAGATAAATAAGAAAAAAAAAATTATCTTCCCTTATGAGAATTAATTCACCCTAGCTGCTTTGGGGAATGAAATTTCCACCATCAAGACTTAAATTCAAAATGTAAACAATCTTGATTCCTGATGACAGAGAGTTCATCTTTGGAACCAACAAGTCTGAATCTATTTCTGTGAGGGATGATCTGCATTAAATGCTTAGAGAAATTTTATCATACTGTAATCAACAAATTTCCATTTTGTTCCTTTGCATCTATAATCCAAATCACTCTACTCATATGTTTGTATTTATTTTTCTGGTTTACAATAAGTGCTTGAAAACCTAGACTGTATATTATCTCTTTTATTTCTGTAAATCAGGAACTTTCATCATTTTGTTTCCTTCCTGGAGATACTGACATTTAAGACATTTTAAAAATTGTTATTATTTCAACAATGATCCTTTGAGTATAATCCTTTGTAGAGTTGTATTTGTGTTTTTGGGTTTAGTGTAGGAGAGATGTGGAGAGAAATGTTGGTTATCTGTGCCATACTCATCCTCATTAGACATTGCATAACACAAAACATATTATTTGTTTGAAAGATTTAATATTACTGTTTGATTCTAAATGCACTTTTTTCATTTACTATTTTACTTTTTGGGCATCAATAATTTGATTGTTTTAGATATCCTATTGGAGATGTCTCTTTACCATATTTCACTCAGTGGGCCAAAGATAAATTAAATATTAATGTATCAAATTTCAAACACCTTAATGGTGTGGATAGAGCAAGTTTTGCACCTCCATTGGAAAAATTGCCTAAACCAATTATTAATGAAGGTATATTGAATTGATATATACAATTTATGTTTTTACATATTAAATTTAGATTTATTTAATCATGCATTTTGGTGGGGATCAGCGAGGCTGGGAGGTTACAGTGCTGGATTGTATGTTGCAAGTTCTTGAACTGGTCTCCGCAGGACGTTAGACCATTTCCTCATCGTGTAGGGGATTGAAACACCACAGTTTGAAATATACTTGTAAAAATGGGATTATTATTAATAATGAACATTTTAATGCATTGATTACGGTCTTCTGTTCATCAATCTGTACAGACGATATCATTAAAAATATTAAATGTGAGAGTACGATACACTCATGTTATTTGGTATCTTATACTGCCAATTTGAATATTGCCACCACCATCCTATGTTAAATTGATATTCTAAAATAAATAAAAAATCTAAAAGTATATAAGACATTTACAGAGGTTTACCAAAAAATCTTTTCAAGTCAGGCTTCCATCAAACCATTGCATTATTATTATATGGGTTCACTGTAAAAAGTCTGTCAGGTACTACATAATCTAAGCAGATTCGTACGTGCTGGAATATGGCATCCTGGTGATCTCATCTCACCATCTTTTCTCTATTTTTCCCATATTAATAAGCTTAAAAATAATAATAAGAATATATAGCAATTCCTTAGAGGAACTCAGCAATTCAGGTCATACTCATGACACGATTTTCAAAAAATTCCTCAAATGTCCATGAATCATACCCAAGAGATGACAAAATGAGGTCCATTCAGAACTATATATATATATATATATATATATATATATATATATATATATATATATATATATATATATGTGTGTGTGTGTGTGTGTGTATTTTGTCATCTCCTGGGTAGGATTCATGGACATTTGAGGAATTTTTTGAAAATCATGTCATGAGTATGACCTGAATTGCTGATTTCCTCTAAGGAATTGCTTAAAGCCAATTATAGGTTTGCTAGAATGTTGTATTACCATAATTTAACCGTGAAGTTTGTCAAGATGGGGCATAATGTATAAAACCGGCAAATATACTCCATTTATATAACAAGTATAGCTAAAATACTAAATTTGATTTTCCTTTAATGGTCACAGTGATAAAAGAGGGACAATATGCCAACTTGACTGTATATCTGCCATCTAAATAATAAGTATACATAAGGCACAACCTCCCATCACAGGTACTAGGCCTCCCCCAATAGCCTTTGCCAGTTAATAAATAATTATAATGTAATTAAAAACTGGTATATTTAAAAATTATTCAACAAGAGCTTTCCAGTAATGTTTTCATAATATGAGCATCATAAAAAAAAATAAATAAATAAAATAAAATCCCAGCCCTCTGAATGGAATTGATTTTGATTATGCAGCTACAGTGAATGATGTGTAGGTCTCTATATGTTTATGTGTGTGTATGTATGTATGTATGTATGTATATATATATATATATATATATATATATATATATATATATATATATATATATATAAACAATGTGTTTTTATTAATTTTGTGGGATTAAAAATAGATGGCTTATCTTGTGCTATATCTCATTAGACTCTTATCTAACTATATTCTCGTGTAAGCTCTATGAATAGGCTTTACTGTTTAGTATTAGACTTTGGGCTGATGTGTAAACAACACACTTGTTTGCCAGTCTGAAAATGTCGAACTACGAGCCAACAAAACACCATTTGCGGGAAGTGTTACTTTTTCTGTTTAATTCGAAGAAAAGTGCTGCAGAAAGTCATCGAGTGCTATTGGAAACTTATGGCGAACATTCTCCGTCGATAAAAACGTGCGAGTATTGGTTTCCACGTTTTAAAAGTGGTGATTTCGATACAGTTGACAGAGAACGCCCAGGTCAACCCAAAAAGTTCGAAGATATGGAATTGGAAGAATTACTCAATCACGATTCATGTCAAACGCAAGATGAACTTGCTCAATCGTTGAATGTTGATCGCACAACCGTTTCTAAACGTTTAAAGGCTCTCGGTACTATTCAAAAGTAAGGAAATTGGGTGCCATACGAGCTGAAGCCGAGAGACATTGAACGCCGATTATGCACCTGTGAACAATTGCTTCAACACCAAACCAGGAAGGGATTTTTGCATCGGATCATCACTAGCGATGAGAAATGGATTCGGTACGATAATCCTAAGCGGCAGCAAAACCAAATATTCATGGTGCAAAACTTATGCTCTGTATTTGGTGGGACCAGCTAGGTGTTGTGTATTACAAACTGCTTCAACCAAATGAAACAATCACAAGTGAACGCTACCGAACACAACTGATGCGTTTGAGCCGTGCACTCAAAGAAAAATGTCCGCAATTCGAGCAAAGACATGATGAAGTGATTCTTCTCCATGACAACGCTCGACCCCATGTTGCTTGTGGAGTGAAAACATATTTGGAAACGTTGAAATGGGAGGTTTTACCCCACCCGCCATATTCACCAGATATTGCTCCATCTGATTACTACCTGTTCAGATCCATGGAACACAGCCTGGCTACGCAGCGCTTCCAATCTTACAAAGACACGAAAAATTGAATTGATTCGTCATTGCATCAAAAAATCAGTCGTTCTTTCGAAGCGGAATCCGTATGCTACCAGAAAGATGGGAGAAAGTAGTGGCTAGCGATGGACAATACTTTGAAACATAATGATGTAATCAGGTGTTCATAATAAAGTCTTAAATTTACAAAAAAATACATCAAAATTAATTCACAAACCTTGTATATATATATATATATATATATAATATACACATGTATATATTATATATAAAATATATATAAGACCTTGCCAAAAAAAAACTGACTACTACTGAAAACTACTCCGAGATGATCCTTAGGAACAATGATGGATCTTAAAAATTATATTTATAGATTCAAAAATAACTTGGCTTTAGCCATTGGAACTTGGTTTTTCACAAAAAATTTAAATTGTTTTTAATATTGTTTAAAATAGTTGTCACCAATTTATATCATTTATTTATTCAATTTATTTCAGTTTTTTTACACGAAATAAAGGAGCGGAATTTAGACTATTCGTTGGATGAATTAGACCGACTTGTGAGGTCTCATGGTCAAACCTTGAATGATATTTATATTTTGAGGAAGAATAATGATTGCATGCCAAGAGTACCAGACATCATCATTTGGCCAGGTTATTTTCTAAACAGTTTAGATAATTTATTTTCTACTTATTTATCTCTCACTGAACTATTTCGACTTTTTCATATGCCTGCATTCATTTTCATTAGTGACTCCTAAAGGTATTATGAGAATTTAAGTACAATAGTTAGTCCATAAGTAATATTTTTTTACCTTGGAAGTAAAAGGGCCTATCTCCAAATGTTGTGATTCCAAACTGTGTATCTCTTTCACTTCCATGAGTGGCAGAATGGCTAATCTCTCCCATTTCCTTTTAAGGTTAAATTCATTTTTTGAATTGGCCAATGCTTGTATTATTTATGAGAAAGGGCAAATATGCACTCAATGTGAACTTTTTTATTTACTTTTCTACTTACTTTCAAGGTACAGATATTTTAAAAGTAATAAATGGTAACATAATTACAAAATATATAAATAATCAAAGAATTAGGTTCACCTAACTCTTTGATTATTTATATTTTTTGATACCCTTGGTTCGCAGAGGTTTATTATTATTCTTTTGGTTATCAATGTGTTTACAATTTACAAGGCTTTGAGGGAGGAGGGGGTCTAGATGCACTTCTTGAATTTATCTTTGTAGGAATATATATTAATAAGTAAGAATACCACCAATGACCCTAATATCATTTAATAGTTCAATCATAATTTAATTAACATGTTTTTTTTTGTTAAATAAGTTTTATATCTTATAAGTAACTTATCAAAAAATGTAAGAACTGCTTTATCTTAGTGTAAAATACATCGACCAACAGATCACCAAAATTCATCTTAATGTAATTTTGTATTTATTTTTCAAATGACTTCCTTGCCATTTTTATTTGCAGAGTGAGCAAATAAAACACTCCTTCAGTTTGATATATATATATATATATATATATATATATATATATATATGTGTGTGTATAAAATTTATCACAGATGTCATGCAACTTATATTGCACTAAAGGCCTTAAATACATTTAAAAATATGAAATAAAATCTATAATAAAGTATTACTACACTTACCACAAAATTAATGCGTATTGATCTTCTAACTGTTGAAGAGACCCTCCTGCCGAAATCAATGCATACCATCCTATATGTACCTAATTGATTATTCGGTCGTGAAATAAAATGGTGTGAAATATATATTTTTCTGATACTTGTCGATTAATGGGCGGCCACTCATTTAAAAACGATTATTAAATCAATAAAAAAAAGAAAATCACTTTATTATTTAAAATAAAACTTCTATAATTTATAATTATACTTAACCATATCAGGAAAAACAAAAGTGGAAGGATTGTTTCCTGGTAAACCGAAAGTTGTATTCTAGACTACATATTCTTTTACTTCCTATGAATGTATTATCCTATATAAGATAAATTTTGATAACTTATGCCAAACGTCAGTAATTTATGAAACTATTTGAACAGATTATTAAATTTTATTTTAAATAATGAAGTGCTTTTCTTTTTATTATGATATAATATTCGTCTTTAATTATAAATTCTAGAAGTCTTATTTTAAATATAGAGTGATTTTCTTTTTTAAGATTTAATAATCGTCTTTAAATGTGTGGCCTCCTGTTAACCGATAAGTATCAAGTTTTTTAATTGTTCATTGAAAAGTATGTTTCTTTGCTTTGAGAGTTTTGGTGTATCTGTTTTATTTTCATTATTGCCTGCAATAGTTTTGCCGATTCCTTTATATATGTAGTATTACAATTATGTCAGCTTATTTCATAGATATTGTATTTTGAATTTGATTTCTTCTTGTATCTTTGCTCTAGAGAAATTTTCCCCCAAATTACTTTGCTAACATCTTTACAAATTAGTCTCACTTTTTTTGAATTTTGGTTGGAAATTGAATGAAACATATGAATTTAATTATGTCATTACTTTTATTTCCAATTTCTTTATGATAAATGTATCCTGATATATGTCCGTTGTTTATTTCATTTATGACATCAGATTTATTTATTGACAATTTAACTTAAATAATTCTTGCATTGAGGTTTGAAACATTTATCGTTCAGGTAATACTTCCTACATTTTGATTTTCCCTTTTTATTATTATTATGTACAAATGCCAGTTCAGTTGATAACTTTAATAAAGACTTAGAGGGCAATAGGAATTTAATTATTGACAAACTCATTAAATAAAATCCTTAGTCCCACCCTGGCTAGAAAAGGGTGGTAACTTCTTGATAGCCCATCCTAATTAGCGACAGTAGCAAAAAGTGGACTTAAATAAATAAGAAGAAGAAAAAACATGCAATACAAATGTCAATAATTATAAATTATATGAATTATTTATTTTTATCATATTTTGGTGTTAATTTGATTGTTGTATACAATGACAATGTTATAGCAGGCATAAGTATATTATAAGGGGAACAGTTTGGAATTCCCTTTGTTGTATATGTTATTGGTTTTAGTTCTAAAGATGGTGGAAATACTTCAAGTACTTGATGGTCTAATACTTTAATGCTTCACCTTTTCAACGAAATGAGGGATCTGGTATATAAAGTTAAATTATTAGCGGTGTCTTAACAATAAATATTCCCACAAATAATATAAGAATTATTTTATTACATTTTTTCTTACAAACAATTGTACTTACAGTTACAATAAATGCTATAAAAATAAATATAACATTGGCTTGTTGTGGAATGTCAGTAAGTTACATTTGTTTAATTTATGAATAAATAATATGGAATCACAATGAAAATTACATTTTGAGTTTTTGTAAAATCTTTATTTTGTTGTCTGGTTAGAAATTTACACCTAATAATGTCACCTGTTGGCCAAAATGACTAAAACATGCAAAATTGTTAGCAAATGTCCTTAATGACGCCTCACACAAAACAGACAATATTTACACATTCTTAACTATGATACAAATAATATAATTTAAAACAAGTTAGGAGTTAATAACTCATATTTTTGTTTAATATAGTAGATGGCTGTAGACAACCCGTCCCAATTAGCCATAGTAGCATAAAGCTGGGCGTAAATAATATAAAACAAAACAAAAGATGGCTGTTTCAATTAGGAGATTCAAAAAAAAAAAAACCTTGTCTGCTTGAGTTACAGTACATCTACATTACAGGCAGTCCTTTACCTCACTAATTATGTATTCATTTAGACCAAATAGCTTTCATAATCTGAGATAAGTTAGACATACAGAAGACACTGGAAATGGTTTTTATGTGGGGATCCCACTAACTTTGGGTTTAGTACTAATAATTGTTCGATAAGGTAATACATAGCATTACTTGTTACCGTGAACATAGCTCAAAGCACATTTTACAATGTGTTGCTCCACTCTTGTTTGGTGTGTCCTAAGCCTATCCACATATTTATTAAAACCAAAATAAAGAACACATAATGTTGCCACTGTTGTAAAGTGGAATATTAAACAATCTTTATTAATACCGATTTGGTCCCAGATCTGAAATGCATGGCCTATTTAATGGAGGGTAATTTCATGTTTTATATTTCTTTAAGAGACGAAAATCCTTGAACTTAATCACTGTAATTTAAAAAAAAAAAAACTTGTTTTGGTTCGTCACATCTAATCAGCAAAAATGTTCAATATATAATCATTGTCTTAAGACTTTATATGTACTTCAAAGCACTCTCCACCATCCAGAGCTAAAGTTATTGGAGTTTCTGCTGGTTCTACTTTTTCTCCATCAAACTTTAGGATTATATTATTTACAGAACAGCTAGCTTCTTTAGCACATTCAGGTAATATGCAGGAAATACTTTGTTGATTGTAAAGGTAGAACACCAAAGGCTTCTTTAGTTTCTGCAAAAGACATTTAATTTCTACCTTTCCAGGGGCATTTTTCTTGTAGTCCTCATCTTGATTTTCTTTTACAGCATATGCTTCTAAGGTGTCTGTTATTCGAAGGCCAATATCCTTTATGCTTTCATACTTTGATACTACATTATCACCATTCATTACTTTCACATTTTCAATAGGCACATCGTACTTTTTTGAAAAAAACTCAAATAGTGAAGTGATTGGGTCAGAAGGTTTTAAATTAAATCGATTGACTTCTGCATTTTGGCTCCATACAACCCTTATGCACTGCTCCATTTCTTCATCAGAATCATCATCTATTGTTACCTCTAATCCATCTTCAAGAACAACTTTCTTCGTTTTTTTCTCACTTTTTGTATCATCTTCAATTACCATTATGTCATTATCTAGGCTTGGTGCGGTATCATTTTTCTTTTTCTGATAGCTGTTATTTCGTTTTTGTTTCGTTCTTTTAGTTGATGATCTTGTAACTCTACCGTTCCTTGGCACTTCCACTTCTTCCTCTGAATCTGAACAACCTATGTTAATCACGTCAGTGTTCATTTTAGTTAAAACTTCGTAAGTACCGCTTTCCTGGTGACACGGGGAGTTTATTGTAGGTTATCTCTTTTAAAATCGATGTTTTGCTTAGCAGGAAGTTGTAATCTCTTTGCCCTTAGAGATACTCCTAGTATTTTTTTTCAATAGCATTCTAAGCGGAACCAACATTTATTTTCAAACTTGAATTGTGAATTTATTAGTGGAAACACTGGAATCGTTTACTTGGGTTTATTTCTTGGGGGATACATGCCGTGTTTTCTTAGTGGGTATGTTTCGTTGCCACCAGGTTTTTTTTCAAGTATTCATATTTTTATTTATTTTATTTATTAACGTCCACTTTTTGCAACTCAGGCTAATTGGGATCATATTTTTATACACCAATTAATTGTTCAATTTGTTTTAAATATTTGTGCTACTGCCCCATACGAATGTATCTTTTAACATGAAATTTGAAATGGCATGATAACATTTAGTCTAAACACTGTTTAGTCAGATCTAAAATCTAGAGTATAATTGTTTGTATTGTTTTTCTAGCTCTACTTGTTCATGCTTCTATCTTGTTAAACAAATTATGAAGTTCCCTAAGCCTTTATTTTTTTAAACTTTATTATTTTTGAAATATTCTCTTTAAAATACATAATCTGGATGCTTATGTTTAGAAAGTTTAAGGAAACAGTTTTCATCTTCGGGACGTGATTATTTGTACTCATCTTATTCCGTTGTTTTATTTACGTTATTTCTATGACTTTTTGCACTAATTTAAGAAGATTACAACCATGGGAAGTATTTCTTTGGAATTTACAAGATGTTCTATGAAATTAGTTGTCATTGGATAATAAATATGCATGTATATTCTAGAAATTCTTTTGTTTAGAATAACTTATATTTAACTTAAATTTTTATATTGAACTCAAAATGAAAAAGTGTTATTATGTTTTAACAACCGTCTATACTTTTATAAATATGAAGGATTGCCTTTATGGCTTAGTAATGGTACATAAATCAAATTTTGTTATTAGTTGTCAAAGTCAATCTCACTTTAGACTAAGAATTTTCTTTCGGATTTTTATATCTTTCTCTCTTCACAAAAGTAAGACAAAATATATGTGGCATTACTTTAAATAAGACTGGTTATAAAACATTTTTTATAATAATTGAGATTTCTAATTTTTTATATTTCACCTCTTCCCTAAAATCCCACTACATATGGTTCAATTTTGAACATTAATCTTTGGGCCTTCAGTTTAAACATTCTAATATATAGTTTGGTAACAATTAAATGAAAGTTTCAGTATATGAACCAATCAAATTTAAACACACTGCTATTAGCAGATTTCCCTTAAGGGAAATCAGATATTGAGGTCGTACTCTTGACTCGAGTTTTGAAATTTTTCTTCAAATGTGCATCGATCCAACCCAGGAGATGGTGAAAATGAGGTTCGTTCAAAACTGTATATGTCTGTTACCGCTCTAGCGGTCGCAATATTGGTCTTATCGTTGCCAAACTTGATATATAATTGTTTTATACAAAAAAAATCTAAAAAGATCAAGTTCGTTAATGGGTGAAATTGGACCTGGGGGAGGGGCAGTTTAGAGAAGGAGAATCTCGAAAATTCTTAATATATCCGTTATTATGCATCAAATCGAAAAATTGTATAGAACCAATCTTATTGCAAATGTAATGTTCTATAAATGTTGTTATGCACAATTTTTGACTATTTTGATTATTAACTGAGATATTTCCATGATTTAGTTTTCTGTCTTCAGTAAAGCCCCACTCCTACTCATATGGTATTAACAATATTCTATTATGTTACAAAGCACTTTATTTGAAACTTAAATACCAAATATTGTTCTCATTGAACTTTTAAGTTTTGAGATATGTAAATGCAAATACATGTGGTGCACATGGGAAATCTGCTTAGTTAATGCAGCCCCTGTGTGACGGAGTTTTTTTATTTGTTGTTCATCTACAGACTCCCACTTGTTGAAGATTAAAATTATATTGTAATCATGGTAAAATAAATTCTGTAAGTATTCATGTTTTAACTTTTTTTTTTTTTTGATATTTCAGTATCTCATGAGGAAGTTGTAGAGATTGTCAAACTTGCAAATGAGCACAATGTAGTTATCATACCATATGGAGGGGGGACAAGTGTTTCAGGAGCAATTACATGTCCTGAAGAAGAACAAAGATGCATTTGTTCTCTTGATACATCACAAATGGTAAGTTTAATTTCATACATTTTTATAATAAATTTTGATGATGCTAAGACTCTATATATAGTTCAAGTAATTTTGGCCTTTGGAGAAACCATTATCCTTTTCTGGGAGTACTAAAGGAATAATAACCTTGAGTGACTTTAAGAGAAGAATTTAGCCTGGCTCCTAAGTGGATAGATAATTTTCATACCTAGGATATGAAACTCAAAACTGTTCTGCTATTTAAAAATGCCTCGTTTGTTTTTTGTTTTTTTAAAAAAAAAAAAAAAATGTAATAGGGGAATTTGTCCCTAAAGCAATTACTCCTTCAAACCACTTTTTGTAATTAAATTTAGCCTGTTTTTAAATAAATATGGGACTCAGATTAAAGATTTGTGTTAAGGCATTGAAATGAATTTTTGAAAATGGGGAATGGGGAGTAGAAATTACTAAACAATTGTTTTATTCGCTTCCTAGAACTACTAATATTTCACTTTTCATTCTGCTGTAGTATTACAAGAAATTTGTGGAGTATTTATGAGAAGTATTGCTCATAATATTCGCTATTTTTTTTTTTTTCTTAATGGCATTTAATCCTTTTTTAATAATAGTGAGATGCACTAGTGAAATAATAAGATCTTAAATACCTCATTTCATTCATTTTTTATGTTCCCTGAAAGTAGAGTGGCTACTTCAATAAATAAGTAATCAATCCTACCTTGTTTGGGTAGGGAGCATGTTGAACTACACACTAATGTTGTCTTGGCCCTTCAAGGGCTATTGAGCCAAAGATTTTCATTTTTCTCCTGCTTAGAAGAACTCTTACAATTAATAAATTGAATTTAGGTGAAGAATACAGGAAGTAGTTATTTTCGCCAGGAATAATCTATGTACATTTTAGCAGATTTCCCTTAAGGGAAATCAGCTATTGAGGTTGTACTCATGACGGTAATTTCGAAATTTTTCTTCAAATGTACATCAATCCTACCTAGTAGATGACGAAAATGAAGTCTGTTCAAAACTGTATGTATATATCTATCTATCTATATATTTGTCTGTTACCGCTCTAGCGGTTGCAATTTTTGTTTAATTGGTACCAAACTCGATATTTAGTCGTTTTATGTAAAAAGGAAGATCAAGTTCGTTAACGGCTGAAATTGGACCAGTGGGGGGGGGTTTAAAGGGGAGGATTTTCGAAAATTCAAAATATCTCCGTTACTATACGTCGACTCGAAAAATTGAACAGAATCAATCTTATTGCAAATTAAAGTTACTATAAATATTGTTATATACATTTATTCTCTATCTTGTATATTAACCGAGATATTTGCATTTTTATTAAAAATAAAAACCTTTTATTTTGGTTCTATAATTTTTTTAAAATTTGTATTTCTATTGGATTATGTTTAATGAACGCTTCTTATGACACCTGTGGAAAAAAAATTAAAAAAAAAAAAAAATTAAATAAAAAAAAAAAGTTTGGATGGGGAAAAAAGGATGACATTAAATTAAATGTAATTTTATTCTACTAGAAGAACATATCTAAACATTGTTAGAATAGAAAGTTATCTATATCTAAGTTATTATAACATATAATAGAATAATAATTTAAGAAAATCTAATTATCAGATTCGTAATTGCAATTATCGGTGCTTTTGCACAATAATTTTTTTTCCGAGTGTTTGTTATACACTGAACGTTTACATTTGAAGCAACACTGCTTAGATTTTGATAGGTTGTTGTATTTTAGCAGATTTCCCTTAAGGGAAATCAGCTATTGAGGTTGTACTCATGACGGAATTTTCGACATTTTTCTTCAAATGTCCATCGATCCTACCTAGTAGATGATGAAAATGAGGTCCATTCAAAACTGTATATATATATATATATCTATCTCTATATATATATATATATATATATATATATATATATATACTAGCTCAGATACCCGGCTTCGCTCGGGAATTCATTTGAGGCTGAATGTTGATGGTATTTTTTTGGCAAGGCTTTATTTTGCACAATATTTTGACATTTACTCGTCCCAGTGTTTAGGGTTAATACCCGTCGTTTCTGTGGATTTGTTAATAATAAAATTAATTTTTTATGTAAGACTTCACTGTCCTCCATATTGTCATATTTCCCGCTTCCTGTGCATTATGCATAGATTTGAATTATTAAGGACTAAATATTAACATACATTTGAATTAATTTTTCCAGGTGAGGTACCTGGTAGTTCATATTGAAAAGAATTCTTGAGCAAATTTCTCTAAATAACAAAATAAACAACTTTTGTTATGTGCATATTTGCCGAAACTACAATAGGAAACGAAATATCACTATTATTAATTTCAGGCCTCCCTTATAACCCCCACTCCTGCCTGTCCCTAGAAATAGTACGGCTTTTTATAAGGAAGGCGTTAGTGCTATTACACATACTGAGTGTTTTATTTAGTTCGGTTGAGTCTTTTGTGCCAAATAAAATTTTTCACTGCCGCTATAATTTTTAGCGTATATCTCGTTTATAATTCGGTATACGAAAGAAGTGTATATAACAAAAGTTACTCTAAATAGCAAAATAAACAACTTTTGTCATGTGCATATTTGCCGATAAACCAATAGGAAACGAAATATCGCTATTTTTAATTTCTGGCTTCCCTTAAAACCCCCACTCCTGCCCATCCCTAGAAATGTTGGTATGGTTTCTTATAATGAAAGCGTTAGTGCTAATACACATACCGAGTTTTATTTATTTCGGTTGGGTCTTTTGTCCCAAATAATATTGTTGACTCCCGCTATAGTCATAAGCGTATAACTCATTTAAACTTCGAAATACGATGAAAGTGTTTATGACAAAAGTTACTCTAAATAACAAAATAAACAACTTTTGTTATGTGCATATTTGCGAAAAAAACAATAGAAAACGAAATATCACGACTTTTAATTTCAGGCCTCCCTTATAACCCCCACTCCTGTTCGTCTCAGAGAAAATTAATATAGCCTATCTCTCAAGTTGGACCAGACTGCTCACGGTGTGCCAATTTAATTTAAAATCGGTTAAATAGTTTAGGAGTCCATCGCGGACAAACATCGTGACAGGAGATTTATATATATTAAGATATATATATATATATATATATATATATATATATATATATATATATATATATATATTTGTCTGTTACCGCTCTAGCGGTCGCAATTTTTGTTTAATCCTTACCAAACTTCATATTTAAGCGTTTTATGTAAAAAGAAAGATCAAGTTCGTTAACGGCTGAAATCGGACCAGTGGGAGGGGGGGTTTAGAGGGGAGGATTTTCGAAAATTCGAAATATCTCCGTTACTATACGTCGGATCGAAAAATTATACAGAATCAATCTTATTACAAATTAAATTTACTATAAATATTGTTATATACATTTATTCTCTATCTTGAATATTAAACGAGATATTTGCATTTTTCAGTTTTCACCAATCCGCCACTTCTACTCATGTTACGTAAACAATACTCTGATACATAATAAATCACATTATTGGAAGTTTAAATACCAAAAATGGTATTCAAGAGACCTTTATTATACGAGATACATGCAAATATGTACTGGTGACTCCCCCCCCCCATCTTAAAGTTTTGGACTACTAAAATTTTATTGATTGAGATAACAATTATTCTGACTCATTATTAATTACAGTACTAGATATAGTAAATAGTTCTCAATAAAATTAATGTGTTATATTCTGATATATTTCAGTAATTGTTTTTCTTTCCGGTGTGAGGCGGGACCCGTTTGTTTACATTTCTAACCTAACGCTTCCTGTCGGCAGGCTATTGAAATTAGATGAAACATTTCTTATTTCCGTTTGTATTTATTCACGGTGTTGTATTAGCAGTATGTATATTTATCTATTACTAAACTTCACGAGGGAAATCTGCTTAGTTTACGCAGCCCCTGCGTGACGGACTTTTTCTTTTTTTGATTTGGCTTTTTTTGATTGAGCCCATACGTCAAAAAAAAATTTTTTTTTCTCAACATAGAAATTTTTTTATTTAATTTTGTTGTTATGCCCTCATTCTAGGATGTTTTTCTGAGGAATACAAAAAATATCCCATTAAAATGGGGTGATAGGGAACAAAAACAAAAAGTTGTGGGCTCAAGGAGCCCCCCCCCCCTTGGTACTTCTTGGGTTAAATCTGGGGGTTGGGTGACTGACTATCCCGCCAAAAGCTAGTTCGGCCATTTCCTTAACTGCTCGACTCTCGTGAAATTTCTCTATTCTAAAACTTCACGTGGGAAATCTGCTTAGTTAACGCATCCCCTGCGTGACGGACTTTTATAAATATATCTACGTGTGTATGCGTGCGTGTGTGCATACATACTCATACACTTATATTTGTAGATAGATATATTTGTCTAATAACATTCTAACAGTCAAAACTGTTAAATAATTATGCCATATTTATCATATAAACTATGGAGATTGGTTGCAACAGGAATATGATGTATTGGTTTATATATACTAAAGAGGTTAAAAGTCCGGCTGAGTAAACTAAGCAGATTTCCTTTGTGATGTTTAACAATAGATAAGTCTAAATACTGGTATCACAATAGCACCGTCAACATCAAGTGAATAAATACAAACTATAATAAGAAACCTTCAGATGGGAAGCACCTGAAACCTAAACAAACAGATGTGCCAACTTCTCACAGAAAAGAAAAACAATTACGGAAATATATCTGAATATAGCATATTAATTTTATTGAAAACTATTTACTATATGTAGTACTGTAATTTATCAAATTTTAGTAGTCCAAGAACTTAAGAAGGGGGAGGGGTCACAATAAAATATTTGTGTTTATCTCGTACAATAAACGTCTCTTAAATCAATTTGTAGTATTTAAGCTTCAAACAATGTGGTTTATTACATAAAAGAGTATTTTTTATGTACCATGAGTAGAAGTGGGGTTTGGTGAAGGCTGAAAACTGTAAAATTCAAATATCTCGGTTAATATTCAAGAAAGAGAATAAATGTATATTTATAGTACATTTGATTTGCAATAAAATTGGTTGTATACAATTTTTTGATCCGGCCTAAAGTAATGGAGATATTTTGAATTTTCGAAAATCCGCCTCTAAACCCCCCCCCCTCCCACTGGTCCAATATCAGCCATTAATGAACTTGATCTGTCTTTTTACATAAACCGTTTAAATATCGAGTTTGGTAACGATTAAACGAAAATTGTGTTAACAGACAAATATATATATATATATATATATATATATATAATTTTGAACGGACCTCATTTTCGTTATCTGCTAGGTACAGTCAATGGACGTTTGAAGATATTTTTTGAAAATCATGTCATGAGTACAACCTCAATAGCCTGTTATGGTATTATAGAAGCGAAAATTCCTGGATACTATTCCTCCCAGATACATCAATGATGTACAAGTAGGAAACATTTATTCCCTAAAACTATAGAATCCTCTCTTCTCTAGTCCGTCTCTGAATTCGTGTACATTGTTATAGTCTTATTTATAGTGAGCCCTAAATCATGTTGAGCACTACTACTACACCAACTAATTCTACCTACCCAATTTTCACATTGAGCTATTGACTCACTAAACATATCATGCCCTGGTTACAGTTTAATGCCTCTTTATATAGTCTTCTCATCATCAATATGTCATATACTAACATGTGGGAAATCTGCTTAGTTTACACACCCCCTAAGTAACGGATTATTTCTATTCAGTGCATAATAATGACCAAATACATTTTACTCATATTCCATGAAAATACCTCAGTAGAACTGAACAATTTTTTTTTGTATAAGTATTAAGGATATGAATAATGCCAGCATGGCTATTGACTACTTACTACTACCCTTATGAGTGGGGGTTTATTTTGAAGTCAAAACTTATGTTTGCAAATGTATTTTTTTCATATTGGTTTTATCATAAAAATGTAACAAATTGGGTTGCAAATGTATTTTTCAATCCCAATGAGTTCACTAAATTTATGAACTTCAAAATTTCAACTTCCGATCACTGAATACAATTTATTAGTGTCCCATGAGAATGCCTCAAGCAAATTATTGTGAAATTTATGTAGAGGATGAATTTTTGCTACAATCACTGTATGCCCTTCTATTATTGGCAGGGGTAAGGGTTTACTGAGATTAACTTTTATTATATTTCCAATGGAAATCATTTTTATTTCTACCCACAATGATGGGGATCACATTTAGCTAATAACATCGGGCTTCAGTCATCACGTCATCTATTCTTCTATGGCATTGTAGTCGAGCATTAGAAGCGAATAGTACCATATATTTTTTCAAATGCTACAATATTGTTGTCATTATATTTCAGATTAGATTTATTTGAAAACGTGAATGATTATTAATTCAATAATCCCCATTAGTTATTTCATGCATGACGGTTAAAGTTATAATATACCTGTAATTTGATGATCATTTGATTTAGAGTTTATATTAATCCAATTTATTGTATTCATATTCATTATTATTTAAATTCATTTAAGGGTATCAGCTATTTTAAACATAAATCCATCTAATTACCATTTTTTACATCACAGGTATAACAACAGGTGACTGTACAGTTACTGTATATGTTCCAGGACATTAGTGATATGTGATACATATAAGATGATTCCATACATAAATTAATCCAATCTTTATATTTTCATTGGAAACATTTCTATTTCAACCCATTAACAAACTAGTCTTAAATATAATCAATTACATCAGCTGATGATATTGTTTCTATTTAGTGGTCTGCCATTTTATAGCCATTCAAGGCATGGCTACTCTCTCAGGATATTCTCCTGTAGTGAGTAGGAAAGTATCTGAAGAGGCTAATTACAACAAACGGGGCTCAGGTTAGCCATGGGAGTTAAAGCATTGACCTTTATCTCACATGGCAAACCTAGAGTGGTGAGTTCGATTTTCGTCTGGGCAAAGGAAATTATTTAGTGACGAAATTCATTAAATACCATCCTAAAATCCCACCCTGGCTAGAAAAGGGTGGTAACCTGTAGATGACCTGTCCCAATTAGCCTGAGTTGCAAAAAGTGGACGTTAATAAATAATAATAATGATTACAAGGAAAATATAGTAGAATGAATTAAATTAATGAAGCATTTTTGCTGGCTTTTTGCCTGTCCTTTGCATAATTAAATATTAAAAATCCAATGTGACATTTTCTTTAGGATGTAGTTTTTAATTCAAAATTCCAATACTTTTTTCAAACTCCAATCAAGCTTATGCAAACATTTAATTTTGCATCTCAGTGAAATATGAAAAAGTAATGGCATTATCATTCGCACTTGTACAAACTTAGCATCAGAAATTAAGTCCATAAATACTAGCCTGTTCCCTCCTGTCCTGTACACTAATATTTTGACGGACAGGCAGCATAGGTCGAAGGTTAGAATGCCAGTATAAAAAATAAAAAATAGCAATTGTTATTGAAGATTTAAGCTGGCCAGTTTATTAATAGGGAGGGACAAAAATATATTCAATAATTATTGCTAATTTATATATTTGCATTCAGGAGGGAAGGGTTAAGACGTAGACATAAACAGCAGTTTATTTACTGATATCTTTTGAAAGAGTAGTGGTTTAGATGGGACCATGATAAAAAATTGTTTGAATTATTTTGTTCTTTATATTGAAATAGACCCAGTGTAATATAGGATCACAACATACTTTATACTTATCATTATTTGCCTTTTATTTCAATGAACGTGAGAAACATGTTTTGTCTCCATCATATCTATAAATTTCCTATTCATTGTTACATTTATTATTTATATTTCATCCCTAAGCTTTATGATCAGAAGTAAAATTGTTTACATTCCTGATTAGCAAATATTAAAGTATTATATTAATTTCATTTCATTATTTCCAGAATCATGTTTTATGGATAGATGAAAAAAATCTTCTTGTTTGTTGTGAATCTGGCATCATCGGACAGGATTTGGAATCATTTTTGCAGAAGAAAGGATATACTTGTGGGCATGAGCCAGACTCTTATGAGTTTTCTACGTAAGTAATTTTACTTTTTCTGGTTTGTAATTGTGTAAGTATGCTGAGGAAATCTGTCAGTACAGGTAGAGAATGTTATAATATAAAAGTTTCATGAAGACTGCTGAAATATTTATCCAGTAACTTTAAATCGCGCAAGGTGCTTTTGAATGGTAAAGGTTTTTAACCTCTTGTGCTACTTCATCTAGTTATGGACCATCCATCCATTTGAGGAGTAGCATGATATATACACACATTCAAGTTATCACAAGTAACTGCAATTTCATTTCCAAACATTTTTTGGTAAAAATTACTATCATTGGAAATTTTATTTTTCTTCCTATGAAGACTCTCTGTTTATCTTCAAATTTTATCTGAGGAAAGAGCTAACATGCTTTTCTTCATAACATGTGTACGTTTTTTAAGCTTGTTGTTTGGAGATTGCAAATATAATTTTCTAACAATCCAATTTTCATAGTGAATAAAGTGGCCTTCTTTTTTCAAACTTTCACCTCTATGGAGAAACACTACTTTTTATTACTACTCCACTCTGAATCTCCTTTAGCAGCTGAGAATATCAATGTGATATACCTAATCAATTAATATTATCATTGATTAAATAGTATCAAACTTCGTCGCTGGGAACTTATTACAGGTGTTGTTTCCGGCATATCTCCAGCGGTGTCTGCGATGTGGTGGTCCACGATATCGCAGACACCGCTGTAGATATGCCGGAAACAACTCCTGTGATTAAATAGTATTTAAAAAACAAAAAAAAGTTCTATAATCTTATTTTTCATGTGCTATAATTTAGCATTTTATGGATTTATTCATATTTCATCAGAGTCGGTGGTTGGGTGGCTACCCGTGCTTCTGGTATGAAGAAAAATGTTTATGGTAACATAGAAGATCTTTTAGTTGGGGTACAGTTTATAACTCCAAAAGGTGTTCTATGCAAGAAGGGACTTTATCCCCGTCAATCAACTGGTCCAGATTTAAACCATGTTGTGCTTGGTTCTGAAGGTAACTACTGTTTATTGAATGTGTACTATATATAATTAAGAATATCTTGTGTTTTAGTCAGTTATCAAGAAATTTTTAGTTTCAATAAAACTTTAGCTAAGAAAATATCACTAAGCGATTGTCTTTAAGTGACATTATATTTTTGAGAATGCTCATTTTCTTATATTGAAACAAAAATGGGTCAATAGTTCTAGTAAAAAGTTGAGTGATTAATATAGCCGCATCCAGAATTTCAGGATAAGGAAAATGTTGTTATCCTACATAATATCTTTTATTTATCAACTAAGCATCATCCCATCACTGAAGTTGTGAAAATCTGGAGTGGAATAGCCTGATGATTATTCTCTAGAGTTTATGTTTTCTTTTTAAAATTTAATTTAAGTTAGATTGTTCTACTATTTAGTTGAACTCTATATAAATTTTAGTTTTCATTGGTATATTTTTGTTAAATTTTATATGGTTGTTTAAATTGACGAATGGTATTAAAGTGTATATAATTTGTATTTTAGTGCAAAGGTACCACTAATGTGATGAAAATGGTCTTTAATAAATCTATATATATATATATATATATATATATATATATATATATATATAAAATTGTAACCTCTGTCTGTACATAGATTTTTTTCGCGAAATTTCACGATAACTTTTTGTTTCACATGTCATAGACACCATAACTGCATTTTGTTTCTTTCGTGTCTGTTTATTTGTTTGTTACCTTTTCACGCATAAACGGCAGAACCGAATTTTATGAAACTTGGTATGTATATTACTACTAGCCCAACTTAGACTTTAGGCTATATTAATATCCTCTGAGATGAACAGGAGTGGGGGTTATAAGGGAAGCCTGAAATTAAAAATAGCAATATTTCGTTTCCTATTGGTTTTTCGGCAAATACGCACATAACAAAAGTTGTTTATTTTGTTATTTAGAGTAACTTTTGTTATATATACTTTTTTCGTATACCGAATTATAAACGAGATATACGCTAAAACCTATAGCGGAAGTGAACAATTTTATTTGGGACAAAAGACCCAACCGAATTAAATAAAACTCGGCATATGTATTAGCACTAACGCCTTCATTATTATAAGCCATACCAACATTTCTAGGGACGGGCAGGAGTGGGGGTTGTAAGAGAGGCCTGAATTTAAAAATAGCGGTATTTCGTTTTCTATTCGTTTTTCGGCAAATATGTACATAACAAAAGTTGTTTATTTTGTTATTTAGAGTAACTTTTGTTATATACACTTTTGCCGTATACGGAAATATAAATGAGTTATATGCTAAAAAACTTTAACAGGAATCAACAATTTTATTTGCTACCTAAGACTCAATCGTACTAAACAAAATTCCGTATGTGAATTAACACTAACTCCTTCATGATAATAAGCTGTACCATTATTTCTAGAGACGAGCAGGAGTGGGGGTTGTAAGGGAGACCTGAAATTAATAGCGATATTTCGTTTCCTATTGGTTTTTTGGGTATTATGAACATAACTGAAGCTGTTTTTTGTGTTTTTTTATATAAAGTAATGTTTGTTACATCCACTTTTGTCGTATACCAAGTATAAACGAGATATACACTGAAAACTAGACAATTGTATTTGGCACTAACGATTGAACGATTGTGAATTAGCATTATTTCTTAAACGATTATAAGCTTTATTAAATTTTTTAGGTTGAAACGGAGGGGGGGGGGTTAAGAGAAGCCTAAAATAAAAATTCGCAGTATATTACATTTTCTAATTTGTTTTGAGTCACGGTTGGTCTTTGTAACAAGGGAAGGAAGTTTAATTCAAACATAGTTTGGTGGGCAGAATACTTTCTATGATTATGAATTATATATGTAAAAAAAAGACTACATGCACAGGAGACGGGAAATATAGAAATATTGTGGACAGTAAAGCCTTACATAACAAATAATTTTATTATTAACAAATCCACGGCAACGACGGGTATACATCGGAAAATGTTAAAATATTGTGGAAAGTAAAGGCTTGCCAAAAAAAATACCATCATCATTAAACCTCAAATGAATTCCCGAGCGAAGCCGGGTACCTTAACTAGTAAAATATATTGTTACGTTTTTATTACCAATACCAGTAATAAACGTTTATAATAAGAGTTCTTTTGGATTGCAAAATTAAATACTCGCAAGTTTCACAGTTTTTATTACTGCAAAATTTATTTCACAATGCACAATAAACTTGGTGATTATTCTTAATTACTACTCACAGTATACACTGATAGCGTTACTGTTCTTCAATGAGTCACAGTCCAATAATTCACTGAAATTCACAGAAAGACGGCACTGCACTGTCCTTTGCTTCGCGGCACTTCACTGTCCTTTACTTCGCGGCACTTCACTGTCCTTTACTTCGCGGCACTGCACTGTCTTAAACACGGCACTAAACTATTACTTACAGTCACGGCACAACACTGTTCTTCTTATAAAAACTCTTTACCGCACTGCACTAAGTCGCACTGATGTGACCATCAAGATCGCTGAGCATAAACTGACTGACTCGCAGCTTGCTGGTGCCTTATATATAGGTGGTCGGCATAGATCAAAGGGGAATGTTCTAGTTCATTCCAGGCTAGGCGGGACGAGCCCAGTAGCGTCTCGATCTCTTTGATCTACGCCGCCTTTCCAAATACACGACTCTCTCTCTCTCTCTCTCTCTGAAGGATTATTCATCTATTTAATTTTCGCAACACTATTATGGTGGAAGGGTATACCTTTCTTATTCTCAATAGTTATATATTGTAGGATTTATAATTCATAGGACTGGAAATTCATTTTTCTATGTACTGAAAACTCTTTTCCTCTTTTGGAAGTAGCTTAGTTATGTATAAAACTTATATAATTACTACAATATAACTTCAAAAACAAGTGGGACTTAAAAATTAAATGTGTAGTGGATATGTGCTGTTGTGTTTTTATTTCACTAGCTCTCAGAGAAAGTGATTGAATGGGTTATTGAGATGAAATTTTGATTTTTTAAAGTTTATAACATGTTTGTTATGTTTTAGGTACATTGGGTGTTGTTACGGAAGTCATTTTAAAAATTCGGCCTCTTGCAGAAGTTAGAAAGTATGGATCTATTGTATTTCCGTATTTTGAACCTGGAGTAAACTTCATGAGAGAAGTTGCTAGGCAGGTAATATTTCGGGTCCACTTAGACTTGAAAGTTTTGTACTTTGATTTGAATTCACTTCAATATTTGGTTTTTCAGAGATGCCAGCCAGCATCAATCAGGTTAATGGACAATGAGCAGTTTTGTTTTGGGCAGGCTCTAAGAACTGAGGGCCACAGTTATTGGGAATCATTTACTGATAGCATAAAGATGAAGTATCTTCAGTACATTAAGTGTTTTGACTTCAATAAAATTTGTGTTGTGACTCTACTCTTTGAAGGTAAGTAACAAATTTAACTTAGCTTGAGTAAACACAACTTAAATAACAAAACTGATACATTTTTGCAATTGTTCTGCCACAGTTCTGATAGGGAGATTATAGGTCTCCCACAGAGACTTGATTAATAGGAGATTCCTTGTCACCATGTAGAAAAATAGAAATTGTTTTTATTCATAATAATTTCTAAAATAACCCTTCCAGAATCTCAACATGTTTGGCTTAGCCTTTTAGACTTCTTAGTCCTGGTGCCATCAAATAAATTCCAAAATAACTGAGTCTTACTAATCTGTTCATTAAATTATGAAAAATCAATAGCCACAATAATATTGTAAAGTTCACTGCAATATTTTTATTTATTTCAGGGATGTACTTAAATATGATATGTATAAGTGATTCATTTGAACTAAAGAACAAGTTTATTTGCAGCTGAAAGGGGGGAGAAAAATCGGAAATTCAAAATATCTCTGTTATTATGTGTCAGATAGGAAAACTGTAGCAAATTTAATCTTCTACAAATGTTGTCCTATAAACGTTTTTTATATCTTGTATATTAAGTGAGTTATTTTCATTTTTTTTTTTTTTATATAGCCATGAGTAAACCCTCACTCCTATCCATCTCACATTAACAACTAGTTAATTAGTTTATTCTAAGTTTAAATAACAAATATTGTTTTCAACAGATCCCTTTATTAAATGGGATGCATGGAAATATGTTATGTATGGTGTTATCAATTAAGGTTTTATGGTCTATACTCGAAAATGTTATTTGATTAATACAATATTCGATATTCTAACCGTTTCACACTTCACCAAAGGTTATACATGTTAATGGTTGAAATCGGGCCAATAACAGGGGTGGAGAATTAAAAAATCATAATATCTCAGTTATTATGAGCTGGATCAAAAAAGTCTGTCACGCAGGGCCTCGTCAACTAAGCAGATTTCCCATTGGTATCACACGCACTCACGCTTTGAACGAACCTCATTTTCGTCATCAAAGGCATCGATCCTAGGTAGGATCGATAAGGATTTGAGACATTTTGTTGAATATCGCGTCATGAGTACAATCTCAATAGCTGATTTCCCTTCAACCCTTTCATTGCACAAAGTCACTATAGTGGCTTGAATCAAGCCACTATAGTGACTTTGCGCAATGAAAGGATTGAAGGGAAATCTACTGAGATGTTATAGAGTCAATCTTGTTAAACATTTATTAATGTTCTACAGTTCTTTTATACACTTTTTTTAACTGGTATATTACGGGAGTTATTTGTGTTTTCAGCTTTAAGTCATAATAAGCCCCACTTCTTCTAATCAAATTTAGTTATAGTAACCATGAAGAATAAACATTATTTGAAGTTAAATTAATATAAAAATATGAAATATTGAAATTATGACTAACTAGTGGGTTGTTTTGAATGATAAAAATGGACTACAGGGAATGAGCAAAACAAAAAGTTCTTTTGAAATATATACATATGAGTTTTCCATTTTATAAATTGATTTTGGCAGATTTTCTTTAAGGGAAGTCTGCTAAAATAGTTAAATTTTTATATACTTTGTATTTTTTATTTAGTATTATTTCTTCTGCAATTTGTTAAAAACTTTGTCACTAGTAATCAGATCTTTTGTGTTTTCTTAGGCAACAAAGAAAGTGTTGAACAGCAAGAAAAAGTAATTTATAAGATAGCAAAGCAATTTGGAGGCTTACCTGCTGGAGAGAAAAATGGTGAACGTGGTTATATGCTCACGTTTGTAATCGCATATATTAGGGTAAGTTCTAATTGAGGAAAAAAATATTTACCACTTTTATTTTTATATCGTAAATTTAATAAACTTATTTTTATATGTATCTTCACTACTTATTTTATGTAATAAGAGAAAATTAGAAATAAAAATGGAATACTTATTGGCCTTAATGTTTTGAACAATAAGATATTTTCTGGAACGAATAAGATAAAAAGGTAGAAGTATTTTTTCTCAATATTAGTTGCAATCCTTAAGGAAGAACAGAATTTAGTTTTGAACAGTATGCATATTTTGTTCTTCTATATAACTCATGCTCACAGTTTCACAGATCGAAGGGCATAAGATGCAGGAGGGGATTAAATCCACCAAGGTAATGTGATGGGTCCTATGGTAAAAGCTCTGGGCTGCTATGCTAGAGGTTTTAAGTTCAAATCCTCAAGTCACAATCAACATTTTACTCAGCTGTGGGGGACATTGAGCATTGAGTTAGGACTTCTATCCATAGGCTATAAGGAAGTAGGCTATCTGTGGTCTGTAATGCCACCTTTGACAAAGAATGCAACATGCCTGATCACTTGACCTATCTTTTATGCTATGTTGCAGGCTTTGGACTTTTAAGCAATGATTATTTGTTGTATATACTTACAATATTATCTGTTAAATTAAAAAAAAACAAAAACTATCATATAACAGTAAAAATACAGGGGGGGGGGGAGATGTCAACTTCAATTGTCCATTTGTTTACCATTTTGGTCTTTAAACATTCAAAGTAGGCTAGTTTTTGAAGAAGAATGGGTACAGAAGTCATCAAAATGTTATTAAGACCCCTACACATTTAGGCCACTCATATGGAAGATCAGAGCATTTTGCTGAAGTGTCTATGGTTAATGATCACCCGTTATTAGGTACAAATGCATGTAAATTTTTTTGTATTCACATTTTACCTGTTATAAATGTGTAAAAGTGCATCGTTTGAATAGACTGACTTAATGCCAATAGTGTAAATGTTATTGGAGACGATACAAGTGGGGAGCTTCTGGTTAGAGGTTAAACTAAAGAGCTTGTTGAAAGTTTTGTTTAGTGTAAATGAATTGTTATTTTGTATTTTATGCTATTTGGATTCAGGTTGATATTATACTCCCATTTATGCAGTCTATTGGTTTTATCTAATTTCGTAATTTTTCTTCTTTTTTTTCCAGTTTTGTTATTTAGTCACATGTATGTAAATGTTATTTAGTCAGGGTAGCCTTATTTATATAAACATCCACATGATAGACAATGAGTTTTTATTGAATTTGTGATAACCATTATTGGTTTCATAAATTAAACTGGGCAAAATGAAATAATAAGAACAATGAATATACCAACAATAAAATAACAAAGAATGGAATAATAAAGAAATTAAATTTCCTTGAATACTATTACATAATGATGGCATCAAATTTATTGAGCTTGAGTTACTTTAAAATTTGAAATTAAGTCCTGCTCCACATTTGTGATTCAATATCAGATATAGGGGGGGGGGGTTGAAGAATTTTTGATGGGGAAAGCAATTATTAAATGAATTGTTGTTGAGGAAATTGTAGAAGACCTTTTTTTATAAGGGATCTTCAATGATTACTAACATGGGCATTAGCCAGGGATTGATGTTTTGTAAATATTCCATATTAAGGGATTGAATGGAGGGAATAAATATATAGCCAATAAAACAAGTCAAAGGATAGGGTTAAAAGTTCAGAACTTCTTTTAATATTCTTACTAAAAGATTCTCATGAGATGGTATGGTTAGTGTGCCAAATAGATGTATGTCGAATTTGTAGCTAGACTTTATTGTTAAATGAAAAGGCCTCTTTTCTGTTACAAACCTAGTACGCCATAGTACCTCACTATTTGTCACAACTGCAGTCTTCATAACTAAGCTGTTAGTTCCATAACATACAGAGCATTTGAATGCAAATGTAAGTAATGTGAATTGGTAAAATAAGTACAACCTTGCAAATGGCACATGCCTCCCTTTATAGGGTTTTCATCTATATGAGTGGGTAAATTTGAATGAGTTTAATTTAATTTAAAATTGAACTGAATTTTCAGTTTAATAAACCCTTTTATATCATCACCAATATGAATTATACTCTCATAAAATACAATTGTAATGCAGAAATGTATTTTATTAGTTTTCTGCATGCAGCAGACCTCCACTTCTACTCATCTCTCATTAAAAATAAGCCAAAACATCATAAAATATCTTATTTCAAGCTTAAATAAGTTGAATAGTTTTCAGGGGTGGGGGAAGGTTAGTTAAAAAAATGAAATATCTGTTGGGATTCAGATGGGAAAGTACTATATACAGTAGAACCCCTCATATCCATCACCCACGGGACCGGAGCAAGGTCGGTACACAAAAAAGGTCGGATTATCCGAGGAACAACAGAAAGTGAATAAAAACACACAGAAACGAGTAATGTACATATTTATTATAGAATATTTAATGTAAAATATTCGTACATTACAATTTCATTTAAAAAAATCGGTTATATTTTTTTGACTTAAGGAAGTTAACCTTGCTTTAGCAGAGGTATCCCTCCACTTTTTAATGCACATCTCATCCATGGGTGTTGTGTTTGGATGCTGCTCAATGTATTTCACCGCAATTTCGAAAGCCTCTTTAGCTGCCGTATGACTGATCTTTTCAGGCTCTTGTTTTTCGTCGTCCATTTCAACTTCCTCCATTTCACCTTTAAGAACTGCAGCTACGATTTGATCGTTGTCAAGTTCCTCGTTGGTGACCTCAGCCATGTCTCCTTCCAATAGCCACTCTTCTACGTTGGCTGGCTGGATTTCGCCATCAATGGCTTGTAAATCTTGGAGAATCTCCGCTTCTGTTTTGACGATTTCAGGCTCATTAGAGCTTGAACCATCATATTCCAAGGACACTTGGCCAAAGTTTTTTCCAAGAATTTCGTAGAGTGGTATCTTTTCTTCTTCCCAAGCTTGACCGACAGTATAAATAGCATCTTTTATATTGAAAGACTTCATTGCCTCAAACAGGTTACTGCCTGCTTCTGTTTGTTCTAATAAGGAGCCGACATATTTTCGTCTGTATCTCTTTTTCAACCACTTGATAACACCCTGATCCATTAGTTGGATCAAGGGTGTCACATGAGGGGGTAGAAACATTGCTCTAATGTTTCCCATTTTCAGAAGGGAGCATTGTCGAGAAGCAAGACTGCATTGAGTGGCAGATTTTTCATTTTCAAGTGTTTTTCTACATCTGGTACAATCTGGTTGTTTTCCGATGGGTATCTTCTCCGCGCTTGCCACTGTGATTCACAGAATCTTAATTCCCAGAAAAGTGACGGATAATCCGAGGAGTCGGTTAATGCGAGGTTGGATATGAGGGGTTCTACTGTAACCCATTTTGTTGAATATGTAATATTCAAAAATTTTTCTATACATTGTTTTCCTTAATTTGAATATTAAGATATTTCCATTTTTAATTTTCAGTCCTTGCCCACACTTCTATTCATCCAATTTTCATTTAAAGCAACTACATCAATAAAAATCTTATTCACAGCTTAAAAATTCTAAGTCCTGTTTACATAGGCTTCTTGTTATGGCATAAACAAGAATAGAATGCGGAAAGATAGGCAGGACCTGTATGGCAGATCTTTGTCTTTAATTTAGAATGAAGGTCTATCTATGGGATGTGATTTATAGTACCAATAGTTTTCCTCCTCTCATTCATTGTGTTTTATCTGGGGTATATGCACCTCTGATAAGTCTTTTAACATCAATTATTATACTTATTTATTTCTTGTTTATAGGACCTTGGACTTGATTGTAATGTAGTGGCTGAGTCTTTTGAAACATCAGTTCCTTGGGACAGAACTCTGACGGTGTGTAGAAATGTGAAGCACATTATTTCTGAAAAGTGCAAAAGTAAGATTCTTTATTATACATTGTTTTATTTTAAAACTATAAAACATTTTCCCACAAAAGTTTAAAATTGTATTGATTTAAACATAATACTCTTTCCTTTTACTACAGCAAACGCACACACACATACATGTTATATGTGTGTATATATATACATATATGTATATATATATATATATATATATATATATAATGATGTATATTCAGTTCTTCATTTCTGTCAAATATATGTCCTATTGCTCCTCTAGCAGCCGTAATTTTTGTTTAATTCCAAACTCCATATTTAAGTGTTCCCTGTAAATGGAATATCAAGTTCATTATCTGCCAAAATCGCATCATGAGGTGCAGAGCATTTAGAGGGGGAATAGCAAATTCAAAAGCTCTCTGTTATTATCAGTCAGATTGAAAAATATTATAAAAACAATCTTATTGCAAATTTAACTTATTACAGTTAAAGTTCCATGTAATTTTTCCCCCAATTCTAATATTATCTGAGATATTCACATTTTTTGCTTCAGTCTTTGACAATTATTATATCAAAAAAGTGATATAATAATTTGTATTGTAAATGTAATGTGCAGCAATAATTTTCTATACGTTTGTTCTCTTAACAATATATCTATATATGAATAGAGATATATTTACTATTTAGTTTTCAGCCTGCATTTCATCCTCCCCCCCTTCCTCATACAATTATTAATTAAAGTAACTGCATCAATGCACATCTCGTGTTCAGCTTAAATTTCATATATTGTTTATATAGACTTCTTATTATAAGAGAATAAAATTTCATCATAGAGTCATTGTCTATCTGCTTAAAATAAGTTAATACCGCACCTGCCTCAATGTGCTTTTTTATCTTACTTTTACAACAGTTCAATGAAATCCTTCTAGACGTTTTTAAGTGGAGAGACCATTTATTTTAATTTATATTCCATTGTTCTTAGAATGACCTGAAAGATGATGAACTCCCCCCCCTCCCCTTCTCCAAAATTTAAATTGAATTTCAGACAAATCTTACGGTTTTAACTTAAAGATGTCATATGATTTATTATGCGTTTTATAATATTGCAATGGTTTTTACAGTTTATGGTATAAAGTGGTTCCTGATATCACATCGAGTTACTCAGACTTATGACTGTGGAAGTTGTGTTTATTTTTACTTTGGGTTTAATTGGGAAGGACTTAGTGATCCTCTGAAAGTCTACTCGCGTATAGAAGAAGATGCAAGAGCTGAAATTCTCAGGTAAGTACAACAATTCATTAATTAAATTTTATTAATGGTTCAAATCTAAAATCTGTGTTCATATAGTTATTATTTCTTAAAGGGAGATAATCACAATTGCCTGTTTCACTTGATATTATTTTTATAAGGTTAACAAATAAAATTCAATATCTTCTCTAAATTTTTATTTATATTTTGATAAAAATAAAGAAAAAAATATTAGGGAAAGAATTTTAAAAAATGGCCATTATATTTTTTCACTATTCAAAAAACTAATATAGGTGTCTCTTCTTTAAAATCTTTAAAGTAAAGTATTAAATTCTGTTCATGTAATATCATAAAACATTTATGCCTTTTCTAATTCATTTCATTGGGTGGACCTTAGAGAATTTTTTATTTAGAAAATTATATTTTGTATTCAGGTTGAGGTGAAGGAGTTATATTGCCTGCTCTATTACTTTTTGAGCAAACCCCTTCCCAAAAGATTATGTATAAGGCACACATTTATTTTGTCAGTCTAGTCTGCCTAAATATGGGCCAGTTATTGTTTTGGATAAGTTTTGCACTAATTTCTTATTTAGTTGGTTCAAAGCTATGTATTTTGCCTCTGATATCAATAAACTGGCAAGACAGGATATCCTATTTCTATCTTTCAAGGGTAGCTATATCATATGTAAGTGCGGGGAATGTACGTCTTGCCTACATTTATTCACCCTTTTACCTCAGAACCTTCACATATTACCTTCCCCAAGGCGCGGTTGAACAACATGGGATACAAGCAATCACCTTGAACAAACACGCAACAGTAGGAGACATAGATACACGGCCTGGTCAGTCAGACAAGATTCCCTAAAACCCAAGTTATATGATTATTTTCCAAAGACAGCTTCTACCAACTGAATCTGTGTTGCTTTGAGGGTTGTCTATAAACAGAGTGTATACTTCTTTTTCACTTCCCACCGCTACTCAAACATCTATAAGAGGGAAAATAAGAGATCTTTTTTTGAACACTGCTTGATAATTAATTGACTAGGGCTCTTTGGTTGTATAGATCAAATCTATTAACAATCATATATGCTAGGATCTTTTACATTACTTACTGGGAGGAGTATGATTCCTCTGTAGTTTCTACTCTCATTAGTGGTCATTCTTCATCGTGTTCCATCTGTTTGGGATCCATTCCCCCCAGATCTTTTGGATTACCGGCTTAACAATTACTCCTGTGAACATTTCATTCGTACTCCTCGACCACATTTACATTAAGGCCCTCACAGAGTTCCTTATTATTCTCTGTATGCATGTGTGTGTGTGTGTATTCATTCATGCACTTACAAGCGTGCACACACACACACACACACCTCTCCTATAATTGTTATTATTTAAATGGCTGGTGAAATTGGAGTCTAATTTTAATGTTTATTGTAAATAAACATGTGTCTTTGCATCATGTCTCTCTTTTTTGTGTTTTTGCATGTGCATGTGGGTATATACTTTGCTCATTCAATATTTGTCCTTATTTTCATTGTTATTCTTTAAGCTTCCCTCGTCTCAATTCTTGTGGGGCAAGACTGTAGATACATTGAAGTTGTAGCACATTTGCAATAGTTATCATTAGGCAGTTTTTGTAGGTTATGGATTACTTTTCATTTTTCCCTGTTTGGGGAATTTTTACCTTGACAATTCTCTTGGTGTTGATTACCTCTAGACACTGATCTACCTAAATAATTGCTAGTGGTCAGAAGTTCGAAGTGGTAATGTTGGTTTGAAGTACTGGTTGATCACATTCTCATGTAAACAAAATATTATATCTAGCATCATTGAGTAGTTTTAAAAAGGAATTTTTAACTCCTTAATATTATCTATTTAGAATTTTATTACCTTATATCAATCTCAGCTTCTCTTAAGAAGAATAAAATACCATGAATTGCCTTTGTACTTTGTTTAATTTAGTTAAACTGCTTAAAATTTCTACTGACCCATGTTCCACATTATTTGAAAAAATGAAAATGAAGAGCCAAGTCCAACCACATGGCTTTGGTGCGAGGTCAGCTTGGCACATTCCCCGCTGAATTCGTTGGCATTAAAATCAAAGATCCCTAATTTATTATCTATGTAGCTTCTCAATAGCTCTCAATGATACTGAGTGGGTACTGACTCAGTGGCTGGAATACTAAACAAAATGTAGTGTGGTATTGAGTTTTGAACTTGGCACTTGTATCATAGTAATGCAGTACTTTAAACCCTGGACCACTATTCCTTAAAGATATCAATTGTGCCACAAAAACCACAAATCGGCACACCAAATTATACAGGTCCAGATTAACCCTGAATTCAGTTTTGTGGTTAATTTTAACTTCTCATTCATATTGGTTATTTTTTTATGCTCTTTTGCCTGGTATACCCTTCTGCAACTATTCAACCTTTTCACCTTAAAAATCAATGAGTCCTTTAAAGATCATTGAAAGTAATGATTTGTGAAGTCAGGCTTCAGAGTAAATTATTGTTCTTATCTCTACCCATAGTCATGGCTTAGTTGGTAGAGGAAACTAGAGATCAAGTCTCAGCAAGTGCGACAACTATTCTTATAATGAAATAAAAAAATAAATTATTATTCAAATTGACCATAATTTGACCTCAAAATATAATAACCAAGAAAGGTTATTATATTACCTGTTCTTTCTGCAGTAGTGAATTTAGTTGCTTCTAAATTTCTTAAGGGACTGGAGGTGCCCAATAAATCTTGTTCATATCATTCCACTTGTTTGCTCATTGTATTCTATTGCCACCCCCATATGGGATATATATACATGAGTTGGTTGCAGTCAGCACCTTAAACTAAATTAAAGACATTGATAATTTTGGTGTTACCGGTTGAAACTTCTCCATTATATATGTTCCTAGAAGCCTTGAAAGATAGGGATTGCTCTACTGTTAGTATGAAGATACTCTAAACATCCATTAGTAGCCAAGAAACAGACTGCATTGTAAACAAGACATACTTTCTAGTAGCACAATATTACTTTGGGAATGGCTGAAGTTGATGTGCAACCAATGGCATTAGGCTATGCACTTCAAGACAAACCCAAAAGTAATTGACAATATGTATGAGAGCCATATTGTCAATAGTCTAATTGACAATTATTTTGATAATTTAAAATATCTTAACAATTGTTTGCTCAGTGGTTACTGCCTAAATGGTCCTGTGTATGTATCATGGACCTCCTTGCATTATAAGTAATTGATTAGCATTAAGAAAAATAAACTAACAGCCCAGTAGATGGTTAGGCACCAAAACAGTTGAATTGAATGTTTTTGTACTGTTTAAAGTATACAAGATCAAAATTTGCCCTTCAGACTAGGATAATAATAAATAATCATCACTAGCTTAGTCATTAGCAAACTAAGATTTGTATTGTCCTGCTTCCAGGTCCGGTGGTTCTCTCTCTCACCACCATGGTGTTGGGAAACTAAGGGCCAGATGGTATCCAAGCCAGGTATCTCATTTGGGTGCAAGTGTTTACAGTAATACCAAAGAGTTTTTAGACCCAAAAAATATATTTGCTTCAAGGAATCTCTTACCATTGAAGAGTCATTTGTAATGAAACCAAAGATCTTTTACCAAATTAATCTAATTTGGTAAGTTCATCTGTGTTTTTGGAGCAATGTGTTCTTATTTTATTGTGGCTTTAAATTAATATAGTTTTACTTCAATTGTATTGACTTCAGGAAGGTTATGGCTATGGTATTAGAAAAGTAAACCATGAGAGGAAATTCAAATTTATAATCATTTCTTGTATACTTATCAATAGAGGATGATATTTAATAGTTTTCATTAATTCAGAACTAACTTTGGATTGGTACTTTTTAATTTTTGATGAGGTATTATTTGAAAATAAACTCCTTAATTATTTCCCTTTTCTTTGTCATATTGTTACTAAACAGAGAGAATTGTTACTAATTTGTAATTATGGATCAAACTGGTTCTTCCAATGTGAGATTTATTTAGCACCAAGTTGATTTTTCTTTTTTTTAATCTGGTCATTCAATCTTTAAACTCTGGTCTCTCAGAAGAGAAGTACTAATTTGATTGAATAAGGTCTGATTTCATTGGTTTATTTGAGGTCCCACTAAAAAAAAACCTTGCCTTAGAATGGGATGGAACAACATATAGATAATCCCATTAAGTGGGAGTAAAACAATAAGTATAACAAATTGTTTATTACCTGCTCATTGTCCATAATAACTCTTAAGCAGTAGCTACCTCTCATGGCTTTACGTTCACTTTACTGTTGAATGTTTCTTGTTTCTGATAGAATTAGGTGTGCGAAATAAACAAAAAAAGTATTCGAAAGTTATCATATAGTTACCGTCTTTGTACGAAGTTATAATGTGATGATTATGTGTTCAAACTACTTATGTGCAAAATGCTATTATTATAAAAGCTAAAAACCAAATGAATAATGTGTATGTATGTGTTTATGTTTTATTTGTATTTATGAACTTGTCTTTGTTTGAATAGTCATTCCTTGTGATTGTATATTTACTTTTTATGTTAGAAATCTGAGTTTTAAGTTACCAAAATCAAAAAGTTTGTCATCTAAGCCAAAAATTTAGATCTTAAGTATACACATTTCCTAATGTAGTCATATTACTGTAGTGATGTTCTACATTTTTTAATTTTTTGTTTTGCTAATGAAAATTTTGCTGATTAATTATGGTTTTACTTCATTATATTCCTAGTCGTGTGTATGTTTTAACCATTCCCTTGTATATTCATGTCAACTTTCTCCTTGTTTCTAACAGAACCCCATATCTCAAAGCAGAATGTAAAAAAAACTTAATTTGGATTACTGATCTTTTTTTTTTCTTTTTCTATGAAGGTGCTTAAAAAGTATTATAAAATATGAAAAATTCTAGGGATCTTTAAAAAAAAAAGAGAAGTCAATTACTCTATCATAATGAAAATGAATGTTCATTCATAAATTTCACTGCAATATTTTTAATTTTTATGAGTAAGCATTGAAGCTGCTTTCAGGTCTTCTTCAGCCCCAACAGGAATTTTGTCTGTGTTGTACTAAATTAATATTGACTACTTGATTAACTATTTTTTCTGTAAGAACTGAAGAAGACATGGGAAGAAGTCAAAAGGTTCTCGAGCAAAATATTTCAGTGGAATTTGTTAATATTCAAGTCACCTTTAACTGTGGAAAGCCACTAAAGTGGCTTTGCACAATGAAAGGGTAAATCATGGATTCTAAGGCCATAACCTCATCCTTTATTCTGAACTAAATGAAACTGAATATTATGTTAAGTATAGAGCAGGGGAGCTGGTCCTATAACTTGTTTACTAATTTATACCCCCCCCCCCCAACTAAAGCCTTAAAATCTGCATGAAATGTAAATTCATCTTTAATGAAAAATAATTTTTTTGAAGTAATCTTGAAAAAAGATAATTGAAATATTCCAATTGCTTTTAGAATTCATGACGAAACAAATGAATCAGGGAACATTCCTGTGATTTAAAGAGATATATCCATTATATTTTTCATTTGTAAAAAATAGGTTCTTTAGTTTAATTCTGCAACCATACTTGAAAATTAAGAAATCCCAACACTTATTTCTGTGTTGTAAATAGCATGGAGTGTTTTCATGCAAATAGTACTAAATTATAAAGTAGGACCAAAAAATGTTATAGTCAAAGGAATGCTCAAATATCAATGAAATTTATCCTTGTCATTCATGAATCATAAAATATTGAATTTCAATATGCAATGAACATGAGGATGGATGGAACTCAGGATATAATAAAGGACCTCAGGATTAAAACCCTTAATACCAGTATACTCTATAAAAGAATCATACCATTGAATGTAATGTCTGCCTAACTAGGGTGGAAGATCTAATCGAATTTTACTTTATCAAGATATTTTCTCCACAAAATCCAATCATTATAATAAATAAGATATTTATAGAAGGAAAACAAAAATAAAAAGGAATAAGAAATAAATTAATCAAATCTGTTTTTGTTTGAGATTATGAGCTATTTAACTTCTTTATTATCATTTTTTATAGAAACACATTTCTTTCTTTTTTTTTATTTCGAAAAAATAACTGGTATGGAAAAGTTTGTTAAACCCATTTAATATTTCCATAGTAAGCGTAATAGTGCTTGAAGTGGTAATACAAAAAGTCTAATTTAAAATCACTAGTCAACTGCATCCAGTCAACAAAATTTTTTCTTATATCTATTATTTTCATTTATTTTCACATTTTTCATATTAGCCAACTAGGAATGAATAATTTATTTACAAGCGCAACTTCAGTTAATGAAGCCGTCACAGCAGTGCTATATCTGCTTAGAATGATCCTAACAAATAATATTTACAACATACAAGCTCTTATAAAGAGTACATATTTCAATTCCTCATAATGAATAGGAAATATCCATTTATGTTTATGAAATTATATATATATTTTATATAAATGTGTATATATATAATCTTTTTATATATATTTTTATTTTTTTTATAAATTATATTTTTTAATGAAGTAGTATTTTCACATCAACAAATGAATTGATTATACAAGGACCAACACGTATATGCCACACAGACATTAACAGTGATAAAAATACTAGTGACTATTCATTAACTCATAACACCAAGATCATTTCTCATTTTAGCTTTACAGCAAAACGACTAGGCTAAAAAAAAAAAAAAATTAAAACTAAACAAATATAATAGGTTAATAATTTAATCAGTTTTTTTTTTAATGGACACGAATTGCTTTTTTAAACATTCATTTTTAATAAACAGTGTAAAAAAGAAATAATATAAATATTACTTGAACTGGTGTTTAGAGAAATATAGTTAATAATTTTGAAAATAAAAAAATATATTTGAATTAATCTTCATATTACGAAAGATTTAAGCCCATGACATAACTCAACAAATGAACAATTAATTAAATAACTAAGTGATCAGCAACTTATTTTCGCTTCACAGGTTTTCCTTGAGTCACATTAATCAAAAACATGAATTGCACTATCTGTAATTTGTTTGTATTATTTTATTAACTAATGTACTGCTAACTTATATTTACAGTCTAAGGAAAAATATACATACATGAAATAATACATATCTACAAAATTGAAACGGAACAATGATCACCATTTAAGGAAATATCACAACATTTTTGTTTAATAATAAATTTATATACGTTAAAAAAAAACAAAAAAAAAAACTTCATTGTAATTATAAAACATGTAAAGCGAAAATTTACAAATATATACATATTCATTCAACTTTGCATCATTTTATTAAAATAAATGAACTGAAAATATATGTGTTGATATAAAATATATATGTACACATACATTTAAGATAATGAAAAAATATACATGTATAAGATACTACGACATATATTCACATGACTGTCTTTTATATACACATAAACTATCATGTAACATACAATTACATACATATTTTCTACCTATGAAATACCTTTGGTAATGTGTTATGTTTGGACATAACTAAATAAGAATTATAAAAATATTGAACCCGTAGTGAGAAGGTTCTTTAAAGGGAGTTATCTCTTGCAGTTGGTTCGATCCACAGTACTGTTCGTAGTCCATTCAGGGTCATTAGGATCTTCTCCTACAAAAGATTCTGCTGAATCAGTTGACACACTTCCAGGTGAAACCGGTGCAGCAGAACTCTGTGAAAAAAAGAACTTATTTTAACCAAACCAAAAATGACATTTTATTATATTAAAGAATGAAATAATATAAAATTACAATATATCTATAATAAAAGAGAAAACAAATTTCTTAAATGCACAATAGGGTGAGAGACATGTTTCACTCAAAGAATGAAATAATATAAAATTACAATATATCTATAATAAAAGAGAAAACAAATTTCTTAAATGCACAATAGGGTGAGAGACATGTTTCACTCATAAGTACTCCGGGATACGGGGCCACCTCCTAGTAGTCCGTTCGCAGGCTGCAAATTATAAAAGAGACTAAAAAATTTTCAAAATTGAACAAAATAGTCCAACCACAATATAAACATTACTGTTATATTTTCATATTGTTGAAATGTGACCTCAATTCAATCTTCCTTGAAGATGAAAAACATGAAATATCTTCCACCAATTTATTTTCCTCTCCATATGTCACATCCTCTACAACGCCTCTTCAGTAGAACACTTATAAAAAGATTCAACTTTACCAACGAGGCAGGTAATGACAAAAATGTAACCAAGTGGAAGATAAAAGAAAATATCCATATTATGCAAACAAGAAAACTGAGATAAGGAATTTTTTACATGGCATATTTATCAAATATCTAAATAAATAGCATGTTGATTAGATGTAGATGTAACTATGCTTCTTCTACAATCGATTTTTCAAAACTCAAACCTTTTTATGTAATCGGATTTTACACTGTTCATCATTTTAAGGTATCAATGTTATCAGCTGATTGGTGTTGTACGTATCCGTTTTTATCGGTCATGACCTTTTGTATCAGGTTCTTACTAAGGAAGAAATAGAATACAGAGTGTGATAAATGATTTCCACCGGACATCAGTGCATCAAGTGTCACAGATAGAACTGCATTATGAATAGGCATTTGGTCTTTGTACATTAATTATATGTATCGAGGATATCTATCTTACTATTTGACATGGAAAATATGCTTGAATAAGCTCATTACCATGACAAAAATTTTCCTTATAAGTTAATAATTTAAAAACAAAACTATTACTCATTTTAATTAAAGAAGTAGTTTAAGAAATTTATGATTAATAGAAGTTGATGGGTATTAAGGATTACTTACCATTAATTTTCTTTATAATTAATATATATTTATTAACGTCCACTTTTTGCAACTAAGGCTAATTGAGAAGGGTTATCTACAGGTTACCACCCTTTTCTAGCCAGGGTGGGGCTTAGGATTTTATTACTAAGGATGTTCAAGGTGTTTAACTGTTGTCATAATGTACTAACTAAATATATATTAGTTAGTATATTATGACAGCAGTTAAACACCTGGAACGACAACTCTGAATAAGCTGTGTGTCATGTTTTCTATATTTGGAATATTAGTAAAAATGTATGTACTCAAATCTTGACCATTTTCATACCATAGCAAGAGGTCCAGGGACTTAAGCTAAACTTCATAAATTAGGTGGATTAATAGCTGATCATGAAAATTGGATGAACACCAATTAGCGTTTACTTGCTTAAGATCGAATGCTATTTATACTAATAAAAATATTTAAAAGAATCAAATTAATATTCTGTAAAAACCCAAGGTGTTTGAATCTTCTCTATACTTTATATTTACCTTTCTAATTTGATGGTTTCCTTAATGTAATATATAAGAACAGATTACAAGAAAAATTGTTAAATGTGTAAGACCACTTTTGAATAAATAACAATAATTAATAATTTTTACAAACCTCTCTGGTGATACCTTTTTGAAACCTCATTTTATTGGCAAATTTCATTAAAATTATTTATGTATAATATATAAAACTACTTTGCAACAAAAATATCTAAATATGTCTGAAACTTGTACTTTTGTTTTTAAATTTTATTTTTTTAAATTTATTATGAATAATTCCATTTTTCTTAGATAGTACTTTAAATATGACCATGAATAATAAATGACTTCTTAATAACAATGTACCTAGTCTAATCAGCTGCATTTAGCCATATTTTTATCATTTTGAGCTCATTCACTATGTTAGTAGTTAGCAAATGGGAATTAATAAAACAAACAAGTTTTTTTTTTTTAATTTTTAGTTTTCATATTCACAATACTTCCCATTAGCCTCATATTAGTAAACAAATGTATGCTCATGCTTAGAGTAAGCACAATTGCCAAAAATAAGTACTTTTAATTTATTATTTCGACATAATATACCTATGGAAATATCAAAAAGTCCGTCTTGCAGGAGCTGTTTAAATAACGGTTTTTCTGTGGTCCCTACAATTTAGGGAACACGTTTAAGATTCATCATTCAAACAGTATTTAAGAGTTTGGTCTCAGCAAAGATAACTAGCAGAGTGTTAAGTGTAACCAGATTTACCCTGTAACTACATTGACAAGTATAACGCTTAGCCAGGTACAAATAGTGTACTTTAGTGCTAACTAAAATTCATAATTAAATAAAAAAGTAATAAGGTATACTTCAAATGAAGCATTAATAAGATAAGAACCTGGGTTCCCACCACAGAAATTATAATTGATTCTTGTTTTTGCTTAATGATTTATAAAACATTATAATTACTTTATCACACTCCTCACTTCAGCTTTGACATAGATATGAAGGATTTTTTGTGTAATTTTGTTATGAGGGCGACCTCAATAGCTACTTTTTCCAAATAAAACTCAAATCAAATTTCGTTAAATGTCAGTCTTACAAAAAAGTTGCTTTGATCAAAACTTGTAAATTAAATTCAATAATTTATAACATTTATTAGCAGATTTCCCTTAAGGGAAATCAGCTATTGAGGTCGTACTCATGACACGATTTTCGAAAAATTTCTTCAAATGTCCATCGATCCTACCCAGGAGATGACGATAATGAGGTCCGTTCAAAATTATATATATATATATATATATATATATATATATATATATATATACACATATATATTTGTCTGTTAACGCTCTAGCGGTCGCAATTTTTGTTTGATCGTTACCAAACTCGATATTTAACCGTTTTATGTAAAAAGAGTGAAAAAGTTCGTTAATGGCTGAAATCGGACCAGAGGGAGGGGGGATTTTCGAAATATCTCCGTTATTATGCATCACATCGAAAAATTGTATATAACCAATCTTATTGCAAATTAAATTTACTATAAATATTGTTATATACGTTTATTCTCTATCTTGAATATTAACCGAGATATTTGCATTTTTAAGTTTTCAGCAAACCGCCACTTCTACTCATGTTACGTAAACAATACTCTGCTACATAATAAATCACATTATTGGAAGTTTAAATACAAATAAAAAATTGTATTCAAGAGACCTTTATTATACGAGATACATGCAAATATGTCCTGGTGACTCCACCCCCCCCCCATCTTAAAGATTTGGACTACTAAAATTTTATTGATTGAGATAACAATTATGCTGACTCATTATTAATTACAGTACTAGATATAGTAAATAGTTCTCAATAAAATTAATGTGTTATATTCTGATATATTTCAGTAATTGTTTTTCTTTCCGGTGTGAGGCGGGCAGACCCGTTTGTTTACATTTCTAACCTAACACGTCCTGTCAGCAGGTTATTGAAATTGGATGAAACATTTCTTATTTCCGTTTGTATTTATTCACGGTGTTGTTGTGTTACCAGTATGTATATTTATTTCTAAACTTCACGAGGGAAATCTGCTTAGTTTACGCAGCCCCTGCGTAACGGGCTTTTGTATTTTGTCAATAAGTTATAACATTCTTTGATCTGGCTCATAATACTGGGGATATTTAATTTTTTTTATTTAAACCCACTATAAACCTGCCCTGGGGCTTATTCTTGCCATTAACTGTCTTAAAAATTTGAAATCTTGTCTGTCTGTCGGTTTTTTACAGAATCACTTAAAAGTGGCTCAGAGGAATTCTAAACTATCAAATCTTATGTTCGTGTGTTAACTATCCCAAGGTACAACATAGGCTATATGAGAATCTGGATTGCTTGGAGAGAGAAAAATACGTCCAAATCTCTCTTCAAGTACACAATATTTTTCACTTCCAACAACACTGCTGTGAATCTAAATTCCCCAATAGGGGGGGGGTGAAGGTTAATTTAACTGAAAAGAAATAAAGAACGAATGGTGTTTAGAGGACCGGAATATTAGGTGCAAAATGCTAATACATGTATTAATTTAGAAATGAATTTTGGCACTATACACTATATTATGGCTTCTACTAAAAGTAGGAATGAGGACTTGGAATACCCTTAATAAATTTACATGGGAAACCATTTTTATAAGATGGGTAATATGGCTAGAATATGACGGGATGATTTTGTACATCTATCATTATATTTAAACAGGAAACAATTTCTATTTCAACCTGGCATTGACGGGTAAAACGGCTAGTGTGAGTGTGTGTATAGTGGTGGGAAAAAGTATTTGCACATCACGTTTAAAAAACTTCACTTTCCTTTACAAAAGTAAAAAGTATTTTAAAAACTGGAAAAAAAAACTTTTTAAAAAATAAACAAATATTCTTTATAATTAAACAAAAAACTAAATAATAAAAGTGCTTGGAAGAAAGTATTTGCACATTTCCATGTGTACATCTTAAAACTGTTTTAATATTTTGTAGAGTCCTTTGCATCAATAAATTGCCTGAAGATGTTTGGATATTGAATTTACTAGGTTTTTAATTAAATCTAGGTTGATTTTTTCCCATTCTTGAACCAGAAGTAGTTTAAGATGATGCCCTCAATGATATGGTGTTTTCTTAAATTTTGGTCATGGGCATTCCATAAATTTCCAGTTATATTTATATTTGGTGACTGAAAAGTGTGGAGGATTAAATATTAATCCACTCCTTTGTTATCCACACAGCATGTTTTGAGCCATCCTCCTGAAATATGTACTGATCCTGGATTCATATTTTTGCAGCACTACCACGCAAAATGTTAATGCAGTCTTCTGTATTTAAATTCTTTAATACTCACAAGATTATCCCACTCCATGGTAAGGAACACAGCCCCATTCCACAACAAACCTTCTACCATACTAAAACACTTTGCTTCTTTAGATCTTTATTAAAACATTGCAAAATTGTCTTCCGACCATCTGACCCAAACAAATTAAATTTGCTTTCACCAAAAAACACAATATTTTTCTCAAATCTTAAAGTTTTCTTTAAATATTCCCTAACAAAAGGAAGGCGATTTTTGCTACTTGTTTCACTGATGTATGACTTCTTTCTTGGCACTCTACCATAGAGTCCTTTAAAATTCAGGAAATATTTTATTACTCTGCCACTAACCTGGTCTCTAGATATTGATTGGATCATTGCAACCAGCTCCTGAGAACTTATATGGTTTTTTTTTTAAGTGGTTCATTTTTTTCTTTTCTTCTTTAACCTGGAATTTTAACTTTTTTGGAAGTCCTTAAATTCTCAGGATTTCAGTGGTACCAGGTTCCTCATATTTCAAAATTCACCCCTAAGAGATCACTGAACTGACGGTATGTTTTTGCAGATTCTTCACGAAATTAAATTTTTCTAGCACACAATTCACTTTTCTTTGGTATGAAAATTGTCTGTAGACTGAACAAACTGACTGAAAGTTAAGAGAATACTGATAATAAAGGAATAGAGATAAATTAGTAAACAAACATACATGTGATAACAAAGATTTTAGAAAATTAAGAGTTTTCAGTGAATCATAGAAGATCAAGAGTGCAAATACTTTATTCCAGGCACTTTTATTATTTTAATTTTGTAAAGTACATAGTTTTTCTTTCCTTGAACTCGTTTATAAAAATGATGTACACAAATATTTATTTCTAACACTGTGCACCCACATTCACATAAAGGATTTATAACTGGAAATAACCAATGCTGCAAGGGAAAAATAAAAACAACAGATTAACAGGTATAGAGTAGTCATTTAAGATTCATGTGAAACTCAGCAGAAGGTGGGATAAGTAGGAGTGGGTTTTACTTTCATAAGTAATAATTTAAGTAATTACTTTAATTTTAATTCTTAAACTTCTACAAAGTAAACGATCAGCTGCTAATTAGGGTAAGTACTGTTTTTTCCTTTCCAGAAGTTGTACTTGTTTTTGATCAAATAGAAAAATTAATAAATCAACAATTCTGAATATATAAGAGAATTTAACTCTGTGCAAAGTGAAGGTCATGTAGGTCTGGCAAATATGGCTTAGAAAATAGAAATATTTAACGTAAAATGATTATTTCATTCTGTAACACTTGGTAACAAACTTTTATGAAATTAAAGTGCCCTTTAAAAGAACACACACCATACACAACCAACTTTTAATATGGAATTTCAAGTTTATTGATTTAGACAACAATCAAATACAATCGAGCCAGGGTTATCCAGTAGAAGTCACAGTTCACTTAGTTTGGGGTAAATGTAGAATCATTTTGTTAATGACCAAAATAGAATGAGGTGAATTTTAAAGAATAGAGAAATACCTGCTCTTACGTGTCTCAAAGAAAAAAACATTATAAAAGACAAGTTGATCGGTAATATAAATTCCCCTAATATTAAGTTAGTTACAAGTAATACTCATACGATTTTCACAATAGCATAATACATGTATAATACTATACAATAACATGTGTTATGTACAGCTAAAATACCATTTATTTTTTACATTGGGCCTTTGCTGAATGGGATACAAGAAATTGAAGGTGTGCTACAAGAAAAATATCAAGCCATTTCAACAACAAAATATCATTTTGATTTGTCCTTTATAAATTACTCAAGTATTTGTATTATAGAATTATTTATGGGAAATCTGCTTAGTTTATAGAACAACTCTAAATATAGACAATCAATCTTTTCAGATTTTAAATAATTTTATTATTATGAAATTCATATTTTTAATAATCGCATTATACAGCAGATTTCCCTCTTGGGTGGTGCTCTAGTACCACACTGATGGTATTATCTGATATTCTATTCTCTATTTCTCCCAAAAATGGAGCCTATGTATGTAAGCAAGACAAGGTATGTTTATTGATACAGTAGCTTTAAGTGAACACTATACATGTAGAAGCGGGAGTTAACTAAAGACTGAAAACTAAAAAAATACAAATTAATAACTCTGTAAATAGTCGAGTAAGAGAACAACTAATATAAAATATTAAATTTTCAACAAGCTTAATCATAAAACATTTTTTTTTATTCAAGTCATAATAAACAGATACTTCTGCCCTTCTCTAAACCCTAATTCCTCCTTTATTGAAAACATGATGTCATATTTAGGCCTGGAATAAGACAGTTTGTAACATATTGCTACTGTAAGATGCGTAAAAATGGAGAGAGATCAGTTTACTCAGAAACGCAAAGAACAATAATTATAGGAAATTAAATTTCTAATATGATTGGTATCAAACAAACATTTGTTGCTCATCTTAAAATAATAATACGCTAAAATTAAATTGCTGTTTGTTTTATTATTATTTGTTTATTTATTAATTTTGATTTCTTTTTTTTGAAAAATGATTGCTAAGATATATTGAAAAGATGCATCTGTGACATAAAAAAGCCTTTTTTTCTGTCCTAAAATTTATTTTTATCAAAAGGCTTGTATCTTGTAAATAATTAGAAGAATAATAAATGTTTTACCATTGAAATGTAAAGATTGAATTAACCCTAAGCACTAATCCTCCCCATTTCATAAAAATTACTATTCTGTTGCCATTCTAATGTTTTACCCATTAAGTTATTATTAATTGGATAAATATTTAATTTAATTTAATGTTTATAACAGTCTCGAATTTTAACATTACAGATGTAAATAACTTAGGTTTAATAATAAATAATACGAGTCTCTGATGATGTTTCAAACATTCTATTGTAGAGAGGTATGAGGAGGTAACCAAAAGTTGGAAACAATCCTTTTATATTTCGCATAAGAGAATAACTTTCCAATGATAAAATACATTTTCTATATACAATTTCCTGAATACATCTAATATCTTGGTGTTGGCTCGTTTTAGTTTTGATGTAAATGTCCTCTCCTGTTGGTAGTAGTAAAGTGGAGCACATGCTGATAATAATAACTTTTAATACACATACAAACATCTTAGCAATTCTATTTAGGCATTCTGGTCTAAATTGAAGTAAGATTTGTTTGGTGATCAGAAATTAAAACAACCTTTTAAGTATATGAATGAAAAGAACATTTAATTACATGCATATATATGCCATTGAATAAACTGGATAAAATGTGTGTTAAGGTAAACATCGTTTACTCTTTTCAGTTTTTCGATATGACCAATTATTAACAAAGGTATTAGCAAACAAACCTTTTGATAAACCCATATTCCCATTTGAAAAATCGAAGTACTGGAATTTGTTCAACAAACTACTTTTGCTGAATATATTGAAAATTAGATCACTCAAGCTACTATTAATTACACAACTTTTTAATTCCATGTACGACATAAAGGAAGTATTATAATTTTGAAAATTTTTGGTTTTCAAATTTCAATGGTATTATATGTTTTGACTCTCCTCCGAACCCATTTTGACTAATTTCAGCATAGCACCTTCGTGTATTTCTTATATCTCAAAAACCACCAGCTAACCTTAGAATGTTTAAATTTCATATCTGGAATTGTAATGTCTTGTTCTGCATTTCTCATTTACATCAAAAGGTTTAGAGGATGACAACAAAAAATAAAAAAAAATACGAATTTTCTCCATACATATTGGATATGAAAAATGTGTAAGGCATGTTTTGTGTTTATTATAAAAATATTTATAAATTATGTTCTATGACATTTTTCTATCTGATGCTTCATCACTTCGAAATAAAATAATTTTAAATGATAAACATTTTGTTTATTAATATAATTTGTTTGTAGTACAAGGAAATCATGTCCTACATCATGTGATTCAGAAACAAACAAATAGGTAATAATTTAATTATAGGAATTTTCTAATTATACTTCGGGGGAGGGGAATCAGTATTTTATAAGACTAAAAATGTTGGTAAAGATACAATTTTCTTTGTACAAATTTGAATATGTTAGTTAAATCCAATGTTGCGTATTTGCTCCCCCTCCCCAAATGTGGCAATAAAGTCCTTTGAAGCTGCAGTGTATGTTCACATAAAAACAGAAGTCTGTCTCAAAGCTGTAATCATGCAATGACTTTAAAAAGATGAACAGCCACATTTTAGACTAATGTACAAGAACAGTAGTGCACTGAGTTTTGGAAAAGAAGTAGAACAGCGTACATGTATAGCGCCACATTATCATCACAGCTCTTGCACTTGCTGCCTAACATTAACATAACCTTCCACCACTTATGTATAGCAATCAGTGGTGTCTTCAGCTTAAAAGCTGTACATAAGAATTGGCCTAAACATGCCTTAATGCACTTACAGTTTTTGCTGAACCCATTTAGAAAACTCATCAGAGTTGTAGCTTAATCAATTCCATATCATTAATTAGATTTTGTTCCTTGGATTAAACACCTTGATTTCATTCAGGAACCAATTGAGTTTCATATCAGTTCATGGCTAAATGTAGAGGAAACCCTTAAATGTTAAACATATATCAATCAAAAAGTGCTAAATCTCGGGAATAGATATTAAAGTGATAACCAACAAAATTGTGTTATCAACAGGTACGTGTAATATCCATTAAAGTGGAAATTTACATGATTTGCTTTATTAATATGTTTAGTTTGATTTCAAATACCTTGAATGCAAATAAAATAAAACTAAATTAAAAAAATGAACCTTTTCCATGTAAATATTTATATCTCTTTCCTTCTGTAATTCAACTCCATTGTAAACACAGGTTTTAATCTTGATTGAAAGGATTCCTGTAAAATATTTTCTCTTTTTTTTCAAAGCTGAAAAGCTTTGACAAATCCTCTCCCTTTAAAATCCTTCCAAAATTTAAGGCGTGTTAGATAAACATAATTATCCAAAGGCACACATTACACAAGTAAATATAGTATTTCCATATGGACTAAGAATAGTGCATACCAATTACTTTTCTCATGATCAGTATTTTGTTTTATGACTTGAATAAATCACATTGTAGCCAATCTCCAAAAACAAAATAGTACAAAAATAAATAGAACAAAAGAGTTAACGGGGAAAAGGAAAAACAATGAAAAAGAGTAAACTAAAGGTGTAAATGGAAATGGTTTATTTAAAAAACAGAAATAACAAAATAATTTCATATCACAGAAATCTATTAGATAAGAGGCTGAACATATTAAGTAAACACAAAGTGACATGCTTCCAGAAAATGCATGTATCATTCCTGTAAATAGTATTAAATTTTTTTGACTCCTAAAATGGCTAAAAGTATAAAAATAAATATATTATTTCAGTAATTTAAACCTATTTCTTAAAAGGATTCCTTTTTATTTTAATTGGATTTTAATTTTATATTTTAATTATTAAAAAATCATAGAAAGAATTCCTTCCTTGAACATTTTTTTCAAATTCATTTTTGCATACACGAATGGCTTCTACATTGGTCAAAAATACCACTTCTGTCCTTCTACGATAGGAAACAGAAATTGTCATGAAGTATACAATTGTACAGGGACACTTCTCCTACTTTCTTAAATATTGGGTCAAATATTTCTTGAATAATTTTGTTTAAGTAGATCATTTTTGAGTATGAAATAGCAGAAATATCATCAAATGTATTAAGAACTAGATTATTTAAGAGGAGTTTTAGCTTTAATATAGAAAAATAGAATATTTAAGAGGAATTTTAGCTATTATATAGAGAAATAGATTATTTAAGAGGAGTTTTAGCTATTATATAGAGAAATGGATTATTTAAGAGGAGTTTAAGCTATTATATAGAGAAATGGATTATTTAAGAGGAGTTTTAGCTATTATATAGAGAAATAGATTATTTAAGAGGAGTTTTAGCTATTATATAGAGAAACGGATTATTTAAGAGGAGTTTTAGCTATTATATAGAGAAATGGATTATTTAAGAGGAGTTTAAGCTATTATATAGAGAAATTGATTATTTAAGAGGAGTTTTTGCTATTATATAGAGAAACAAACACAGACCCAGAATTAAAAAAAAAAAAAAAAAAAATAAAAAAAAAATGATTTGGGGATCTTGGAGTAAAAATTGAAGTCTCATCCGAGCATTGATGTTCAGACCAACCTTAAAAGTCTTTAAAGAGCTACAATATATAGAAAGTAAAAGATTTGGTAGATACTGCAAAAGTTAAAATCCAATACAAGACATTGCATAAACAATGAATTTAAAGGAATTCTAGGATATAATTTTTTTTGTGAAACACTAAAATTCTGTTCAGCTTTATTTATTAAAAAGATATTAAATGATAAAATGAAAAATACCTGATAAGAAGAGTTGTTAGGAGGAGGGTGTTGATAATCTCCACTTTCAACCATCTTTCTGTACTCCTCTTCACTCAAAGGGAATTTCCTTCTCTCATAGGGCTCCACCTTTAAAAATATTAATAAATGTAAAACAAAAATATCTCAAACTAATTACATTAACTTCAAAACATATTATGTGCAATCTTAAAAATTTTAATGTAGATTAATAATTTAACTTATTATTTTTATTTGGAAGGAAAAGCTTTTCATAATTATCAACCTTTAATTGATTATTGAACCTTGGATTTAATGTCCAGTACTTTACCATTTAAGCTATAGTCGCAAGTACCAGCTAGCATGATAAACCTCTCTCTTCTATCCACACAGCCAAAGACTTTGGATGCACTACATCAAGTGATATAAATTAACTTAATTTAGACAATAAATGGCTTAAAAAGTAGGATGTCCCACCAAGTGTAAAACCTAAACTTCATTGATTTTTTGGTTGAAATACATGATTATTAAATAATTAATAATTTAATTGTTTTTAAATTTTTAATTGCAGAAAAGAAGTTGTTCGCACCAAAGTTGGTTCTTGTGAAGTGAAAGTCATGAATAAAATTATTTGCACAAGTGAGCTAGTCCCTCCAAATAAAAATTGATTATATGTTACTAGACACTTTCTTATCTGAAGTCAATCAATATATGAATTTAAAGGTACATAAAATTTGTTGGAAATATTGATGCAAAGAATACAAATAAAAAAAAAATAGAACATTATAATCTGGTGATTTCTCACCAAAAAAAAGTTTAAAATAATATATTAAAAAAAAGAAGAAAAGTTTAATTTAATAAATAATACAAATTGTAATTATAAAACTAATAAAAACAAAAGACCATGTTGTTTTCATGCCTTTCTAGCTGAAAAATAATCTAACAATACCTCTGATATAACTGTAGGGATTTGAGAACTGCTTATAGTTCTCCTCCTTCCAGTCTCAGTAGTATCACAGGAAGTTGAAGGGGGACTTGTTATCACAACAGGTTCTAGTATAAGAGGTGCAGGCGTATCGTCCCTAGGAGACATGTTTTCTGAAACACCAGCTACAGAGATAAGAAATACACTTAAAATGAACAGTGAATATTAAATATGTACAATTATTCAGATATGAATTTATATCTTACAAACTAAGGTACTCGACACTACTCCGGGAAATAATTAAAGTCAGAAAAATTTATCTAGATGTTTTTTCTATCTTCCTAGCTCTTTTAGAACTAGGGTATCATTGGCAGATATTCAAAAAAAACTATGCGTCATAGTCATAGGACTTTACTCTTTTTTCTTCAAAGAGTAAATTTAATCACTCCACTCTCACTAATTAAAATAAAATGAGGCCTATGACTCATAGTTATTGGGGGCTCAGGTTGGTCATGTGAGTAAAAGCAGAGGCCTTAATCTCAGAGTGGAGAGTTCAATTCTCGTCTGGGTAATAAGAATTTATTTAGTGAAGAACTTGTTAAATAGAATCCTTAGTCCCACCATGGCTAGAAATAATAATAATAATTATCAATATATGTCAGTTTCAGGAAGTTAACCTGAGTACATTACATAAGATCGAGTGATAGCTTCGTCTTTAAAGAACTGGTTAAACTTGATGAGGGGTTTACAGCTTTGAACTTCAAATGTAGTAATAATCCTGAAGTTAAAGATGATTCCCATTTTTGTTTTTAGTTTGTCATTTGGTTGAAGGTTAAATAACTAATCATTTTACTTTAACATAAAAAAAAGTGCTGGCAAAAGCCTTCAAATTTTAGTTGATGTTTATGGACCAATTTTAGTTGATGTTTCTCAAGCTGATCAAATGTGTCGGAAGTGGTTATCTTGGTTTAAAAGTAGTGATTTTGAGCTGGACAGCCAACAAAATTTTTCGAATGATGTAGAATTAGAATTATTGCTTGATAAAACTCCATGCAAAACATCAAATACTTTCAATCATGTATCATTTTTGTAATATAAAACCTCAATTTTCAAAAACATTCGCTTAAAATTTAATTCAAACTCTCTCTCACTATATATATATATATATATATATATATATATATATATATATATATATATATATATATATATATATATATATATTTATATATATATACATACACACACACACACACACACACACACACACACACACGAACCACAGATTCTCACCCTTTTCTAGTCAGGGCAATGTGTGGAATATATTATTTAGTGAATCCACTAAATAAATTCCTGAAAAGAAATAGAATCCTTGGCAAAAAGTTATTCAGTATTAAGTCATACAAGGCTAAGTTGAACCCCATAAATAATATATTAAAACCAATTCTAACCTGGTGTATTAGGCCCACTTGAATCTGCTCTAGAATCTGTCCTCCGTTGAGCTCGCCCTCGAGAGAGACCTCCAGGTAGTTTTAGGTAACTAAGGAATCTTTTCTTTTCATCTATTTGACATCTTTCATGTCGAGCTACAGCAGCTTCATCACTATTATCTTCTTCCACCTGAAAATGTAATAATGAATAAATAATCAAGCATTGCTGTCTAAAGGGGGATGACAAGTTAAACTGAACAATATAAACTACTTTGTGTGATAACTTCACATATTATCTCCTCAAGTAATGAAAGTTTTACAATTTAGAAAATTCTTTTACATTTCATTAACCTAAACAAATGAGAATAGAACAGAGATAGGATATGATTCCTAGCTTTCTATTATGGCACATCTTATTGTAAGTTTAAATATCAAATATTGTTATCATTGGATTTTTAATGAGTGAGATACATGCAAATATATTTGTTATGATGTCAAGTCAATATAAGATTCTATATAATATTCTAGACTAGATAATTTTTATTTGATCAATACTATACTCTATATTAAACAGTTTCATGCTAAACTAAAAATCGTATTTGATAAAAACTGAAATTAGACCATGAACAGGGGGGGGGATCAAAAAATTGTATCAAAAAATCACTAATCCTGTTGTATAATATAGGATTTTTATTTTGATCGTGGAACCAATATCGATTTGAGAAATTGAGAGGTAATGTGATATAGCTCAATATCACTGAATATATTCCCCTCAATATGAGCTAGAGTAATAAACTAAACATTCAGTGTGGAATTCAGGTTATATGGGTGGATCTCAGTTCTCGGACTGGCCATAAAGCTATCTCAACATCTAGAAACAAATAAAATATTTAACATGGAGTAGTTGATTATCATCATGAAGTATAATATTACGTTGGTTAAAACCATAACCTTTCTGATTGCAACACTGTTTAGGTGAAACATATTGCCTCAATTCAAAAAAACATTTCAATAAAATAAATATAAACATAAAATTTTAATATAAATGTAAAAACAACTGTATAATTAGCTTACCTCAGGATTTTCATGACTAGATCTCCTAATAATTCCATTCTTTTGTTCAGGGTCATCAAATGAATCTTTCCTTGACACAATCCTCCACCTAAAAAATAATAATATAGGTCAAAAAAGTATAGTAAAGAACTTATCACTATTTGATAGTCACTAATAATTAAACATCAGGGACACAGAAAAACAGAGGGGGCCATGTATAATCTAAGATCCATTAAATGAAAAACAAAGGAGAACAAACTGTTTAGCTCAGGGGCTACAAGGCATAATGTTTTGGAATTAAATGATTCACAATGTAATGAATAGAACCACACTGAGCTGACTTTTATATTGGGACTGTTAAAACTCACCTAATGTATTTTGAATAGTTTCAATATTGAATAATGCATAAATCTGTGACATTAAAATTTCTAAAGAATAATAATAATAATAATATAGTATTAAAAATTTGATTACTAAACATTTGCATAAATAAATAAAGAAAAATTACTTTGGAGTAGGTATTTCCTTATAATTAAGTTTTTCAAGTCTTGTAGATGAAGCCATGCTGTACGGAATAACAATGTTATCAATGTCATAAGAATTCTCCCTTTTCCTCCTATAAAGAAAAAAAAAAAACAAGTATAAGATAAAATTGAAAATAAAACAAATAAAATAAAATGAAGAATCAGTAGTTATTAAAAATAAAATTTATTATAACTATATATATACACAAAATATAATAATAAATGAAAAGGTCTAACAGAGAGAATTTTTGTTAGCTGCATGTAATATATGATTTTAACAGATTTCCCTTGTGGGAATCAGTTATAAATGATCAATTTTCTAAACATTTCTTCAAATGTTTATCGATTCTACCCAGGAAATGATGAAAGTGGCCTCTATTAACGCTCTAGTCAACTGAATACTCTAGTTGCTACTATTATCAAACTAATAATGGAGTAAAAAATTAATAAACTTGGCCTACAATTAACAATTCAGAAGTATAAACAAATATTCCAACAAACAGTTAAAGGAGAAAGAAATTCTGGACACAACAACAAATTCATTCATTGTGAATGGGGACTACGGTACGGAATGGAAAAGTCTGTGAGGCATCACAGACTTTCTTGCACTCCTCTTGAATTAAATAAACAACAATTTAGTTACATTTCATTTGAAAGTGACACACTAACTCTGTTCCAATACATCGGATTGAAAAATGTCCTATCTGTTGTACATCCAATACTTACAGAGAAATTTAAAATTTCTTATTTCTACCCCTCTAAACCTCCCCTCTCTCTTAGTCAATTTTGATCCAATGGGGAGGTTATAGCAATCCGAAATATGAAATTTCAACATTCTCATTCTAAGACTAGCTATTTCTAAGTTATGCAAGAAAGACAGACATGACACTGAAACTAGTCAAAACAGATAGTTCCGCTCAAATCTGAAAAAGAAATATTTCCCTTACTTCGTATAAGCAACTAAAAAGCACTGGAGGGCACCTGTTATATGATATAAATGTTAGATCATAAATCAAAAATTGTCAGTATTACACAGAGAGCTGTGCCCTAAATATAAGCCCAAACAGTGAGTGAGTAAGGAAGGTTAGAAACCAAAATAGGTATGAAAGAAATTCTAGTATACACTCAAAAGATTAAAAGGACCTGAGTAGGTTATTTGGCATAGCAGAGCTGGAGCAAAAAGACAAAATAGACTACTTAGTCTAAAATACAGAACATGTAAGTGGTTTTATGGAACTAGGGGGAAATAATTGGCGGTGTATAAGTATATAAAGAAAAAAATCGCTTTTTATCAGCCTTGGCAATTTAATGACACTTAAAGAGCCTTATTTAATGCATTCAATATATATGATCAATGCCACTGAGGAAGACACAATTTTTAACAGGGATGGTAGTTTTAAAGATTTTGAGCTTTTAGTTTTTTATTTAATCAGGGCAATGGGAAAAACTGGAAGATATAAAAAATTGACTTTATTTTAATTGATTTTATCTCTTATAAATTCATAACATAAATGAAAATGCAATGTACTGTTTACTGTAAAAATACAAATTCTTTCTTTAAAAGATTTTTTTTTTTAATTTTTATTGAAGTGGATATACATTGATTAACTTAAGATAATCTTTTTAAATTAAAATCATTTCTAGTAAAGTTTTGAGAAAAGCTAAACATTTTGACCATAGAAAAACATTTCGAAATAGAAAACTACTTACTTGAAAGTTACTTCTTTGTCTTTTGAGACAGTAGGAGGATGAGCAGGGGCTGGAGAGGGTACAGGAGAAGGATAACGACTGCTCCCGCTTGCATCGACATCCTGATCCAAAGCATCTTCACTATCCACACCACTTAGACCTGACAAAACATAGTTTAAATATATTAATATTATTAACTTTTCTATTCGATTTTTTGTCCGATTAAGTTGTAATAAATGTATATATGTAAATAAAAAAAAAAATTTTGATGAGTATTAGAAGTATTGCTATTGCAAATATGATGATAACTATATATATATATATATATATATATATATATATATATATATATATATATATATTTAATAACTATAATAATTCTCTTTCAATAATAATGAATTTTATAAAAATAAGAATGTATAATGAAATTCAGCATAAGCAGAAATATTGTGTAACAAATGTGACACTCATTATGATTTAATTAAAAATTATGGAACAGAAACGGTAAATTGTGTGAGATACACCGAGAAACAAGTAAGGCAGGGCCGAGAAGGATTCTCGTAACAGGTAAGAGGGACAGCCTCTCCATCGTCCTGTCACTTCCAGCCCTGATTCACACCCTCCCGCTTAGCTGTCAATGAGTTAAGACCAATACTTTAAATCTCATGGCTAACCCGAGTTTCTCAGAGGTTTTTGGTACTCCAAAATTTTTTCATGTTTTAGTACTACAATGAAGTGACAGTGACCTTCTGAAAGGCACTTCCTAAATGCAGGGTTTAAGTTTCAATTTTAAAATTCAAATATAGATAACTATTATAATTTTAATTATTACCAGTGGACTAATAAATAAAACAATAGAAACAGTACTGTCCCTAGAGATGTAAATCGTATGATAGTGCTAGTTTCGTCACCGTCGGAGATCTGGATCTTTGTGCTCTGGGTAAAATTAATAGCTTAATAGATATATACTTAATGCATAGAATGTTGTATAAATGTATTAAAAATGATAAATGAGGAAGATGGTTTTACAAGAAAATGAGGAAGAACAATGCAAGTAAGCATATAAAGGACTATTATTAGTTAACTAGGGCTTAACTGATCAGTCAACGAGAAATAGTACTCAACTACAAGAATAAATTTTAGTTGCAACAAGTATTTATTTTATGTCTGAGAAAAAACTTAGTTCAAGAATATGAATGGAAGAAAAACTCACAATTTGACAAACACACGAATTGTCAGTAATTAAGTTTCTTTTGAGAATATTCAATTTCCAAATCTGACTTATAGTACCTGACTATTTTTTTTATTTCTCTTAAATTCATTTCCTATGAAATTTTAATTTTAAGCTATAGAATTTAAATTTTTTTATTTTTTAAATTGTCTTAGAAATAACACACCACACACGCACGCACGCACGCACGCACACACACACACACACACACACACACACACACACACACACACACACACATATATATATAAAAGCAGCATCTACTCCTCAACCATTCATTGAGTGCTTGAAAAGATAATTAAATATTTAAAAATGAAAGAAATATGAAGACAGACCTGTAGAATGTTTTCTCCTGTGTCTATACCGATCAAGGGACAAATTAGGTGCTCTCCTCCTTTTTTTCCCTTTCACAATTTTTCGTCTTAGCTCTATAACAATAAATATTAACTATTAATACCTATATAACTGATTTTAAAAATTTAAGTGAGTATTAAATGTCAAAGATCTCTATCAGAGAGGAAGATTTCAAGTATTATCAGTCAAAAAAACATTGTCGTTCATAATGTGGATGAAGCTATAGGAATATTTTGTTAGGAATAAGGTGATTTCATTTCAGGTCAAATGAATGTTTACAGAATTGTTGCCATATAAACCACATCCTTATATAATATACTTCTTCCTCCAGTTCCCAGCTCCATGAGCTGTTTACAGGTTTTCAAAACATAAAAACCAAACACATTTTCTTGATGAAACCCTAAATTCAAGAGGGACGGCATAAGATCCGTCTCTTTAATAGAAGCCTATTTAGAAGAATAGTTTTGTTTGTCGTAGAAATACAGCAAAATACATCTTTGTTTTAAACCATTCATTTCAAATGTTCTTCTCTATAATAGCGACTCAGGTCCCAGCAAACCTGTGATATTAGTAAGTTTACTAATAATAATAGTTTCCATTCTTTGTTAATGAACTTTACACATACAATTTAAAAAAAAAAAAAAAAAGTTATTTTGGACCCTAGCCAAAGCCTTCCCACATCACAAACTGAAAAAAGCCGTTTTGCTAAAATATTAGTTCTGTCTTGTGGCATGTGTGCTTTGAGAGCAGTCATGCACCCATGTGTGTGTCCAGTTATTATTATATATTTCTATTAATAAAAAAATACAAATATATAATCAATGTTTTTCAGAATTCAGGACAAAATTACTTTAATTGCAATAAAAAAGTGAATTCCTACTTACTAACGGAAACTGCAAGTGCTGCAGCCTTACTCCTTTGTAGGTCGACTACCGGAGAATCATTTGAAGGAGGAGGTTTTGCACGATTCTTATCCTCGATAGCAACAGTAGTCTTCCCCTGTATTCGAGATGCTTTGCTCTGCCAATCGGTACATTTCATCACAGCATCATAATGTGTACTGGAGCACACATCTGCAAAATTAACGTTTCTTTTCAATAGACCATTAAAAACCTCAGGAATAAAATCAAAAGTGGGAATTATGATAGACAAGTGGATAGAAAAATTAATAAGAAATTTAGTAAGAATTTTGCCTAATACAGGGAAGTTAAACAATCTCTAGGAGAAGGGAAACAGAGGGGGTTTAGTGGTGCTTGTAGAAAAGATTATGCAAAGCAAATATTAACATTTTTTTGTCACTTAGGTCTTTACACCCACCAAAATTCAAATCTGCTTAAAAGAACAGCTTCAAATAGCAAATAAACTAAATAAATAAATATTCAAGAATTAATATTAATTACCTTGAGGGAATGAAAGTATAGGATGGAAACCCGGGTCAAGGAAAGCAACCCTCTGGGAAACCGGGAGAGTGGAGATAGGTTCCTGCGGTTGACCTGGCTCCGACCTACCCGTGCATAGCCCACAACCTGGAAGGGTAGAACTACATGAACAGCGAAGACTAGCGCTCCTAGCAGCTTTCTTGCACGTCCGATGAAGACCATTCAGCTGAAGGAGCTTCCTTTTACCGAAAGAGCTTTTTACCAGCCCTCGGGTTCTGCTGCAGCTACTATCTCCCTTTTCAGAGTTGCACCTGAAACCAAACAGGTAGCAGTGAATTAATTTACTATTACTATATTTACAAAAAAAAAAAATAAAATAAAAATAATAATAATAAAAGAATCAGCCAATACGCCTTGAACTTTTTAGTTATCTTAGATTCTGTGGTCCTAAGTTGGCTGGAAACACTTAAGTTTTATATAAGTTAACCTTTCATATTACTGGATACAAATGTGACTACCCCGAATACGGATAGCCATAAATCTAATAGTTATTAGTCTAATGTTGAAGGCTCTATCGAGCCAAATGACTCAAATAGCTAATAGCTGTTCTTGACTTTTTTTTTTATTTTTTATTTTTTTTTTTTAATTAAATGGGAGGAAAATCTGAAATTTGAACCCCATATAAAATACCAGCTATGCAAAACTGTGCGACAATTACGTTTGACCTATATGGTGGGTCAATTATTTTCAACATCAAAAATGAAACTTAACTCATTAGCAGTGATACAGACTCAATTGACACAAAATGACAGTTCCTATTTGAAGACCTTTCAAACAGAGTCCAATAATCTGTAACTTTTTGAGTGGAATAAGGGGATCGAGTACCATAAATCTGTGAACTGCTGAAGGAACTGACTAAGTCCTGTCAACTACCCGAAATCAACTGTTAACATATTTTTCGTATCTATTTTCTACAGATTTATAAAAAAACAAACAATATTTTTGGAAAAACTAAACTTGGTAACAAAAACGATGACTAGATAGTCTCTTATCATCTACAAGAAGCAATCAAATAATGATTAATATATTTTGGATTTTATGTTTTTCCATGTGAAACTTGTTTTTAGATTTTATGTTGTCCTGCAATTAATTATTTATTATCATAAAGTAAATAAATTAACAGACATATTTTTACGACCACAATCTTATATAAAGTTTATTCTATAATTTAAAGCTGCAAACCGATTGAAAGCTATATGGCCAAAACCACTCGGGGGATTTTCGAGATTAAGGTACCGTTTTGTACCTCATGGTCGCTTTTTGCTTTGAAAAATTGTCAAATTTGAGGTACCTCTCACTTCCCACGAGGTAATTCCTTTTAAAAATTTTTATTCTTACCCCCCCCCCCAGCACATTAAATTTGATATTTATTTGGTCATTTTGAGTATCACTTTGTGGATTCAGGGAAAAACTTTTAGATATATACCTGCTGTTCGTACCTAAAACTGGAATAAACTCTGCCCACCAACAAGTGACAATCGAACTCAAAAGTATACTTTTATGGGGGGCACCGTGAAACGCCTGTTCTGTCATGTTCTATTTTCTTTTCGAAGCATTATTTTTCAACTTGATCGAACGGTCTAGATACCCAACGAGGCGATTTCCCATACCCCACCCTGACGCCCCATGTGTACCTTCCAAAATCGACTCTCCTAAAACAGCAGCGAGGAGTTTACAACTTCAGCCACTGTTACTTATTGCCCATATTTTCTTTTAACTGATTGAATGTTAAATTTTTGTATTTATTTATTTGCATTTATTGCTCAGCGTTTCTGGATTATTTAAATAATTTGTTTAGAATATATGGAAACTTCTAATTCCTTCTTTCTATATGTATTACATTTTTATTTAATGAAATTGTGTCCATTTATTTTACCATATTTTATTTATAACATCTTAAAAATCGATTACCTGCTTCCTCTATTTACTTAATTAATTTTTAACTCTTTATTATAATGTTATCATTATATAATATTATAATATCATTAATGGTACATTAAATAATAGCAATTTCTCTTTACTATAATATATTATTCTCTTTCTGAATAAAATAACATACAAAATTAATTCTTTCCCAATCGAATGGGGGATATTTTTATTTTTTTTTTTTGATAAGTTTCAAAGATGTAACGATAAGAATAACAAATCTGCATAATACACGAATTATTAAAACACATTAACGGCGAGGATGAAGACAGAGATGTCACATGGCAACCCCTGGTCTCGCTTGCGAAAAGGGGGTACTAGTTAATTATCATAGCTCTGAAGAAGAATACAAAAGGTGTCATAAACTGCCATCATACAAAATCATGCGCGTATGTATTTGTGTGTGGGTGTGGATTTCATCTTTCTGCTAAAATAAACATAGGTAATTTGTTTGTCAAAATCTACTATACAGTTCATTGGCAGAGCTTTGTTAGCTACTTTATTACCCCTTCTCTAGTGATATTCATGCAGTTCTGGAGTTCTTTCTTGTTAGTAAAGACCTGAAAATGCCACTGACGTGGTGAATCCAGTTGTCAAATATAAACATTTAGTGCGGGAAGACTGCATCTTTCTCTTTCCCAACCTTTTTCTGTCTGCTTGGTAAACTAATCATCATGCAATTGAAAAAAGTAGCAAACTTTGGTTGAGATTGCTTTAAGCATTGCATGTGTTCTCTAATTAGCTATGAGTGACAGGAATTACTCTGTCACTCACAGACATATACTAGCCACCAAGAATTAGTATGACCCTTGTTTGAATAAAGAATCAAAAGTTCATATAATGCCTTTAAAAAAAGAAAAGAAATACAAGAAATTGATGAAATGACTCACCCATTCGGCAGACTTGTCGGGACTCCTTGCTCTATCTGAAATTTAAGAGAGCCTTTGGCTGCTCGGATACTCCTTTTGATTTCAGTCTGCTGCCGGATTTTGTATTCTAAGTCTGCAATTTGTGACTGAAGCCAAGTCCACTTAGAAGCTATAAGCGCTCTTTCTTCAGCCCATTTCCAACTTGCCCTCTTGCTTCTGCGACAATAATAAAAAAAAAAATATTTAAAATGATGAAATATATTAACAGTTTACTAACATGAATAAAAAATAAATAAAATAATAATACTACAAAAACAACCAACTCTATGTACTTCAATTAATATAATGAACAAATATAACTGGAAAAGCAAAAATCCTAATATAGCACAATTCTTTAAACTCAATATTACAAAGACACATTTTGCATTATTAAAAAAGATAATTATTATTTATTAACATCCGCTTTTTGCTACTTCGGCTATTTGGACTGGTTATCTACAGGTTACCACCCTTAGGTGGACTAAGGAATTTATTTAATAAGTTTAACACTAAATAAATTTCTATTGCCAAGGCGGGAATCGACCTTGCTACTCTAGGTTTACCATGTGAGATTAAGGCCAATGCTTTAGCTCACATGGCTAACCTGAGCCTCTTTATACATTAGAATGTATGTATTTATATAAACTTGCACAGTTTTAAAATACCTTAAAAACCATAAAAGTCCGTCACACAGAGGCAAATGATAGAAAATATTTATCATGAAGAGCCAGAGTAACATGTCTAGTGGTCAGTTTGAAGCATTTCATTTCACGCTGTAGTAGGGTGGCATTACAGTCCAATAATTGTACCTTCTTTAAGAACGTTGCCACTCCATTGGCTCATTGCAATGAAAGACTAAGTGGATAGAGTGTAATCAAATTTGTTAATGACTAATATCGGAACAGACAGTGAGTTTAAACGAGGGATAGTGAGTCTGATCAAAAGAGATTGCAATGTTTGACTATAATAAAGAAATTAGTGAGAGATCCAAGAGACTTAGATACAAGTATTGATAAGGATGAATTAATATTAAAAAAAAAATTAGGAATGGCTTAAGAGAAGAAAAGGCATTTCAAGATTGGACAAATTGCAAATAATAGGGGTTCAGTGTTTGTCATTTTAAAGACAACCCCAAAAGCAATCGCTTTGTTTATGAAAAAAAATACTATCCTCATCAGAATGGGTATGCTTTGAAGTTGAGCATTCACTACAGCTCCACTTTGTTCTGTTGAAATGATTGGAAGATGTTGGACTCCTCAGCCACAGATGTGGCCGAAAGCCCGGAACACAAGCCCAAGTGCTGGGGAATTGGTCACACACCATGCTACTTATCACAGGGTTAAACAATTCATCATCTGCATGCTGATGAAGAAACGTATTGAATGATGTCAGGAAGTTTACAGTATCGACTTCGAACGCTTCACAAGGTACGTTGTGCCAAAGACTAAATGTGCCTTAATCAAAGACCCCCTACAATAAGATACGAATGTAACGATGCGGGCCAATTTTTAAAGGAACAAAATGAAAAGAATTCTATTTATGAAAAATCAAAAGAACTCTATTCAGCAAAATATCTCAAAGAGTTTGGCGATTGTTAATTTAATAAGGTTCTGGGCCTTTGTTCAGTCAAGGGGAACGATCCCAAAAAAGACTGTAGAGTTTACAAAGAGTGGGATTGAAGACGAAGACCGGCTGCCCTCAATCCATTATCTTGGATTAGTTAGGAATAATCAAATATTAAATTGATATATATATATATATATATATATATATATATATATATATATATATATATATAAATTTAATATTTCATTATTCCTAACTAATCCAAGATAATGGATTGAGGGCAGCCAGTCTTCATCTTCAATCCCACTCTTTGTAAACTCTACAGTCTTTTTTGGGATCGTTCCACTTGACTGAACAAAGGGTATATATATATATATATATATATATATATATATATATATATATATATATATATATATATATAGACTTTTTTTTTGTTACGTTTTAATTTTTCCTTTACATTTTTATTATGAAGTTCTTATTTTATTTGGTTTAATGTTTGTCGCAAACTTATTACTTTTACTTAGGGCCATATGAGTTAAAACACTGTCTTTAATCTCACATGGTAAACCTAGAGAGGCGAGTACTATTCCCGCCTGGGCAACACGAATTTATTTAGTAACGAACTCATTAAATAAAATCTTTAGTTCCACCCGGGCTAGAAAAGGGTAATAACCTGTAGATAACCCGTCCCAGCTAGCCATAGTAGCAAAAAGTGGATGATAATAAATAATAATAATGCAATTATTTTTATTTTAACTCAACTTTTAATTCATTAACATTTAACTTTATTTTTTTAATATCATGTGATTGATGAATTAGCTGAGTTATCAGCAACTCATCATCGGTGAGCCAGCCACACTTAATTCATTAATAAGTGTTTTTTTTTCTGTTCTATTACAAATTTAGTTTCATACAATAGTGGTACTATGCAAAAGAAATCTTACTCTAATATAAACCGAGACATTCATATTATTTTACAGCAGATTTTCCTTAAGGTGGGTCAAAATTTTGGAATTTTGAAAATTCAAGATATCTCCGTTATTATAAGTCAAAAAATTGTATAGAACCAATCTTCTTGAGAATATAATTGCCTATAACTGTTGTTATATACGTATATTCTCTATCGTGAATATTAACCAAATTTTTGCACCTCTTATTTTTGGCCTTTAGTACCTTCACTCTTACTAATGTCATATTAACAGTAAAAGGTATATCATGAACTACATGATGAGCAACATTTTAGAGAAGGCGGTAACATAAAAAATATATCTGTTATAATGGCCAAAAAAATGTAGTATAATTAATGTAATTTTGCAAATACAAAATTTTTTTATACTTGTTCTCTATTTCAAATATTATCCGAGATATTTACATATTTTACTTATCAGCTACCTGTAAATTTCCACTCCTACTAGTGCTCTTTTCACTTCAGAGTGCCTGAGCATGTAAACATCTGAAGTACAAATTAATTTTCAAGTCTTGTTACATAGACTTTTTATTACAGAAAAATGGAAAATAGATGAGCCAGATCAGCAATGTCTCCAGCGTCTGAAATCTGCTTAGTTTGCGGAGCTCTATGAACTTTTTTAGTCTACCTTCATCATCGGTTTAGTCATTGTGCATTGTGGAAACAAGAACCTAGACCTATTGAGGAGCATTGTGTAATAAAGGTGACAATACCTCATCCATCTTCAGTATCCCAAAATTCCAATGAAATAGAATAAAGAAATGCATAATAAAATAGACGTCTTAGTCAAGAAACTACATCAGCATGATGAGCATCTCTAGGAGGAAATTTAGCAAATAGAACCAACATAAATAAATTTTCGTATTTTGTACCTACTCTATTATGAATTCATCATTATTAACTGTTTTGCAACTATAAATTTGATCGTTTAAATTTCAACGTCCTAATTATAGTCAGGAAGATGAAGAACTAAGTTATATGAACATTTCTAATATTTATTGGTTGGCAGGTTTCAGCAGACTTATTTCCTTGTGTTTATTTCAAAGATTTCAGTGGTGAGTTACCTACCTCAAGCTCTTGTTCTGAGGTTTCGGTGTCAGGCTTGGCTTTACGAGTGCCAACATCTTTTTTTTGTGGGGGAACTCATTATCAGGAATGTAGGATTAGGGAGACAGAAGTTCGCTATATAATAAACGAAAGTAATAATATGAAGTTTTCTTTAACGTCCTCAACATTATTAAAGGCATAAACTTTAATTATTCTATCACAAACAATATGAGTTTTCCACAAAAACTAAAAACAATGATATACTGATTGACGCAGTAATGCTTGCGCCCGGTATTTCAGACCAAAATAAGCGTATCCTTCTTTCTAAAAGTCGAAAGAAAAAGCTGAAGAAAGAGGGGAAAGAAACACCAGCGTCTATTTCTGTTCGTAGAAATATACTGGGCGGGCACATATGATTCTTGGAACATTTAGTAAACATGGTTCTCAAAGACCCACTGGGGCCTTGGGCGTAATAAATATCTAATTTTGTAACGGCTAATTAATTACCAATTACGACAAATATGGAATTAATGAACTGTAATATTTAATGACAAACAAAAGATTTCATTCTGGAAATCTCCCTTAGTAAGAATCATATTATATTCTTACTAAAGGAGAACTAGAGAATAAGAATGTCTAGAGTTGGAATGGGGTTCACTAAAGACTTGTTTGCAGGGTCTGCATAGACGTAAAAGATTTTCCAAATGTACGACTAAAATATGGGCAACGAGAAAACAGCTGGAAAATACGGCATGGGAAAAAATCGCGACGAAATGCTAAATTCTCCAAGGAGCATAATTTTGTGATAACGAATACGTTTTATGAAGATTCAAAAAGAAGAAGGCACAAGTGTTAAAAAGCGATTTCAAATTGATTAAATTCTAGATAAACAAAGAAATCGTAATCAAATACAATCAAGCTATAGTTACCAGGAGCAGAAGTAGACAAGCTCATGAAATGCAGAGAAAGGCTGAACAAATATAATAAAGTATATTCCGAAAATTGGAACCTAGAGGCATGAAAATATGAAGAAATTAAAGGTGCGTTTCAAGGAAAAGTAGAAGATATTTTGGTCGAAAATAAAGAGGTTCCATTACAAATGGGGCCCTCCCATTATGATGTAGGAATTCAACCAGGCTCTTCAGAGTTTGAAAGATAAAAATGCAACTGGGGTTGACGAGATACCAGGTGAAACTCCCTAAGAACCTTGATGGTGAAATGAAGAAATTGCTGTTCCCCTCAAGATTCGTGTAATGTCTTCCTTCATGACTTCGTCTTTGATTCGTAAAGTTCCTTTTCTCAGACCTGAAAAGGTGAAGCAGGAGTTGGAAGAAAGGGGCACGACCTATGAAGTGAAGACTTAATAGATGATTCCCCTTAAGGGAAATCTGGTAATCTAATCCAAACACAACTTATTTTTTTACATTTTTTTGATAAAGCCAATATTAACAAATATATATTTTGCTTTGAAGTATATACCCAATTCTTCAGTTGTTTTTGAACTGAAAAATTAATTATAAAAGAAATTGTTTTATTCTTTTTACACGTTAGGTAATAAAAATATTAACAACAAATTGACGAATACATAATTTGACTACAAAGATGACTCCTACTCCTAGTAGGAAAATAGAATTTTCGTACAGCCTAAGTTGTTCCATGGAGTAGATATATCACATATACAAATCTTAACAAAAGTCGATTTAGTATGATAAGAGAAGACAGACAGACAATAATTGCAATTATTATTGTTACAATGGCTTGAACTACGAAAAAATATTTGTCGGGGGATATAATGTTCCTCTCAAGGGCAATCTGCTACGAATACAAATAACCTCCTTAATATTCAAGTGACTGCAAAAAGTATAGGACAACAATCGTAGGAAATAATTTTAACATGAAGATTGCATTTATAACTTTTTCCGATACTTCGCATAATAACAGGTAATTACGATTTTACATTTAACACATCCCTAAACGCGGCTTAACGAACTTCATCATTAGATTTACACGAAACTAGTAGACTTAACGTGGTTGATCTACCCACGGCCACCGGCGTCCCAAAATAGTTGCTTCAATAACATATAAAACATTTAATCAATATGTTTTGTATTTTTAGTTCCTGCTTTCGCAATTCTCCCTCCCCCTCACCTCTATCAATTCACTACTAGAAAGTTCGAACCCTAGTAAATTAATTATATCTCTCACCAACTTCACACTTGGAAAATATAATCCAAGCCAGAATCCCCTCGTCCCTGCACGAAACTCATCCAGCCCCCCTCCTCATTTACTTGCTCTTCCCAACAAAGATTATCTCCAAGCTCTCATAAGATACCTAACCCAACTTTGATTTGAGGCATTGCAGACGACATTTTAAAAGCATGCAAATCTACGGTTTTTTAGATGTCACATAATATAGAATTTTAGCTGTTCTATTATTTTAAGTATAAGAAAAAGGGTAAAGCTCAAAGCCATCATTACTCCGATCAGATTCAGGCTATTTACAACATTGACCTTTACTTTCTTGGTCCATGGAACAGGTAAACATTAAGGTTAAATACAAATGTTAGTCATTGCAGAATAAATACGGAACCACATTTTCATCATTGGGTAGATGTGGTCATTTTAAAGAACCTTTTGAAAACCCATCATAAGGAACAGCGAATTTTTCCTCAGGGGGACCTGCTATATTTTTATTATAATTATTATTTATTAACATCTACTTTTTCCTACTATGGCTAATTGGGACGGGTTATCTACAGGTTACCACTCTTTCTAGCCAGGGTGAGATTAAGGATTTATTTAATGTATATGACTGATATATTTATAAATGTTAGCTAAGAGGTGATATTTTTCTTCATATCTCTTATTCTTATCTTTAACCCTCGGTCGGGCGCGTCAAGAATCTTCCGTCTTCGGGCGCGTGAATCTCAGAGATACAACCTCAACCGTTTTTACGGAAATACAATTTTTTAATATATATTTTGCATTCAAATGTGCACTGTATGATTAGAAACCATAACAGAGCAAGTATTTGTTTGAAAGAAGTAAATAATTTTCAAAATTGATAAGTATTATAATAAAAAAAAATCTTGGTTGATAAAATAATCAAGTTGGTTATAGATTCATTATTATTGAGACCGTGAAAGATGATTTTTAAAATATAATTAAAAAATACAAATATCAAACGAAATTGCTTAAATGCACATGTCTTAATCATACATAATTCATTTCAGTTTGTGAACAATATAAACAAATTATCTAAATATAACTTCATTCAAAAATAAGTAGCACGAAATCACTTTTAGATAATACTTATTAAAAATTATCTAAATTTTAATGCACCAATCCTTTTAAAAATAGCAGTTTAATTATTATTTCTTTTGCAGAGCTGCATTACAATTAGGACAAAGCATGGAACTATGTTGTAAACAAATTTTGGTTTTGCAAATCTCACAAGAGTAATTAGTAAACCTACATTTATTTTTAGTTTCGCATGGTTCACATCATTTTCTTTTGTTCATTGTAGCGGAATGACTTTTTTTATGCTGTTTTGTACTTGAGTTCAATGTATGGTACAATGAGTCTCTGTACTCTTCAAGTTTCGTCCTTAGTTCGGGTGGTGCACGTCTACAGTAGTCACTGCATCGTACAATATTTTCTTGTACAAGTTCTTTTGAAAGCTCATGTATGAGCAAAATAATAGAAAAATAGGTTTATATGATTCCGTTTAATAAAGAGAAACTTAATTGATCTATATATTTATGAAATACAGATTTCAAAAAAACTAACGAGATCGGGCGCGTGGTATCTAGGAGATACAACTGAATGACATTGAGTACCCATTTATATATTTTTATATTTCCCGTTTCTTATACATGTAAATATGGTGAAGTTTTATTTCAGGCCTCCCTTATAACTCCCCTCCCGTTCGAACCTAAAAATTTTAATATAACTTGTAATCATGGAAGAATTAATGCTAATTGACATACCGAGTTTTGTTAAGTTCGGTTCAGCCGTTAGCCGTGCCCGCTAAAGTTTTAACGTATAACTCATTTATACTTAGGTATACGACAAAAGTGTGTATAACAAAAGTTACTCCAAATAACAAAATAAACAACTTTTGTTATGTTTATATTTGCGGAAAAACCAATAGGAAACGAAATATCGCTATTTTTAATTTCAGGCTTCCCTTATAACCCCCACTCCTGCCCGTACATAGAAATGTTGGTATGGCTTATTATAATGAAGGTCTCACTGCTAATACACATACCGAGTTTTATTTAGTTCGGTTGAGTCTTTGTTGGCAAATAATATTGTTGACTCCCGCTATAATTTTTAGCGTATGACGCATTTAAACTTCGGTATACGACAAAAGTGTATATAACAAAAGTTACTCTAAATAACAAAATAAACAACTTTTGTTATGTGCATATTTGCCGGAAAACCAATAGAAAACGAAATATCGATATTTTTAATTTCAGGCTTCCCTTATAACCCCCACTCCTGTTCGTCTCAGAGAAAATTAATATAGCCTAAAGTCTAAGTTGGGTTAGTAGTAATATACATACCAAGTTTCGTAAAATTCGGTTCAGCCGTTTATGCGTGAAAAGGTAACAAACAAACAAACAAACAAACAAACACACATACACGAAAGAAACAAAATGCAGATATGGTGTCTATGACATGTGAAACGAAAAGTTATCGTGAAATTTCGCGAAAAAAATCAATGTACAGACAGAGGTTACAATTTTATATATATCTATATATATATATAAAATTGTAACCTCTGTCTGTACATTGATTTTTTTCGCGAAATTTCACGATAACTTTTCGTTTCACATGTCATAGACACCATAACTGCATTTTGTTTCTTTGGTGTCTGTTTGTTTGTTTGTTTGTTTATTTGTTTGTTTGTTTATTTGTTTGTTTGTTTGTTTGTTACCTTTTCACGCATAAACGGCTGAACCGAATTTTATGAAACTTGGTATGTATATTACTACTAGCCCAACTTAGACTTTAGGCTATATTAATGTTCTCTAAGACGAACAGGAGTGGGGGTTATAAGGGAGGCCTGAAATTAAAAATAGCGATATTTCATTTTCTATTGCTTTTTCAGCAAATATGCTCATAACAAAAGTTGTTTATTTTGTAATTTAGAGTAACGTTTGTTATATGCACTTTTGCCGTATACGGAAGTATAAATGAGTTATACACTAAACACTATAGCGGGAGTCCACAATTTTATTTGGCATAAAAGACTCAACCGAACTAAAACAAACTCGCTGTGTGAATTAATACTAACGATTTACTTATAATAAGCCATACTAACATTTCTAGGGACGGGCAGGAGTGGGGGTTATAAGGGAGACCAGAAATTAAAAATAGCGATATTTCGTTTCCTATTTCTTTTTCAGCAAATATGCACATAACAAAAGTTGTTTATTTTGTTATTTAGAGTAACTTTTGTAATATGCACTTTTGCCGTATACGGAAGCATAAATGAGTTATACGCTATAAACTAAAGTGGGAGTCCACAATTTTATTTGGCACTAAAAACTCAACCGAATTGAACCAAACTGGTTATGTGAATTAGTACTAACGCCTTCATTATAATAAGCTATACTAACATTTCTAGGGACGGGCAGGAGTGGGGGTTATAAGGAACGCCTGAAATTTATAATAGTGATATTTCGCTTCCTATTGCATTTTCGGCAAATATGCACATAACAAAAGTTGTTTATTGTGTTATTTAGAGAAACTTTTTTTTTTATATACACTATCATCGTATACCGAAATATTAAGACGTTATACGCTAAAAATTATAGCGGGAGACAACAATTTTATTTGGCACAAAAGACTCAACCGAACTAAATAAAACACTCATTATGTGTATTAGCACTAACGCCTTCCTTATAATAAGCCATTCTAACATTTCTAGGGACGGGCAGGAGTGGTGGTTATAAGGGAGGCATGAAATTAATAATAATGATTTCCTATTGGGTTTTCGGCAAATATGCACATATCAAAAGTTGTTTATTTTGTTATTTAGAGAAATTTGCTTAACACTTCATTTCAATATGAACTACCAGGTACCTCACCTGAAAAAATTAATTCAAATTTATATCAATATTTTCTCCTTAATAATTCAAATCTATGCACAATGCACAGGAGACGGGAAATATGACAATATGCAGGACAGTGAAGTCTTACATAAAAAAATTATTTTATTATTAACAAATGCCAACAACGGGTATTAACCCTAAACACTGGAACGGGTAAATGTCAAAATATTGTGCAATGTAAAGCCTTGCCAAAAATATACCATCACCATTCAGCCTCAAATGAATTCCCGAGCGAAGCCGGGTATCTAAGCTAGTATAGATATATGAACCTCTAAGGTGCCTCTGACTTCCTATTTAATTTAGGTGGAGCGGTCAATGTTTTTCACGTTTCAGACCATGGCATCAAAATTGAAAATCGTGCCTGTCTGCCAGTTTGTCACTCAAAAAAAGGTTGGAGTATGTCTATGGATTTTTATATTTGTGAGCCAACTACCCCAAGGTAAAACATAGAGAAAACACTTTAGAAAAACAAATGTAGAATAACTTCAGATATTTATCTATATTTATAAAATTGTAACCTCTGTCTGTACATTGATTTTTTTTCGCGAATTTTCACGATAACTTTTCGTTTCACATGTCATAGACACCACAACTGCATTTTTTTCTATCGTGTATGTTTGTTTGTTACCTTTTCACGCGTAAACAGCTGAACCGAATTTTATGAAACTTGGTATGTATATTACTACTGACCCAACTTAGACTTTAGGCTATATTAATATTCTCTCAAACGAACAGGAGTGGGGTTATAAGGGAGGCCTTCAATTAAAAATAGCCATATTTCGTTTCCTATTGGGTTTTCGGCAAATATGAACATGACAAAAGTTGTTTATTTTGATATTTAGAGTAACTTTTGTTATATACACTTTCGTAATATACCGAAGTATAAATGAGTTATAAGCTAAAACCTATAGCGGAAGTGAACAATTTTATTTGGGACAAAAGACCCAACCGAAATAAATAAAACTCGGTATATGTATTAGCACTAACGCTTTTATTATAACAAGCCATACCAACATTTCTAGGGACGGGCAGGAGTGGGGGTTATAAGAGAAGCTAGAAATTAAAAATGGCGATATATCGTTTCCTATTGGTTTTTGGCAAATATGAATATAACAAAAGTTGTTTATTTTGTTATTTAGAGTAACTTTTGTTATATACACTTTTTTCGTATACCGAATTATAAACGAGATATACGCTAAAACCTATAGCGGAAGTGAACAATTTTATTTGGGACAAAAGACCCATCCGAAATAAATAAAACTCGGTATGTGTATTAGCACTAACGCTTTTATTACAACAAGCCATACCAACATTTCTAGGGACGGGCAGGAGTGGGGGTTATAAGAGAGGCCTGAAATTAAAAATAGTAATATTGCGTTTCCTATTGGGGTTTCGGCAAATATGCACATAACAAAAGTTGTTTATTTTGTTGTTTAGAGAACTTTGCTCGACAATTCTTTTAAATATGAACTACCAGGTACCTCACCTGGAAAAATTAATTCAAATGTTAATATTTTGTCCTTAATAATTCAAATCTATGCATAATGCACAGGAAACGGGAAATATGACAATATGGAGGACAGTGAAGTCTTACATAAAAAATTAATTTTATTATTAATAAATCCACAGAAACGACGGGTATTAACCCTAAACACTAGGAAGGGTAAATGTCAAAATATTGTACAAAGTAAACCCTTGCCAAAAAAATCACCATTCAGCCTCAAATGAATTCCCGGGCGATGCCGGGTATCTGAGCTAGTCATATATATATATATAGACATATATATATATATATATATATATATATATATATATATATATATATACGTCATTTTACTCATCTCCTGGGTAGGATCGATGGACATTTGAAGAAATATTTCGAAATTAGCGTAATGAGTAAGACCTTAATAGCTGATTTCCACGATAAATAGTCCGTCACGCAGAGGGTGCGTGTTTGTGTTACGAATGAACTCAAAGATACTGAATTTTTGGGGTTTCTAACTTCCCTTGTAAGTAGTGGTTTAGAGAAGGGCTAAAATATAAAATCAGAGTATTGTTGTTATGCATTGGATCGAAACATTGTATAAAAACCGCAATGTTTGAATATATTTTTCTCTAACTCGAAGATTAACGGAGTAATTTTTTTTTTTATTCAGCTATTTGCAGCATTGGAATATACCGCTTATGTTTCAAGAGTTGTTCACACGTGGTGATTCCTATGACTGAAATCAAAGAATGGACTGGCCATATGAAGCCCAAATGCACATATATCATTCAATTTGATTGGTTGGCGCAGTCCTGCATGACAGGCTTTGAGTGTTTACAATTCAAACGTCATTTTGGCATCTGATGATTGGTTCTGGATTCAAATAGAAGTTTAATTTTTAGGTATGCATCAAATATGTGGTATGTTTATGAACAATGCCCACAAAGACCCAACGCAAAAAAAAAATAAGCAAATGTGTTTGTACGAAGAACCGTTGGCCACTAGATTTAAAAATAATTAACACTACATTAATTCTAAACCCACCCATCCATTAAGAGATTGAAAACCTTAAAAGAAAGTTACACAGCATTTCAATCAATAGATGGAATTTAGTATATATTTCAACAAACTTGTCAACCTTAAAAAACATCTGTCATAAGCAAAAAATGAGAACTAAAATATTCGGCTAACGATGAAAAACAAACGCCTATTGCAACAGAATTGCTGTACACCATATGAGAAACAGACGTTTTTTAAGGGCACCAAGTTATAAACAGTTGTGCAATCGCAGGAAAACAAATCCTGTGGCGCTAATTGGACTGGATGGATGCAAAGGAACAAGTATAATTGTCAAGACCTATTAGTATGGTGCGATAATAAATTAATAAAGGCTATAAAGGTATTAAGAGCGAGAGGGAGGTGCCCTTGAGAGGGGCGCGCCCAGCATTCGTTCAATATAGCTCCCGGCCCTAGCCCTGCTTCCCCCTCTCAACATCTACACCCTCTTTCATTATCTAATATCATCACAACTAATTATAACCCCCTAATACCATCTAAAATAACCTGTCATCTCGTAGACAAACGGATAATTGGCCCCTAGTTTTCTTCACTCCTCACTGTGGTCTAACAAACACTGATTACATGGCCATCACTTAAAAACTTGTCCAGATGTAATATGGTTTCCAGGTGAGTTGAAGTTAGAAACTGATTATTTTAAATAACTGCCCACTATTTCTGCTCTGCCCACTATTTCTGCTCTGCGCCCACTATTTCTGCTCTGCCCACTATTTCTGCTCTGCCCTCTGTTTTCAATGTCCAAACATCTACGGGTATATTTCCGAAATTGCTCATTAAGAGGTGTGCATAGAAATCTCAAATAACTCTACTGAATTCAAAATCAGTCCATATTTAACAAGTAGCAAAAGTGGACATTAGTCTTAAGATTTTTGGTTAAATAGAATTAGGTTGATCAAATATGTCATATTCAAAAGAGAAAATAAAATGAACCCCATAAAAATAATTTAAAGGAGCAGTTAAAATCAAGATTCAAATAAATTGTGGGAGGGGGGATACTAAGCTGATAAAACTTCTAAGACTTAAAATCAGTTTACTGACAAATAAAGAGAAAAAGAGAAAGTCTGACATATAGCATAAACTCATAAGACTTCCCACGTGATGGAACGACTCATTGGTGATCACATATCACCATCTATTCTCTCTTCCTCCTGTAGTAAGAAGCCAATGTAAATAGGAATCCAAATGTAAGCAAACTATATACAGTGTCTCAGAATCTCAAAGTAAAAATCCGACGAACGAATGACATGAAGTAATCACACAATATTCTATTTAAGAAAGTCCGTCACGCAGGGACTGCGTAAACTAAAAAGATTTCCCAGGTGCTGATGTCAACTTCAGCACGTGCTTATATTCTCTATTCTTGAGTAAAAAGACGATGAGTAGAGAGACGAGGGGTGGGAGAATTACTGAAGGCAGAAAAAAAGAAAGTATGAAAATTTGACCTTATACTTACTCGAGTTACGAAATAATGCACAGAATAACAATTGCACAGAATCAATATTTTAACAAGGTTGGTTCTGTATCATTATACGATCCGACTCATCGTAACGGCAATGTTTTGAACTAACGAATCCCCCCCCCCTCGTTTATACTGGGCCCGATTTTAATCAATAATAACAAATTTGATTTTTAGTGTTGAATGAAAATTCATTATTGATGACTTCCTCACAACGTATTTGCCATGTATCTCACTAAGTAAAAGTTCAATGAAACAATATTTGGTAATTAACCTTGGAATAAAATGGATCATAATATAAGAGCTTATTTTTAATATGACATGAGTAGAAGTGGAGGAGGGGGGTTAACTGAAAGCCGAAAACTATAAAATCCATATATCTCGAATAGTATTGATGATACAGAAAATATGTTCATTATAACATTTATAAAACATAAAATTTGTAATGAGATTACTCCTATACACTTTTTCGATGCGACGTATAATAACGGAGATATTATTACTTTTCGAATGTCCCCGAATCTCGAAGGAAAATCGAGTTTGGTAACGATCAAACAAAAATTCCGACAACAGACAAATGTATGTAAATGTAATTTTATATACGTAAAATTTTGAACATATCTCATTTTCCTGGGTAGGATCGATGGAGATTTGAGGAATTTTTTTCTAAAATCGCGTCATGAGTACGACCTCCACAGGTCTTTCCTTAAGGGGTGTTACGACGCACAATTCATCTCTTCCACTAAATATTTTCTATTTGTAAGTAAAAAACCGATGAGTAGAAGTCGGGGTTTTCTGAAGGCTCAAAATAAGAAATTACGCAAACACGCTTAACATTTGAGATACGAAAAAAAACGTATAGACGAACAAAAGTAGAGTGTAGTTTAACAAGATTGGTTGTATATCATTTTTCAATATGACTCATTTGATATATATATATATAAAATTGTAACCTCTGTCTGTACATTGATTTTTTTTCGCGAAATTTCACGATACCTTTTCGTTTCACATGTCATAGACACCATAACTGCATTTTGTTTCTTTCGTGTATGTTTGTTTGTTACCTTTTCACGCATAAACGGCTGAACCGAATTTTATGAAACTTGGTATGTATATTACTACTAGCCCAACTTAGACTTTAGGCTATACTAATATTTTCTGAACCGAACAGGAGTGGGGGTTATAAGGGAGGCCTGAAATTAAAAATAGCGATATTTCGTTTCCTATTGGTTTTTCGGCAAATATGCACATAACAAATGTTGTTTATTTTGTTATTTAGAGTAACTTTTGTTACATACATTTTTTTCGTATAGTGAATTATAAACGAGATATAGACTAAAACCTATAGCGGAAGTGAACAATTTATTTGGCACAAAAGACTCAACCGAACTAAATAAAACTCGGTATGTGTATTAGCAATAGCGCCTTCATTAAAATAAGCCATACCAACATTTCTAGGGACGGGCAGAAGTGGGGGTTATGAGGGAGGCCTGAAATTAAAAATGGTGATATTTTGTTTCCTATTGGTTTTTCGGCAAAAATGCACATACCAAAAGCTGTTTATTTTGTTATTTAGATCAATTTTTGTCATATACACTTTTGCCGTATACCGACGTATAAATGCGTTATACGCTAAAAATGGTAGCGGGAGTCAACAATTTTATTTGGCACACAAGAGACTCAACCGAACTGAATAAAACGCGGTATTTGTATTAGCACTAATGCCTTCATTATCATAAGCCATACCAACATTTCTAGGAACGGGCAGAAGTAGGGGTTGTAAGGGAGGCCTGAAATTAAAAATAGCGGTATTTTGTTTTCTATTGGTTTTTCTGCAAATATTCACATGTCAAAAGTTGTTTAGTTTGTTATTTAAAGTAACCTTTGTTATATTCACTTTTGTTGTATAAAAAATTATTAACAAGATATACACTAAAAGCTAAAGCGTGGAACCGATTCCAACAAAACTCAGAATATATAAATTAGCATTAATTCTTAAATGGTAATAACCTATATTAAAATGTTTATGTTATAAGGGAGGCCTGAAATAAAAATTCATTTTCTATTCCAAACCAACCACGGGTACTAACCCTATACACTGAATCGGGGAAATGTCAAAATATTGTGCAAAGTAAAGTCTTGCCGAAAAAATACCATCATCATTCCGGCTCAAATGAATTCCCGGGCGAAGCCGGGTACCTTAGCTAGTATATATATATATATATATATATATATATATATATATATATATATATATATATATATAAAATTTTGAACGGACCTCTAGAGAGGAAGGGGAATTCAAAAACGCAATGCAATAAGTTTTTGAATTCCCCTCCCTCTCTATACCTCCCCTCCTATTCCTGGTCCGCTTTCTTATCCGTTTTATGAACTATCGAATTACCCCTCCCTTTCTCCTCTATACCTCGTCGGGTTTCGGGTATTAAATAATATTAACTTTAGTGTTAAAACAAACCGTTAAATATTGAGCATGATATAGATCAAATAAGACATTTTCGAATCACGGACGTAAATCTTAAATGACAACATCGCACAACAATATTCATATACCTCAAACAGTAAAAGCTCCATGTAAACAATATCCGGTATTTGACCTTCAATGAAGTGGTTTGTGATAAACAGCTTATTATATATACGACATGAATAGGAGTACGAGATTAATGAAGGCTGAAAAGTAAAAAATCCAAATATTTCGGTTAATTTTCATGATACAGGAAATAGGTATGAAACAAAATTTACAGGACATCAAATTTGGGTCTATATAAGTTTCGAGTTTTTGAAATCCCCAAACCGATATCAGCCATAATATAGATAGGTAATTCCATAATTTGGTAGTAAACATTGAGGATGAAAGTTCTTTATTTTTGTAGTCCATAGACGTTTTCTATCAGTCTAGTTGGTGGCTGGTCAATTCTGTCTGGTTCTCAGATTCAAAGGCTCTGACAATGTTGACGTGCCCGGATGTCCTTATCGCCCTTCAACTCTCTGTTTACAATCCTTGTCTCGGAGCCTAGCATAGTTAACTTTTTAGAAATCACTTTACTTCCTCTTTTTTCAATTTAAGGAAACCACATGCAAGTTCAACTCAGCTCGAATTAGTGGGTTTGGGCTACCAATATACTGTGACAAAGCCATTTCAAACCGCTTGCCTCCGCTTAATAATTTTCAGTAAAGTATGCAATAGTAACAACAGGAAAATAAAGATCAAACTTCCCACATACTAGATGGCATGTCACAGCAGTGATCCCAACACACTATTTCAAAATTTGCTGAGTAGAAACGGGGTGGGGGGGGAGGGGTATACTGAAGTCTGAAAACATAAAGTACGGATATCTTGCTTAATATTTTAGAAAGGAAAAATATGTGTATAACAAGTTAGGTTATTCAACATTTTTCGACGTGCCCCATAATAGCGGAGCTATTGATAATTTTCGATTCTCCCCTCCCATTCCTGGTAGATTAAGAGCTTTATTGTTAAATGGAATGGTTAAATATCGCTTGTGGTATATAGGTCAAATAAACACTTTCGAGTCAAGAACGTAAACTCAAAATGATGAAATCATCAAAGCATATTTAGATGAATCTCACATAATTAACATCAGTTGAAAATAATATTTCGTATTTAGGGCTGGGAATAACACGTTTTATTATATATTGGCTTATTGTTAACGTGCGACGACTAGAATTGTTGTTTACAGAAGGCTAAAAATTAAAAATCCGAATATTTCTGTTAATATTCAAGATAGAGAAAAGTCCGAGACGAAGGGACAGCGTAAAATATGCTAATTTTCCACGTGCGGGGGAATGAAACGTTATTGATCTCATGCCACCACATATGTAATATTTCTAAATAAAAATCCGATGAGTAGAAATTTACTGAAGGCTGAATACAATAAATTACGAATAACTCGCTTAAAATATATAGAGCGACATTTGTAGAGCATCAATAGACCAACAAGATTGGTTCTATACATTTTCTGTTCCAAATCATAATAACGGAGATGCTTTGAATATTGGACGCCCCCCCCCCCTCTCCTTCTAAACCCCGACTATTCCGGGTCTGATTTTAATCAATAACAAATACGATCTTTAGTGTTGACTGCAACGGTTAAATATCGAGTATGGTATAAATGAAATAAACATTTTCCAGTAAAGACAGAAAAATCTTAATTGACGAAGTTATCAATATACATAATTAGTTTCCTAATGCATTTAATCGATAGTATTTAAAATTTATTTTAACTTTTTAAATAATTTTTTTTTTATATATTATTTATATAAATTATATTATATATTAGGCGCATTGTGGAAACATGAGGGCCTTAAGTAAGTTCAAATGAAGAGTCGAATAGTTTGCTAAAGTATTCTTATACTGCTAAAAGTCATAAGTACCTGGAGAGCTTAGTAGAGAGGATAGGCAAAGTTAGAATCTTGATAGATACGTCCGAGTCTAAAATATTAATTCTAACATTCAGATTATTTTTGTCGCATTGCACGTCAGAACGTTCGTGGGCCTGTAGAAATCCGACACTCCGAAGTTAAAGAGCTGCTAGGTTTTTACGGAGGTTGTCATAATTTCCTACACAGTGCTTAACCCAATGTTTTACTCAAGGATAAAACTGAGTACAAGAGATCGTCGGGATCAGAGTCTCAGTCGTTTTGGAGAGTAAATGTTTTTTCCACGATATTAAATATCTTGGAGGAATGGTAACATACAATATATAATTTCCTACTTTGTATGTACCCATATGTAAACAGCCACACAGGCACAAGCTAGAATAACTAAATACTAATTCCAGGCCACCGAGGATATACTAAGCCCACCTGGCCTGAAGGAGTGCAGGGCGTACTCACCACCCCTTAGCCTCATTACCATTCAACAGCCCCCAAAAAAATTGGTGTCAAGGCTTCAGTCTCTAATCAAACTACATATAAAAAAATGAAGCCCAGTAATGAGTACAATACTGAAATATATGAACAACTACTATTTATAATTATAAAAAATATTTCTTCAGAAATGTAATGAAAAAGGTACTCGTAGCATGTAAAATGAAAACCTTTGAGTCAATAGCCAATGAAGTTCCAAAATGTCTGTCAATTACCCGTTTTACTCCTGAACGGTTTCAGAGGCTAGAAAAAAACAAAACATCTCCGTTATTTTGAGTAAACAAACATAATTTATATATTAAATCTCGTTTACCAATTAACAATTGCTTCCCTTAATAGTATTTTTCTAATTTCAATATTAATCCAGTTATTTGCATTTCTTCTTGATGGAAATTCCTCTGGATCTATTAGAGATATAGAAGGTTTGTGTAGGACCTAAATTGTTTATCACAAAAAAATCTATAAATAATGTCCTATGACATTTTTTTATTCGAATCATTGGAATAGAAAAATCTTTCCCATCCAAAGCTTCGGATATTTAAAATGATTTTATTTAAAATAAAGTGCAGTAAAACGTTTTGTTTAATTAATGCAAGAGAAGTACAAGTAGTCATACGATGTCCACATCAAATTTGTAGTAAAAAATTAAATAAATTTCAAAGAATATTTCCTAGAATTGTACAATTTCAAAGGTAAATAGCATCATTAATTTTTTTATGTAATTATTTTCATTTAGTAAATATAACATTCGCGTAAAAAAACTAAAAGAAACAAGAGTATATGCCTTACAATAGTATAATAATTGTAAACATATAGATATCTTAGAGAAAGATTTTACAAAAATCGTTTGTTTTTCATTCTATTTAAAACGACACATCCTAAATACACATCTTGCTGTGCAATAAATTGAACAATGTAATATAACCAATCATATATACACTGTTATTTTCAGCAATTTTTATTTATTTTGCAAACCGATATTAACGAGTATATTTGTAATGTTTAAATTTTCGATTCTAGAAACCCCATATATTGTTTACATCGACATTTTCGGAGAGAAATACTGAAATAAAGTACATTTTTTTTTTAGCAGATCTCCCTTAAGGGAAATCAGCTATTGAAGTCGTACTCATGACGAAATTTTCGAAAAATTTCTTCAAATGTCCATCGATCCTACCTAGGAGATGACGAAAATGAGGTTCGTTCAAAATTTTATATATATATGTCTGTTAAGGCTCTAGCAATTTTAGGGACGCAATTTTCGTTTGATCGTAACCAAACTCGATATTTAAACGTCTTATGTAAAAAGGCAGATAAAGTTCGTTAATGGCTGAAATCGGACAAGTGGGAGGGGTTTTTTCGAAAAATCTCCGTTACTATACGTCGGATCGAAAAATTGTATAGAATCAATCTTATTGCAAATTAAATTTTTATAAATATTGTTAAATACATTTATTCTCTATCTTGAATATTAACCGACATATTTGCATTTATGTGAAATGTGGACGAATAACGGACGAGAGTGAGTTTCCCACCAAAAGCTAGTTCGGCCGTTTCCGTAACTCTTCTGCACTCGTATGGAGATTTCTCTATTGTATAACTTTACGTGGGAAATCTGCTTAGTTTACGCAGCCCCTGCGTGACGGACTTTTATAGTCATATGACATCATTTGTGCAATAGCAGAAAATCTACCTGCACTTAGGCCTGTCAATGTTAAGAATGTCTAGAAGACTTATTAATAGATTGATTATTAAACTAAACTGTAGCATCAACACCCACTTTAAATAAAGAAATAAAAGCTTTAAAGAATTGTTTTTGTAAGGACCTGCGACGGTATACATTCATATGCATTAAACATATTAATGAAAGTAGATAGAATGAGAGATAGAGAGAAAGCAGGTGGCACTTCCTGAAGAATATAGAAATGAGAGAGGGGAGAGAGTGAGTGAGAGAGAGAGATCGATAGGCGTGAATGACCCCGTGGCCTCAAACAAGGCCGGCTCTATACACACCATGACCTCATCCATCCCCTCCCCAGGCGCAACTGCACTAGCGCCACCTATATATATTAGCATTAAAAAAGTCATTGTATAAATATATTTTCATATAATAGTTCATTCAATCAGCAAATCGAGTTATCAAGCAATATAAACATTATATGAGTAGAAACCATATTGATTTCATTTATGAATTGGGAGCATATAAGGGAGAGCTTGCGTATGTGTGTGTCAAAAGCCTAGGTCTAATAGTAGTTAAAATTAACTGGGGATAAAAATTTGTTCAACAGAAACATACACGGGAAGAGGTCACACAAGGGCCTTTAGTTGTTTCCAGGTGCATAGTGCTGAATAATGAACAACAATATGCAACGGGGAAAAGTGGAGATCAGTACTCGAGACCTAAATTATTAGAAAGTCATCTGTCAGGAGTCTGCATTGAATGACTAAAGACAGGATTTATTCATTAAAAGTATACATGCCATTACTAAAATCCCGTCACGCAGGGGCTGTGTAAGCAGATAAGCAGATTTTCCACGTGCTGGTCTAGCGTAATTGTGACCTCACCTCACCCCGTATTCTCTATGTTACATATGATTATTTAATATTTACTCTTGTTAACATATGAATATTGTTTTTCTTTTGTTAACATATGGTTCTTGAGGTTATATTATTATTAAGTTACACTACAAATTGTCTTCTGTTGTTTACATTTTGAATTAAAAGGAATATTCATGTTATTAATGTGTGGACTTACTCGTATTTATGAAATTAACAATGGCGACGAGTAAAATGGTACGACAAAAAGATTTGGACCAGTATTTGAAGAAAAGGAAGTTACTAGAATTGAGAGCTGAAAACAAGGAAGAACAAATAACTCGATTAGTATTTGAGATAAGAAAAAATGCATTGAACAACATTTGAACATTGAATTTCGAGTCCCTCTCCTCTCTAAAACCCCCACTATTTGAGGTCTGATTTCAGCCACAAACAAATATGATGTTTAGTGTTGGCAGGAAAGGAATATCGAGTATGGTATAGATCAAATAAACACTTTCTAGTAAAAATCCAAAACCGACGTCACCGCAGAACGAATTTGCATTTACCTTGCATAAAAAAGATCTCTTGAAAACAATATTTGGTACACATGCTTAGAATAAAATGGTTAATGATAAAACAGCTTATTTTTAATATGATATGACTAAGAGTGGAGGTTTACTTAAGAGTGAAAATTAAAAAAAATCCAAATATCTGGCTAATATAAATGAGACGGAATGAATTTAAATAATGGTTTTCGATCCGACATATAATAACGGAGATATTTCAAATTTTCGAAATTCCCCCCTCTAAGCACACATGATAGAAACTCTAAATTTATTAATTAATTATAGTGTAAAATCCACCTAATTTACTCAGCCCATGCGTGACGATTTTAAATTAAATTGTGTAGAAAATCTTAAGTAGTTAGATGGTTTAATAACAAATATAAGTCAAATAAATGTCTATTTTTCCATGCTGTAATTTTTATAGTTCTTGTTAAGACTCAAATTATTCCGCTCAATAAAACCCCAGTATAACAAAAGGGAAATCGGCTAAAATATATACTATGGTCTGAAGAGTATATATACTAAACGTTTTAGAAAGTTTGTATGTGCTTGTGTGAGAATATTCTTGAGACAACTACTCCTCTATAAGAGAATAGAGGACGCTATTTTTCACTTTCCTGCTAGACTCGGCTAACCGTGTGAAAGAGAATGAATAAAAAATGCATCCCCCAATGAAACGAATTCCCATGAACAAATAATACGAATACAGAAGTGGGAAAAGAAAAATCATACACTATTAGTTAATCGAAGAAGAAATTATACAAATAAGCTGTATATATTGTAAAATACTAATATTTCAATATTCAAAAGAAAAAAACTGTTTGTTATTAGAAATAAATGAATTAGATATTTTTCTCAATGCTAGAATTTTGCTTATATTAAATGAATAACCTGTATTACAAAAGCTGTGTAAATATTTCGAAAATCATGTCATGAGTACAGCTTCAATAGCTGATTTCCCTCAAGGAAAATCTTCTAAAAAGCTCTTTTCGAATTCTTAGACTGCAACATTCGCATGTTGGGATTATCTACTACCTATTAAATCCTATGTTGCATTTTTGACTACTAAAAATCAGTCATTTAAACATTGAGTATCGAAAGCACATGTTGCACAGGTAATTTTAAAATACACGAAATGCAAATTAATAAGAACTATGGGCAAGTCTGAAATAGATAACTTCAGCTGGTTACCGTATCTAACATTCCTTTAAGACACTCTCTTTTCTTCCTCGATTCTCCCTTAATAAAGAGCCCAAGAAAGCTAGATTTAAAGTTTTAGCTGAATGTAGAATAACTTTATGTGAACAATCATTGGAAAAAGGCGGAAAAGTAAAAATTACAAACAACAGTGTCACTTGTTGAGTTGAACAAAATAAACAGATCAACGCCTGGAATAAGCAGATCAAGATAATTTACTGCAATTTAACAGATTTACCTCCTTAGAAATAATAAATAAAGGATGATATCCTGAAACCATTCAAATATTATCGTTCGCCTAGCCAGACGTAGGTGGCCATGAACTATTTTCGGAATGTCAGGAAGTTGAGTGCAAAAAAAAAATAATAGTCACACGCGGGCAAGGACCTCATTTTAGTCATCTGCTTAGTAGAATTAATTGAATTTTCAAAAAAAATAAAAACAAATGCTTCACTATAGCAACCTCAATAGCTGATTTCCCTTAAAGGATGGTAGTGGTCTGCAAGACAAAGAATAACACAATATCCTCTGTACTTACTACCTGAAGCGAGGGTACTGAATTCAATCTAATCTAATATAAAAATTGAAGTATTCTTACTCGTTGCAGAATATTACTTAATAGGACTAATTTATTCGGAAGCTCATCCTGCAATCATGTAGCAAATGCCAGCTATGTACAAATTAAGTATTATAAAAATAAAAAGAAATAGAAATGTTTTGTCTAAAAATTTAGGAATCCCCCTAATAACCTCAACCATAATCGCAGTTATAAATGATTATTATTTTTTAAAATATATATGAATTTATGCATACAATAAAATGTCCTCCTTAAGTAAAAAACATAACAAAACTTTAAAGGCAAAAATAATTTGCTTAGGAAAGATTGACTATATTATTAAGACCGGGGTCTGAATCATAACTGGCATGCATAACAATGCGAGTATGAATAGATGGCATCTTAATACCTCTATGTTTATTACATTAGTTCTAATATTAAGATTATTCATTTTACTTTGCTTTTCTTAACATAATCTTGTAGTATTGTTTTCCTCTTTACATGTACGACTTCTAAGACGTACATAAATATTCAAACTTTTCCAAGTGCCTTCTGGGCGATTTTGGAGTTTTGTTTCGATCCTTACTGTTCTTGTATGGCATAAATACATACTTATTTAATTCCTTAAAAAATACAATAGCCTGTGATTAGGTATCTTCACTGCTGTAATATTATTATTTCGCAACAAAGAAAGAATTTGCAGTTTTATATTATAAAATCCTAAAGAAAATGTCGACTTCTAATTAAAGGAATTTAATATTTGTGATGAATATTGATGTGCAAGAGTTGAAAAGGTCAGTTGATAGCAACATCTTATTGGTTGCCATTTAGATTTGGTTAACAGTCCGATTTAGGTGGTATAATTTTTATATAAGGGAATATGGTTAAAACTCTTTAAATAGGCTTTTTTAATGATAAATTTTAATCTTCTGATTTGCTTCTGTCATTCTGTTTCTCGTTTGATCTGAAAAAGTTCGGAATGATTTCATAATTTACTTACTTTGGTAGGTTTAGTTAGGGTTTCTCCTTTTATTATAGGATGCAGAACACAGGCAAAGTACAGACCACATTCCCTTTGCTGGAAGAATGATAAATAGAATCATCCTATCCCACCCCTGCACCATGTAAATAGTTGTTACCGCTCAATCATGGACAGGGTAGGTGTGGGTGTGTCTATGTTACTGTAAAACCCCGGAGTGTGGTAAATCCTAAGATTTACCGGTAAATCTTAGGATTGATCAGAAGCGTTGGTAAATGTCCAATTTTATCTTTCAAATCGGACTTTAGCCAGTAAATCTTAGGACTTCCCAAGAGGCTCGGTAAAAGCTAGAATTATCAGGATGCGTCTTTCGGACTTTTACCAACAGATTTTGGTAAATCCTAACATTTCCCAGCGTCTGTTGGTAATAGTTGGAATAAAGGTTATTTGAAATGAAAATTTTGGAATAAGTTTTATTATTATTTGTTACAGCAAGGGAAAGAATTGTGGCTTTGAATTGCACTTCATATTAGCTAACTTGCACAAACATTTCTTATTCGAATTTTTTTTTTAAGCAGTTGCATTTTTTCAAACCCTGGCCACCAACCAATGACTGTTGACGAACTGTGGTGCGAAGTCTTATCTCTTCGTTGGGCACTTCATCAGGAGACATGAAATTCTCGGTGCAAATTGTAAACTGATTACGTGAATATAATGTATCCAATTTTCCTGAAGAAGTTCCGAGTTGGTAGAAACCATCTTCTTTTTTGACGATCACTGCAATCATGCTTTTGGGGTCGATTTTAGATCGGTCGGCATCAGGAATTTTGTTCCTCACGTTCTGGCCAACTTCGGGATCTGGGAATTTTCCTTTCGTCGTTTTTTCCATTTTCTTGGCCTGTGATTCAAGACGTTCCCTTGTTGCCTGGCGAATTTCTTTAACAGAGCACCGAGAGATCTTCTATTCGGTGGCAGATAACTTATTATTGGCACTTTCTTGCTGAAGTTATGGGGGAGTATCCCTGTGCCCACTCCTCTTCACTGGGCATTTACCAATGAGCATTGGGAAATCCACACATTTACCAAACAGCATTGGTAAAAGTACGAAATCTCACATTTATTCAATGTTTTTTGGGCATTTACCAAGCCAGACGGTAAATCCGGGGATTGACCAACTGTTAAGCGGTAAAAGCTCGAATTTCATCTAGATTTCTGACTTTAACTAGTGGTCTTGGTAAATCCTAGAATTTACCGGTAAGTCCTGACATTTACCACACTTCGGGGTTTTACAGTAACATATATACTCATATACTCTTCTTAATTAACGGCTGAAATCGGGTAAGGAGAGGGAGGAAGAGGGGAAGGGGAAAAGGGAGAAAATCGAAAATAAAAAATATCTCCATTAATATGAGTCGAGCGGGAAAACTGTATATAGAAAATCTACTTACAAATTCATAATCTATTAATGTAGATTAAATCAATAGATTGATTAGTTAGTCAAGACTTTTGCTCTTTTCAATTTTCAGCCTTCAGTAAACCCCCAATCCTAATAATGCCATATTAACAATGCACTGACGTAACTTGAAATATCTTGTTCATATAGTAAATATCAAAAAATGAGTTACATTGGATCTTTCGATTTTTGAAAATAATCCTACAAATATACACACACACATACATATACATAAATATATATATATATATATATATATATATATATATACATATACAACCACTCGCACGTATATATACTCTGTCTCGAAATTGTCTTATCGTCACCCAAATCGATTTACAAGCGTACATTGTAATATATTTCATTTCAAACTTCAGAACTTTTTCCAAACAATTTATAGATAGATACTTTATAGTAATATTAATTTAAAAAGTTCATCAACTGTGGTGGGTAAGTAAGGAAGGTATAATTTATTTTCTGTGGAAGAACTAATTGCATTTTCTCCACCTGATCGATAAAAGCCATGAAATTTCAAAAAACATTAGCAGGGGATGAAATATGAACTATTTGAGATAGAGTAAAAATATTTTGTCATTGCTTATACCAATGAAAGTAACGTATACGAGAAGTTTAATTAAAATCTGAGATTGTGGGTGTCAAATTGTATTTGTTTGCGTTGATTCGAGATCGGCCCTCTCACCATTCCAGCACACAAGAAATCTGCGTACTTTATACTCTGGCTCATGGGCTTTTGTATAATGCTTTGGGGATATAGGAATGAGTTCATGATAGTCGGACAATTATTTTCTAAAGTTGAAAAATCTATTTTTTTCTGACTCTAATTTTCGAAATCCAATAACTGTGAGGTAGTTAGAAAACTAGTGTGCAGTAGATGGACGAGCTGTAATTTGAATATCAAAAGGCCCGGATAAAGTACAATCCGCTAAAAACGGAAAATAAAATATTCAATTTGCGCCAGTTCGAACGTGAAAAGAAATTCAGTCCTCATTGATTTTAAACGTAAATCGATGAGGAGAGAATTTCCTGGAATACTAGCGACGAAGAATGCAAGCATTATTGACGTTTATAAGGTAAGAAATACAACATAATTAAATACGCCTTGGTCCAATATAAAACACAAATCAATTTACTACATAGAAAACAAATTTGCAACAGTTTTGCAGTATTTGAAAACAGTTTGAAACTTGTCATACATAGACCAATTCCTTATTTTATCCTGCAATTGCAAAGTATTTGTGTTTTCAACGAATCTCATTTTCGTCATTCATTAGGTAGAATCAGTGGACATTTGAAGAATGTTTCCGAAAATTACGTGGAAGAATAACTGTTCTGAATAAATATTAACACAATATTATAAGACAATGAGCATCTAACTATACGTGATTAATAACTATTCACAGAAATAGAAACGATAATAGAAGGTATATTTTGTCCATACTAGAAATATTATAATATGAAGTATTTACACAAGGTAGACGTATCCTCCTTTAAGACAAATGTCAAGTTTTCAGTCTACTATGATGAGCTGCAAGTTTGGCGAGGTAGGCTTTCAAGAGAAGAATGTAAAGGAAGCATGTTGAAATAAAGAACACATTTTGTCTAAAGAATAAATTCAACTTGCCAATTTAAGAGTAAGGGGAGTGAAAAGAGACAGATAAATGCAAAGCTGACCTGGAGTGGAGTGAATGAGTCATAGGACTGGCCGATGCAGTCATCTTGCTTTGCTGCCTACCCTATTCCACTGTCACAGTCTCCAACTGCATCCCTTCACACAATGCCATATAGACTATAGAATTACCTCTCTCGTGCAACGACTTAATGGATATCTTAATCCTATGCTGGATCCATATGCTGGAACTCCTTTAAGAAATCTAATATTCTTAAATGAAAATGAGGACTGGAGGTTTACTAAAGACTGGAAACACTAAAATACAATAACTCAGGTAATATACGAGTAAAAAGAAAATGATGAAATCAGCATTTATAACAAATTACATTATCAAGAAGAATTTTCGACGAATAATGATATGAAGATACAGTAGAATCCCGATAATTCGTATCATCAGGGGACTGACAATTTAGTACGAATTATCGGGAAATACCAAATAACGGGAGTACATAATAAAAAAAAAATAAAAACATTTTAATGTTAACATGCGTTTATTAAGAAAACCATACATGTCTGATAAGAATCAAGACTATGCAATAAATTAGTTTTTACTAAATGAAACATACGATATATATATAAATAGTCAACAAGTAAACATCTTTGCTAGAAAAAATCCGTAATTTTTTTTTGGCACAACCCTTGCATTCGTGTATTGTCAATTGCTCTGTCAAGAGTGTTCAGAGCAAAAAATACCTCATCACCAACATCTGATTTCGCCAAAAAATGGCGCACATTGTTGACGTATTGTTTAGCATCCTTAGCATTAATTATTGGTACGTCATCTTCATCTCCCTCTCCCTCTTCACCGTCACAACGTCCTCAGGTGGAGCTAAAAATTTCTTCGTCGGTCAACATTCCTGCTACTGCCAGGCCGTCGTCAAATGGACGAAATCTTCGAATGTTATGTGATTTTCCTCATTTTGTGAAAGGCGATCCCATTCTAAAAGACTTTCAACGTCTTGTTCTGCATCATCTGTAAACGGAAGTTTCCTCTTTGCTAAAACCACAGGCTCGAAAACAGTTTTTTATTGTGGTCTCGCTAACGTTTTGCCATGCCTTGTCAGCTATGTTCATAGCTGAAAATAAAGTAATTTTATGATTCAGTCCATCCTCGATTCTGTCAAGAAGCTGCATCACTACTTCTTTTGCGGTAAAACGTTTTGAAAGTTTTAAATTATGCCCTGGTCCAGAGGCTGCAACTTAGAAGTTGTATTGGCGGGTAAAAACACAACTTTAACATTGCTGAGAGAGGGGATTGAATTGTGGGCCGAACAATTATCGATGAAAAGCAAAATTTTTCGCTGTTTTTTTTTCATATCTACATTAATTAATTGTATCCATTCGTTAAACAACTCTCCCGTCATCCATGATTTTTTATTTGCACGATAGGTCATTGGAAATGATTTATGTTTTTTAAAACATCTTGGTTTGGCCGACTTACCTATCATGAGTGGTTTTAATTTCTCCGATCCATCCATATTGGCTGCCAACAGTATTGTTACACGTTCCTTACTATTTTTTTCCGCCATGGCATTTTTCTTCCTTGAAGCACATAGACCGATAAGGGAGTCATTTATAGAACAGGCCCGTTTCGTCGGCATTGAATATGTTTTTATTGTCATAAGGTTCGATTATTTTTTTCAATTCGTCCTTCCACTTTGAACAAACGTTATCTGACACACTTGCACTCTCCCCACTAAGCTTCTTAAATTTTATGTTGTGTCGTTTTTTAAATCTGTCGAACCATCCATCACTTGCACGAAAGTCTTCAATACCCATTTTTTCTGCAAAAACTCGGGCTTTTTCCCTTAAAATATTCCTCCAACTGGTACATTTGAATTTCTTGCTTGCGCGAACCATTGTTTTACCTTATCTTCAAGTTGTGGATAATCGCCAGTCTTGAAGCGTTTTATTTTGCTGTCCGATGACTGGGATGTAATTTTATCTTTTGTTCTTTAGAATCGATGTTTATTGTGGAACGAGGGACGTTTAAAACGTTTGGATACATCAATTTGCTTACAACCACTAGCGACGGCGTTTATAATTTTGTTGTTTCTCTTTAATAGAGAGGCTAACATTTTTCGGGGGCATGGTAACTTATCACAACGGTAACAGAAACGAGACTGAATTGTAGAAAGGAAAAAAACTTTGTAAGAAAAGATCAATGAAATTCCTAAAACCTTTCCCTTTCAGTGAAAAAAGTTCGAATTTCATACGAGAGTTCATAGAAAAGTTGTCTCTCTCACTCGCTCTCCCCTTTGTCTCTGTAAAAACAGTAGGAATTACGTGGTTTCCTCGGAAAATTATCTCGCACTCATTCTGCTCTCTGGTCTCTCATTGGCCTCTCTCCCCCTCTTGCAAACAGTACGAATTAACGAGTTGTTTAGCACTGGAAATACGAATTATAAGACGTTTTTAGGTGACCTCGAACATAAAATTGATACGAATTACCGAGGGGTTATTTATACCATATATCGGATTTTCTCTAAGGACCGGCAAGTTTGTACGAATTATCCGGAAATACGAATAATCGGGATACAAAATATCGGGATTCCACTGTATTTGCTACGGTACATTTAACGTTTTCCCTACGGCCTCATTGTTAATACTCAGATATTGGTTATTAAGAAGCTTGATCATTAGTACACTGAGTGTTTGAACAAACTTTTCCGTTTTACTCAACTTTGTCGTAGCTATAGAGCAAAAGCTCAAACACCCCTAGCGGAACAGGTCCAAAACATGGAAACGAAGTACATCAAACTTGTCGGTGAGCATTGAAAATTGGCCTCGAAACTAACTTTGGTTGCTAAACATTGCCACGTTTCAGTTGATCTTTAGTTTTATTCGAATAACGTAATAATAAGATATTTACATATGGAGTTTGAAATTGAATTAACAAAAATGTAAAGAGCGTTAGTGGACCACAAAGTTTTCTTCCGGCGCAAGTTCAGCAATTAAGTAACGAAACTATCTTTGGAATCTTCATGCGATATATATATATATATATATATATATACACGCACGCACTCACACACACGCACGCACACACGCACGCACGCGCGCGCGCGCGCACACACACACACACACACACACATGAACACACGAACGTATGCGCGCGCGCACACACACTTATTTCGATCAGACTTACAAAAACAAGAGGTATTTTGAAATTATTATTTCATTCCACCTCTAAACCCCCGCTCTACCTAGCCAGCAAAACCTTTAATTTTTACAGGAAATGAATAAATTCAAAGTATTTATAAATTATTCATGCTCGAAGAAGTCACTAAATTGACCGCGCGATTAGTCACGGATTTTGACTTGTCCCTCCCGTAGTAAAGGTGCAATAAAAGCAATACGCAGTATATAAATTAGAAATAACAGGTTTCTATCCTAGAACTAAAATGCTGCTACAACATCTAAGGTAGTTAGTATTAGTAGTTATAAATTTGGGGCTCAGGTTATCCACGTGAGTTAAAGCGTTGCCTTTAATATCACATGGTAATCCTAGAGTGGCGAGTTCGATTTTTGTCGGGGCAAAGGAAATTATTTAGTGACGAAATTCATTAAATAACATCCTAAGTCCCACCCTGGCTAGAAAATGTTAGCAACCTGTAGATAACCCGTCCCAATTAGCCTGAGTTGCAAAAAGTGGACGTTAATAAATTATAATAATAATAATAATAATATAAATATTTGTTTTATCCGACTTATTAAGGAGATTAAGTTGCACAAAGTGGACATTAACAAATAATAACTTAATATTTCTTAATTTAAAGACTGATTATGATTTTGTTTGTGTTGCTATTCTGGCTATTACAACGTAGGCAGTCTATGTTCACTGAAATAATCCCTTCAGGATTAATAGAGCAGAAGAGATAAGGCTCGAGATAGCTTATTAGTCTAGAAGCATCATACCCGAATGGAATACTTCTCAGTACTAAGCAGATTTCATTCAGTTCAGCATAACAAATGATTTAACCAGGCGTTTTCTGACATCATGTTATCTGATCTTGTGTTTTTCTATTCTGGTAAAGTCTAATGGTTCTTTTGGGCGAAGGCATTGCCTTAGCAAAAGAAGAGAGGAGTGTCTAAATTGCTGAAACGAAATCAACATTCAGTACGCACTCCAGTATTTACAGACAAACACGAAATGAAGACTGACTGAGGACCACAACTCAATATGTCAGCCGTTTTATCATTGAGAGAATGTCATTTGATTAGGCCTGAAGTTTGGGACAGGCTTCAAATAGCGGGAAATAGCAGTGTCACCTGACAATGTATGGCGGAAACTATGAGTAAAGACTACAGGCGCCGTGGCCAGCGGTAGAGCACCGACAAAAGCATCGTAGATTGTTATTTATTAGCGTCCTTGTTTTGCTACTGTGGCTAATTTAATTGTGACGGGTTGTCTACAGCTTACCAGACTTTTCTAGCCAAGGTGGGACTAAGGATGTTATTTAATGAATTCGTCGTTAACAAATGTTTATTCCTCAGGCGGGAATCGAATTCGCCACACTAGGTTTACCATGTGAGATTAAAGGCAACGCTTTAACTCACATGTCTAACCTGAGTCCTAAGCAACGTAGAAAATGATGATACGATTGTTCGGAGACATGCATTTCCATTGGAGTGCGGAGTAATACAGAGCGGTTTTTAAGCATAAGGGGACGCACAGGGGCGCAATTCGCTCAATGTACTCATCGCGAGACATAGCCAAAGACGAGTTTGAGGAGGAATAAATTTCTACGCTCATAAACATATGATTTGATATGATTGATGGTGGGACTCTGATGGCTTAGAGGTACATTCAGGAAATGGTCCTAGATGCCTTTTGATTCCATTTGGAGATCTTGTTGATACAGGATAATGAACGCCCTCACACGGAAAGACTTGCCATTGGTTACTTGGAGCGCGTAGAAATTAGGTGGTCTGAACTGGCCTATACGATGACTCGAAATGAATCCGAAAGAGCAGGATTGGCCAACCGAAATGATCTTGCTAGCCATTATGGAAATGCATCACAACTTCGCATGTCGCAGGCTGTTACGTTAGAAGCATCTCGAGGCGTGCCCAATTTGAGTTTGCTGAATAAAATTTACTTATTTTGAGAACTCAAAACTGCAAATTTGAACTTTTACTCAGAATTTCAACAGTGTATTTTTCAATACATGGATGCACAAATGAAATATTTTATAAGACATAGGTTTTTAATTGCAGTAATTGCAATAGGTGTGATTAATTAAGTGAAATCCTATATGGAAGTAATAGTAAAGACACATCCTATAATCCTGTACTAAAAACATGCAATACATAACAGGAGTTTGTAAGTTAAAAGCTCTGTAAGTAAAGAGCTTATCTATTGAACATTGGTTTTTACTACTTTGCCCATTATGAAATAAATACATTTTGTAAAAGTGTAATGCATCCCGCAGCTCGGAAAAAGGTTCGGACCGCGCGTTGGCCACCTCAGTTCATCCTATTCAGACTTCAACAAATACTAACGAAACTTATTTTAATACTTTAAGTGTAACGAGGGAATATACTGAGTTAACGTAACGAAACAAGTTCGGGGTGGTTAGGCCTATAGAGCGATAACACTAAAATCTGTACACAGATTGGAGGTAAGTATTCAAACATCGCGATATCAGTACAACTTTTAACAGTAGAGAAATTTGGTAAAATAACTGCCAATGCTACGCAACTAATTACTGGTAACTACATGTAATTAACAATAAATAATATGATCTCAACACAAAGAAAATAAATACCAATAATTAGTCTAACATGTAAATTCACAGCGTATCTATCACCCATAAGCCTGATTTGTGATAGTAACCTATTGATAACCCGCATATTTAGCAAATCAATAACGGGGGCACAGGCTACATGCTTTCATGATCCTATAACATTTGCCTGGGTTTGAAAAATACTATAGCACCAAGAAAGGATGTCTAGAGTACGGTACAACAGAACATTATTCCTAAGTTTTTCTGATCTGTAATGGATCATATAGGTACGCTGTATACCAAAATTAATGTAATTGTATAATATTTACTTATAATTTAGAAGAAAGACGGAATAGAATATAAATTACAGAGATAAATCAGATTAAAAAACATAAATCTATACGAACCAATCGTTACAACTATACTTGTACAGAGCAGTTTATGAAGTGAAACACATAAAAAAAAAATGAGAATCTATAGACGAAAGCAGGATAGTTTTCAACACACTAATGTTCAGAATAATATCGTGACCTCAACTCACCACCCTATGCCTATGTAAAAATAAATTGAAATTTAAGCTGGAATTGAGAGAAATCAGTTACACAAACTAAAAATCGAATGAGTAAAGGGGGGGGGCAAGGTTAATAAAGGCTTAAAGGAAATAAAAAAAAAAAAAAACGCCCATAAATATACGACGATAGAGGGAAACATATAAAACAATGATTGCTGTTGAAATTTGGTTTGTAATATGATTGATTAGATTATATAACATTATTCGAGCTGGTTGATAATAGCGGAGATATTTCGATTTCCTCGCCAGAACCGTTGCGGTCTGGTTTCAACCATTAACGAATGAAATCTTTACTATTTCATAAAACAGTTCAACATCGAGTATAGTAATTAAAGTCCGTCACGCAGGGGCTGTGTAAACTAAGCAGATTTCCCATGTGAAGTTTTACAATAGAGAAATCTGCATACTGGTAACACCACCGTGATTAAATACAAAGGGTAATGAGAAATCTTTCAGTTAATTAAAATAAATTCCCAACTGAAAAGGCTTCTGAATTGTAAGCATAATTTATATTTTAATAACTCAAATTTTAGTAGTCCAAGAACATGAATGTATTTGCATAAATCTCACAAAGTAACGAAGGTAAGGTAAGGTTAGAAGAAGCTTCCACCTGAGCCGAGCAGTTATGAAAATGGCCGACCTAATCCTATACCCGACCACAGACTTCATAAAAATGCAAATATCTCGGTTAATATTCAAGATAGAGAATGTATATAACAATATTTATAGTAAATTTAATTTGCAATAAGATTGGTTCTAAACAACTTTTCGATCCGATGCATAATAACGGAGATATTTCGAATTTTCGAAAATGCCCCCCCTCCCTCAAGTCCGATTTCGGCCATTAACGAACTTGATCTGTCTTTTTACATAAAACGGTTAAATATATATATATATATATATATATATATATATATATATATATATACATTTCAAAATTAGGAGAACCTCAATAGCTGGATTGGTTTAAAAGAAATCGACTCAACATTCACTGGTAAACCTAGAGCTGTGAGTTGGATTCTCACCTGGATAAATTCATTTAAAAAAATCCTTAGTCTCACCTTAGGTAGAAAAGGGTGCTAAACATATAGCTAATCCGTCCCAATTAAGATATTTTGTCTTAATAGTACAAAGTGGACTTTAATAAATAGCATCAACATCAAATAGAACTATTGACTTAACTTCGTTGAGAAACTATTTCGTTCGTGCCTAGTCAATGTAGAATAATATAATTAGCCAATGTGGAAAGGGGGGCTATACTATTGCTAGTTGTAAGACATAGATATTACTTTTCCTTCTTTGAAACGATAGAACAACTACAACAGACATAAAGTGGCATCAAGTAACATTATTCACAGTAATCCTCCCGACGAGTTTCATGGCGCGATTTTTGAAAACATCCCCAAATGTCCATCGATCCTATTTAGGTATTGACAAAATTTAGGTCCTTTCATAACTATATGTGTGTGGTGTGTGTCTGTCTGTCTGTCTGTGTGTGTGTGTGTGTGTGTGTGTGTGCGCGCGCGCGCGTGTAAATGCTATGCTATACTGCTGGTTAACGCTCTAGCGGTCGCAATTTTTGTTTAATCGTTACCAAACTCGATATTTCAAAGTTTTATGTAAAAATAAAGGCCAAGTTTGCGATAACGGCTGAAACTTCGGGAGGGAAGGGGAGGGGGGTAGAGACGGTGAATTTCGGAAATTGAAAAATCTCCGTTATTGTTGTAAATTTAATTGTCTAAATGTTGTTATATACATATTCGATAATATTACTCGAAGATTAATATTAACTGAGATATTTGCAATATTTAGTTTTCAGTCTTCAGTAAACCCCCACTTATACTCATGTCCTAATAAGAATAAGCTGTTACAAAATGAACCTGTAACCCGGGGGCGGGGGGGCATTCTACTCATCGTTTTTTTCCCCATAGAAATATAGGATATGTGGTGAGATGAGAACAGTGCGTTTTACCGCACATAGGAAATCTGCATAGTTTTCGCAGCTCCTGCGTAACGGATTTTATCCCTCTTAGTCTAGTCCAATACTGTAAGGCAAGTAACCTAGCTATTGCACGCGTTTACACTCTACTGCGCGTCTCGGGTCAGTTCCTAACTAGACACGCCTCAAGTTACTTCCTTCATAGCTTTGGCTCTTCCCTTAATGATAACAGCTAAACATGTAAAAACTAATGGGAGATCAGCTGCTGAATGCCATTTTCTTTTTGTATCACCTATATTGGAACATCTTTTCCGAGTGAGTAAATACAACCTCAATAGCTGATTACCTTAAGGGAAATCTGCTAAAAGGAAGACTATAAAAGTCGAGACATCATTATACCACACATACTTTGCTTTTAGCTAGGATAATATAAAAGGGCCATAACAATGTCTAGGCATTGCTTTTCCTTTGTCCTATAAACCACTCAAGGATATTAATCAAGAACTTTAAAAGTAAAGAAATTTAGCGGGAATTCTGTTTTTCCACTCGGCCATTTTCTTTTTCTATATCAACACCGAATGTTAAGCAATCTTCAGTGGAATACTCCCCATTCATTCTGAAGCTTTTATTATTAATTAGTCTAAATAGAAAGCGACGGGAATTCCAGAGAATGTATTATTATTGACCATCTTGTGCGTATTGTCAGAAATAAAGGTCGTGCCTGGTTTGGTGGTTCACAGACATAGATAAGGGACACAAGGCTATTGTCACATTTATGAGTTATAATCAAGCTGATACAATATACAGCCACCGTTTTCATGAAAGAAAACAGCAGGACTAGAGGGAGGTGGTGAATGGGGCCAGGCCGCGTGGAGTATCGATTCTACAGGGCCACGTGTTCCCGCCCAGATCTTCAAAGCCGGCATTTTAACTTCTATGTCTCAATCACAGCCTCTCTCGTAGCCTCTCTACATATCGCCTAAACTAAAATACATTGTCAACGCAAAAATGACACTGATCCGTACTAACCCGTATCTGATGCATTCCTGTAATAAATGCATTATTGCTTTCCTCTTTAGCTAACCTAGATTATACAGTATATCGTTCAAACGTTTGGGGCCACACAATTATATGAAAAACACACTATACATTTTGGAATAATTAAACATAAACCGTTTTGCTAATGAGATTTAATACAACAGTAGTACATGAAATAAACTTTAACTATACGAACTACTAATAACTTTGTTGAGGATATTGACAACGGGAGACCCACGTGCAGAAGCTGCGTTATGGAGATAGAAACCTCACAAAAATATATATAGACTGTGATTTTACTTGCAAAATTCTCCGTCAATAGAATTCCTTGTTTAGTAAGTAGACAGCTATAATACAATTGCCAACCACTACAAAAAAAAAAATAATAAGTGAATTACAATAAAATTCAATACAGTAGTAGATTACTGTTCATTTTATCTACATAAAACCTCCCAACATTTCATTATAACACTTAAAAAGAAATCAGTCTACATAACATCTAAACAAAGACAGTGCTCGCTATACTTCAAATTTGTAACACGCATGTACCTGATGATGAAAGCAGATCGGGCAGTTTGTGAACAATGAAACAAAGACCTTGATGGATAAACACTTACTCAATGTCATCAAAGACAAGACTTAACACATACTACACATGACTGCATAACCGCAGCAAATATATAATATTATTAAGGTTTTTGTATAGCACAAAAACATCTCATATTTATCATGCAACATTTCTACACATATTTGTTGTACCTAGAAACTTTTAGATTTATAACCCATCTGGTAAACATACTCACGTCATCTCAAAACAGCAAAAAGTAAAATAGATAGATATTCGCAGCGTCCATGAAATATCGAGTATACTGACCAATGAACTCGATTGAAGCAGAACAGGTTGCTAATCGCCAAAGACGTGAAGCACATGATTACGTTTTCTCTATATTAGTTTTAACTAATATTTCTATGATTTTGACAATACTAGCCAAAGAGTAAGAGCCAAAATCAGAACTCGCCAAGTGAATGAGTTATTTTAAGATCCCAACGATCATTGGCCTGTAACCGGGAATGTATGTTTGAAACTAAATACGCGAACCACTTACACTGCTGAGTAGAGTAGTGAGTGCATTTAAAATATAGCCCGGTAATATTTTTAAATAAAGTTATTAAAGACACACATTTATCCATTAGGCTGCAACTTTAAGCTGACCTAGTGACTGTGAGTAAATGGCATCTTAATTAAACATCTTAAACGAATATTTTTCAGCAAATCGTGTGAAATTGAAATAATTTTAGATAGTGTGACATAAAGGATGTCTTGAATATTAATTAGGCTAATCAGGTTGTCATGTGTCATGCAGTAATCCGAGGATTAAAAATTAATGCTGGTGGTACCATATCAATAAATCCTCAAAGTAAATGCCGTTAGCCGACTTCACATTGTTTACCGGCTCTATATAAGTAATAAGAAGATGAAGTATCAGTATGAATAGTAAACAAGGGGAAGCAGAGGATTGTGCTAAAGGAAAGTATACACATTATTATTTGTACATCATTTTTATTAGAAGAAATAATTGGTATAAAGCAATAATGTACAAGTAAGAATACATAAGAGTTAGAAAGGTTACAGAGATGATTCTAAGACCTGCTGAAAGCGCTCCGTTTAAAGAACTTCTCTCGGAAATTTATAACACTAGCAGTGATGAGTCAAATAAAAAAAAATATCAAACTGACGAATTAACCTTTTTACTATCCCCGAATGGCGACTAGCTTACAGTGGTTACTAGGTTTGATCCAACACGAGTCTGAACTATCACCAAACCGGACAGTCCATGCCTAGTACAGTTGGTCTGACCCAAAGCGCCAAAAAACCTCCATTGTCCGTCGCCTGTTCCACAAAAATCAAGTTTGGGATTAGTTTCTGACCGACAGAACAATTACCACGAATGCGGAGAGACTGACAATCAGCGATAGGCCTCAGACGTTACTATCACGCACAAACAATTGCAATGTAGCTATTTGTACAAAGTTGTAAATAACGTAAGTTGCGACTGAAGAGCCCCTAAAACCAACTAAATTTTTTTTCCTTTTAAAATTAAATTAAAATGTTTTAAAGTTATAATTAAGAAATTGTCAAATACATTAAACTTCTATCTCAACTCCATCTGAGTTGACATTACGTGAATTTCGCGAAATTGCATTTCAGATCAATTGTTCGTTATTTTTTACTAATTAAAACATTTTTATTTTTATAATAATTACGTAAGATAATTACTTGTAAAAAAGGCAATCAAATGGATTCCCTGGTACGTGTCTATAATTTGAATATCTACCAGGGAATTCCTTGTTTTGTTAATAGTTTCAGTGATTTTACATGTTTTCTTAATATTATTAATTATTTAATTTTACTTCCGAAGGTGGGGGCTTATTTTTATGCCGGAGCCCACAACAACTTGCAATAGTTGGATATTTTTATTTTAACATTGTATTTAATAAATAATTTTTAGTAGTTTTAATTTGTATAATTTGTTAGTTGCAAACTTAACATACTCTTTTTAGAAAAAAAAAAACCCATTATTATACAGAGAAAATAAAGTTAATAAGGAAGGTAGGTTCACAATTTAAAGGGGAAAAAATATGTGCACACCCAGAGTTCAAATGTTAAAAAGGAAGTATATACTACAGAAACGTTTAAAAAAAAAAAAAAATAGTTTCAAAACAATGTGAAGATTAGTGTACATACAATAGTTCACGACAACCACGATTACATATGGCTTACTCAGTTCTTGAACTCGCGATATGTTCCTTGGAACAACTAGTAAATAATTAAGCGAGATAGGTTAAACATGCAACAGTTAAAATTTGAAAAAGCGTTCCAACACAGAACGCATGAGCACTAAATAAATCAAGGACTAGTGTTTAACCAGTCTGTGATTCTGTGTTGAAAAAATTTATTATTACATTATCCTTAGATAGAAAACATAATCACTTAAATCAGATTGATTTCAGAGTAAGCAAGGATCATTTTTGATAGATTTTGATAGATCGTCGCCTATGCAAATAGAGTATAATGAGGAAGACAAAAACAGCATTATTTAGCCAACAAATAAATGTGAGACTTAAGCCTTCCAAAAGCTTCGACTTTGGGGAGTTGTTTTCAAGAGAGGTGTTGTCATTGACCGTACCCTCGCGTTATGTTGGAATAGTAGTAGCGTAGATGTCTTTAGAGCTAACCTAGATTGGTTTTAGTAGTTCCCAAGGCTTTAGAGGGTGCAAGTTTCTCTTCTTGGACTAGTTTGAAGGACTTTGTGGACCAACGTGTTTTATGTAAAAATAAAGATCAAGTTTGTTAAGGGCTGAAATCGGGCTGGAAAAGGGGGGATTTCGAAAAATCTACTTTGTTATACGGCGGATCGAAAGAGTGTATAGAACAAATTAGATTTTCAATAAATGTTGTAATACACATTTTTCTCATTATCTTGATCGTTAACGGAGTTTTTGCCTTTTAGAAGATTCCCTTGGGGAAATCAGCTATTGAGGTTGTACTTATGATGGGAATTTCAAAAACTTTCTACAAGTGTCCATCGATCCCACCCAGGAGATAACGAAAATGAGATCCATTCAAAACTTTTTATATACATATGTGTCTGTTAAAGCTCCAGCAGTCGAAATTTTTGTTTGATCGTTGACAAACTCGATATTTAAACGTTTTATGTAAAAAATGAAGATCAAGTTCGTTAACGGCTAATATCGGACCAGTGGGAGGAGGGTTTAGGGGGGAGAATTTCGAAAATTCGAAATATCTCCGTTGTTATGAGTCGGATCGAAAAAATTGTACAGAATAAATCTTATTGCAAATGTAATGTTCCATGCTAGTCTATACGCTTTTTCAATATATTGATTATTAACCAAGATATTGGCGTTTTTTAGTCTTCGGTCTTCAGTAAGCACCTACTCCTACTCTTGTCAATTTAAGAATAAGCTGTTACATTATGAAGGACTTAATTTGAGGGCTAACTACCAAATATTGTTCATTCAACTTTTACGTGTTTAGACAAATGCAAATACGTGACGCACGTGGCAAATCTGCTTAGTTAACGCAGCTCCTGCGTGACGGACTTAATATTATTAATTAAAGCATTTTATAATATCAGAATGCCTCTTCTCAAAATTCATATTTTTCTCAGCTCCTGATCCTAGCGACTAAGTTATAACATATCCATGTTTTTTGACGACCTACTGAAACCCATTCCACTTAGAACGGCTCTGTATGGTCGATAAACTTCTTATATTTTCCAACTTACTCTTAATTTTACACATTGAATGTTACTTATGCATGATTAGAATTGTACGAGTTACATTGCTTTTAGCTAATTTCCGTCTAAATATTAAGCAATGAAGTTGGAAGTACAGTAAGAAATTAGGCGAGTTAGCAAGTTTACTGCTTAAGGACTATTTTAACTTGTTAAGCTAATATTCATTGAAAATATATTGCGCAAGTTGAGTATTATCTTTTATTAACAGACTACTAACAAATGCGGAAAATGTACCTGAAGTAAAAAGAACTTTTTCAAAAAACATAATAAGGGTAGTACCTAAGCTTCTTTCACTGCATCAACCAGACATGTCTATTACTTTAGGTTCACTGAGGGTGCGGGGAGGGGGGTTGTGCCACTAAATAAATATTATATGTACGGGACCAGTTTATCCTGGCATTAAGAGAACTAATACGCCTCACTCAACCCACACGCTACCCACCATAGCACCCTAACTGATATACGCCTGATATGCAGGTACGCTAAAACTCGGATTCGATTTCCTATTTCACCATTAACAAAATCCTATGTAAGAGGAACATCAAATTTAAGCTGCACGGGACATGATTAGTGATATACAATTGCTTTAAGTGGAAATTCTAGAGTAGGAGAAGGGGTTTACTGAAGACTTAAAACAAGAAATACAAATAATTCCAATTAAAGAAAAAGGATATAAAGCGAAAATTGTAGGGCATAAATGATTAATATAATTGATTATTCAAACATTTTTCAATCCTACTAGCGACGAATACGTTTTGAATGTTTTACTTTAACCCCTTCTAAATCCCCCCTACCTATCTCTGAGCCTGATCAGGACCATTAATAAAATTTCATCTTTAGATTTATATAAAGCATTTAAATATTAAATATGATATTGATATAGTAAAAACTGAGGACTCTAGAATATATTATCTTTATCGATGAGGTTAAATCGAACATATTTGTATAATTCTCACAGAGTAAAGACTCGGTTGAAACTATAATTGATATTTAAGATAGGAATAAAACGTTTCTCGATATATCAGCTTATTGCAAAAGCTAATATGAAAAAGAAGTAGTGGAGGTTTACTGAAACAGAAAACTTAAAAATGCAAATATCTCGGATAATATTCAAGATATATAAAATTAAATTTGCAACAAGATTGGTTTTATACATTTTTTTGATCCGACTTTTGGTAACGGAGATGTTTTGAATCTTCCTACTTTCCCTCCTATAGACCAGGCCTTCTCTTGGCCGATTTCAGCTATTAACGAACTTTTATCATTAGTGTTACATAAACGTTAACAAATAACGAACAAAGGACAACCGCTATATATCTAACTATCTATCTATCTATCTATATATATATATATATATATATATATATATATATAATATTACTAGCTCAGATACCCGGCTTCGCCCGGGAATTCATTTGAGGCTGAATGGTGATGGTATTTTTTAGCAGGCTTTACATTGCACAATATTTTGACATTTACCCGGGTAATACCCGTCTTTTCTGTGGATTTCTTAATAATAAAATTAATTTTTAATGTAAAACTTCACTGTCCTCCATATTGTCATATTTCCCGTTTCCTGTGCTTTAGTTACTCCAAATAACAAAATAACCTTATAACCCCCACTCCTGTTCGTCTCAGAGAAAAATTAATATAGCCTAAAGTCTAAGTTAGGTTAGTAGTAGTGTACATACCAAGTTTCATAAAATTCGGTTCAGCCGTTTATGCGTGAAAAGGTAACAAACAAACAAACAAACAAACATACAGGACACCAAGAAACAAAATGCAGTTATGGTGTCTGTGACATGTGAAACGAAAAGTTATCGTGAAATTTCGCGAAAAAAATCAATGTACAGACAGAGGTTACAATTTTATATATATATATATATATATATATATATATATATATATATATAGATATATATATTATAAATGAAGCTCAGTTTCTCCTTCTAGGCAGGATTGATAGAGATTTTCAGGCTTTATTTTGAAAATCTCGCATGAGTACAACCGCAATAACTGATTAAAACATATTAGGTAATATAGTTCTTTCCTATAGTTCCATCTATATGATAATACTATCCTATAGTTTCATCTATATGATAATAAACTTATCACAAATAAATAAATGCATGACTGTGATTTGAAAAGAATGAATAGGAACGCCGTTGGAGAGAGATAGAGCTAGGAAACACTCAGCGGAAAAGATAAAGAATGAATCTAAGGTTATTTATGAAGACTGTATAGCCGGCCGGTCGCTGGTTAACCTTGAAACAGATAGACCAGACCGCAACACAAAGAAGTTTGACTACCACTCACGAGCCATCCCTTCTCTATCCTCCTTCCGTAATCGTGCACAGACGGCTCAGCTCACAAGCAGTAAAGACTCCCATAGATTGAAAAAAGCTGCGGTATAGACATAAAGAATGACCCACAGGGTTTCGGGAATATACCGTATGATTGAACTTGTTTAACTAACTCTAATAAATTTTACACGTCGTCAATTCATAGAAACTTGACGTGGATGCTCTTTTTAATAAATGCCAGACACGGCATGGCCATATATTAACACATTTTAATTTGATTTAAAAAAAAAGTCTGTCACACTGGGGCTGCGAAAACTAAGGAGATTTCACACGTGAAGTTATACAATAGGGAAATCTCCATACGAGAGACGAACAGTTACGGAAACGGCCGAACTAGCTTTTGGCGGGAAACTCACTCCCCCGTTAACCGCCCACATTTAATAAAAATGCAAATATCTCGGTTAATTTTCGAGATAGAGAATAAATGTATAGAACAATATTTATAGTAACTTTAATTTGCACTAAGATGGGTTCTAAACAATTTTTTGATCCGACGTATGGTAACGGAGATATATCGACAACCCCCTCGATTTTCGAAAATCCCCTCTCCCACTGGTTTGATTTCAGCCATTAACGAACTTGATCTGTCTTTTGCATAAAACGTTTAAATATCGAATTTGGTAACGATCAAACAAAAATTGCGACCGCTAGAGCGTTAACAGTCAAATAAATAAATAGATATATATACTTTTGAATGGACGTCATTTTCGTCATCTCCTGGGTAGGATCGATGGACATTTGAAGAAATTTTTTTCGAAAATCGCATCATGAGTACGACCTCAATAGCTGATTTCCCTTAAAGGAAATCTCCTAAAAAACCATAAAAATTAAAGAAGCCAACCAGCCAAGGGCTAAGAAAAATGTGTAATTTCGCAACTGTACTCAACTGACCACGTTGTCATTCCAGTACATCACTATGTAAACCAAAGGCACCCTATTCGAAATTCTAAAATAATAAAACAACTATGTGATGAAATTTATGTTATATACGAGTTATTTCGTAATAAAATATGAAAATGAATAATAGCATGACGTTCACTGAAGGTCAACAAGAAAAAAGCAAAAAATGACTGTCAACGTTCATATACGTATAATTTCTTTCAAACTAGGAAAGCAGTCATGAATTGAATTAAGTTTTCCTCCAATTGGACATATTCTCAGAAAAAAGGGGAAGCTATAAACATAGACAAGAAGAACATAAATACTATTTATAATATTTAACCAAAGTAGATTTCTAAAACACTATTTTAACCTAATACTCAAACATGCTTTACGAATAAAACCATGAAATATATGGACACCATGAAGAAAAATAACAGGTAGAGAAGATGTAGCATGATTCTGATTGAAATAAAAACTGTACCAACCAATTCTGTAATAAGTAGATTTCGAAGGATGTAATTTTCATTATCTACTAGTTAGGGTAGGAGGACAATAGAAGGGAGTTACGAAAATCTATTAAAACCATACCAAGATATCAGGTCATGTGTTAATCTTAATTGATTCAGAGTTGGGAAAATTTCGACACTGAAACATTTCCAAGTGAGACAATAAAAGGTCAAAGTTTGGCAATCACTACCAAATGTTCTATATACTCTTAAAAATTAATGAAAGAGGAGGCGTACATAAGAAAAATAGTAATTTCAAAATGTTTATTAAAAATTGTCTAAATAAGAATTAATATATATATATGAAACTGTTCAAATGCAAAACAATAATTATAACAAGATTTATAGTTATAATAATTTTTGTTTTGCTTTTTCTATAAAACGAAGGGCAACTATGTAAGTGCAGCATTACAAAACTAAGCAAGTAATAAGGGCATCAAATGCTTTTGAGAGAGGGGGGGAGAGGGAGAGATAGAGATAGAGAGAGAGAGAGAGAGAGAGAGAGAGAGAGAGGGGGGAGAGTGAGAGAGTGAAAGAGAGGGGGGGAGAGTGAGAGAGAGAAAGAGAGGGGGGGAGAAGCAAGGGAGGGAGAGAAAGGGATATGTATGTGGGATAAACTAACGGAGTTGGTTACTCAGGCTTTGTCAGGAGTTAGCCAGGCTAATTAGAACCAGCAAGAGCCTTGGGGTTGATGTCCTACTCACTCCTCCAGCCTCTCTCTCACTCACATCAAATTCATATTCCAACATACTTTCACAATAAAAAAGCATACGTCTTGCACAAGCTGCGTAATGATACGCCTATAATATGATGATCTCATCTCGACATCTATTCTATATTTCTTCCCAAGTAAGAAGCCTATGCAAATAAAATAGAGAGGAGGGGGGGGGGAGATTACTGAGGGCTGAAAACAAAAAAGCACGAGACAACTTCGCTAATACTTCAGTTACGAAAAAATGCATGGAACAACAATTCAAGATCATCAAAAGTTTAACAAGATTGGCTTAATAACATTTAAAGATCCCAATTATATCGGAAATATTTTGAATTTACAAATCGCCCATCAGTACTACTATCCTATGCCCAGTTGCTGTCAATAACAAATATCTTTAGTGTTGATTGAAACGGTTAAATGTCCAGTATAGTAAAAATCAAGTAACCATTTTCGAAACCGAGCGTAAAAACTTGATTGGTGACGACATCACCAATGAATTTGAGTGTATCTCTCATAATAAAGGTCTCTTCAAAACAAAATTTGGTAGTTAAGCTTAGAATAAAGTGGTCATGACATAACAGCGTATTGCTATTCTGACATGCTCCCAACCATGACTGAGTTCTGTTGTTTAAGGGTTTACTGAAGGCAAAAGTCTGTCACGCAGGGGCTGCGTAAACTAAGGTGATTTCCCACGTCAAGTTTTACAATAGATCAATCTACATACTTTAACACTTAACACCACCGTGAATATTAACAGAATAAATACGGGAAATTTGTCAAGCAATTTACATTTTAATAACCTCCACAACGGAAAGCGCCTATATTGCCAACGAACAGGTTACTGAAAGAAAAACAATTACTCAAATATATCTGAATATACTACATTCATTTTATTGAAAACTATTTACTACATCTACTACTGCAATTTATAATGAATGAGAACAATATTTATCTCAATCCCTCTAATTTTAGTAATCAAAGCCGAGGGTGGGGGGTCATCAGAACGTATTTGAATGTTTTTCATCTAAACACAATTTATTGAACTCAATACTTGGCATTTAAGTATGAAATAAGTCTGTTTAAAATATGTTGGTTTGTTCATAACGTGCGATGACAAAGAAGGGGGATTATTTAAAACTGAAAATTAAAAAAATGCAAATATCTGTGTTAATATTTGAGATGAAGAAAGAATGTATGTAACATCGTTTATAGACAATTTAATTTACAATAAGATTGGTTATGTACAATGTTTCGATCCGACTTATGGTATCGTAAATATTTCAAATTTGAGAAATCCCTCCTCCCCCGGGATCAAAATCTGGATATTTTTAAACTTTTTTAAGTTAAATAAAGATCAAGTTCGTTAACGGCTGAAATCGGAAAGAGAGGAGGGAGGTTTTAGAGGTTATTATGCGTCGGATCGAAAAGTGCATAGAACAAAAATGATTCCAAATTAAATGTTATATGCGTATTTCCACTATTTTGATTAACCGAGATATTTGTATTTTTTTTTAGTTTTTGTCCTTCAGTAAGCCCCCAATCCTACTCATGGGATATTAGCAAAAACCGATCTATATTTGAAGCTTAAATACCAAATATTGTTCTCATTGAACTATTACTTTTTGAAATAAATGCAAATACGTGACGCACGTGGGAAATCTGCTTAGATAACACAGCCCCTACGTGACGGCCTTATTTAACTTTTGAAATGTATATTACTTTTTGTAGAAGGCAGGGAATTTAACAATTAGAATGCATTAGTTCAACGAACTTATTCCAGATAGTATCAAAAATAAGACTAGCTAACGTCAATGAATAGACTGCTATACACATATTTTAATTTAATTAAGAAATGGAAAATCTGATTCAACAATATACAGAATCTTAGATCTTCCAAGAAAACGTCTTATCGATTTTGTGTTTCATCCTATAATTTTCCTTTAGAGTATAAAGAAAATAAATAAATCAAGAACACTTCTAAGATTAACAATTTTTGGGACATAGGTATCTTGAAGGAACAATCAATTAAATTTGATTCTTTTATACGAGTTATATTATGTTAATTATTTACGTCCACTTTGTGCTTCTACGGCTAAATGGGAAGGGTTATTTACAGGTTAACACCCTTTTCTGGCCAAGGTGGAACTAAGGATTTTACTAAATGAGTTCGTCACGAACTAAATTCCTACTGCCCAGGTCTAGGTTTAACCATGTGTGGCACTCTAGGTTTAACCATGTGCGACTTAACTCTAACGGTCCTACGAGTTTTGTTTAACTTTAATAAATTGATAAAACTCATTACAGATGACATCAATGCCCTGGATCTCTGTAATAGCCGGAGAAGGAAGCTGAGAGGACCATCCCCTTGTGGAATGTTGCATCATTATTTTGGTCCGGAGGCAGTAACGATCGCGCACCTCCCTCGCCCCACCACTAATGTCATCTCATTCAATATTGCATCATCTAGAAGTGTAAGAATTGCACTCTAACAATAGCATTAGCCATCACCCCAATGTGTTGATATAAGTCTCTAATATTAATTAGAAGAAAGAAAATGTTTTATTCTTCGTCTCTGTGCGTGCTTCTGACAGTTTCATTTATAATTTAATTATTTTTGTTATGTATGCATGTATAATTTAAATATCTCTCACACTAATGAAATGGCCTGACGAGGCATTGATGACATACTCTGAGAGGTCGAACATGAACTTCGGTTACATACCCGTTGTCCAACTAGGCAAAAGTATATCACACCAGGCAGGTGATGCTTGGAGGGCCTTTTCACCGGCTGATTTTCCTGAATAGAAAGTAAGTGAGCGATCGAATAGCACGCACGATTCATAGTAAATCCATATTTTTTATTTACGTTACGTAATTTACTAACTTCCTGCACCCTTTTCTAGCCAGCCTAAAACTAAGAATTTTATTTAATGAATTCGTTACTAAAAAGATACTATTGCCCAGGTGATGATTGATCTCGCGACTCAATTCGATTCCATAATGAAATATTTTGTAATCTTTCAAGACAAATTTTAAATTTGTCTTGTATATATTAATTTTACAAATTTGTTAATAGTTACCTTAAAAAAAATATTGACTATTTTTGCCCTAATCATATGAATGTAAGCTATTACGACAGCTAACGTCCTATTCATGACGTGATTTTCGAAAAATATTCTCAAATGCCCATCAATCCTACCAAGAATATGACGAAACTAAGCTACGTTAAAAACCATATATAATTTGTCTGCTAATGCTCTAGCGGTCGCAATTTTTGTTCTATCGTTACTAACTCTGAAATCGGACTAGTGGGAGGAGGGATAGAGGAGGGTAATTTTCAATATTCAAAATATAAAGTTTTTATGAGTCGGATTAAAAACTTGTATAGAACCAATCTTATTGCGCCATCTATACATGTTGTTACATAATTGTTTGCCCGTATCTTGAATATTAACCAAGGCATTTGGATTTTTTAGTTTTCAGTCTTCATTATACTCTCACTTCAACTTATACCAAATATTGCTTTCATTGAACATTTGCCCTGTGATATACAGGAAAACACGTAGTGTGAAAACGCCATTAATTTTGATTTTGTGTTTTTGACTCGATAAGGTTTATTTAATCTATACAACACTCAATATTTAACCGTTCCATTCAACACTGAAGCTCATTGTCATTAACGGTTGAAATCGGGCCTCAAATATAGGAGGATTTAGAGGGGAGAGGGAACTCTAAAATTATAAAAATCTCAGCTATTATGAATCAAATAGAAAAAGTTTATATTTTAGAATCAATCTTGTTACATTATATCTACAATTTTCGTTATATACACCTCTTCATAACACAAATATAAATCGAATTATCCGATCTTCCATGTTTCCCGCCTTCAGTATACCCCCACTTCTACTCATTAGTTTTTTACATATTAATAGAGAGTATACGGTGGAATGAGATACTAAACGCAACCATCATCCAGCCATGTCTATATTAGAATTAATTCGTTTAATTTCCATATAATTAAATAATTTATTAATAATTAACGCAAACCCACAAGAAATTTGAATTTAAAAAATAGGTCCACGATCTTGTTTTGTCACCATCAGAAAAAGTTGGACTCAAGAGATTCTAAACATACCTCAAAGCAAAGCACAGCTCAACTTTTGATCATTAGTTTCCAAAATACAGATCAACAACTTTAGCCAATGGAAAATCATTATTTTACTGGTATACTTTGAAACAGCCCTCTGTGAAACAATTAGTAAATATTGATGAACAATATTGAAAGCAGGTGTTATTTGGTGGCCCTGAAAAGAGCCAATCAAGGTGGGGACTGAAGAAATAAACCAATAAAAAAATGATGAATCAAAAAACAAGAACGTTATTTTCCCTGCGTAAATTTCAAACAATATAATAACTCGCTAAGAGATTTTTATTCTATGAATTTTAGAGTACATTACCACCGTGTTAAATGAAAACTAGTGTAAGACCAATTAAATGGCCCACCATGCTGGAATCGCATCTCACTCTCTATGCTCTATTCTTCCAAAAGGGTAGACCTATATATAATAAATAAATCTCTCTCTCACACACGTGTGTGTATATAATTATATATATATATATATATATATATATATATACCTAAATGATATGAAATTTAAGCTGAACATGGACGTTCAGTGACTAAGTTACTCAAAGTGATAATCAGATTAGTAGAAGTGATATGTTGTGGGTTCGAGTTAAGAGCAACAGTTGTAGAAAATTAAATGACCAACAAGATCGGTTATATAACATTTTTCAATCCAACTTATAATAACAGAGATCAAGTAAATTAAAATTTCAGAAATGGTTTCTTCTCAAATTTCAGAGATTTGAAATGCTATGCTTTGCAGCATATTTTCATTCGAGTTTAACGCATAGGTCTACATAGTTTTCGTAATGGCAGGCGTTTTTCTGAGTTAAAAAATAGCTCTAATAGATTTATAAGTTCTAAAAGTTTAAGTAAAACCCCATTGGAAATTGGAGGCGCATTTAGCAGAAAGGCACAAATTGTAGATTGTAGTATAAATTAATATTAAAATATCACGAACAAATGAGTACAGACTTTGTGTTTCAGCCTTCAAGTAAAATATAGTCAGGTATATTTTAGTAGGAGTACTGTTACTGCACTAGTGTTGAGGATAGAGGACATAACGAAAATTGTATGATAGAGTGCGTAATGCATGGTACAAGAGTGTGGAGAGTAAGGTGGCTTTGTGAGAGAGCGTGGCGAATCCCCAAGGACATCACCATGGATCATGTTCGGGTCTGCTCTCCTTTACAGCTCACCATAGCATGCATTCTTCTTAAGGCAGATCATTAAACCACTTACATTCATACCTACAAACTAGATACAATTCTATAAAATAATAACTGCATATAAATGACATCATATAGCACCTACATGTTTCTTATGGTTAATAATCTCTCTTAAAGCCCAGAGTATTTATAACAAAACTATTTAAAAAAGCACCTGTAAAGCGGATGCTGAGCAAACTAAGAGAATTTCCCACAAATCGACATAGCATAATGCGCAAGTGATTTCTCCATCTATCTCTCTCGTAGTAGAATAGTAGTAGTGTAGACAGATGTTTAAAAAAAATTAGAACTAACTCGGATAAATAGAGGTATAAAAGGAGGCTGGGAAATGAGGCCATGGGAACGGGGAAATGAACTCTCTTATCTACAAGAGTCAGATTTTCGTTTAATCTTAATGAAGTGTTAAAAAATTATAATCTTATTACAAATATCTGAGAGGGGGAGAGAAAGAGCCAGTTAACACGAAGTTAACCAAAAATAATAGCATCCATATAACCGAGTTACCTATATCAAGGGAGAACGATTAAAGAACACTAAGCCGATTTTTTTTATTTATATGTACCAGTAAGATAAAACAATATTTGTAGAGTGTTAAATTTGTAGCAAAACTAGTCATATAACAATTCGTATCAGACATATAATAACGAAGATAAATGGAATTTAAAAAAGAAATAATAATAACAAACAACTCAGTTACAAAAAAAAACAGAAACCACTTATTCAAGGGAAACAGATATATTGTAAGGAAACCCGGCTGAAAAAGTGCAATACACTACAGTAAGAAGAAATAGAATCTCACTTCTCATATGTCTCTGCCCAGTAGCACCGGCAAGGGAGAATTAATTTACTTTATGTACTGTCCATGCATTCCCTTGTCTTGGTCTCACAGAAATAAAATATTTAGTCAGTCACGCAGGGGCTGCGTAGACTAAGCAGATTTCCGACGGGAAAGCTTAAATAGATAAAGAAACATACTGGTAACACTACCGTGAAAGTAAATAAATAAAAACTGTAATGAGAAATCCTACAGTTAATTTACAAGTTAATAATCTCTACAACGGAAAGCGGCTGAATTGTAAACAAATAGGCCAGCCAACCTCGTAGCTCTGAATAGATAGAGAGACCGGAAAGAAAAACAATTTTATTGAAAACAATTTACTAAAGCTAGTGCTGTAATTTGCAATGAATCAGAATCATTTTTATCTCAATCACTAACATTTTAGTAATCCAAGAACAAAAGAAAGGAGGGACGGGGTTAACAGAATATTTGTTTGTATCGTATAATAAAGGTTTGTTGAAAACAATATTTGGTATTTAACCTTGTAATGAAGTGGTTCATAATATAACAGCTTATTATTAATATGACACTAGTAGGAGTGGGGGGTTTACTGAAAGCGGAAAACTATAAAATCCAAATATCTCAGTTAATACTCATTAACCGAAAATATTTATAGAACAATATTTATAGTAAACTTAATTTGCAATAAGATTGTTTCTATACAACTTTTCAATCCTACATGTAGTAACGGAGATATTTCGAATTTCTTTCCCTCTAACCCCCGGCTCTCCCTGATCAGATTTTAGCCGTTACGAACTTGATCTTTCTTTTTACATAAAACTACTAAATATCGAGTTTGGTAACAATTAAACAATAATTACGACCGCTAGAGCAGACAAATATATATATATATATATATATATATATATATATATATATATATATATATATATATACATATACAGATTTGAACGGACCTCATTTTCGTCATCTCCTAGGCGGGATCAATGGACATTTGAAGAAAAAATTCGAAAATCGAGTTATGAGTACGACCTCAATTGCTGATTTCTATTAAGGTTATCTTAAACTCTGAAGTAAAATTACATTGCAGAATACATAAATGCTAATGTAATTGAAAATGTTATTTACTACTGCCCATATTATGCTAATAAGGCTAATTTAGACAGGTCATTTACCTCTTGTCACCCACTCTTTTGACAGATACAGGGAAATCAGCAATATAGGTACTCCCGATGCAGTTTTCAAAACATTTCATATCCATTGCTCCTACCTACCTATATCTATTTATCTACAAAAATTGCAATTGCTAGATTCATACATATATATATATATATATATATATATATATATATATATATATAGAGAGAGAGAGAGAGAGAGAGAGAGAGAGAGAGAGAGCCCCTCAATCAAAATCTGCTAAAATGCGCTAGAACCAATTATGTTGCAAATTTAAATTTCTGTAAGTATTGTTCGATACACTTTTTCTCTATCTTAATTATTAACGGAGATTTTCAGTTTTTATATATTTCTTTTTTTAGTTTTCCCCCACTCCTAGTCATCACATATTAATAATAAGTTGATATATAATGAAAAAGTTTACTCAAAACTCAAGTATTAAATATTGTTTTCGCCGAAACTTTACAATACATAAATATATTCGATGTGATGTCATTAATAGAAAAGTAATTTTCTAGAGAGATAAATATTTACTTGATGGAGACCCTCTGTAGGTAAATGATTCATATAAATCTAATAATAATATTTGTTAATGCTCGCGATCGGATCAGAGTAAGAGGGAGGGGAGGGGGGTGAGCAGGGTTAAACCGTTCCAGCAGATGGGGAATCTGTTTATAGTTTACGCAGCACATGTACGTGTAGCCAGACTAGGTCTGATGATATTCTTTCATACAACAAACTTCAAACTTTGGAAAATAACTTCCAAATGCATACGGAAATATTTTACTATAAAATTCTTATTATGAATACTATGGTAACAAGGTAATAAATAACCTTGGTTATCAACGCTGCGGAGATCAGTATTATGGAAACTACAACACCGTGAATAGACCTTGCTGATATATAGAACATTGGATGAACTTTCTGGCAGAAATCGGTGTTGTTTTCCACGAATGAAACAAAAGGTAAATGAGTAAGCATGGTAAATGAGGCTATGGGAACGGGGAAATGAACTCCCACATCTACAAGAATCAGATTTTCGTTATAAAGTAGTGTTAAAAAGTTAAATTTTAATTACGAATATGAGACAGTCATTTGCAATGCAGGCGACCATAAAAAAATAATATCCCTACAACAAAATGTACCCATTAACGGATATCAAGTTAATATGTCATGGGAGAGCGGTGGAAGAACACTAAAGGGAATTTATCCAACAACAATACAACAGTTCCAATTACAATTTCAAGATAAGGGAGAATCAATCACCTGTCGTTAGCAACAACAGTCATCTGTTGTATTAGTAACAATTGTCGTTGAGAAGTGTTCTTATTATCTTCTTATATTTTCTGTTATCTTATCTAGCAATTGCAACCTAAATACACTACCCAAAATATTCGTAAGGACTATTATTTATCCGGGGTTCACGTTAGACATGTAAGTTAAGACTTCGTCTTAATCTCACATGATAAACCTAAGAGCCAATTCTCACCTGGGCAATAAGTTAAATGTTATTTATTTACTTAATGCTCCTGTGGCTAATTGGGGCGCGTTATCCACAGGTTACCACATATTTTCTAGCCAGAATAGGACTAAGGATTTTATTTAATGAGTTCGAAATTAAATAAATTCCTGTTGCCCAGGAACCTGCGGAATCGCGCTCTACAATCTAGATTTACCATATGAGATTAAGACAAATGCCTTAACTCGCACGGCTAACCTGGTCAATAGGAATTGATTTAGTGACAAACTCATTAACTAAAATACTTAGTCCCACCCTAGCTACAAAAGGTCGGCAACCTGTAAATAACCATGGTCAATTACTCTTACTCTTAGACAATAATCAACATTTTTTACTTATTTATTCGTTACCTATTAAATGAATAACTGTTTGAGTTTTCCATCAAATCTAAAATAACCTTGAAGTTTAAAAGTTCCTACACGTCTAAATTTTAATTTAATATACAAAATAACACATAATAATACATTATACCGTTCTTACCAGTTGTAAATATCGAGATTACTGATACTGAAATGCTTTCTAATATAAAACTCTGAGAAATTAATAAAAAGTTCATATCGCTTAAACTAAGTAGCTCCCTCTCCTGGAATTACACGCTTACCATTTGCATGCACACACATGTGCTCAACACGAGTTAACAGTTTAATGGGAATAAAAGAAAAAAATACAAATAACTTCCTTAATATTCAAGTTATGGCAAAATGTACAGAACAAAAATGTATTAGCATACACATCAAGATCGGTTATTTTTTTAATAGAAATTTATTTAGTGACGAACTCATTACATAAAATCCTTACTCCCACCCTGGCTAGAAAAGGGTGGTAACCTGTAGACAGCCCATCCCAATTAGCCATAGTAGCATAAACTGGACGTTAATAATATATAAGTATTAACATTTTTCTAATAAACAAGTAATAAATACAAACATGTGCGATTTTGCACTTTATCACTTCTCTAAACCCTATAGCCCAGTCTTTAAAGTACCTAAACTTTAATTTTAAATGAAACGTTTAAACAAGTCGTTTTCTTTTATTTAGACCAATAGGTATGATCTTATCATTTTATATTTTCTTTTAAGTTAAAAAAACAATAATGATAATGAAAATTAACGTGAAAATGGATCTTTTGTAATGGCAACCAAATTAAACTGGGGGAATGTTTTTGACTCTCAACGTAAGATATTGTGAGTTGTAGTTGTTAAGTGAGTGGATATTGTACGCTTTGATACCAAGACAGAAGGAGTTTGATTTTAATTGGGCTATTCTCACATTAATATAATACTGTATTACTCTAAAGGACACTAATATAAATTTAAAATTTAATTTTTACTATAAAATCAGAAGATCTCATATTGCATATTTAACATTAAAATTAAATAGCTAGTTAGGAATCTCTTGAACACATTCAAAATTAATTATTGTTAAAATTATTAAAAGAATTTTTTTTTTCGAAAATCGCGTCAGGAATACGACCTCAATAGCTTAATCATAAGCTTAGGGGAAATCTGCTGAAACTAAAACCACAAGAACTTTAAGGCGTAAAAATAATGGATTTATCTGAGTTAGTAATTGTTAGTTACGTTAGTAATTGAAATATAAGTTCATCAAATATTAATAATTTTGTTTTGAAATACTGAAATTGTTAACAGTTTGATTTCTAAGTTTTCAGAGATAGAGGCGACATCACTTATCACAAACTAAAGAGGATTCTCGTTGTTGTTAATTTTTAAGTATGATCCGTATGTCAGTAAGCAAACCTTAGTTGAATACGAAAAGGGACCCAGGCAATGATTTGTACTATGTTGTGTCGTAGATATTGCTAACGGAACTCTATCAAAGGAATGTGGAGATTAATTATATACGGGATAGGGTCTATCCCATCAACCATCTACAAAATAATTGTCACACCTGAGAAAAATGTGCACAGAAAACTTAATAAATGTGAATCTAGGTCCATAACTAGATAAATCAACTAGGTATTAAAATGTAGATGTAAACAGGAAACAAAATGACATATTTTGTAAAAGGATACATAATTTTCATTATTTTATAACAGTATTAATTTAGAAAAAGTTAGAATAAGTGAAAAAAAATGTAAACATTTTCGAGAAGAAAACGTAAAGTAGTTGGAAGAGGACCAACGTAAATACCACGTTTTACACAATCTGAAAATACATTTCTACTAATCGCATATCGCTGTACCTAGATTGTTCGGGGTAGTAAATAACTTCAGTGTAAATATTTCTGGTAGTTTAAGCATTTCTACAATTTGCACACTATATTAATTAAAGTTTTAGCAAAATTTCGAAATCAACTAATCAACGAAATATATAAAATATAAAATATTTTAAACAGAACTCAGCTTTATCATTTACTAGATAGAATCGATAGACATTATAGCAATAAAATAGTATTTGCATTTATCTCGAAACATGAAAGTTCAATAAAAACAATATTTAGTATTTAGGCTTTAAATTATGTGCTTCAATATATAAAACCTTAATGACATGAGTAGGAGTGGGGGTTTACTTTAAAAATATAGAATGCAAATATCTCCGTTAATAATCAAGAGATAATGAAAAAACGTACACAGCAACATTTACATGACATTAGCAATATGATTGATTTTATACAAATTTTCTATCTGACGCATATTAACAGAGATATTTCGAATTTTCCAAATTTCCTTCCCACTGGTCTGATTTTAGCCGTTAACGAACTTGATCTTCATCTTTACATAAAACGTTTAAATGCCGAGTTTGGTATCGATCAAACAAAAAAATCGACCTCTAGAACATTAACCCATTAGTGCCCACGAGCAGCTTTAGCTGCATCAGTTTTTGAAAATCCACCAGTAGTGTTGACGTTGTTATTTTTCTAAGTAATTTGGCTTAAAGTGAAGGGGGAACATTCCTTGAGACAATAGGGATGAGAGGTGGGGTACCTGTTACAAAGAAAAGGAGCTGTGACTACCTGTTTCACCCTTTTCCCATCTTAGGTCAGTCCTCACTCAATCCTCCTGCTGGAAAGAGGTAAGTTGTACTTGTAATCATTATTATTTTGAAATTTGGATTATATATATTTTGTCTATAATATTGGTAGTTAATATGTGTAAAATATGAAGAAGAAAAAAAAAAAAAAACTAGCCCAAATTTGATGTTGAATTTTGCATGCGTCTAAAGCTGCTCGTGGGCACATAGTGTACTAATTATTTTCATATTTCTTTTTCAGACTAGAAAATTGTTTAGCAATTGCTCCTCAATAATATTTAATAATCAAGAGGATATTTAACACATCTACAAATAAAATGTAAGTATTTTTCATTATGCAACTATTCTATAGATATTTTATTTTATTTTTCTATATATATATATTTTATATTATCATTTATAATATAACTAACCAACATTTTTTGAAGCATTTATTCTATATTATCATTATGATATACCTTAGTGATATTGTATATTTTGTTTTTTTAGGAGTCATTCAAAGAATATAATGTCAGTCAATGACATCATTAGTATGTTGGAGGAAAGGGCAGCTGAACGAGGTGTGGAAACAATAATCATAACTGGGCCCGATGAATCCGGAGATGTAATATCTGATGAGGATTCAGATTTGTGTGACGGGGAAGCTGCTGGGGATCCTGTTCATCTCCCGGCACGAGTACTTCGTGGAGAAGGGTTTCGCATTATATGAATACAACCAGCATATGGGGGGAGTTGATCTAAATGATCAGTTTGTATCAACGTATCGGACTACAATAAGAACTAAGAAATGGTGGTGGCCGTTTTTTGGCTGGGCAGTTGATGTAAGCTGTGTGCAAGGCTGGCTATTGCAGCGAAGGCTAGGTCGCAATATTCCGTACTTAGATTTTCGACGAGAGGTCGTAATATATTTGTTGAAACATTTTGGGACATCGAGAACTGGGCGAGGTTTTAAAAAATCGTATACAGCTCTTGACAGTATTCGAAAAGATAGGACAGATCATTTGATTATAAAAGGTATTTCCAAAAATAAACTATGTGTCCAATGCAAGAGAAGAACCATATACCTCTGCAGAAAATGCAGCGTTTCGCTTCACCCTGAGTGTTTTGTCCCTTATCATGAGTAGAAGAATGGGCAAAAAATGTATATATGCAATTTGTTTTATTTTACCTCCTTCGGTTATTTGTTTATATATATTTTTTTATGTGATTTATAATTTATTTATCCATATTTGATTGTTTTATTATTAGGTAGAGTATTTGTTGTTATTATTAGATAGAGAATTTGTTTATATTATTAGATAGAGTATTTGTTTCAGGTTATTTATTTATATATTTTTTTTATGTGATTTATTATTTTTTTATACATATTTCATTGATTTACTATTAGACGGAATATATATTATTTACTTATACATATTTGATTGGTTTATTATTAGATAAAGTATTGTTTTATTATTAGATAGAGTATTTGTTTCACCTTAGTTTTGTTCCAAAAACATCTGAAAATTATTACATTGTATTATTTGAGTTTCTTACACAATAAAAGTGTTTTAAAAATTATATTGTTTTAATGAAAATCCTAAAATGCTTTTTAATGAGGCAATAAATGCAGGTAGTTCCAATTGAGTGCACCAAGTGCCCACGAGCATCTTTAGCTGCAGCCGGATATTCAACACTTCCCTTACCATAATTTTTTTTTAATTATTTTTCCCATTGTCTATAAAGTAAAACAATAGTAAAAAATAAAAAAAAAATAAAATCTATCGATTGGGCACTAATGGGTTAACAAACAAATATAAATATATATATATATATATATATATATATCTATATATATATATATATAAAATTGTAACCTCTGTCTGTACATTGATTTTTTTCGCGAAATTTCACGATAACTTTTCGTTTCACATGTCATAGACACCATATCTGCATTTTGTTTCTTTCGTGTATGTTTGTTTGTTTGTTTGTTACCTTTTCACGCATAAACGGCTGAACCGAATTTTATGAAACTTGGTATGTATATTACTACTAACCCAACTTAGACTTTAGGCTATATTAATTTTCTCTGTGGCGAACAGGAGTGGGGGTTATAAGGGAAGCCTGAAATTAAAAATAGCTATATTTCGTTTTCTATTGGTTTTTCGGCAAATATGCACATAACAAAAGTTGTTTATTTTGTTATTTAGAGTAACTTTTGTTATATACACTTTTGTCGTATACCGAAGTTTAAAAGCGTTATACGCTAAAAATTATAGCGGGAGTCAACAATATTTTTTGCCAAAAAAGACTCAACCGAACTAAATAAAACTCGGTATGTGTATTAGCAGTGAGGCCTTCATTATAATAAGCCGTACCAACATTTCTATGGACGGGCAGGAGTGGGGGTTATAAGGGAAGCCTGAAATTAAAAATAGCGATATTTCGTTTCCTATTGGTTTTTCCGCAAATATAAACATAACAAAAGTTGTTTATTTTGTTATTTGGAGTAACTTTTGTTATATACACTTTTGTCGTATACCTAAGTATAAATGATAAATACGTTAAAACTTTAGCGGGAGCCAACAATGTTATTGGGCACTAACGGCTGAACCGAACTTAACAAAACTCGGTATGTCAATTAGCATTAATTCTTCCATGATTATAAGTTATATTAAAATTTTTAGGTTCGAACGAGAGGGGGGTTTTAAGGGAGGCCTGAAATAAAAATTCACCATATTTACATGTATAAGAGACGGGAAATATAAAAATATCGAAGACTGTGAAGCCTTATCGAACAAAGAATTCTATTATTAGCAAATCCACGGGAAAGACGGGTATCAACCCTAAACACTGGGACGGGTAAATGTCAAAATATTGTGCAATGTAAAGCCTGCTAAAAAATACCATCACCATTCAGCCTCAAATGAATTCCCGGGCGAAGCCGGGTATCTGAGCTAGTATATATATATAAAGAAAGAACGTCATTTTCGTCATCTCCCAGGTAGGACAGATGGACATTTGAAGACATTTTTTGAAAATCCCATCATGAGTACAACCTCAATAGCTGATTTCCCTTAAGGCCTATAGAGGGTAAACTTCCAATGAATACAGTGAGTCAAAATAGTTTCTAAACAAAGAATTACTACAAGAAAATAAAAGACATTTTAATATTTTTTTTTTAAAAAAAACACCATATATTACAAATTTCTATGAAATGCAAACATAAAAATATGCTCAGGAAGAGAAGTCCCCCTTAAATGATTTGCAACTAAAGGAGGAATTAGTTTTTGAGAAGTGAGCTGAGCCAGAGAGAATCTGCAATCATGAGGCAAGGGAGTAAGTAGGTCTGTGAGAGGAGGTCGTTGCTCCCGGGGTGAAACCGAAAGCCCCATCAATGGAAACACTCTTGCAACCAGCCAACAATCTCTGTCACACACACACACACTCCATGCTTGCATTCACACACCTTTCAAATATTAAAACCTCATTTTTACAGTTCATCAATTTTTCATCAAAATTCAGCTAATCTGAAGTATAATTCAGATAAAATTATGAATGTATTGCAAATCCAAAATTATTTTGCCGATAATAAAAATAAATATTTTTCAAAAAACAACAAAATACTAACTAAGAACATTTCGATCGTGTGTGTGTGTATATATATATAATGTATATATGAATAACTATGTACTGGTTCCCCGGACATACAAACGTTACACAAAGCACACAAATAGACGAACCCCCAAATCAGCTTAGACTTACGACAACACATATTGTACACACCAAGATACTCATGCCCAAGCAAACATGATACCCAACTCATGGCAGAAATCTTTGCTTGGAACAACTGACAACAAACTTCGTGAACTGAAATATATACTTCGTGAACGGCCTTCCCCAAAAAGGCTATTTAGAACAGAAGTAGTTTTAACGAGGTTAAGAATTGGCCATTCACGACTGACTCACACTTACCTACGGGAGAAGACGAACCCTACTGCCCCACTGTAACTGCAGACTTACTATAAAACATATGCTAATTGACTGCTATCTAAGAAGTCACATAGACGTACCATACACTCAGACTGAGTTACTACATGACCGTAGCCAGTATATAGACCGCGTTTTACAATACTTGAAATAGAAGAAAGAAAAATTGTATTTGGACCAATAAATAAGTATTATACACAAATGGATGTTATTATACAAGATTTGTTACAAAATTAAGAGATTTTGGTACAATTTAGGACGTAGTCGTCCTTCAGTCATTGCACCTAAATTATAATGCGTTGCTCCACTTGACATTGGGAGGCTGCCATGATACTTCCTTACAAGTTGAAGATGTACTGAAATAGGAGCAACCTCCAATTCCCTGTGGATTTGGCTGTTCCTAACAAACCAGGGAGCATTCGCCGCTATCCCAAGTACTTAGCTCTGCAAGGACTGTAGTCTCTTTTTGTGTGTTGCTGATGTCCAACCAGACTGGGCATGCGTATGTTAATATAGGCAGTATGAGTGTTTTGTAAAGTAGTGTTGCGCAGGTCAGCTTCAGTGGTGTATTTTTGTTCATTAAAGCGTATAGTTGTGTAAGTCGTGTTTGTGCTTGCAGCAGTTTAATGTTGATATGATGCCGCCATGTAAGTCGTGTGTCCAAATGTACTCCGAGATAGCGGATGCTCTGGTCCTTCGGTGTCCAAGGAATTGAGTGATGCCCTATTATCAGTTCAGGAAGATCTTCGTTCTTGAAACGACGAAGAGCAAAATTCTTGGCTCTCGTTTTATCGTTTTACAATACTTAAAACATAACATTTACAAAAAATTATAATGAAGGACAATACTGAAAATAGTTGCAGAAATGAGCATACTTGCGTAAATATGATAAACTGATGATAATATTTTTTAACTGATACGTCCCTCAATCGCGAAAGGAGATTACTATAAGAATAAATAATCACGTGTATATCGCCTGCAAACTACAGTAAAGTCCATCACGAACGAGCTCCGTAAACTAAGCAGATTTCCCAAGTGCAGTTAAGATACAAGACGATGTCATCTGCACATTGTATATTCTATTTCTCCTTTTCTACTTGCCCTTAAAATAGAAACATGAGCTGCATATGTGTTGTTTAAGCTTCTGTGTAGAAGTTTAAAGGGTGTCTCGTATGGTTGTGGGTTTACTGAGGGTCGTAACGACAAAACTGCAAATCTTCAGTTGATGGTCAAGATAGCGGACAACTTACAAATACTCAATTGCTGTACATAACAATATCAACATGATAGGATATATACAATTTTTTGATCTGAGAACTTATAAAGGAGACAGATCAAAGAAAATGGTCATTGCACAAATAAATCTGTTTATCCCATTTAGTAAAAGTCCGATGAAAACATTATGCCGTACTTAAGCTTTTGATTAGATGTTTAACGTAGCACCTAATATCAACTGACCGAGTATTCTGACTGAAAACAAGAATGTACTAATAATTTGTTTAATATTTGAGTTAAGAGAAAAAGTATAGAACAATAAATGTACAGTAACAAACCTTTAACAAGTGGGTTCTATAACATTTTACCATCTAACTAATAATGACAGAGATATTTTGAATTTGGTCAAATTTTAGCCAAAAACAAATATGACTTTATGCTATAGATCAAATGAACATTTTCGAGATAAGAACGTAAAACCTTAATTGATGAAAGTCAGCACAAAACGAATTTGTATGTATCTCGTATAAAGGTCTCTTGAAACCAATATTTGGTATTTAAGCTTAGAATAAAGAGGTTCATTACAGAACAGCTTATTGTTACTTTGACGTTAGTGGGAGTGGGGGATTACAAAAGGCTGAAAACTAAACAATCCCAATATCTAGGTGAATTTTCGACTTTACACTTCCCTCGTCCTCAGCCATTAACGAACTTTTATCTCTCCCCTTCCATTGAGGTAGGAATATGGGTCACCCCCCGGACATGAGAACATTCCGTTGATATTTGGCTTGTTTATCATAATAACTAAAATTAGTAAGTGCTAACTTAGAACTTTTAATTGTTCTTTGACAATGGCGTCTGAAAATAAAAATGGTTTCCCGTCGAAATATTTGATCGAATTAAGACAAAATTACTCGATTATATCTGTTATCTCTAAGAGTTATTATTAATAGTCAGAGAATATTGACAAATTTATCAAATAAATAACGATTCCCCATATAATATAAAGATGATTCCACCAACATACCATTAGTAGAAAAGCAGCATTCTATTGACGTTGTAATGCCAAAAAAGTGTGGATGGTGACGAATCTTATAAGTGATCAGCAAGCTGTGGCATCTGACCCAGACATTACAAGTGGCTTACGTACTACATATAGTCCAATCATTTCCATCTCATACCACTGATATTCGTTCTCTATAGCCCCTTGCTTTACATGTGATGCATGAAATGATGAAGGAGAGTGGATCAGATTAATATCGGTGTATAAAATAGTCTTAAAACAAGTTATTATTTTAATTTCTTCGACAAATCGACATTAAAAATAATTTGGAAAACATGTTTTGTCTTTAGAGGAACTCCCACTCCTATGGTAGTAAAGTAAAATATCGAGTTTGGTAACGATCAAATAATAATTGCGACCGCTAGAGCGGTAACATATCTATATATATATAAAATTGTAACCTCTGTCTGTACATTGATTTTTTTCGCGAAATTTCACGATAACTTTTCGTTTCACATGTCATAGACACCATATCTGCATTTTGTTTCTTTCGTGTATGTTTGTTTGTTTGTTACCTTTTCACGCATAAACGGCTGAACCGAATTTTATGAAACTTGGTATGTATATTACTACTAACCCAACTTAGACTTTAGGCTATATTAATTTTCTCTGAGACGAACAGGAGTGGGGGTTATAAGGGAAGCCTGAAATTAAAAATAGCGATATTTCGTTTTTTATTGGTTTTTCGGTAAATATGCACATAACAAAAGTTGTTTATTTTGTTATTTAGAGTAACTTTTGTTATATACACTTTTGTCGTATACCGAAGTTTAAATGTGTTATACGCTAAAAATTATAGCGGGAGTCAACAATATTATTTGCCAAAAACGACTCAACCAAACTAAATAAAACTCGGTATGTGTATTAGCAGTGAGGTCTTCATTATAACACGCCATACCAACATTTCTAGGGACGGGCAGGAGTGGGGGTTATAAAGGTGGCCCGAAAATAAAAATAGCGATATTTCGTTTTCTATTGCTTTTTCAGCAAATATAAACATAACAAAAGTTGTTTATTTTGTAATTTAGAGTAACTTTTGTTATATGCACTTTTGCCGTATACGGAAGTATAAATGAGTTAAACGCTATAAACTATAGCGGGAGTTCACAATTTTATTTGGCACTAAAGACTCTACCAAATTAAACCAAACTCGGTATATGAATTAGTACTAACTAAATTTGCTCAACACTTCTTTTCAATATGAACTACCAGGTACCTCACCTGAAAAAATTAATTCAAATGTATGTCAATATTTTCTCCTTAATAATGCGAATCTATGCATAATGCACAGGAGACGGGAAATATGACAATATGCAGGACAGTGAAGTCTTACATAAAAAAATAATTTTATTATTAACAAATGCCAACAACGGGTATTAACCCTAAACACTAGAACGGGTAAATGTCAAAATATTGTGCAAAGTAAAGCCTTGCCAAAAATATACCATCACCATTCAGCTTCAAATGGCTTCCCGAGCGAAGCCGGGTATCTGAGCTAGTATATATATATATATATATATATATATATATATATATATATATATATACAGTTTTGAACGGTTAGTTAGTACCCTTAAAATATACGAAAAACATTTTTAAATTCTGTAGAGAAATTTTGATGATATACGAATAATAAAATTTGACGACCGGGAGTAGGAAATGAATATTTTGAAAATCATGTAAAATTGTGAATACAATTCATTCATTACATTTTTTTCGGGTACATCCAATATTAACAAAGACATTAACGAATATTGTTTTGATAAAGGAGCACAACCTCACTCCTACCAGGAAGTGAAAAATAGTGAAATATGACAATATTCATTTTCTTAATGCATAGACAAAATGTTATCAATCTTATTAATGCATTCTCATGAAGGAACATAAACATTCTTTAGGCGACTGAATAAATACATCGAGATTTGTCAATAAAATGAAGGTTCTAGGATAAAAAATATTTTGCAAACCGAATTTGATCTAGGTATGGTGCGTGTGTACTTTTAAAAACACATATTTACTGTCAAGCAAATTTAGTGGGAACTGCAAAGACTGGACATATTTTGCCATTTTATCAAAACTTATAATACGTAAAAGAAGAATCTATTGTTGGCATCAGTTGGTCATGATTTATTTCGATAGAGAGAAAAATCGCAATGCGAGCTTAATTCAATAAGCTTATAAGTACTGTTGCAAAATAAATTAAAAATACTAGTTATTAAAAGTTATTCCCCTTTAGAGGTAATAATTTGTTATCTTATCAGTTAGTAGATTATAAAAAAAAAAAAAACCGTCTGATATGAACATTAAATATTATTTCTCGTCCCTGTGTATATTCTCAGAATATCTTTAAGAACCACTTACTCATTAACATGCTCTATTTTTCACGGTACGTTACATAAACGGGAACACAGGCCAATAAATTGGACTGACTGCACTTAGAAGTATCTTTAACTGTCCGTAAATGTTGGCTAGTGAAACAGGCGGGAAGATACAAGGGAATAAATGTCTGGCGCGTGGAGGAATAGTTTGTACCTCCGTCATTATCGGTCGGATGAGAAACTTTTTTACGACCAATATAGTTGAAAATGTAATATTCTACAATTTTATTTCTTTATATTTTATAAAGAAATCTAGATTTATACTTTTCATTACCCGAGAAAACCAAGAATATTAACGATGATATTGACAAAAATATTTCGAATTGAAAGTAAACTCCTACTACTGTTTGTAGTGATAAAATAAACAAAGGTGAATCAATAGTAACTTCCGTAATTGATAAACTAAAAATTATAAACGAAAAAATGTGATAGATAATTACTTTTGTAATTGGCTAAAAGATAAAAAGCACTATGTTAGTCATTATTAAATTAAACTTTGACGAGGAAATAGTGTCGATTTCCCCACCAATTTTCAATATAAGTGAGTTAACCTTTGGCTTTTCTGTGGCACTACATTAAACATGGACAATAAGCGACTGATGCGGCCCGAGAAATCTTTAATGGGACAAATGGGAGTGAATCCGCGCTGTATAGACATAATGGATTAAAAATGCCAATCAAGGATTTTTGGAAAACAAATATTCGAGGTGACGCCCAAGAGACCTCTAGTTTCAGATACACCGAAAAAATGTTCAGAGAATGAACCAGGCACAAGCCACCGAAAACTTTAATCAAAACTAGTTGTATCCCAAAGTAGTTTCCTTCACTTACAAGAAATTGGTTTCATTCCTAGTGGTGTAGAATAGTTCCACACCCTTGATTCCTAAGCAAGTAAACAATTGCAGGAATCAACTGTTGGTTATCTAAATTTTATAACACACAGTAACGCGATAAAACTAATTTTCATTTTGGTCATTTTTATAAAAATCAATAATAATTAAATAATGCGGGCAATAATACTGATCCTTCACGCAGAGGCATATATTACTGTCAAATAGGGGTTGATTTTAGAATATATTCGCTTAGTATTGATTTTATAGAAAAATGATAATTTACAAATCTCATGATTATTTATGGTTTCAAGACGGGGTATTTTTGCACTTATCAGCAGCTGAAGCTGTTCACGTAACGCGAGTTTTGAGTGTAGACCGCTAACCCAGTAGTACCTCATTCCATCCTTCGACATTATCTAGTAGTTGTCTTATTAAGCTCAGACAAAAAAGCTCGGGCCTTTATTTCTCTTCTCAGAGCATAAAAACAAGATACACGAATCCTGGAAGAATAATTTGCCCCCCCCCCCCCATCCGCTTCTCATCTAACATAATTACAATAATACCAGTGGCGTGTGACTCATCGATTATAGCCTATATAATTATTTCGTTTCTTTTATTGTTTTGGTTAATAGACCTGATCACTCCACTAATACATTTTAAAAAAAAAAAAAAATCTTTCTTTAGGGGCCTCGCTGCGAGTAATTCATTAGGGGACAAATGCATCTCAGGTATTTCGAAAAGCGGACTGCATTAATAAGTCAGTGAATGTTGTCAGTGAAAAGTTTTGAAAAAGGCATACGAGTGAGTACAATAATTACCTGATTTCCCCTAAGAAAACCCTTCTAAATATGGAACTGAACCTTCTCAAGATTTAACTAAAGTATTTTTAAAAACTTCTGAGGCGAAAGGTTTTTTCATGATTTAGTCAAATAAAAATAAAACGTAAGTTGAGAGTTCATTTAAGCATAAAATTCGTAATTTTCTATTTCTACTATAAAAGCCCTAAAGTCAGTAAGTACAGTTAAAAAATTACGTGCAAGCTTTATTAAATGTTTCTAGATTAAAACAAAACAAAAAAATTAATTTATACTCACACAAAAATCAACTTTAGTACAAGAGACCATATGTGCCATATGGTCTTGGCAAACGCCTTGCATGACGTGAAAGGGTCCATTAAATAGCTCGACTTACTTACTCCCTGCCATATTGAGCTGGCATTCAGAACAAATATAATAATAAATATAACAAAGCTACTTCTTGAACAGTGTAGAAACTCACTTTCTTCTCGATGCTGAGTGGACATTTAGAGAACATAAAGACTAACTTCAAAGCCCGGTAACCCCTAAATTAAATAAAATCTACCCTGCAATTCCCGGGCCTAGAACCCTGCTGAGTAATGAATTATCCACTATCGCACCCCATTTTTGCTATCTCCAAGATAGGATCTGTGGACATTAAATACATTTTCTGAAAATAGAGTCAAAGTAGAATCTCCACTTCGGGATTCCAAAATGAGAGACTAGAAAAATAAAATGAATATAACGAATCAGCTGTTATTTTGCCGCCAATTCCTGTCAGAGAGAGAGAGAGAGAGAGAGCAAAGGCCTATCAATAAGACTGTAGAAGAGGGGGGGCCAATTCAGAAACTCATCCAAGGTCAGCCCGCCTAGCTTAGGCAATTCCCTCTCTCTTCAACCTCCTCTCTCTTTTCATAAGTCCTAAGAATATTAACGGTTTAGCTTTTTCTTTGTAAGTTAGTATAATTTAATAATATTGATTCCTACCAAACACAACGAAGGAGCCAATTTAACAGGATGTTCAAATAAGTCTGCATAAACTAAGCAGATTACCCACGTGCTGGTATGATACATACACTTAGTAATGTCATCCATCACTATCTCCCCATATATTGTCTAGTTCTAAGTCTACTGTTAAAAGAACACCTAGGGCAACACTTGCCCAAAGGTCTATCACACAGGTACTGCGTTAACTAAGCAGATTCCCCACGTGCTGGAATGTTACGCTAATAATATCATTTCAAATTTGATTTCTATTACTCAACTAATAAGAAGTCTAAGTAGCTCCATTTGAAATTTAAGTTGGACAAAAGACGATTAGTGCCACACTTAAAGAAAAATGAAATCCTATGAATACGAATGGGGGTTAACTAAGGCCTGAAAACAACATAATACAAATGAATGGCTTAATATTCACATTGGAGGAAAATTGTATTGTATATAGCTAACAATGTAGGGGACAAAATGATTAAATGGCGGATTATATAACTTAAACGATCAGGCTCAAGATAGTGGAAACTTCGAGTACTCTATTTCATACACCCCACTCATTGCACACACGCACACACATACATTAAAAATAGGTTGCTCGAGAATTAGAAAAGAATAAATAAAACAAACTTTTGGATCGTTTGATAGATAATGAACATTTTGGCACAAATGTGGAGCGGAATTATTGCCAAAAATACTGTTATATAAACAAATAGAGCCGCTTCTTATCTTCCCAAAGCGAGCTTTTCTCCGTGGATATTACTCAATCTATTCCAGAGAGGTATCTTCACATGGCCAGTACTTCCATGGAAATCAACTGCTTTTCTTCATTCTGTACGAGAGAATTACTGATGACGTGGTCTGCCCATGGCAAACAAGGACTTCACTTCAAAAATTGTTCTTAAAACATAAATTCTCCAGAAGTACTTCATTCCCGATGCTCTAAGACGACTCCAGTAATTGCCAAATAAATCCCCGTTTTCACTAGCATAGCGAATAGTACTGAAGTAAAAAGCCTTGAAGATAAATAGCTTAGCAGTGTTTTGTATCTCTCATTTCCCAGGAACACTATTACACAGATCATAATATATTTTATTTGCTCATTTAAACTTGTATAAAGAGCTCTTGACAAACCTTCCATTTTTACAGATTACGTGACTAATGGCAGTGCAACACAAGTAATGCACAAGGAATTAATGTTTAATGCTTGCTTTCAAGGTCGGTTTAAACATTTTACTTGGTAGAAATCGCAGTAAAGCATTTATTATGCCAAGGAACAGACAATGAAAAGCAAAACAAAGCTTTCAAGGTGATGGAACATCATTTCGATTACACTTTTTACATACTATTTGAACTTCGTTCAAGGAAGTAAATTCTTATATTAATATCTGTAGTACAAAATTGAAATTTTCGAGAATTATTTTTAAAAATAAAAATAAAAACAAGTACCTTCACTGCATCTTTTTAAGATTAAAGGTTTTCATTATTTGAAGGAAATACAAAATCTTTCAATTCATTTCAGATTCCCTTGTACAAGCAAGAAAGATCATTATTATTCGGAGACCAAGGAAAGAGAAATACACTACCTTCAAATTCATTCATTTTTTTTTTCAGGCATGAGTCATTGCGTGATGGATATTTAACAGATGAAGGCTCTCCAGTACATGGTAACACTAAAATCAAGATTTTATCTTCTAGGGACATTCTTTAAGAAGAACTGAATTGAGTTGGCTATACAGTATTTTTCCGGGGCAATAAGGCAGTTGCTACGGGGCTTTCAAGGTAGAAGGGAATGATTCATAAACGCTCACAATCCTTATTATTTCCTCTCTTCGCCTTTCGTCACGAGAATAAAAGATGTCTGCAGAAAAATAAAGATTGGAGTGTTTGGGTATCAAATAAAAAAATGTATTTATTATTAAGAAAATAACTATTAAGGGGAAAACATTATTCTTCGGAAAGCTTTATTAGAAATAGAATGATTTCTTATTTAAAAACCTGCGATGATCTACTGGTAAAACAACTGGACATCTAGACATTGAAAGTTCAAACACTGGAATGACCCTAAATTTTATTACCTTTGCGGTCACCAGGCTTTGAGGTGGCTCCTGAAAACTAAAAAAATCATCTCGGTTGACTAAAAAAAAAATATCTCGGTTTATGTTAGAATTATAGGAAAAATGTATAGACCAAAAATTATAGAAAATGAATTTGCGTTAAGATTGGGCTGCCTAAACTTTCTTGAGTAGATCAAAATATCGAGAATGCCTCTAATTTTGAACCCCCCCCCCTCCGGTCCAATTTCAAAATATAGGTATAAATATTGGAACGGCCTTTATTGTTGTAGGCAGGATCAATAGGTTTCAAAAATCGCGTTATGAGTATTACTAACTTCAACATCTGATTTCCCTCAAGGAAAATCTGGTAAAACAGCTTACCGGGACAACATCTGAGAACAGATCCCAGAATTCAGCAGATTTCTCTAGAGGGAAATCAGCTATTGAGGTTGTTCTCGTGAATCATTTCGACAAATGTCTTGAAATGCCCAACCATTCCTATCTAGGGACGACGAACCCTCCCGGCAGGTCCGTTCAATTGTCTATCTCTCGATCCGTTTGTCTGTCTTATCTATCTGTCTAATTTATGTATATGTATACGTGTGAACGTTTTGACTAACGCTAATATTAATCTAGATAGTGGCATTTTTTCTTTCTTTCAGTACAGTATATACACCTAGTCTTAGTCTTTTTACATTTGTTATGACTCGGATAGGGAAATGTTACACAACCAATCTTGTTACAAATTAAATACTCTAGAAATTTTCGTTTATACTTTGTTGAAATTCGAGTACTAACTAGGATAATTTCCATATTTTTAGTATTCATTATTCTGTAAACCCCAACGTCTACATGTGCGATTTCGTCTTCAGGCCACTAAAAATATACTTGTCAGCCTAAATTTGAAGTTTTTTTTACGCAGATGTCTCAATAGGGGGAAAATGACGAATAAAGAACACTGTCAGACTCATAGAGTTTCCAGCACGCAGCCTGTTTAGTTTGCTCCGTCCCTGCGTGATACATTTTATTATGGCCTTTTTAAGAAGGTGCTCATGCATCTCACTTAATGTTGATTACCTAACAGCCACAACTAACAAGAGTTCCAGCAGGAACTGTATATAAAGATAATCAACTCTTATTTAGCTCTTAGAAATAGATGCTAATGGTTGAGGGAAATTAATACATTAATACTCAGAAGGCAAATTTATTTAATATTATGAGCTAAATGAGGCTACGCTATTGCTGCAAAATAACAGTTAAAAGTAATTATCCAGGATAAGGGTCGTCAATGTCTTTACACTAATCATTATGAGAACGTAAGTGTAAATTATTGAATGTCAAAATAAACAAATTAGAAGAGGAAATACTCTATAGCAATAAGGCAACACTGAGGGAGGGGTTCAGAATGTTCTCTGAAAAGATCACATAATACTTTCAAGGTCATCTAACCAGATGATTGCTCATACTATCAAGTGACGGCAATGAACACTCCACAAACCATTGTCACTCTAATCTATGAACCATTGTAAAAGAGAAATATTCCTATATAAAAAGCAGATATTTTCTTTCGTTACTCATTTATGCTTAAAAAAGTACAGAAAAGGGGGAAAACAGTATTTCCACCAAAAATTGTAATATCTTTCAGTTTATTTGCTTACTTGTTTCATAAGATGATGCATCAATATATAACCAATTTACATTCCACTCCTTCCATAAAACACTCATGCCTGGTCTGAACTTGGGCTTCTAGTAGCTGATGTTTTTCGAAGAAAATTGCTCCAATACCAATTGAAAAGGGACAATAACTGTAAGTTAAAATCCAGATGTAGGATACTCCTGCTCCGAGTAAACAATGTATTTTATGGGTTTTAGAACAGAATACACCTCTAGTAATTAATTAATGCATAATATAATTATTTAGTTGAGAGAGAAATATAATAAAAACACCTTCGTAATTGAACTATAGGTGAGCAGTACCAACCCGTAATCAAGTCTCCACTCTCCAAGCCACAAATCTTTAGCTTAGTGAAAATAAAATGAAATATGTAGCAACTACGTTAGAAGACACACATATATTGATTTGACAGGACCATATATTTCCTGCTACTATGTATAATCAGTATTTAATAAGGTTAAAAATTTAGCCGCTGTTAAAGCTGTTAAGTGAGCATTTCTGTAATATACCTAAAGGAATGGATTTTATTTCTAATATGTAAAAATAATATTATATAATAGATGGCATATCAAATAACGAAAGGTGAATAGCCAAGAGACAAAGGCAAACCTTGAAAGTGCATGTTTCATAACACTCCTTTTGCTGGCATTATCTAGCTCCTTCGAGGTACTTCTAGCGAAGGGTATAGCGAGAGAGTAAGACTATCATTTACAACCGACCTCTAAAACTCTATCCGTGTATGTGTGTGTATGTATATATTTATGTGTGTGTGTGTGTGTGTGTGTGTGTGTATACACACACACACACATTATATATATAACTTTCATTATTTTGACGTGAACTGAAATAAATAAAATAAACCCATACATTCCTGGCCCTGAAAGTTCAGAAAAAACATCAAAAATATTCTATACTTTTTGGTAGATTCAATAACCATTACACAATAATCATAGTTTACCCTTCATTTTAGCCACCGAATCTATACCACACAAATAATACTCATTCTCTTGTGTTTATGGAATTAAAAGAAAAAATAGCTCACGCTAACAACGGGGTTCTGCTAACGACCGGAGACCGAGGAGGGAGTGATTGTTGGAGAGGAGGCCGAAATCGGCGTTGGCGTAAGCCCATCGGGAGAGCAGTGAGAGTGGCGGAGAGAGGAGTTTTGTGAGAGCAGATTTTGACAGCGGCGGGATGGCCTACAGGAAATCGCCTCGTGGGTACCTAGACCGTTCGCTCCAGTTTAATAAGGACACTTCGAAAAGAAAAAAATAAGACGATAGAACAGGCGTTTCACGGCGTGTAAAAAAAATTATACTTTCGAGTTCGACCGTCACTTGTGGGACGGCAGACGACGGTTATTCCAGTTCAAGGTACGAAACAAACAGGGATATATCCGAGAGTTTTTCACCGAATCTATTTTGTCGTGGGAGGTTGGATATAAAAACTTCCGGGAGGGCTTTCCTCGCCGGGAGTGGGAGGTACCTCAAATTCGACAATCTTTTAAAGCAAAAGCGACCATGAGGAGCCAAACAGTACCTCAATTTCAAAAAGCTAGGCAGATTTAAAAAAAATCGGGCTGCGGCTTTAAATAATACATTAGAATAAACAAAAAGGATTTCACGGTAGGGAAAATGTCTAATCATGGAATATAAGCCTAGAGGAAAGCAGTAAGACAAATACTGAAAGTAGACAACTAAATACAGAGATTGTTTCCTCTAAACGTAATTTAAGTAAATAATACCCAAATAATGAGAAACTAACCACAATTTGTGACTAGGCTATACTAGGGCGTTAAGGAAAATAGCATAACAGACTAGGGAATTCAATCTTTTAACATGCTCGACAATAATTTCTGAAAACTCTATTAAATTTCCAGCATGTTAGGAAAAGAAACCTGGTAAGCCTTTGCATACTAGTTTTGAGATACATAACGGGACATTAGCAACCCACTGTAGAGAAAATGCCTTCCTAACAGGTGAAGGTAGCTAAAATTGGTACCTGTGCCCTAAACCTGGGTCCATTTGGAGAAAAGGGCACCTTCCCTTAACACTGAACTTTCCCAAATGGTCTATTTATATTCAGAAAGGTTCTAGGCACACACTAGCTTTACACATCCAATAATAACAAAATATTCAATTTATAAAAAAATTTCGATAACAAACCATCACTAGACACGGGTAAACAGGTGAATCTCAAACATCACAATCTCTCTCGAAATAAAATTTAATTGCACGAAAATTAATGACATTTAACAGGAAATGTATAAAAGTATAACAGTGTAATATAATTTTCCTCTGAAGTTGTGTCCATCTCGTCTGGAATAGGACTTTCTTGCTTGAGACGGGTCATGAGCAGCACAAGGGAAGATCAGGAGAATGTTTCATATTTCTGCGTTCAAGACATGTTTAAAATACTTAGCATTTCGGGAACAAACATATTTCCTATTCATATTGATACCTACAGTAACTCGTAACATGTTTTATCAGTCCAGTATATAACATTGTCTACAATAATAAACTCCAGTATTTTTCTGGGCAACTTAGAGAAACACTCGAATGAGTTTTCAAACACAGAGCAAAAGAAACAAATATTCTAGAGCTACAGAGAACCATGGTGGAAATAGAAAAGCTGTAGAAGGTTGAAGAGTAATGAAAGACACGGTGAAACGCACAAGACCTTCGAGCGTATCAAGCTTAGACCGTGTAAATTTTCAAGGCAAACCAAAATATATCTATTGGCCAGTTGTAATCCAAATAAAACTTCTAAACAAGTTAATTTCGTATGCAACAGAACAATGACTTTCATCTTATGGGTCTCCTCTTTGTTGTTTAAAAATTCACTTTCTAACAGTTATTTTTTAATAAGTTATTATTTAACTCTTAAACTAGTAATTTCACCAAATAAATCAATAATTTAATAAATAAGAGGCAAGAAAGATATATTCCGCGAGATTTACATTATTTTTATTGTAGATATTTTACAACATACATAATACCAATTATTAAAATACAGATGAAACTGAAATATGAACAGAAAACATAATTAAACGTACAAAAAAAAATTATTCTATTCCAATAGAAGTCCATTCAACGCAACCCGTTTTCAGAACTGTTGCACCTTGTGTTTCGAAATAAGACAAGAAACTACTGCTGTATTACAAAACTAAAAAAAAAAAAAAAAAAAAAAAGGCCTTCATGCAGAGCTGCACAAAATAAGCAGATTTCCACATGCTGCCTCACCTCCCAACTATTTTCTATTTCTCCAGCACTAAAACCCTAACGTACTAAAAACAGGAATTTAAACTTAAGTTGGACATGTTATGTTTTGTGGCTCAAGTAAAAATGAGATGAGTAGAAGTAGTGTTTACAGAAGGCTGAAACCAAAAAATTAAAATAACTAGGTCGAATTGAGAAAACATCTATAAACAATAGTTGTAGAAAATTAATTTATAGCAAGATTGGTTAAAAAACAGTAGTTTGTTCCGACTCCAAACTAACAGAGATATTCTGGATTTTCGATACTACCCTCTACTCGCCTCTTCCGTGTCCGCAGCTTATTACATTGTAAATGTGAAGTGGCTTAGCTTTCATCGTGCCTAGCAGTACGTGAACCACCCCGATGACTTTCGTTACGTGTGCGTTGATATTACTTTCAAGATTCAAAGGCCGGAAAATTAGTCCCTTTTTGAGACAGTGTTATAGACTGCATTTTAACTGTCCGTTGTGTGACTAGGATAAAGGATGGGCACCACATGTGGTGTGAAGCATCTGTGCAAGGCGTCTCACTAGTTGGACTGAGAGAGAACGTTATATGAATTTTGCCGTCCCCAGGATTTGGCGGGAGCCTAAGGATCATTTCTCAAACTGTTATTTTAGTTTGACAGAAATTAAAGCGAAGTCAAAACTCACAGTAAAATATCCAAATAACCTGGAATCAGCTCTAGCACCGGCCCCTACCTCCGAAAAGTTACCAGAGACAGAACCACCCGAAAATGTTAATCTTAGCGAAGACTCAGAAAGTAATCAAGAATGTGAGAATGAAGTATTCGTTTATTTCTCAAGAAAACACCCTTATTTTTTGCAATGATGTTCTCTCTGTTAAGGATAGTCATAATTCTGAATACAGTACATAATTTTGATTAGCGATTGTTCATTGATTACTACAAAGTATGTTTAAAGTCTGTTCTCTTTTATAATGGTAATAATCACCTCGATACCGTTATCTCATTGAACTGATATGAAAGAATCTTAAGAGATTATGCAATTAGTTTTAGAAACAATTCACTACGAAAAACATAGTAGAAAATTGTGGAAAAATAATTATAATTTTACTAGGCTTACAGCTTGGCAACACAAAATATTGTTGCTTCATCTGCAAGAGGGATAACAGAAGAATACTTATTGGCCATAAAGCACTCGTTCCTGAATCCAAAAATATCCTTTTTCGGCCTTTGGTCGACCCGAAAAATGGTCTTTTGTCTCATCTACATATTAAATTCGACCTTTTTAAAATCAGGACAAAAATGGTACTGGTTATACTTATTTGGAACAAAAGTGCCCTAAAATCAGTGAGGCAAAGACCAAAGAAGGAATTTGTATTGGAGCTCAGAGTAGGAAAGTGCTGAAGTATTCGGAATTTCAGTAGAAATTGAGGCCTATGGTAAAAAGCATGTGGAACGCATTCAAAAATGTAGTTGAACATTTTCGAGGAACTATGGCTGAACATTATCTAGTTGCTAGTCTAATTAAATCGTACAAAAAAAAAATGACCTGCAATGTGTCTTTAAATATTCATTTCCTCAACTCCCAATTGGATTTTCTTTTCACCAAACCTTGGTGCCACCAGGATATTTTACATATGGAAAACGTCACCAAGGAATGTTTAGCAGATTTCTGCTGGACACTGAAAAAGGACTTCCCAGATACTAAATATGCGAGAAAATCCTGAGTATTACCCATTTATTCACATTTTTTAAAATCACTAATTATTTGCTGAAAGCTCCTTGAACCTCTTATTCAATCCGGCTGGCCAAAGGAAACTAAACGTGATAGAAAACATCTGAGTACAGATTCATCCAACAACATGTCTAGGATAAAAAAAAAATGTTCTGTTGGTCTGTGTAATTCAACAAGAAAGGTTCTATAACATTTTTCGACCCGACTCATAATAACGGAGATATTTTAAATGTTGACACTCCTTCCCGGAATACCAAAAATAAAAATAGCTCCATTAATATGCAAACTATAGACAAATGCAGCGAGCAACTATTGTAGTACATTACATTATCAACAAGTTTCATTTATGATATTTGTCGACAACATTACTCTAAATATTCACGATTTTAAGTTTAACCTTAAAATACTCGACTTATAACTAACCAGATCCTAAAACTGACATGACATGATTAAACCTCTAGTGTGGTAGAAATCAAATATATAGTGTTTTATATCGCTGAAGACCCGATGAACAAAATATGCAGTATTTAGAGGCTTGGAATATGGCGTGACAAGGTCAATGTAGGATGAATAGAAGGCTGAGGGCAAAAAACCCAAATACCTCCGTTGATGTAGGAGTTGGAGGGAAAACGTACAGAACAACAATTATGTACAATACTACATGTAGAACAATGTTGTTGGTTAAATAACACTGTTTGACCGCTGCTTAACAAAGGGCGGTATGGAAGAATTTTTCTTTTGTCCCATTTCTAAACCCCCACATCTGGACCGATTTCAGCCATTAAACCCCCTAATCTTTAGTTTCATAAAAACATTTAAATATAGAGTTCGTTAACCTTCAGGCAAAAACGATCGTGATAAAAGAAAAATACATACATATATATATCCATATATATATATATATATATATATATATATATATATCCATGTATAAAGATTGAACGTACTTCATTTTCCCCATCTATTCCAATAAATGACTAAATCTGAAAAGCTGATTTCCCCTAAAGGACTATGAAAGACGAGTATAGTAAAGATATTGCAAATGTGTATAAAAGAAACGCCTTCTATACACATTTGCAATGTGTATAGAAGGTGTTTCATCAATGTCTATTTATAAGGATCAATAAGAAGGCCAAGTCCTCTACTGTTTTTTAATATTATGCAGAGTGCACTTTCGGAGTCAACGCTCCATCCTCAGTGCCTGCTGATTAAAGCTGCGTTGCCTGGACCACGACCGCCGGGCGACAACAACCGGGGGGAATGTCTATTTACTTTCATTATTGAAGTATGCAATGCACTATGCAGTTTTCAAATAACAAAGGAACATGGAAACCAAATTGCAGCGCCATCAATATGCGAATTAGTATTTATGGAAGACTTTTAGAATTTTCATAAGAAATCAAATAACTGTAGAGCAAATTACACGTTAATTAGCCAACTTCCTGTGAGAAAAACTAATAATACTAGGAAGAGGGAGGGAGTAATGTTCTCCTAATGAGGCATAAGATTGCAAATGCAAAAGATAACAAATACGATAGTAACGATTCTAGGCTGAGGGACAGAGAGGTCCATTGTGTAGTGGTGGCTGATAAAAGCGGGGAATATGGCTGTTAGTTTTTGAGCAATGGAGGGAAGTAGAGAGACTGTAGCTATAATCAAGGTGAAGGGATTGGTTAGAGTAATAATATTGGGTGAATGTATGAGGGCTGTATGAGGGAGTGAAGGTACGGATGGGCTGACAGGCCTGCTGGTAGGGGGAGAAGCAGGCAGAGCTGGCAACGGTGGGCAGAGAGCAACGTTGCCAGCTCTACTCGCCGACCCTCTCGCCAAAATACAGAGCCGGCCGGCAAGCAACCAACCCAACCTGCCCCATCAGACCCAATTCCTCAACCTCTCGCCGGTTTCCAGCTACTTCAAAACCTCGCAACATCAACTTGTGTTATGTTGTCATTCTACAACATATATACCTTGTATACCACTTAGGCGAACTAATTTCGTTCAATATGGTTACATTACATGATTACATTAACATGCTTTTCACTACTGATGGGGATAGCCCGGCATTGTCTCTAAAGCCTGTATTCTAATTCCATTACCAATTAAAAGCTTTCTTACAATCTAAGCCATATTAATTCAATTTAATAAGAAACAAGATATGGGCTGATTCATTTCGTCAATGAGTAATATTAAAAAAGAAAAGAAAAAGAAAAGGCAAGCCCTAGCAAAAACAAAACCACAATCCACCAACTTAATAATTTCAAGATGTTGGTACCCCGAAACCAGAGCCAGATAATAAAATATATGTATGCACAGGAAGAAAAGCTGTATTCGAGAGGTCAAAGCTACGAATAACTGGATAATAACATTCATTTTAACAAAAGATGAGAAATGTATACACTTTTTTTATGACAGCCCTTAGCTTGAAGGTAATATATTTGGCATATGGGAGAGAGAGAGACCTACGAAGATGCCTAACATCCTAAGGATTTTGGTGGGTACAATAAAATGAAAAGAGCAGCTTCCACATGGACCCAATGTTTGCAAACAGGAGTACCACCACTAATTGTTTGAATTAGTGTGATAGGCTTTTCGGAATAAATCCTATTTTTTATTCGATCACGAGATAGATATAAAAAAAACATCAACAATTTTTGACACGTAAAAATAATGATTTCAACTTTCCTATCAATAGATCAGAATAAATCAGAAATTTCACATCAATATATGGCGAAAAGTTTAAAAATAACTTCACCTTCCTTTAAAACTATTTAATTTACCGCCCCCCCCCTCGCCCCTTTAAATAAGAATAGTATGAAACTTTAAAAAACACTCATACTCCCTATATTAACAATCTGGCTGGGCATCAGCAACACACAAAGATACTCCAGTCCTTCCAGAGCAAAGTCTTCGGATAGCGGCAAATCCTATTGTTAGGAACAGCCAAATCCACAGGGAATTGGAGGTTGCTCCTATTTCAGTACATCTTCAACAATTTGTGAGGAAATATCATGGCAGCCTTCCCATGTCAAGTGGAGCCACTCATTATAATTTAGGTGCAATAATGACTAAAGGACGACTACGTCCGAGGTTGTATCAAAATCTCTTAATTTTGTAACAAATCTTATAATTAACATTTTGTGTAAAATATTTAGTATTGGTCCAAATAAATTTTCTTTCTCTTTCTTCTTCTTCTGTACTTATAGTTTTCAGCTTTCAGTCAGCCAGCCCCCCCCCCTCACAATCCTACTGACGCGGTTTTCATTCAAGAAATACCACTACACTAAAAATCTCATGCTGAGCATAAATTTCTTCATGTTTACATAGGGTTGTAACTAAGAGGGGAATTCAGATTTGAATATGATATAATCTGTATTGTTCAAGCACGTGGGGAATATGCTATAAATGTCAGATGACTAATACTCAATAAGAAGAAATAACTTGTCGGAACAGCAATCAAAGCAGTCATTTTCTTTTTTCGACAGCAATTAATAAGCTATTAGTAATAAAATAGAGGAAATAAACTTGAACGATTGAAACCAGGAGCGTATTCTTTCAAAGAAGGTGTTTCTTCTTTGTTCTTAAGGGTTCAGACTTGCGGGCCCAATGATATCCTCGGTTATTACAATGAGTCATAGTCGTGAGGACAGCTGAACCCTCTAACGAAGCGTCTGAGAAACAGCAAACATATTTAACCCAATAAGACCTCCACTTTAAAAGTTAGCTTTATCATTCCTCGGATCGGAGTACTCCTCAGAAAATTAAGCAAGGTTCAATACCAACTGAGTCTTGTTAGTTATAGAGACTTTACAAGATGGACATGGATGCACCACCGCATCTTGTTTCGTGGCCTAAGAGATCAAATTTGAAATAAAAAACCTTCATCTATTTTAAAAAGGTAAAATCGCTAACCAGCATTAAATTTATAGTTTAGAAGATGATGGGTATTAAGAAAGAAATAACAAAAACCACAGCGAGACGACACTTCGGAACTATCACAAAGAAACCTCGCCTGACCAAAAGCACTCCCCGCAAAATTTATTGAACCGACAAGCACCACGACTAACGAGTGTCATTGCCGAAATCCATAAATTAGTAATCAATAAATAAAATCAATATTTTATTACAGCAGAAGAAAAACTGTTGGGCTCTATTGAAATAAATTTTTCATAAACCATAAATTACCTTTAAGGTGGGTTTCGACAATATATGTAGTAATATTGTAATTAGAGCTATTAAGAAAATTTTCTTCACTCATTTAGTCTTAAGGATTAAGAAACTAATCATACTTCGAAGCTTCCACTCTTCAGTTTTAGAATTCAGAGCATCCAACTCTTATGATCTTCAATTTAACTATTACTATGTTACTTTAGTATCTCATATCCAGTTTACATTTGAAGTCTTCTTTACATACAGTAATAGCATTAAAGAAATACAAGATTAGAATATCCAAATAACGTCATCTGTGCATGATTCCTCTGCGTTTGAAACTCCTGCAACTGCAACTGTTTTAACACTAAGAGCCAAGAATAAAACTCAGAATACATTTTTAAGTAACAACAATAACGAGGTTATAAAAAACATTTTATAACAACTATTCCTCTACTACTAACAAATTATTCCTCGCAAACCATTGAATTGTATGAATATAGAGATTTCATAGGAAGATGAATTAACAGTGGACAACTTTGAAGGTAAAATATATTCGGTAATGTTTTATGTTATCGTTATATAGTTTTAATACACACACACACGCACGCACACACACACCAACAGCCTCATCATTATAAAACTGTAGATCATTAGAAGACATTTTACGAAATTCACGTCATCACTATCAACGGCTGATTTCTGTTAAAAGCGGAAAACTAACTAAATAACACTTTACATCATAAAGAAATAATTCCCCACTACGATAATTTGGATCTAAATAATGAAAAAGTGGTATAATATTTTACTAAAAACTGAAATAATTTTGCTAGACGTATTAAATTTTCTAGTGACTAAGAGTTAGGGCGCGGTTCCTCCTGTCGTGACTGCTCTACATAATAGCACCATTCATTTCCTCAGTTTGAATTCAGCAAATATACCCAAAGTCTAACCTTAATACAATGTCTACAGAGAACTATTTATTCCAACGGGTAATGAACTTTAACAAAATAAATTTTAGATATCCTGGAATAAAATTACTAGCAGATTAGACGTGAGGGGCATAATATCAGGGGTTATTTCTTTGTGAAAACAAGCGTGTAAAAAAATACAAAAAGTCCGTCACGCAGGGGCTGCGTAAACTAAGCAGATTTCCCACGTGAAGTTTTACAATAGAGAAATCTGCCTAGTAACAACTGTAGTAACCTAAACCTCTTCACGAGGGACGAATAGTTATGAAAACGGCCGCCAGAGCTCTCGGCGGTAAGTCGGAACATAGCTGACCACACGCAGAATACAAATGCAAATATCTCGGTTAATATTCAAGATAGGGAATAAATGTATATAACAATATTTATAGTAAATTTAATTTGCAATAAGATTGGTCCTATACAATTTTTAGCAGATTTCCCTTAAGGGAAATCAGCTATTGAGGTTGTACTCATGACGGAATTTTCGACATTTTTCTTCAAATGTCCATCGATCCTACCTAGTAGATGACGAAAATGAGGACCGTTCAAAACTGTATATATATCTATATATATCTATATATATATATATATATATATATATTTGTCTGTTACCGCTCTAGCGGTCGCAATTTTTGTTTGATCCTTACCAAACTTCATATTTAAGAGTTTTATGTAAAAAGAAAGATCAAGTTCGTTAATGGCTGAAATCGGACCAGTGGGAGGGGGGGTTTAGAGGGGAGGATTTTCGAAAATTCGAAATATCTCCGTTACTATACGTCGGATCGAAAAATTGTACATAACCAATCTTATTGCAAATTACATTTACTATAAATATTGTTATATACATTTATTCTGTATCTTGAATATTAACCGAGATATTTGCATTTGTATTCTGCGTGTCGCCACCAGTAGGCTATGTTCGGAGTTTCCGCCGTGAGCTCTGGCGGCCGTTTCCATAACTATCGTCCCTCGTGAATAGGTTTAGAGGTTAGGTTAACTGTTTTTTGGGCTAGAAACTACTGGGTTATTACGCCCTAAATAATGTTTTTTAGGTTTAGAGGTTTCTTACTACTACAGTTGTTATTAGGCAGATTTCTCTATTGTAAAACTTCACGTGGGAAATCTGCTTAGTTTACGCAGCCCCTGCGTGACGGACTTTTCGTTCCGACGTATGGTAACGGAGATATTTCGAAAATCCTCCCCTCTAAACCCCCCCTCCCACTGGTCCGATTTCAGCCGTTAACGAACTTGATCTTTCTTTTTACATAAAACGACCAAATATCGAGTTTGGTAACGATCAAACCAAAATTGCGACCGCTAGAGCGGTAACAGACAGATATATATACAGTTTTGAACGGACCTCATTTTCGTCATCTACTGGGTAGGATCGATGGACATTTGAAGAAAAATTTCAAAAATTCCGTCATGAGTACAACCTCAATAGCTGATTTCCCTTAAGGGAAATCTGCTAAAACTCATTTACTAATCAGAAATAAGTATTAAAACTAATATGACGGTAATGGCTTAAATATGAATCAAATCATACTATATCATCACAGCTCTATTAAACCTCGTTTTCCAGAACGGTTTCTACGAAGTTAGTAGAGGTTTTAAGATTAGGGTGGCAATACACAGCTCTGGGCGAATTGAAGAATTCAAAATATTACGCGTCATACACTGACAAATTTACCAACGCTTCAGATATACCACTGGATAATACCTAGAACTTAATAATATAAAACTGGGGCTTCAAGCAAGCACAAATTAGAATGTTTTCAAGTATAAAGCTGAGGTAAAATGAAGACCAATTTGGGACTGTAATTTTGTATTATGCAAATAATATTTACTATATAACTGTCAATACTGTTAATTTATTATTGTTTAAGACAGAAAAACCAAAATAATTGAAAAAGTATTGAGGTCGCTAATGTTAAGCTAAATACCACCTTTAAAATATTAAATTTCGAGGAATATTCCTGGAATATTGGGAGTGTCAAATACATACGCTAATTTGATATTTTTGCTTCTATCACGATATTTAAACGTTCTAAGTAAAATTGAAGTTCGCTAGTGAGTGAGCTCGGACGAGTCTGGTTTAGGGGGCGGGATTAAAGGTTCGAAAATCTCAGTTGTTTGAGTCGTAACCAATCATGTAAAAGTTGCAATATTATACAATTGTTGTTCTACACATTCTTCGGTAACTCCATGCGTATGGGTTATTTGTATTTACAGCTTTCAGTCTTGCGTACAATGCCAATCGGCCATTTACAATAAGCAAATATACCATGAAACGTCTTATTGGAAGCTTAAATAACACACTTGTTTTATTCCGACCTATATACGGGACGTCGTCATTAAACATTCTGTACTACACAAGCCTCAATTTTTGTCAGATTTCAATTTCTGTACTACACAAGCCTCAATTTTTGTCAGATTAATAATAAAAATTATTAACAAAATTAACGCTCCAGCATCACAATTTGTGTTGTGTTGCCAAACTCGATGTTTTATATATAAAACTAAAGAAAAGTTAATATTCTATAACTGCTGTTTTGTAATAATAACTGAGTTATTAATATATTTTTTTATGGTTTCAACCCTTAACAAACCCCCGCTTCTACTCATCCGATTTTCACTTTTGAGCAATTGTATTACTAGTCCAACTAATAAATTTGATGGTGTAGTTACATAGGCTTTCGTCTAACGACAGGACAAACAAATTGGGGGCAGACAATGAGATAAGATCATCAGCTTGTCATTTTCCACCAGAGATTTCTGGAATCTGCTTCATTTCATCAAGTGCTGCAGGAGCTGTTTTATGGACTTTTATGTGACCATTTTCATACACTATAATAAACTCTATCATTTAAAACAATGTTTATGTCTTTTAATAGGCGAAACCAAGGCAGGAGAAGAGAGGATCCAGAGAAATGAATAAATTATGAAATCTTGAATGTGTAGAATTTAAATGAAATGCCACATAACTAAAATTGTTAGCATAGTAGTACACTGCAGTAGTTCCCTAAATATTTTACATTAATTGAGTTATCTTTTTTTTTCATTTTTCAGTTAGCCACCAAACCCACTCGTGTGATTTTCACTTTTTGTTTACATAAGCTTCTTATGAGAGGAGAAACAGGAATGGAATGAAAGATGATATAACTGTACCTACCGGGAACGCAATATGAAAAAAATCAGCTTCCGAAAGATGAGGTTCCAGCTCCAAGGACTAGCCTTCAGAACATGTTGGCGAGAAATCTGCTTAGTTTACGGAGTACCTGCATAAATTTTGGAGGAAAGAAATTTATGAGTCCCAGCAGATGTGATAGAAATTTAAAAAATACAATAGTTAAAACATCAATTATTGAATGATTTGATTGTATCCAAGCTATTGTAAAATTAATGATATTAATTTACTAGCACAATTTCATAACATCGTAACTCTCTAAAATACTACATTGATGATGGGATGCATCGGAAATGAGAATTTTTACTAAATTCTAAAACTAAACTGTTACAAATACCAGATATTTTTCCTCTAAAAAACTGAAACATATCTTATCGCTTAAAGAATCTAATCACGGGCACTAACAATATATTTATTTCAAAGTTTAATTACCCCTATAAATGTCTTTTTTTTATTGCCATCATCAACGGAAGGTTGGCAAACCAAAAAAAAAAAAATGCATTTGCTGGTCTGTTCTATGCTGATTGGCAATGAGATTCTCATTCTCTATTTTATTAGTTTGAGAACTGAAGTGCACTCAATAATTACTTTTTTATTAACAATATCACAGCAGAAAGACAAATAATGACCCTGAAGTAGGTGGACAGGGCTTTTAAATTTTACAAACCAAAACTCAAAAATCAAACTACAAAATGACTAGACCCTATTAAAAATAAATAGCATACAAATTGAAACCTTAATATACTATTACATTATACTGTATATATATCGCTATGGTAGATATGATTTAACAATACGCCGCAAACATATAAAATGAGTCTAATACTTTCATATTAAAAGTGGAAACACCTTGAGCTAAGTATACACTTGCGGCAGCAACCCTTTGTATACAATGAATTTTCTTTTCCATTTATACTACCATATTTAAAAAAAAAAACACAAAAATTTACTAGTAGTAATTCAAAGTTTAAAGACTCCATGATTGACCTTTTTTTCTTTTTTTAAATGACCAGAGGGAAGAGATTGAGAGGGAAATTAAATAAATCAAAAGTCCACGATAAAACACAAAATGTCCTATAAGTCACCTGAATCACTAATATAGGTAGAAGAAATAAGCAATTTTGTCTTTTGCCTTCCCATGTTCCCTTAATAACAGATTTTACAGTTTAGTGGAATCAGATAAGTAGTTAACAATAATAAAAAGATATAGTAGTTATAAAAATAAATAAAAAATGTATTTTGATCAAAAAGTAAATTATTTTTTTTATATTTTAAAGATGGTTAACCAAACCATATCTTCAGAGAAACATTTGTTTAATTCCAAATTCATGATATACTGGTACCTTAAAATAAAAATATTGTAAGAAAATACATGTACTTCAAGTACACTTTTAATCCATCAGTCATAATAAAGGGTTTAAAATTGTATAGGAAATATATATATATTTCAACTTGAAAAGTGTCAAGTTGTGAAATAAATTGTCCAACTCTCGACACGGTTTTTAAAAACATTTCAAACTGATCCCACCTAGCGACAAAAATAATACCACCTAAAGTTTTTTATACATGTGTGTATATATACATTATTTCCACTTTGAAATAACCCTTCAAAGAGGGAGTGTACCAGAGTCACCGGGAAGTCTCTTACGGCTTAATAGATGACATGGCTTTGATTTATACACAATACATTATTAAACAAAAATTACTATTTCATTTTTTTTTTTAAATTTAATAAAGAAACTTAACACAATTAATGACATATGTTAATGCAGTTACATTCTCTATTTTTATTTAACTCAACTAAATCAACAGCTCATTGTTTCATGTAAAACAAAAGATTATGTTCAGAAAATCGGACTAAGGGGAGTGGGTGGTTAGAGAGCAAACTAGAAAATAATATTCGTTATTATATATATCAGATTGAAAATGAGCAATAAGTTTTCCTATATATCGTATAGAGAGTTGATCTATATTTTTTGTTCAATACATTAGTCCCAAAATCAAAAAACAACATTAGTTTTTCAGTATTTATTCATTTTCAGCTATGATTTTTTTTTTTTTTGAAACATTATATGGATAGCACATTTAATTGTCTTTTTAAAGAAAATTCTGTAACATTAATAACTTACTTAAAATATATTTTAAACCAAATAAGGCATTGTTTAAAGGAATTAGCAAATACTGAAACTCTTGAACAATTCCAACATTATATCTTAAACTTTCTTCAGAATTTGGGGGCATTTTGTTTATGTCAATAATAAAAAAAAAAGAATAATAATAATGAAAAAAGAAAGGATTGTTAATTTCTTTTCACAAAATAGTAGTAATACTATACTACTAAAGAGTTGTAACTTCATTGCTGTTATACTAGAGGGTTGTAATTACATGACAACAACTTGAGAAACATTAATAGTTCAATTACCTGATAAATGAGGCAAAATCAGCCCTGCATAGAAAACAATTTAGTTTATTCACATCAAATATATGTTGTCATTAACAAAACACCAAACAGTCTAATTAATGCTAATCTACTTTAAACTACTAACTTACTAATTAATGACTCTTTAAATAAATTAAAAACAATAAATATTCAAGATTAAATACTATTCAAATGTAAAATCAGAAATTCAGATAGGAATATATATATATCAAATTATTAATTACTTAATATATATTTCAAATTGAATGAACTAGTTAGAAACTCATACAACATTCTTCAATAAGAAAGTAATTTATCAAATCATGTAGAGGTGTAGTCAAATGATTTTAAACTAACAAAAATCTAAGGAGCATTCTTGCATAAAAATGCACTTTATTTTTTGCACATGTATCACAGGCAGAGAAAATAGTAACATTATAGAAAGCACAGTTTCAGCTAAGAGTGACTGACAACAAAAGAAGGTGTGAGGCAATTAAGTAGCAGCTTAAACAAAAAAAGTTGTGATGTATGATCTTGAGTACTGTCACAATACAGCAGGGAATGTATCAAGCAGACCACTTGCTTGTCCACCAAAGGCAATCAGGGTAAATATTTTCATTTTTTTAATTTTAAATTAGAGATTAAAGAATGGCATTCACAGCAAACTAAATGGGCACAACCTGCAAATTAAAATGAGTAATGGTCTAATATTAAAAATAAAGTAAAATGAAAATTGACTTACATGCTTAGTTGATGTTGATGGGTGTTGTTGTAAGAAATAAACTCATCACAGCTCTCACATCCTGAACTGCTCTCAGTAACATCAGAATCAATATCTTGCTGAATTTTGACAAGTTGAGACTTCAGTTCACCAGCAGTTGTAGCTAACTCGCGCTGAACAGCAGTAGGAAATGGTGGAAGAACAGAGCCAGGAAGAGATGATCTCACACCATTTGAAGTAGAAATGAGACTGTTTGGTGATGAACCTGAACCAAAATATTTACACTGCCTAATAGAATTTCGAGCAACTGTGTTAGTCTGTTGGTTAACAGCATGCTCCATTTGGCGCATAAAGAGAGACATACTGGAAAACGAAACTGATTTAATGTCACATTTAATATCAGGCTCATTATCACCAGAAGGGAAACCCCGAAGACGAGATGAAGCTTCTAACAAGTTGGATGAATATTCTATTACACCAGTTATTTCTTCAGCAACATGCTTTCCAATTGTTTTTGCTTGAAGTTTTTTTAATCTTCTCATAAGGAAATCAAATTTCCTGTTAAATTGAAACTGTCTCTTACGGACATCCTCAATTCTTTCACGAATGATAGTATCTTTATTAACAGCCACTAATGTTTCATCTACACACATATTCATTATGTCTACTTCATTGAACAATCCTCTCTCAAACGATGACAATGCTGCACTCATGTCGGGGAACATATTATCACCAGAAGGACCAGACTCAATTTCATTACTACTGGGATCAAGGGTTGAAATTGCCTTAAATATTTCTTCTACATTTTGATTTAACTCAGGCGTTGAACCCAATTCTTCAGTCACAAAATTTTTAATAAGCTGGTCAACTTCTGGAGATATCTTCTCTCCTTCGCATAAATCTTTATTTGACTTTTGTAACCCCATGTCTGGATCTCCCATAAAACCACTATTCATCATATAACCACCTATCTGTGTTATGGAATAATTTCCTTCAGGTTTGCTCTTGGCATCAGACTCTTCTTTCTTTTGGTCTAATTGCAAAAATTCATTCTTCAAACTCTTTGCAAGCCCATTGATAGAATACGTTGTTTTGCTGACAGGAGAGTGTCCGTTCATGCCCGATAAATTATTAATACCATTAGACTGTTTCGGCAACACTTCTTCTGGTTGAATACGTTTCTTCTTCAGATGATTTTTTAATGAGAGGGAGGGAGATCGAGATGGAGATGTTACAAACTTGAAGCTCTGGGTTTGGGCTGTCTCTGTCAAAGCAGGTGCCATGACAACCACATTTGCATGCCTCCCAGAGGCAAACCTTATTCCCATTCATTCATGGGCTCAGTTTAACACATAAGCACTGAATCAGTTTCCCAAAACTGGGCCACTGATATAATTAGTCACTAGAAAGCATAATGCTTTCAAAGAATACAGAACACCAGAAACACAAAGGTATGTCGGTTAATCCAAAAAGTTTTTGAGTTGACAAAAGATAGGAGGGGGGCAAATCCCACGAAGGTCGCCTTGCATAAGGTATTGACACTTCACACTCGGGCGAAAATTATTTCATCTAAAAATCACACACGCAAAAGAAACCACGCTCGTTAAATAGTTTCACTTAACTGTCGCACATGAAACACTTCACTGCTTAAACGCCTAATCACAAACCGGTAATGGCTGGAGCGAACACATCTGATGCTGACACAGCAACGTGCGCGCACTGACTGAAGTAGAAGTTAGTGCAGCGGGATCCATGTAAATTTGTACAACACTGCGAACAGAAATAACATTCGTTTAGTATCCCGGGCAATGACACAACTTGACATTAAAATAATAGAAAACTACACACTGTATTCTATAAATAAAATACTAATCAACAAATTGTAATCAATAAAATAACTAAAGTCATAAATAAAAAACAAACAGAAAATAAAATGTTACAATTGCGTAAAATTATGCATTAAATAACAATTAGTGGCTAACAGAATAATTTATAAGACAAAGGATAACATTATTCTTACCGAAATTATAATCCAGTAAATAAAATTGTAGTAAGAAGCATTTTTCTTGGAAATTAAGCTTGAAAAAGAACTTCCGATAATGGCGGCGTGCAATAAGCGCACCAAGACATCAAACAACGATTACAGACAAGAGAACAACCTGACCACAACTGGTGCAACTACTTAAACCAATGGAATGACCCAAACAAAAAAGCAACATGTATTTTATACATAATAAAGTTCATATAACATGAATTGCTATAGCGTAAAAAATAAAGTTTATCACGAAAATATACAGGAGAACTTGGTACAATCGCATCAACTCCGGCGAAGTACGCAGTTAGTGTTAGACTACTAGCTAGAGCTGTATAGCAGCCGTTTGTTATCACAGAGGCAGTGGCTTTATTTCTCCACCCTCCCCGACAATTACGAAAATTATTTAGAAAAACATATGAAGTCAATTATTAAAAAAAATTGTATTTATTCTGTTAATATAACAAAAATCTATATTGTTTTTAAGTGAAAACTTACAGAGACGGTATTTTAGGAATAATCGTTATTAAAAGTTGGGAGAAGGTCATGTCAGGGGAGTTAACACAGCGCATAGAATAGCAGCACGTGACGTAAGTCCCGCTAAATTTAAAAGCTTAGCTTTCTGTCAATAATTCCATTTCTAAGGGAATTAATATTTTGGACGGACGTTATTTTTTTTTTTTAAACAACAAAAACATTGTTTTAATAAATACGGTAGTATAACCTAATTATCATACATGTTACATTTCTGTAGCAATAGCTTATTGAATATATTATTAAACAAACAAGTATATTAATCATGCATGGACTTAACATGCATGATTAATATACTTTTTCAAATTCTCAATAAATTTTAATATTTTATTTTCTTCTTACCTTGTATTGTGATTAAGCTTTATTTATTTCCCCCCCTAGGTTTTGAAAACTTTTTAAAAATTTGTAAGAAAAGAAAATATAAGGCCAAATAATCTCTCAATGAAGTTCCATAAAGTGAGAAACAAACGTCAGAGGCCAAGGAAAATGTACAAAGGAGTCAATAATGGTAATAAAAATGATTATATCCTATACATTTTTTTGAAGTAAATCAGAAAAGCACTAGTCCTTTACAAGGGTGTTCCAGATAATTTATTTATGATTTTTAAAAAAAATTGGAAATATTAAATTTTGTTTAATTTAATGAATTGGGGCTCAGGTTAGCATGTGAGTTAAAGTGTTGACCTTTATCTCACACGGTAAACCTAGAGTGCCGAGTTCGTTTCTCGCCTGGGCAAAAGAAATTATTTAGTAACAAAATTCATTAAATAACATCCTAAAATCCCACCCTGACTAGAAAAGGATGGTAACCTGTAGATAACCCGTCCCAATTAGCCTTAGTTGCAAAAATTGGACATTAATAAATAATTTTATGAATTAATAAAAATTAAATTTATGGAAGTTAATTCGACAAAACATAGGCAGTTCATTAAAAGTAATAAATCCATGAATAACATCCATATTTTTGTTCATTTTCTTCATGTGCAATAGGAGGAATTTGAATTTTGATGTTCAGGATTAATGTATTAAATTTTATTGAGTATATTACAGCCTGCATTTAAAGGCATTTGGTAATGTGCGGTATGTACATGAATTTTAATGAACGCACTAAATAAAATCCCTAGTCCCACCCTGGCTAGAAAGGGTGGCAATGAGTAGAAACCATGAACTTAATTCGCCATTGTAGTATATAGTTATGCTCGTTAATAAAAGTTAGTATACTTAACTGGAGATTGTGTTGGGCAAGGGATTGTAATACATGGGGGTTTAGGGCATGATGGTTATGTCATCCCTATATTATCGTTTCCTATTATTAATATGTGTCCCATTCTTACTAAAAGTTCTGGGGACTAGATATTCTATGGGTGCATCGGCTACTTGCCAAAGAATATTCTATCAGAAGATACTGAATTTAGCTCATATTTGTAATGTTCATACTGTACTTGGCCAAAACATTGCTTTTTACTTATAATTATAATAGGTTGACGTTAAAACTATCTAGTTTTATATTATATTAATTAATTAATAAATGGTTTTGGAGAGTCTTGAGGCATTACTCAGACGGAGCCAAAATTTAAATTATGCAACTATGTGTGTATATAAAATTATAATTATTTAAAAAATGATTTATTTGCCATTACATTTGCATTATACACTTAATATTAACTCAGAAAGTTCATTAGATCATCACTTTTCTATTAAGGATAAGGCCCAGGATCTTTTCCAGTATTCAAAAAAACTTAAATGTCCATCTGAATAGAGGAATATTATAAAATGTATTATTTGAATATACATCACAGTATTTCATTATTATATTTTTTAATTCTTCCTAACTAGTCTGGTTAAGCATGCAATGTGAGATAGTTTTTTTTAGCCATTGTTAGGAATAAAGAAGTATCGTTTTTTACTTTTTTTAGTGAGAGGTTTTAAAGTTTTTTTTTTTCTCTGGTTAGCATTGGTGCATTTTGAAAATTTATACCCCCACAAATTTGATAATCAATTAAGTAATGGGGCATTATATATGTCAGAAGCCTTTATAAAATATTTGCTGATTGCTATGCAAATAAATTTTGTTTTAGTAAAGGGAGCCTAAGAAGGTTTATTACCATGACAAACATGTTCATACAACAAATAGTGTAGTTTCGAAATACACCTATAGATAAATGTATAATTATGTTCCAAAAAAACATTTTTAGACCTCTAACTCTTGAAAGTGAGCATTCTACAGAGTAGTCCAAACTTTTAAAATTCCATTATTAGAAAGAAAAAAAAAAGTGTTATTACAGTCTTATATTGACATTTAATTATTTTATTCACATTTAGTTGTAGTATCATTTTAAAATTATGTTGCTCTAATTGTAAGATCTCATAACTCCATTGGAAATATACTGGAGTTACAATGCATTATATGGATGATTACATTATTCTGTCACTTGGTGCGCCAATCAAAGCCATGATTCTCGTGAGAATTTCTTGAGTGACTGAAGAATCAGAAATTTTCTTGAATTTGTTCCTCATGTTAGCATATACACTTTAGGCTTGATAAACTATAAATGTCATATTTTTCCAAAAATTAAGGTATCATTAATCTGTAATATCTCTGGACTACTCTTCTGATAAACTTTCTTTTAATGTCTATTGATCCCATTTACTAAATGACTGTTCAAATATATATTTATTTATATTGTTACATTGTTCGACTCTTATCAAGCAATATTTAATAATTAAGACGTTTCTTGTAAAACTAAAGAACCAATTGTCAATTTTTAACCAGGTGGAGTATTGCTCCTTCTTTCCTACAATCACTAATTTTGGCATTTACTGGCACTTTTCATTTAGTAATAATATGTTATTGAATATTTTTGAATGAATATAGGATAAATATGTTTTTTCAAAATTTAAAATTAACTGCTATTTTCAAAATAAATTCCATGTAAATCATACTTTGTAATTTTTGTTATGAAACACGTTACAATAGAATTTATATAAAGATCTACCTCCTTAAGACTTTACATATAGCAATGAGGGATTGTTCTCCAACTTCCAGTAAACTTTTGACAGCACAATAATTTCAAGTACATTGAATTTCCACCTCCTCCACTAATTATTTTTTTAAATTTTATTAGTGTGTAATAGTTTTTTTTTTTCATTAACTATTAATTGTCCTTTCTAACTATCAATTGCCCTTTCTGTACATAGCTCAGTTGAACATTATATTATTAAAAAAATATGTAAAAAAAATTGGGATGTAAATAACCATTTTTTTTTTTTACATATTTTTTTTAATAATATAATGTTCAACTTATCTATGTACAGAAAGGACAACCGATATTACGTGTAATATAATATACGTAAGGTTTTAATCTATGAAATTTATTTAAACTTTATGCAATTAGCCATATTAGCAAAAAATGGATGTTAATAATTTAAATTATTAATTTTGCGACTAAGGCTAATTGGGCCGGGTTATCTACAGGTTACCACCCTTTTCTAGCCAGGATGGGCGAAGGATTTTATTTAATGAATTCCGCCACTAAATTAATTCCTCTGTCCAGGCGGGAATCGAACTCGTCACTCTAGGTTTATCATGTGAGATTAAGGTCAACGCTTTTAACTCACATGGCTAACCTGAGCCCCGGATGATAATAAATAATATTAATAAATATTATGCCCGGTGATGATTTCTAATGTAGTTATTAATTTGTATAATTTCAAATATAGTTATTAACTTGTATAATTGCTAATGTAGTTATTAACTTTTATATTTTTTAATGTAGGTATTAACTTGTATAATTTCTAATGTAGTTATTAACTTGTATAATTTTTAATGTAGGTATTAACTTGTATAATTTTTAATGTAGGTATTAACTTGTATAATTTATAATGCAGTTATTAACTCGTATAATTTCTAATGTAGTTATCAACTTGTATAATACAGCTTAGTTTGACTACTGATTTGTTAAAAAAAATAATAATAAATAAATAAATTTAAAAAAAAAATGAATTGATTAAACTTTTTTAAAGTAATACACTACTAACAATGTAAGACATAATATTTTACTGTATTAGAGCAGTGGTACAAAATATACAGTAGCGAGACTATATGGGACTGTCCTAACATGCGGTTGTGAGGATAGTCGAAAAACAGAATTTTAAAAATCTCCATTCTTTCGGGAAGGGAAAGAGCTATTGAGTTGTACCGACTCATGACATAATTTTCAAAAAATGTTTACAAATGTTTATCGTTCCTACCCAAATTACAAAAATGATCTCCTTTAAGAAATAAGGAAATGATGATAATTAGCTATTGAGGTTTTATTTGTGATGAAATTTATCTACAGCCTTATCCTGTTTGATTGTTTCCAAACTCAATGTATAAGTGTTCCTGTAACACTAAGGATATTAAGTTTGTTATCGGCTGAAATGTGAAATCAGACCGGGAAGGGGAGGGGATCGAATATTCAAAAATATATGTTGCTATGAGTCAGATCAACAAAGTTCATATAAGCTATATTATTAAAAATTTAATATTCAATAAGTGTTGGTACATAAACTTTTCTCAATATTTAACTTTTACTTTTTCAGCATTGAATTAGATATATACTAACATGATCAGATCACATTAGCTAATAGCTAATATTGGAATGAGGAATGGAGGGGGAATTGGTAAATTCAAAATATCTCTGTTATTATGATTGAATTGAAAAATATTATAGAACCAATCTTGTTTAACTATTATTAACTATATATGTGTGTTACTACATCAACTTTCTCGTAACTCCAATATTAAGGGAGCTATTCATACTTTGTTGTTTTTGCCTTCAGTTAACCCTCAATTCTACTCACCGGATTTTCAATAAGGAATAAAGAATATATGGAGAGATGAGTAGTGTTGCCATCTAGTAGGTGGGAAATCTGCTTAGTTTACACAGTCCCTGCAGGAGGGACTTTATATGTATATGTATACTATATTATATAGATATATATTGCACAGGCTATATAGGAAATAAACTCCGTCTCTGAAGGGTTACTTCGTTCTGGAAAAAAAAATGTGTGTGCGTGTGTGTATATATTATGTATGTATACATGTACAGAACTTTGAGATCTTTCTCTCTGAAGATAAGAATAATAGACTGGCATAAGATGTAGATTTATGAACTGGGGAGAGTTGGTCAATTGTTTTGACTGTCATCTCACATTTCGGGCAAAAATTTAATGCTTTGCATTATCATGAAGACAATTCAAACTGTAGGCCGAACTAAGAAATCTAATGGCTTTTTTATACTCTTTTTAAAGTAAATATATGTAATTATTTAAAATTTTATTTAAAATTACTTGATTTGATAGTGATATACAACATCTCCATGTAAGGAAATAATAAAAATGTCATGGCACATTAATATATAAGTTTTGTTAAAATAAACAAAAATGATCATACATAAACCTTCAGGATGTTACAGAAAAATATGTTCTATTAGACGTTATAAAAGCCCTAAATATGAATTTTTAGTATTCATTTAGCGCTTTTAAGCTATACATTCGTCAAGAGGAGTTCAAGGAGTGTCAAAACAGAAATTCCATTGAAGTTTATAAATCAAATTATTTTTGCAATTACAATACTTCCTTTAGTTCATAAAAGGAAATACTAATGTTATAACAATCATGCCAAAATACGTTTTAAATATTTGAATGATAAAACAATAAATAAATCAGGACCTCCCCATAAAATTTAATTTATATTCTTACTACGGGTTATAATATGGATGTCATTTTATAGGTGTTATATGTTAACATTCACTTTTCGCTACTAAGATTAATTGGGGTCGGTTATCTACAGGTTACCAACCTTCTCAAGCCAGGGTGGGACAAAGGATTTTATTTAATGAATGTGTCACTAAATAGATTAAGGTGAGAATCAAACTCATGACTAGGTAAACAAAGTGAGATTAAGACCAATGCCTCACATGGCCGACCTGTACCCCATTTAAAGAAAAGAGTAGAAAAAAAGGAGGGGAAACTACCAGAGTTTCCGATATATGCTCAGCTGAGGACTCAAAAAGTTATTAGTTAGCATAGGTTAAGAATCCTTAGTTGCATTTGTCTTCTGGAAAAGAGAACTTGGACTAGCTTTGTCTCTGGGTCTGAATTCAGCTTAGACATTTTTGATTCTTAATTGTTCTTGAGTGGCCACGCCTTTCTTTAAGTTTCTTTGGTGCATTTGAGCTTTGCTGGAGCAAGAACCATGGTCTTTTACAAATTAGTAAAAAATTACAATAAACAAAATAATCAAATAAATTGAGATTTGGTATAATGAAGTAGTTGAGGGGGATTTTTAGCTAATAATTGAGGCTGTTTATTTGACAAAATAGCTGTATGATTCCTTGAAATTTTGCTTAAGTAAAATAGTGCCCAAAATAAGATTTTCTCAGCTTTGCTAAAGTGCTATATTTATGTAAAATTAAATATATATATATATATATATATATATATATATATATATATATATATATGCTTTTTAATATTCATTGAAATAATGTTTTCTTTCTTCTCCTTAAATCATCACCTAAATATTTTTAAAATGCTCCCTTTCTTATAGATTTGTTTTATTTTGGTAGTATTTTTATGACTTTTTTGCAACTAAAGTATTTCACACTTGTTTGCAGTAATTGTAAGATGTCAGTATAGAGTGCCTATGTATGGATTCACTTTATACTTGCTTGATATCATAATTATTTCTTTATGAATAATCTAAATATTTTAACTCGGTAGCACTTCAAATGGCCATAAATGAATTATTATTATTAATCATTCATCAAGCCCTCTGAGCACAGTCATCAGTATTTTTCTTATTTAAGTAAGATTCCAGATCACAGAAAGGGCATATAACATACCACCCTAATAATTTGACCTACAGAAATTTGCTCATTCAGAAATTATGAAGCTTGTGTTACGGCTTATGTACGAGACTAATAAATCTGTTGGTATTTCTCTGGTTACAAACATTTACCATCTTCTCTCAGAATTGACAAAAGTCTTCCCTAAAAAACAGTGTTATTCTTAACAGTAGTGATGGTGATAAGCTCATCAGTTACTCTGGGACTGAACACTCTCCTATTTTACTATACTTAAAAAATCTATAACCAAAGCACTTGATAAGGAAATCTTAATCAAATAATTCAGTATATATTTAATGCATTAGGTCTTATTGCAGGTTTCAGTTCTGGACCAATTAGGTTGCACCAAGAAGATAGGGGAAGCCTCCTTGGACACCCTTCCTTACTTTCTCCAAGGCCTTGGAGATCATGTTCTTCAAGTAAGAATAAAAATGTAAATTGTTTTTGTTAAATAGTCCTGTAATACAGTTATAAAGGGGGAGGGTTGAATATTCCAAAAGCCAATCAAAATTGTAAATTCGAGATGAACAGACTGTTTTGCTAAATGTCTTAAAAATTCACTTAACTTTTTCATAGAACAATAATGTTTTTATTTATTTAAAATTAACATCCAGGAAAAATTACCTACAGGCTACCACACTTTTCTAAACATGGTGGGACCATGTATTTTATTTGGTGGATCTATTGCTAAATAAATTTCCCTTGTCAATACCGAAAGCTAACCCAAATTAATTCAAATTTATTAAGACCAACCATTAACACACATGATTAAATTGAGCCCTATCAATGATTCATCAAATATAAAATGAATTACACTTTTGCTGAAATGTGCCGCAATGAGTTGCTGATAAAAAATTATTCTCATCTATCAAATATTCCAAATTAACATTATTGATTAAATTGGAAGTGAGAACGTTAAAAATTTTCATAGACTTATTATGGCTAAGGTAGGAAATATATAGACTTGATTAAAGGTATAAACTCATGAATGACTAATCAAAAATACTATTTGCACCATTTCACCAAGTTAAAAAGAATAAAAAAGGTATTGTTTTATATGACATTCTTGTTTACTATCTCTTCCCCAAAGATAGAAAATATTGACACTGTCAATGGCTTGCTTTATCCCATCAAACAATTAGTATGTGTGTGTGTAGACAGACTTTTGATACTCAACAAACACTCTCTGATAGTCAAATTCTACCCTCCAATGGTAGGCTGGAAGATCCAGTGATAAATTAGACTAGGTTTCAAGATTAGACCTATTTTCCCTGCTGGCTGCTCAGAATGAGAGAATCGAGTAGCTATTTAAATAATGCTGAAGCATTCTTTGGTATGTATTATCACCACGGCCACCAACTTATGGATTTCTTTGAGTATAGTAATATGAAAAGAGCAGCTTCTGCTGCAATACATTGGTTGTAACTACAAGACGTATCCTTTAGATCATGATGATGTTGACGGCCACCGAAGCTGTATGGCAGGCCATGGTTGTTGAGCCAATGATTTTTTTTTTTTTTTAACAAATAGACAAATCAGTACTTGGTAAACCTAGAGTTGAGGATTATTCTTATGTGATCTATAAGAATTTTTAGTTCTAAATTCACTAAATAAAATCCTTAGTCCAACTATGGCTAGAAGGTGGCCCACTGAAGCTGAATGGTAGACGGACCCTTCATGGGTTGTTCATCCAAAGATTTTATTTTTTAATTGAATTTAAAAAAAATATAATAAAAACTTATAAATGTCCGTTGACCATACCAAGATAAACAAAAATGGTGTTCGTTCAGATCTATTTATGTCTGTTAATACTTTCATGAAGACAATTTTGGTAATCAAACTTAATATTTAAACATTTTGTGTAAAATTAATAATCAATTTTATTAATTGGGGACCAAAAAGAGTGGGTTCAGAGAAGGAGTAAAATATAAAATTGTGAATATCTTATATTGATCCACCCCTTCATATTCTGTCTGACATGGATAAAGATAAACTACTGGCAAAAAATTTATATTGTAACTTCACACCTAACTCAAACTTGGGTGTTCCATCTTTTGCCAAAAAGATGTATGGCACACCTTTGGCACCTTGATGGGTTGTTAACCCAAAAATTTTATTTTTTAAATGAATTTTAAAAAAATGATTACATAAATTCTTTTATGCGTATTACATCAAACTCATATTGATAGGAAAATAAAATCATCCTTCACCAGGGACTCAGCATTCTATTTGAATCTAGATTTTGAGAAACACCATAATTCAATACTTTTCAAAAAATGACTGATATATAATTTGATTCATCGACCCTGGTATACATTTTGCGGAGAAACCCAATTAGTTGAACACTTTATGAGTGGAAGAAGAGCTTAAGGGAGCTCAGGTTAGCCATGAGAGTTAAAGCGTTTAGCATTAATCTCACATGGAAAACCTATGGTTGCAAATTTGATTTATGCATAGGCAACAAGGAATTTATTTAGTGACACTCATCAAATAAAATCCTTAGTCCCACCCTGCTAGAAAAGGGTGGTAACCTGTAAATAACCCTTTCCAATTATCAATAATAGCAAAAAGTGGACATTAATAAATAATAATAAACGAAGTGCGTAACTAAAAAGGTTTCTCTTTCAATGGGAAATCTGGTGGTTTCAATGGGAAATGAATATAAATATTGAAATTGACAATAGCTAATAAATGAATATGTATTCATGTGGCTGGGAATAGAAACTTTTTGTACCATAATACATTCTCAAAGGAAAAGCTGGAACTTAACCCAATATGAACCCTGATTTACTTAAGCTATATCAATTTAAAAAGTTGGGAATTATAAAAACAAAATTGAGAATTTAAAAAAATAATAATTATTATTAAGAGGATGTTACATGAATACTTTCCTGTAACTGTTGTTTCATTTAAAGTATTCTAGTCTGTAGTGATTGATAACTATTTAATAAAGAATAAAATACAACTTTACTGAATGAGGTAGCATTAGACATGTTATATACATACATATACAAACAAATATATGTGCACAAAAACAAAAAACAATATATATATATATATATATATATATATATATATATATATATATAAATTTATATTTAGATATTTATAGCATAACTCAATTTGCTTTTTCGTTTCTAGCAGATTTCCCTTCAGGTAAATCAGCAATTGAGATCACAATGTTATTTCTGAAAACTTATAAATGTCTATTGACCATACCTACATGAACATAAATGATGTTCGTTCAGATGTATTTATGTCTGTTAATACTCTCGTCAAGACATTTTTGGTTATGAAACTTAATACATTTTGTGTAAAATTAATAATAACTTTTATTAATAGGGGACCAGATAGAGTGGGTTCGGAGAAGAGGATAAAGATAAAAATGTAAATATCTTATATCAATGCGCCCCTTCTTGCTCTGATAAGGATAAAGATAAACTGCTGGCAGAAAATGTATATTGTATCTTCACACTTAACTCGAGTGTTCCATCTTTTCCAAAAAACTAATATAGCATTACAATGCAGCCTTCTTATAAATATATATATCCTCAGCTAACCACACCTAAGAAGGTTGCAGAAATTATTTTGCAACTAAAAAACGAAAATCGCCTGGCAGTGAAGGTATTCATAAGTTTCTAATAAAAAACTGTCCCAAAAAGCCTTAATGCACTAAACTAAAATAATTAAATTTTGATGTACGCCTGTTTGCAAAAGAGTGGGAAAATGCTAAGATTATTGTTCTTCTCAAACCTAGGAAGAACTCAGTTCACCCCAATAGCTACGGTATATCAAATTGCTTAACTGTCTCAGCGAAGTAGTTGAAAAAGTCACTAAAACCAATTTAATTAACTTTTTGGAAGATATAAGTTTACTCTCCAAAAACCAACATGGCTTCCAAAATCAGTACTTAAGAAAAAAATCTCTGTTAATGCTATTTATTAATGCTTACTTTATATTACTATGGCAAATGGTAATGGGTTGGCTACAGATTACCGGCCTGTCTTCCCCGGATTAGGACACATGATTTATTTAGTGAGGAATTACAGAAACCTTTCTCAGTTGGTTTGAATTACCATTTCATCATATGACTAAAATCTATTGTGGTTGAGGAGAAGACTGAGGACCTGACAAATAGCATAGTTAAAGTAATTTTATGGTGTGCCTCACAGAAATCCAGGAACAAGTCAAATATAACAATGGAGCATCATTTTTTATGGTGATAGGACCAGCAAAAAAAATTAAAATCAACAATGCTTCTTGGAACTGTAAAGTTTTAAAATAACACTTTGGCACAAAAGCTCATGAAGGGCCTCTATTGTGGTGGAAGGATGGTCCTCATTCCTATAAGGAGAACAGTTTAAGCCCTGTCACTAAGAATTAATACAATTCAGGCCTCAGCTAGAATGAGGGTCTATTATTTGGAGAACTCACTAATTGATCCATCATAGCCACTGTTGGCTCACCAGCTTTTATATTTCATTTCTTTGAAGTTACTAGAACAATTGAAGTCTGCTGTTGCTGTAAGATCTTTTTGAATAAACTACTTTATTCAACAAGTATTATTAGTCATTTTAATTATAACCAGCAGGTTTGATAATTCTGCTGCTAATTTTTGCACTTATTTAAAAATTAATTTGAAACAAGTCTTAACAATAATGACAAAGAAAGAACTAGTTATTGCTAAGAAAAAAGCTCCTAAATGTAAAAGATTGACTCCTGCCAAAAAGAATGAACACTATTGTGAATGCAAATCTAACAAAAAGGACAAGGATAACTAGACTGTGGACACATTGTTATTAATGAACAATCCTAGAATAACCCAGTCCTTTTGAGTTAGAAAATAATCACTCCCATTATTAAACTGAAAAACGGTTTTATCATATTTTTGAAAAACTTGAAGAAAAGGGATATCCATGACTTTAGTATGATAAAGAACAAGAATTGTGGTATTATTTGTATCCAAGAATGACACATAGTAAATATTTTAATGATTCCTGTTCACATAATCTCACCTTAAAATTTTAAAGCTTCAATTTCTTCCTACGTAGCATTTGAAGGAATTAAAAAATAAAGCTTCAATCTACTTTTTCCCATATTCATCAGAAAAAAAGTTATATCAAGTCCTTTTAGTTCAAAACCCATGTCATAATGTAATTTTTCGAGGACAAGCCAGAAAGAAGACTTTAAATAGGATGATGGTCACATATTTATTTATAATAATATTTAAAGATTTTTAGTATCTCATGCACAACAGTATCCTTTAATTTATTATAACTAAATAAATACGAAAGTTGTTTTGTGATTTTATTCCTACTTCTGCAGTTTTCAACTCAAAAAGCTCTGTCGAAAAATATATTGACCAAATTAATGTATCTTCTTTTCAAACAGAATTCTTATTATGAGAGAAACATAAAATCGAATGTGAGATATCCTTGGCATGTCATTCCAACTCATGCTAAATCTTCTTAGCCACCATCTCCTGGAGGAAAGATTTTTGGTCATTCCATTTGGAGCCTATTTAGTATCCTCAGAAAAAAACATAAAAATCCACCATCCTGTGGCAGCTTAAACTCTTTACAAAATGGTGTACTAACAATAAAATATTTTAAAGTCTTATCAAAAACATTTTAACCTTAATTAATGTAAAATTTGTTTAAGTAAATATTTGCTATTCTATATGTATATATTAATTTAAAAAATGAAGGTCCATATGCCCTATAAAACGTAATGTCAGCTATTTTGCTGTAATAATTAGTATAAAATGAGGTAGGTATACAAAATTAATAGAATGTATACTTTTTGACACTTGTTACCTACCCTTTAGATTAAGAAGAGTATGGAGGTTACGCATTTCATTAATTAGTTTCGTCATATTTTTGTCATGAAATTAGTATTTTCGTAAAAAACCAATAAAGACCATGTTAAAAAGAAAATGTAAAGATTAGTCATTCAGCAAATTCATTTTTAAACGGGAGATATATTATTGAACATCGTCTATTGACGACACAATCGACTGGCATGCCCCTAGAGTACTACTCGTAAACTATTATTTATATAATACTTTTTTCATTTTTCAGTAATCCCATTTTTTAAATTATTTGTGTTTGTTGCCTAATATTTAATTTTATGCACTGAATTTCTTTTAAATTTGTATATGTAATTTGTTTGAGTAGCTGTATTTGTTTTTAAATTACTAAGTATTTTTATGGCAATATACGTAAACATACAATTATTTATTATTATATTTTTTTTAATCCTTTGTGAATTATATTTTTTCAATGGTATTCTCTTGAATTATAATTTAAATGCATAAGTGGGTTTTAAAGTTTTTATATGACGTCACAGCGTGTAGCGGCCATTATTATCAGACTGTGCCGATCTTGTTTGTGGGACTAAAGTTTATTTATATTTAACGTATCTAATGGAAGATTTGGATGATTCAGGGATAGATCACACCCCACCAGACCAGCAAGAAGACTACGATGAAAACATGGATGGAGATGAGCCAATGGATGACGAAAATGATGAAGATTATGGTGGAGATTTCAGACAGCAAAAGCCGAGAGGCCGAGGAGGATTCAGGTTTGTCTTAGTATTACGTTACCTATTAAATTACTACTACTGCTTAATAATACATTTCTCGCCAAAAATGTATTCAAATTACTTTTTAATTTTTCTAGGGGCCGAGGAGGTATGAACAGAATGGATTTTGGCAACAGAGGTCCTCCCATGGGTCAAGGGGGTCCCCATGGGCCACCTCCAAGGTTCAGAGGTAGAGGCTTTGGGCCTAGGGGTCCTCCGCCAGGATTCAGGGGTCATGGGCCGCCACCACCCTTCGGGCCGGGAGGACCAGGGGGTCCTGGTGGTCCGAGGGGCCCTAGGTTCCGGGGTGGACCTCCTCCACCAGGATATGACCCCAACTGGGGTCCAATGCCGCCAGGAGGTATGCCGCCTCATGGAGGACCACCTCCGCCTCATATGATGGGTCCGCCTGGAGGTCCTGGAATGGGGGTAAGCTTTTATTGTTTTAACTTTAAAATACATCTATTTAACATGCCCAATTCATATATTAAATCGTCATTGTGGCCGAAGAAATATTAAAGGCTTACATTTTTCTTATTCTATTTTATATGTAATTGTTTTGTTGAGTTTTATTTACCGTGTGACATTAATATAACTTACTTTACTTTTTAAAGTTATTTTTGCTGTGGTTTTACATGCTGTAGCGAGGAAATTTGTTATAAGTCTGAGTGGAATTTGTATTGTATATTTTACTGGTTCTTCATGGTCCTGACTCAATAAACCGTTGGAGTCATTAATATGATGGCTTAGTATTAACATTTCCTGTAAGAAGTACTCAGCATTATTATTGATCAAAAGTGAGAAATTGATCAAACAGCAATGAAAGTTACTTTACTATATGTTTTAGATCGGTGATGGCTTTGTTTATATTGTAATAGATACTCTTGTTGGGCCCCATTTGTCCGTTTAGTGACATTACTCTATATATTTGTAATACTTAAGTTAACTAAACACACATAAGACCTATCAGAAGTGAAATTCGAGATTAGGTTGTCACCTTAAGCTGTTTCTAGATTTTTTACAAAGATGCTGAGTATCAAGTATTTAGTTAAGCAGCTCTTTATTCATTCATTTCCACTAATTGAATTGGAGCTAATCATTATGTTGGTTTTTACAGAAGTTGCTGTACTGTATAAATACATTCTTTGTGTTCATTTATATATTTTTAACAACTATCATGTTTCTTGTGTGCAGCAATATTTTACAACATATTTCTCAATCTCCTGGTTTTTTGTTTTTTTTTTGTTGTATTTTTTTTTGCATTAGACAAAATAGAATTATCTATTAAAGGAATGATCCTAAGGATTTTTATATAAAATATACATAAATTAATATTTCCTTGAAGTTTAGAAATGATCACACCCAAAATTGGTTTGTTTATTTATTAAATATTCAAGAGTCTTATTTTTTAAACAAAATTATGAAATTTGATTGTTGGTATACAATTAACTATAGTTTATGGTTTTCTCAGTTTTCAAACAACAATGCGACAAATTTTCAATTGGTCGTAAGTTGTATTAGGTCCTTATCAAACTCTGTATTTAAATATCTCATGAATGAATAAAGATCCAAGTTCATTATTAACCAACATTGGACCAGCCGAAATGAGCGCTGGAGGTTTAGAGGAGGGGCAAAATGCAAAATAAAAATTACTATGTGTATTACTTGTTGGATTGAATAATTTTGTATAATCAACCTTGTTAGATATGTAAGATTTACCTGGTTGTACTATATTTCCTTTGCATTTACATTGAGCTTCCTCATGTCCCCCCTGCAATTTCTAATTAGGTCTTTAACAAGTACTGGATACATGCTTGGTCCCTGCTGGTACCTTTAATTTTATTACGAAGTAGATTTTTAACCCCATTCATGGGAGACTGAAGGTTTGTTTGGTTCTGAATGGTAGAACATGTGGTGTATGACCTAGAAACTTTTTAAAAATTCGTTGAAGTTTAATTTATAACATAAGACTATATAGTAATTAATAAACATTGAAATTAAAAATAGTAATTCTAAGCAAAATATTAATTCTTTTATTTAATTGTCATTCATATCAAATTTTACATTTAACCTTTTGTATGCATTTATCATATAGATTCACTTAGGATTTTAATTCCCATAGATGAACATGAATATATGAGTGGACTTAGTAGTTTCCACAGGCAATGTGTATAATTATTTTCTTCTCCGTTATTTGAGTATTTAGTTGCATTTAGCCCTACAGCCTTTAGCTGTCTGATGGTTATAACTATAAGTTCTAGTTCTTTTTCAGCCCACAAGGTAGCATCGGCACACTGTTTTCCCAACTTTTATCCGCATAGGCTTCCATCTTCATTTCTCACCTTTACAATTATTTACACTGTAGGGGAAGGTGGGGTGGGTACCTCAGACCTATTTTCACTTTTTAATTTTGTAACTATTCGCCCAAACTAAACATAAATAGTTTTACTAGACACACATGCACCACCACCAATTTTTCTAAAAATCATTTACTTTAAATAAAAAACAGCTGTTGTGCAAGAGAAGAATGCCTGTTTAAATCTTTTCAAATGAGATTTAGAACTGAATGGCTTATTTTATCCACTTTTGTTTTTTAGAAAACAGGTGCACAGTTATTTACTATGGTTTAAAATAGTTATTAACTTTTTTATATATATTCTGAGAAATTTACTTAAAGTAAGCAAACAAATAAATATAGATATCGTAACTGTGATTTGGTTAGAAATATTATTGTTGTTGGTGTCGATTTTTATGGTTTTTCCTTTGAATTGATAATCTACTAATTTTATTTTAGACCAGAGTATGACATGTTACTCTCTAAAATACACATACTTTAGTAAATATAAGTAATAAGATACATATATTATTATTTATATTTAGTGAAGTATGACTAAATCCCAGGTTTTCTAGACTTGGTTAAACATTATTTCTGAATAAATGAGAAAACCATCTGTTACCAACATGACTTATTTTAGCTCATTTCATTAAACTGTAATACATATGTTATACAGTAGGGGTGGTTGTAAAGATTGACTAAATAAAGTTTTCAACTGGTCAGAGCTTCCTAAGAATGAGAAGAATATAGCTCTCTTCTGTCAGCCTATCAAATGTCAATGCTGTGTGAGGCCTTGACTGAAGTTCTCAAGAAATTAAAGTATTGGGTCCCAAATGGGAAAAGAAAGATCATGTTGAGTTCCATTGCCAATTGCTTACAAAGAAGCTATATAAACATTCAAGAGTTCAAGTAGTTTCATGTGTAAAAAATGTAATTATTTTTTTTATGTTTAAGTGCTGCCAATTGATTTAAAATTAAGTGTTATTCATACAATGATACAATAAATTATACAATGATTTAATAAGTTTCATTACAGAAATTGAATAATTTTATGAAGCTTGGACTAGCTGATTTAACTTAATATTTTGAATGGAGGGTTCCTGCAAAGGTTGACCTGGGATTTTCTGACTACAGCCTTAAAGCAAAGTTATTTGGAATTCATGAAACTGTTACTTCTGTTTTAAAGGTCATGGATGCCCAGCTTATCACCAAAAATGTAACAAAACTTTAGTTGTGTCCTGTTTATGGAAGTTAGCCATGTCAATATTTGAAACAAATAACACTTGCTGCTGTAACGTAATTTGAGAGGCTGATTCAGAAGGTATATCTCCATATTGAGGAATTAAGTTTCATGAAAGTTCTGTTAATAGCAATTCCAGTCATTGTCTATTAGGAGGTTGCTTGCTTATAATATATTCTATTACGAGTAGAATTGATTTATTATGTTCTAAATATACATAAAACATTCATCATAATAATAGTGGCAGACAAAAATAATTGTTTTGGTCAGGCTTATTCACTAAATTTATGTTTTCTACCTGGGAAAAAATAATCATTGATTCACATTTGAAAACTCAGTCACAGTGATGGTTTGTAATTACTTAACAATGGGATATTACAAGCTGATTGACCTGACAACATCGGGAATTCTGTTTTGCCAGCAAAAGGCATTCTTAGTCTTCCACTTTTCTATCCTGAGGTAATATAGCATTTTGCAGGAATATTTATTTACTTATAGGAGAGGAATAATAATTCATCTCAATTTTTGTGTTAAAGTGTAACTTCTGAAGTTTATCTCTGTAATTCTGTAATTGTTCTCTAATAATTTTTAAATCTTTGTGAGTTACATGATGTATCATTTTTAGTCAAAAGAAAAATAAATCAGCTCTGCACAATTCAATATAGACCTGTAAAATAGCCCAAGAGGTAGAAATCACTATGATAAAAATTGCTCATTTAAATTTCGAGTTAAGATAGCTGTATATTTAGAATGAGTGAATTATGTAATACATTAGGTAAAGCAAGCATACTGGCAACTAGAGATTTACTTAGTTGCTAATTTATTGATTCACGCATTTTGAGATTGGAACTATCAGAATTTCAATGTTATCTCTTATTTAATGCCGAAGAGAGCAAGAAATTTGGCACACAAATTGATCAGGAAAACTGGCTTTATAATAAATAGTGTTTCATTAATTTATAGACAGGTCTCCTAATTAGCCCCCCCTCCCTAATAGTATAGCTTCTGTGTATTTTTTGAAAATCTATTTCAAGTGTCCTAATACCTGTAGTTGAAGGTCTTTTAACATATTCTAACCAGCATGCTTAAATGCCTATTTGTCATGCTACACACTAATACTAGTAGCAAATCAATAAATAACAATAATTTGATAGGAATATATAAACATTCAAATGCATTTTTTTGTGGGAAAATGATAACTAAATATTTTATGTAATTATACTTTTTTGGTGGAAAATCATTTAGAATTTATGTAGAGATTATTTCTAGAATCAATAATAGAAACGTTTATTATTCCAAGCAATTTTAATTCATCTGTATGTTTTTATCAATTTCAAAGTCTTAAGAGTAGAACTTCTTTCAAATTTATAATTGATTTTATTGAAATTAGGAGTCTCACCACACTCCTTAAAAAAATATATTAAAGAAACAACCATTGATGTGAGTTCATACATTTTTTTTCTAGTCTTCCAGTGTCATGGAACCTGTATCTAAAACCATGATAAATAAAATTGAAAAGAGAAAATTGTTCCTTCTTAGAGTGAAGTATGGGTTCTTCCTTTCTATTTCAATAAAAATGACTGACTTATCTACTACTTAGCTGCATAACTTAGTAAACCAACTTCCCTAATATAATAACTATCCACTCCAATAACTTGTGGTATGAAAGAACTCAAAATCTTTCCAAAAATCCACAAACTATAAGGATTACAAAAAATTATATTATATTTATGAGGATTTTTCTATTAATCGATTCACAACTTTTGTTGTCAACATTTGGATGTCTTACAGATTTCTGTCTTTATGAAGAGGTGTTTCTTTTGGTTATTTTTTTTTCTTCATATATTTTTGCTGGGGTCACTTAATTTATTACTTGTTTTCTAACCTCTATCTACCCTACACCAACATTTTTTACTTAGCTCATCACAGTTCTATTTTCCAAGAGTGAAGTAATACTTACTTATTACTTGATTACTGATTATGAGTAGTAATTTTCTATAGTGTCAGGCAGGTGATTCCAGGCCCACAAACACACACACACACACACACACACCACATCGATTTAATGATCAGTGGCAAAATGTTATTTTTAACTTTTAAAAAGTTGGCAATGTTTAGGTATGGAAAATGTTATTCATAATTTATCTTCTTGAAAGATATTTATTGTTGCTCATAAAATTACATTTGAGCACAAAATGGCAAATATTTATGAAAAATCTGGAAACTAATGCCCTTGCAATGTGTCAGGAAACTTTGTCATTCATTACAAAATAAACTTGTTTATCAGAGTTTAGTTAGGATAAAGTAATAAACCCAAAGAGAGTTCTGAAGAGGCTGACAGAGTATTCTGTCCTGGAACCTGGAGGAGTAGGCAGCAGGTAAGTTTGTTGCACTGGGGCTGGTTAGCCATCGCCTAGGTAATAAGGAAAAAGTTAAAAAGTTATTTAAGTATGAATAATTAAAATACAAACCCTAACCCACAGATGCTGACTTTAAAAAAAAAAATCGTACAGAATATATTACCAATAAGTATACCCTGAATTTATAGATCAGAAGATTTGTGGTCATGTTAGGACTTAGTTATAAGTACTACATTTTTTTTAATTCGCCATTTTAAACTTAGTTCATATTACACGATTTTTTAATGGTATTTGTCCTTAGCAATGTTTAAAGTTTATCACTCCCTTTGTAGAAAAAAGCATTTCTTGGTCATTCTTTCTTAATTGCACTTTAAATGCTTATATTTTGTGCATTAAGTTTATCGGTTGTTTGTGTGGGCACAAGCTTTTTTGTGAAGGTGCTTAGTATCTTTTAATACACAATCGTGATAGTCTCAAATATTCATTCTTCATGTTAGAGGCTTTCTCAATCATATTTATTTATGACAAATATCAAATTATTATAAATTAACTGAATTTTGACGGTATTTTTTGTAGTATTTTGGGTCCCATAAATCTCATTTCTTTTTATTTTTTCATTTAATTATTTTCTCAACATATTCCATTAATTTTATTTTAATATTTTTTAATAATAGGACCAATTAGAATGCAAAGGTCCAATGGGGTCAAACATGAGCCATGTTTCTGATTCAAGAACTAATGAAAATCACTTTCCAAGAATGTTTAATAAAAAGGTGCGAAATGACGATGAACGAAATACGGGCTCTTCTCATGGCCACTCTTCCTCAAGGAGAAATGTTAGTGGTAAGGTAAATACATTACACCACAAATACAAGGGAGCTAAAACCACTTACTTGAGTATATCCAGAGCTAAGGAACAACTTCTAAATGGTTCTTGCTAAGAACCTTATTAATTATATTTAAGTAATGTGTTTAATGGAATGTTCAAAGATGTTTTTAATTGGAGCATTGTCAGATACTACGGTTGATACATTATAGTTTTGCATATCAGAGTCCCTCTGAATTAAAACATGGTCATTTATAATTGGAGTATAAAATTGATGTTTTTATCTTAATTTGGAAAACCATTACGAAATTAAATTGAACATTCTTCATTTTTAATGTAATTTTTCTACAAGATGGATTGTTCTTCCCCCTACTATGAAGTTTTGTACTGGTTGTTATTAGTTTAGTTTTTCTATAGAATTTGGTGAATTTTTATTTAATTCAAAATAGACTATTGTATTGTAGTTGCGTATTGTGCTCACATTATCTCTTACTAACTTAGTCTTAAGAGAGTTGTCTCATATATTATGTAAAAGAAAATATCTCAAAGTTCAATTTAAAAAAAAATGGCTGCTAGTTGTTACAGTCCTGACAGGATGTGGGCCTCTGAGACAATTGAACGTGGTCTCCAACTAAGGTCCTCAACTTTCAAACTCACGGCCTCCACAAATCCTTACTCGGGTCATTTAGCCACCTTTGCCAGAGCCTGCTACTTCTCATCCCACTGGGGTGTCACGCATACCCTTGGCAGCTTGTCTTGTTCCTATCTTAATGTTCCTCAGCCCTCTGTCCTTTTTAAAAGCACAGACAATATCTCACCATACACCTCTCTTAGATAGGAAAAAGGAATATATAGTCTTCCTGCATTGAGTTTAATACAGTAAGACTATATCTGAGATATATCTTTTCCCTAATTGCTGGATCCTGTAACATCGATTACTCAACATCAATCTGTTACTTGGAGAGAGAAAATGACGTCCAATTCTTCACAAATGTTTATTTCAGCGCTTAGTGCTTTCAAAGACTATTGTCTCCATCTTCAGAGCTACTTGCATGCGCTCATTGGGAAAGACAGCAAGTAACTCTGTTAGCTTGGTATTGCTTCTAATCCTCTGTGCTGCTTTTTTACTTCTCCAAATACGTATCTCAAACTGAGAGGTATTTCTCCCAGAACCAGAGAGCTCTAGTATGGCTTGGTGCAAATATACATGTCACTGCAAACATAACTTAACTGTTAGTCTGTTTACCATATAGTATTTTTGCACCTGTCCAGTTCTTTTTCTGAGGATGGAGAGGGTTTAATTAAAGGGTTTATTTCATGGCTCAGATGCATTTTCCTACTATCATTCTGCCTTTAATGTCTGCCTAAAAAAAATCCTCCAAAATGTATCGAATAAAAAAATGTCCTACTTTTTGATTTCAGTTATGATCTTTTATGATTTTATATATATATATATATATATATATATATATATATATATATATATATATATATATATATATATATATTTCAGAGCTTATAAAATACATGGCAATTTTCTGTTGTAGTTTTACTGTAATTCCTAAAAAAAATATTATTTCATTTGATTTTAATGAACGCATCTATAAATGTTTTAAAATATATATGTCTCTCACCATTAACATGAATTGAACTTAATTAAATTCTTTTATCATATGCATTTGTATAGCCAAATAATTACTATCATGTTCATTTTTTTTTTTTTTTATAGAAATATATCATTATTAATCTTTCTTTTAGTTTGTAGTCATATTATTTTTTTTATGTAGACCACGAATGTCATGCTGAAGAAGTTTTAAATAAATGTTGTCTACCAAGCTGGTGGAGTTTGTTCTAACTTTTTTTCTCAAGACTTTAATTTCCATGTTCTAATATAACTTCTTTTATAAATTTAACATCATTTTTCATACTTACATTTTGGTGTTAGGATTTTAATTGTATTTTATTCCTTCTTTAGTAAATTTTATAGGATTACATTATAATTTTTTATTAAATCGTATTACATTTGAACAAATTTGTCTGCTGATTAGATATTAATATTTAATGTAGCAATTCATTTGTTAATTTTGTTGTAGTTATCAGCTGTATGGACGGGTAGGTTTCTCTCTGTTTTTCTTTTAGTTTAATTTAAAGTGATTTTTTTTTTTTTTAAATATATGCATTTATTTGTCTCTTAGTTGAACTTTACTATGTTTAATTGTAAAATGCTCTCTGCCAGTATTGTAGAATTTCCATCTTTTGAGTCTTCATTTGAAATTGATCAGGTTAGCTAACAAACTTCCATGTATTTTCATAAACTCTATGAAAAGTGAAAAGAATGTTTTATGAAAATTTTAATTTTCTTATTATTTCTTTCTTTATTAGTTTTTAATTTGTTCCCTATGTATTTATCTTAATTCTTTTATGGGAAAATAATATTTTTGATAGATTAATTATATAAATATTACAATAAAACAAAATATTCTAAAAATAATATATTTGAGACAGTAGTTGTTTTCCCCCCATTGTAATTCATTTTGTTTTTACTTATTTCTATAGGTTCGATAAAATACACAAAACAATTATGGTTGAATGTTGTATTATGATAGTGTTTATATAGATATATATTTATTCCCAGTACTAATTGGGGGTGGCTCAGGTTAGTCATTTGAGTTAAGGTGTTGGCCTAATCTCATATGGTAAACTTAGAGCGCCTGTGCAATGGGAATTTATTTATTGATTTGCATTAAATAAAATCCTTGGTCTCACCCTGGCTAGAAAAGGGTGGTAACCTGTAGGTATCCCATCCAAATTAGCCGCAGTAGCAGAAACGAATGACATTTTTATTGGTAGGGGAGGAAGGTGGGGGGGTAAATATCGATTATTTACTCCTTCAGCATTATTATTATAGATTTTCTTGCTGTAACATGATTAAAAAAAAAAAAAAAAAAAAAAGTTTCATTTTAAAATAGTAAATTAATATCTGGTGTACATAACTATATATTACAACAGAATTAAAAAAATTGTGAAATCAAAATAGTTTTTCATTATTTTATTTTCAAGAAGTGTACCAACGCTGTTGAAAACTGCTAGTATAAGAATTAACTTTTATATTGACCAATTTCACTCATTTTGTAATACCCCATCACCTTCGGAAAGTTGAATATATATATATATATATCTGTATGTATCAAGTCCGTTTGGAACGAGCGCCCAGCCCCTGTGGCAAAGAGTTTAAAGAGAGTGTTTGATGTACTTGACCTTGGTAGATTAGGACAGCATACTATCCAGAGAAATTGATTTTCTAATAGAATTGCATTTTGCTTGCTAATGTTGGATTTTGTTTTTCTGTACGTGCTAACCTATCGTATGCTTTGGTTGACTAATAAATTTCATGAAATAATTTAAATCTATTAATTGTTTTTTACACTAATGACGACTCTGGTGATTGTATTGTGGACACACAATACTGATTTTTATGAAAATACTCCAGTATGAGTATACAATCTACAATTTCCATCTTCCTCTTGCCTTTACCTACTGCCATGGAGTCCGTGAGAATGTAGGCATGGAGAGAGCATCTAAAGGAGCTTTTGTAGTTAGACTCTTAGCTTAGTATGAATGACTCCTTAGTCCATTTCATTGAACTTTTAATTCATTATAAATTTAATACTTCTATTGGGTCTTTTCTACTTTACCCACTCATTTTCTGAATGTGAATAACAGTGATTCAACTGTGATTTATAAATAATATAATATGGTTAGAACATGTGTTTATTTCTAGAGAAACAATTAAACAACATAAAAAGATAATAAAACAACTAACATTTATGAGACCAATAACGAGCAATACCCTCCAGGATTTTCATAAATAAATCCTTCTTTTCATATCTCCTCCTCCACATCCACTCGCAGAGATATGAATCCAACATAGATCTTCTAGTACGACACTCCACCTTGTTTCTTCGTTTGACACTAGACCAAACAGACTCTATCCTTTGAGTATGTGCTCCTGTTTTTAGGTCAACAAAGTTTTTAGAGTGGTCTACTGTGTAATGCTTGTAATACATTCCAGGCAGCTTCTTTAGCCCATGATACGATCTGAAGCAGTCTGAATATATCATAGTTCCAGGTCGGATCGCACTTCTGATAGTCTGTTAAAGTTGCTCCAGTTCTATCTGGAACAGCATACAAAAACTAGTTTCTCTAAAGCCTAACCTTTAGCTAGTGGAAAATATGTTTTCACTAATGCTAGGTAACTGTTACTTGAGAAAGTAACCAAGTATTTAAATAGTAGCATGAGTGGGTAAAGTAGAAAAGACCCCCTTCTATTCTCTAGTGATTTTTTAAGCCTAATTTTTTTGCTTGTATGAAGTAAAGGGAGAATTGTAATTGTGAAAAATTATGGTTTTCAAATTTGTTATGGAATTATCTGTTTTGAGTCTCACTGAACCTATTTTGACTACTTTCAGTGTGACATATTTACATACACAGTTGTCTTCCTTAAATTAAAAAACAACTGATTTTAGATTCTTGAAATTATAGGTTTAGGACTTATAAGTTATTAGAGTTATAAAAATGTTATATTTCTCCACAAATTTTCTATATTCTTATCTACTTATCAAAAAGGTAATGGGTAAGTAACATGAGTTTAGTGCAACTAGGAAGATTACAAGAGGACCTTCTGCTTGACTTTTTAACCAAATTTATGTAAAAAAAAAAAACATGAAGTAAATTCTTTTTTTTATTTTTGTTTTTAATTTCACAAGAGTTTTGTATATAACTTAACTTTTCAACTGACATTAGGTAATTTATGTAAAGATCTGCAAAAAGTATCCATATTTTATTTGAGAGAGGGTCTTCTAGATTAATTTTGAACTGAATTCAGTCATTTATGTAAAGAACTGGTAAAACAGTTTTTTAATAGGTGGCAGAGCCAGTTGATTAGTTGTGTTGAAGTACTAAGTATCGATAAAGAATGAATCTCTTATTAAAAACAGATCTTTAACAGTCCATTTCTCACACCTTTCTGTTATTTAATTTTCATTCCATTTTTAAGTGATTGTCTCTCATTCTCTTCTTCGAATATTATTATTTGACTACTCAATCTTTTGCAGCCTCCTCCTCACATGATGGGTCCAGGCGGCCCTCCAATGGGAATGCCACCTCCAGGAGGACCTTTTGGCCCACCTCCAGGCATGGGTGGACCACCGAACAATGGACCGCCACCAATGATGCCCCCGGTTTGTATTTGTACTATTATTTTATTATATTATTGTTGTTTTAGCTTTAAAACTTTCAAAAAGTAGAAAACAGTTTACTAAGCTGCTTTTGGTGATCCTGCTTCCTTTAAGCAGCAAATCAGAAACTTGCATCCAGAAAAAATTCCATGACTAAACATAACAAAATGTATGAAGTGGTATGGAACAAAGAAAAAAAAAGGAACCAAAATCATGAGATTATAATAATGAAAATAAACAAAATAATGATAATGCAATCATTATCTAAGCAGATCAGTGTATTCACTCTCTGTTTCACATTTAAAATTTGCTGAACTTGTGATGATAAGTGATCCAATAGGTTCACTTAAAAACCGCTTGAAAGATGATTTTATAATATTCAAGTTAGAGAAAGTGGTATAGAACATAATTTTTAGTTCGACTAGTGATAGCTAAGATATTTGGGATTGTACATTTCTGCTTTTTTCTAAACTCTCACTGCCCGATTCCAACCATTAACTAACTTGATCTTCAGATTTACTTTGAAAACTACTCAAAATATATATGAGGGACTCACGTAGTTTATTCTGCCAAAAACCACTATTCTAATAGTTTACAGACTGATAGTTTGTCAATTCAAGAAACTACCTCCACCATATGGGCTTAGGAAACCCCTTCTAAAAAGCCAAATTCTGACAACTCGTTTTTCTTCTTTTTTATTGTACCAAATTAGTATTTTAAATATTACAGAAGCTGTTAAATTTATTTTTATTTTCATTTGTTTCTCAGCCTGGAAACATGGGAGGTGGAGGAAACAGTGGAGGTGGAGGGGGTCCCGGTGGTGGACCAGGAGGTCCAAATGGTCCTGGAGGACCCCCTCCAATGAACATGCCACCTCCCAACATGGGTGGCGGAGGACCACCTTCTGGACCTCCACAGCTGGATCTTTCTGGTGAAGTTTGGGTTGAAGCTAAATCGGCTGAAGGAAAATCTTATTTCTACAATGCTCGAACTAGAGAGACAACATGGACTAAACCTGAAGGACAAGTCAAAGTAATTATGCAAGAACAGGTTAGTTAAAGTATAAATATACAAGACTTATTTTTTGGATAAATAATGGATGTTATTATTTTATTTTACAGGTTTGTAACTTGTAGAAAACGTGTTTCTAATTACCAACAGTAGCACAAAGTGGACGTTATTAAATAACAATAATCTATTTTTCAACATTTGATTGCAAGAAACAGAAGAAGGTAAATTGGTTTAGATTATTGTCTAAAACAATTTATCTTCTCAAATATAGTTTTGAGAAATGCCTCAATTAATATATATTTTAAGGACTATATAACTGAGAGTCCTGGGAAAGAGTAGCTCTTTCTTGAAATCTTATTGACTGCTATAAAAATCAACAATAAACTAGTTTTATTTCATCATTAAGATTTAAAGGTTGTGGCCTTGCCTTTAGTTTCAGCCATTCAGTATTCTGTTGGAAGCTAGTTGTTTTTTTGTTTTTTTCAAATTACTATGCTCAGTCAAAATAAGCATTCATTTGAAAACTAGTTTCTGGATTTCCCTTTTCACTTCAGAAACTTACCTTCAAATACATTTTTGATGAGATTTTTATACTTTTGAATATCTTGTGAGCTTCTCCTTCTTTTTCTCTATAGTAAGATTTGATTTCTGCTTTCACTTACCTATTTAGAAATGCCCCATTTGAATCCTTCTGATCAGACTGGTTCTGGTGATTTTCATCAAATCGGAATTTCACTCTTTTGAAGAAGTATACTCCAAAAGGCCAAGTATCAAAAAGTTTTTTTAGTGCACATATTTTTTATATTTAGTAGCCATACCTTTTGAAGCTATCACGGAGACACCAGTCTGTCATCGATTCAATAAGTTTCAGAGATCTATCTTATTATTATTATTTATTAACGTCCACTTTTTGCAACTCAGGCTATATCTTAGTTATAATAAAAAGATCTATCTTAAGATATATTTCTCCCCTTTTCTCTTTTTTTTTCTTTTATAGCAGCTTTATTTGTGTAACTTTGAGATCCTATTTTTTGTTTAAGATAATTTGGATAGTTTTCTTCCTGAAATATTTTTCCTGGAAGGAGTATAGATGTAAGGTTTGTTTGTATCATTGTCTTTTTGAAATATCCATTCCTCTTGGCATATTTCGATGAGTTTAAGATAGCATAAGTTGTGATAAAATATTTTTATAGATAGAAGCATTCGTAACTCTTTCTATTTACTAAATCAGACCTTTCCAATAAAATGCACTCTAGAGCATTTAAATTTTACTATCTCACTGTGTTTTGTTACACAGTTAGTATTCAATATCGAGACTCATTTATTGTGCTTTCTAAATACAGGACCCTAATTGGGGTCCTCCTATTAGCCATCCCCCTAATTTATAGTGTGTCTAAATTATCTTCTTCCATCATTTCCAAACAAACTGATTTTAGTCTTGTTTGATAAGAGCATTTTCCCCCCCAATCTTCAACTTTCTAGCTCTGTTGTATTTTCACATATTCTAATCTTGCCTTCTTATTTTTTTTTAGTCAGTATTTGTTTTTTTAATTCCAACTTGTCCAAAAAGTCCTACTTGCATAATGCTGCTTGAAGCAGTAATTTCTTTTACATAATTCACATACAGTAATTGCAGCATTTCTGTTAATCGCTTTTTTAATATAACTAGTTGTTTTTCTCGGTCTTCCAGGACAAGGTTTCCTTTCAAAGTGCCTGTGGTTTTCCAGTTATTTATTATACTGTTAACTGTTGATTTCCCTATTGCTAAATGGTCAGCTTTTTCTTAAGAAATGTTTTCTTCATTGTTCAACTTGATAACCACTTGTCATATTTCTAAAGATGTTCGTTTTGGCATTTTGACTCTAATACTAATATGCAATATAAACAAAAGATCAACTGTTAATTACTTGGGAGCTGTGTGCTATGAAGAAATAAAAATTACTATTTTTATTATATATAAATGTTTGTCTTAGGTAGAAGCAATGGCTCAAGCAGCTGGAGTAAACCAGTTAGGACCAATGGGACAAGGAATGCCTCCACAAAATCAAGGGATTCCTCCCCAAGGACAAGGCCCTCCTCAGCAAGGCCCCCCACCCCAGGGAATGCAGGACCAAGACAAATCCCAGCAGAATGGACATGATCAGCCACCTCCTCATCAACCTCCCCAGCAACCTCCCCCTGGTAAATTTTTTCTATTACCACCATATTGCATTTTTGGCATTTATTGATTACACATGTCTTATAAATAATAAAGGTCATACAATCATTTCAGTATTTTTCAACTAGTATCATAACTTTCTTGTGGGCTAATTATAGATACAAAGTATTTTCTGGATTTGCGACTCATATGGAATTATGTTTCCATTTGATCAAAATACATTACCCATTATTTGAATAAAGTAGTCTTGGTTTCTGTGATTGACAAACTCTTACCAACTAATATTAGTCGTCTTTTGTTCCTCACATAGATTTTTTTTGTCTTGAAAATATTTCTTATTTTTATCTTTTTTCCAGGTTTCATGCCTAACAATGTTGGTATGCCGCCACCTGGAAGTATGCCGCCTACAGGAATGCCTCCACCAGGCGGTATGCCCCCACCCGGTGGTATGCCTCCAGGTGGGCCACCAGGAGGTCTCCAGCCCCCTCCTATGGGTATGCCTCCTCCAATGATGCCCCCTCCTTTCGGTGGAGGCCCTTATCCTGGTGCACCCTTTGGACTACCTCCTCCTGGGTTCCCTTTCCCTGGAGGTTTCCCTCCACCCTGGGCTGGAATGCCGATGGGCCAAGCACCTCCTGCTGGAGGACCTCCTACAATATCAGCACCGCCTATTGCATCTGGTCCACCTCAGCCTGATGATTCCACACCCCAGGTTAGCTTATTCCTTTAGAATATCTGTTTCATTCAATATTAAATATAAATATTTATTTAATTATATGTCTGTATATGAAGTAACTAAAATTTGCTTCACAAATTAGGTTGATGGGACCCACTACACATCTGTGATTTTGTTAGTTCTTCCTTATACAACCTACATCTTCCCCTGTTAGGCTCTTTCCTTTTGATCATCCTTGATTAAACATTGATCTGTCATTCAGATTTCATTTGATATTTCAATGATTAATTCGAATATTTCACAACAATAATGATGGTGAAAAATAAATAGATTTTGGTTTTCAATTTTTTCTGTTTAAATCATAATTCTCTCTGTCAATTAAAATTATGAAAAGTGCTTTTACAGAGAGCAGTAGGTGCAGAATTGAGAATATATATCATTTCTATATAGGACTTGGAAGATTTGGTTTTCTGTATTGGAATCATTACAATTGAGATTAATTCATGACACAAGTTTCAAAACATTTTATCAAATGTCCATCAATCCTATTTAGAAGATAACAAAAATGAGGTCTATTCATAATATATATATATATATATATATATATATATATATATATATATCTATATATAACTTCTTGGTTCAAGGGGGTTATATGTCGAGTTGATCACTCGAAAAAATCATTTAGACCCTGGGCTGTGACCTGTCCGAAACAACAATAGCGGATGTATAGTCTATGTATAGCTTAAGGGAGGTAGCCATAGAGCTACCGAAAATTAGCACAGTGAAGTGAAGCATGGCTAGAAGACCACTGGATAATAAAGCCGATTTCGAGAAGAAGAGTATCTCTGTTATTTTTAGTTGTACTGATAAATGCTGTTTAATCACTTAATGCCCTATAATTCTTGTTTTATATGCTATTTCTCTAATTTGAATATTAAGCGAGTTATTTGTATTTTTTTGTTTTCAGCCTCCAGATAACCGCCACTCCTGGGTCTTTCACTTATCAGAAATTGTATCATTAATCACCTCATTTCCAACTTAAATTTGATGTTACAACTTCATAGGCTATCTAATTATTATTGGAGAAAAGAAAATTTAATTTGAAATGATCAGCTTAGTTAATGCAACACCTGTGGGGCAAACTTTTTGTGAATCATAAATACAGCTTTAGGGCAATTAGTAATTTTTTTTTCTTTTAATTTAGACACTTTTCCATTTTCTTGGTGGGAAATTCTCCCTTATCATTGCAGTCAAATGTTTGTCTTACACCTTTGTCATAATCAACATAGGAAGTTTTCTACTTTTCTCAGGTATATTATTTTCTTGGTGAAATAGTTAACTAACCAACTCCCGAATTCTGAATTAGCTAATTACTTCCAAAATCGATAAATATTTAAATCAAAGCCTTATGGACTTATAGTTCTCAATCTGAGATGTGAACTTCCAGGGATAGTATCAAAAGTCCCAGGTTGAATTGTAGTAAAAATCAAATCTGTATTCAAACCTAGTCATAATAATGGTCAAATATGTAACTGAGTTTGTTATCAAAGAAAGTTGTAACTAATTTAATATCTAAGAACATACTAGCAAGTGATGTGTATGAAAATCAGGGACAGAAAGCAAATGAGTAGGGTCCCCTTTAGGGAAATTGGCTGTTGAGAGAATTCTCATGACTATATTTTAGAAAAATTTCCTCAAATATCCATTGATCCTACCTAGGAGATGACAAGTTCAAACTTATATGTATATAAAATTTGTCTGTTATCACTCTAGCGGTCACAATTTTTGTCTTATCATCACAAACACTCAATATATAAGTGTTTCATGCAAAACTGGAGATCAAGTTCGATAACAGCTAAAATCGGGCAGGGGGCTAGAGGGGGTTAAAGGGGAATTTCAGAAATTCAAATCAAAATATCTGCGTTATTATGATTTGGGTCGTAAAATGTTATAGAATCAATGTTGTTAAAATACTGATGCCTTACATGTATCGTTCTATGCATTTTTTCGTAACTCAAATATTGAGGAGTTATTCCTACTTTCTTGTTTTCAGCCTTCACTAACTCCTCCCCCCTCCATGGCCCCTATTCATTGGTTTTCCATAGAAATATATAAGTTCTGACTTGAGATCACAAGTGTGTTACACCAGGAGGTAGGAAATATGCTTAGTTTACGCAGCCCCTCTGTGATGGACTTTTTAATTTGATATGCAAAGATATGGTCCTTTCTGAATTGTATGGAAATTTAATTCAATAACATTAAACCCCATACCAAACACATTGAAAAGGGTTGTGTTTTTTTTTGTGCAATAGCTGGATCTAAAAAAGAAACTGCTTATTACAGTAATGTTAAGTTCAAACAACTGAAAATATGTTGAGCTTGGTAAATTTATCAATTATAATTTATGCTTGAAATGATATCCTATATATTGGGATAAATCATGAAATTTTTTTTATTGACATTTGAAATTCATCTATAACCAACATTCTGATGGCCATAATACTGAATTCACAATTTTTTTTCTCCTGATAAAGGCTTTCTGTGAAAACAGACAATGGAAAAAAAAAAAGAGGGTTTTAACTGTATTTCAATTCAAATTATTAGGAATGAGGAAGTGCTCATTGCTGAGCATAGTTTTTCTTATTGGGAAAACATTGAGCCATTCAACGTATTTTATATTGATAAAGTAGTTCATTTGTTTAAGAATAATCTGAATTGTCTTTTGTTATTAAGAATTTTATTAATGTTTAGTTTAAATAGTCAATTATCATTTGCCCCATTTTATCCATGTATTTTAGATTGATCCAGAGATTGTGGCAAGAGCTGCTGAATGGACTGAGCATCGAGCTCCTGACGGACGATTCTATTACTATAATGCTAAGGCAGGAGAATCAGTTTGGGAAAAACCTCAGCCTTTAAAAGACTTGGAAGGTTCGTTCCATTTATTTTTTAACTTTTCCTTCATTTTATATTTTAAAAACATTCTTAGAAGATAATTTGTTTTGTTATTTATTGTTAACCTGTAGATAACCCGTCCCGATTAGCCTAAGTTGCAAAAAGTGGGCGTTAATAAATAATAATAATAATATTTATTTATTTAGCTCATTATACACAATTTTAAAGATTTCATAAAAATATTCAAACATATTTTCTCTCTTGGATTACATTTTATTTAATTTTGTGTATAATTGCTCCATTTTTTTTTCCATCTAAAAAAATTGGTGTTCTGTAGCCAGCCACCCCAGGAAAGCATCGAATTTCACGGATACTGGTGTAATAAGATATTTACCAGTTAAAATATATAGATGAATTGTTTTAGTAGTTTATGCTTTTAAACGCACATAAACCGTTGTCCACCATTTTGTGTGTGCGTCCTTATTATTCCTTAACCTGCTAACTAGGGAATTCTCTTCAATTACGCAGCACATCAACGACGGCACATAACGGGTGCGAACTCTTCCACTATGACAGGATGTCACACTCAGAGCACAGAATTTTATATTATTATTTTTTTTATTTGTCCTTAAAATAAATGAATAGACCTATTCATATGTCCTACTCGTACCCAATATTGTTTACATTTGAGATATTTACACGTTCCGCTCAGGTTTAGGTTGTCAAATTAATATATAATTTGCCTAAAAAAGGTAGAACATTTTTAGTCTTAATTATTCCTTTACAAATAATATTCTAGTTATTAAATAATTTGAATTATACATTTCAGCTGCTAAACAGGCTGCTGCACAAGGACTTGCACCTACATTGCCAACTCCTGTAGTTCCTACTGCTGTCGCCCCTCCAGTGACTTCTGTTGCATCGACTCCTGCTGCTGCAACTGCTGGATCTACGACTCCTGTCACCTCTAAGACTGATGAACATAGCGGAGGATCTGGTTCAGAGGAAGAAGGAAAGCCTTCAGGAGGGGCTGAAAAAGTCACTCTGAATGGAGATGTGAGCATGGAGAGCGAACAAGATGATAAGGCTGACTCAAGTTCGGCTCCTCCGACTTCTGGGAGTGGAGATGAAGAAAAAGCAAAACCTGCTTCTTCGAGCCAAGCTCAACCTCAAGCACAACCACCACAGCAGCAGCAGCCTCAACAACAGCCTGCTCAGCAGCAGGAAAAGACTGCACAGGATAAATCTAAGCCAGTATCCAGCAACCCTGTTCCTGGGACTCCATGGTAATTATTTCTCCTGTTTTCCTTTCATTTAACTTCACTTCATTTCACTCCGGTCTGGTTCCTGCACTTGCTACTCTCTGTTTCATCCTATACCTTTATTTAAATCTTAATTATTCTTAACTGTATTCAGCTGCTAGTAACCTAGTGAAGTGCTTGTGTTATCATAATCACCTAAGTAAAATTAGAGTGCTCACAAGAGTTTTTTATTTGATAAGTTGGTAGATATAACAAGGGAATAGGGGGCTTACTTTAGAAACACTGGTTAGCTTCTAACCCCAGTTAAATACAACTTGTGTAATTCCTTCTGGCCTTAGCATACAGACTTATTCAGCAATATTAGAAATGGGTTATACAAATCCAACAAGACTCATATGTTAGGTCAAATGCCAGGGTCACTGATTTTGTTTACCTTCTATTACTTCTCTTTATGAAGGAACAGAAATATTGTAATTTTGGTTTTCATTATCATTAGAATTATCCATTTTTACTTTCCTTAAATCTGTCTTGACTAATTTCAGTGTGATGGATGTACATATATCTCATAACTCATAAATTACTTGCTTTGGTATGTTAAATTTCTTATTTATAGCTATTTTAGCAACAAGGTGTTCATCACGACTTGATTGAAATCAAGTTTGTGTGTGAGGTTTAGAGGGGGGATGGGAGGAATAAATAAATTTTAAGTATCTCCTTGCTTATTTGACATACAGAAGATCCGTACAGAATACAATTAATTGAAGTTTGTAGTCTCGTCAGTTCACTTGTAAATGATTGTCCCCAAGTTGGCAGGCTTAGAATTCGGTTATCTGCAGATCTGTAACAACACAGATTGTGATAGCATAAGACTTGATGTTTCTTAACAAAAATTAAAATTGTTTTTTTGAAACGCTTATAATTCATTTGATTCTTATCTTAAATGTCTCTTCTTCTCTAACCCGGCTTTCTGCTCCAGAGGTCCGGTCTCTCTATGAAACCAAAAAATGATTTCTATTTACACTGATATTTTGTTAGTATGACATTTTAAGTTCATGATAACAAATAATATATTTTTATATAGGTGTGTTGTGTGGACTGGAGATGGCCGCGTATTTTTCTATAACCCATCATCTAGAACATCTGTTTGGGAAAGACCGGAAGAACTTGCCGGAAGGGCAGATGTGGATAAGCTTGTTTCCAGTCCACCAGAAGCAGCTGTTGAAGCTGGTGTGAAAAGAGAGGCAGTCCAAGAGTCTGAATCAAGTCCTGTTGCTAAAAAGCAAAAAGTTGAGCAGCCTCAACCTCAGCCAAAGCGTATGTATTTATTTAATTAATCATATCAACTTGTTTTTATTATTACTTCATTATAACTCTTAAATACCTTTGATGTGATCTACTTTCTAATCTGCTAATTTTTAGCAACTGTCTAATTGCCTTCTCTAGACATAGTATTTCGTCCATGTGGAATATTTTTGAAGAAATTCAAAAGTTAAAATGTTCTTTTAACTTAAAAAGAAGGAAGAAAACTTATTTGGACCTATATATAAGTATTATACACAAAATTTGTTACAAAATTATTACATTTTGGTGCAACCTTGGACGTATGTAGTTGTTCTTCAATCGGTGAACACTGTTACAGTGGAAGCGTAGCCATTTCTTTCATCTCCTTACAAGTTGTTGAAGGTGAACTGAAGTAGGAGCATATTCCCTGTGGATTTGGCTGTTCCTAACAAACCAGGGAGCATTTGCCACTATCCGAAGTACTTTACTCTGGAAGGACTGTAGTTTCTTTTTGTGTGTGTTGCTGATCCAGCCAGACTGGACATGCTTACGTTAATATAGGGAGTATGAGTGTTTTGTAAAGTATTGTTGTGCAAGTCATGTGTGTGTGCTTTTGCAATTTAATGTGGATATGACGGTGCCATGTAAATTGTGTGTCAGAATTTACTCCCAAGATAGCGGGATGGGATGCTCTGGTCCTTCAGAGTCTAAGGGATTGAGTTATGGCCAATTATCAGTTCAGGAAAATCTTCATTCTTGAAACGACAAAGTGCAAAAATCTTGGCCTGCGTTTTATTGGTGTGTAACGAGAGCTTCCACTTCTTGAACCATCTTGAGACCTGGTCGTCTGCAGTTTAGAGTATGGAAGAGTTGGGAGTTTCGTCTTGAGTTGAGTGAGGAGGAGTGTCGTCTGCAAACGTTGCTAACACAGAATGTACCACCTGTGGGATGCTACTACAGTAGAGGTTGTAGAGCAAAGGACAGTATTGATCCTTGTGGTACGCCAGCTCTGATATCCCGGCTTGTGCTTAGTGTGTTATTTATTTTCACTTGGAATGTTCTTCCTTGTAAAAAGGTTGCAATATGACTATAGAGGTATGCTGGAATGTTTGTAATACTAAGCTTGTGCAGCAGTCCTTCGTGCCATACACAGTCAAAGGCATTTGAGACATCCAGGAAGAGCCCTTTGTAAATTGCTTACGCTTGAAAGATTGTGGCATGACTTCCGATGCTCTTTGAAGTTGTTGGACGGCCAAATGATGAGGCTTGAGGGCAAATTGATGGTGGGGGATGGAGGTCCATGAGATGCTTTTTAAGTCTATCATTAACCAGGCGTTCTAGAAGCTTTCCTGTCGTGTTAAGAAGACTTATGGAGCGGTAGCTTGCAGGGTTTCCTTGTTTGTGGAAAAATATGACATGAGCGTGTTTCCACTTCCCCAGAAAGTATGCTCGTCTGAGGCAGGCGTTAAAGATGCCAGTGAGCAGAGCAATACATTTGTGGGAGAGCTTCTTCAAGACATGACATGTAATGGACTCTGATCATTTCTTACTATAAAGGAAAAAGTCAAACTTTTGTATTTTAATAAAAAAAAAAAAAAAAAAAGTAAGTTTTCTGTGCAGAAATTAATCGATATATTTAAAGTTGAAAAACTTCAAATTTCCCATATTTTTGTAAATGAGAGGAAAATGTTGAAGATATTTAAAGTATTGGAATTAATTTACATTTACTTTCAAATCTGCCAGATGGTTGTATCCTTTTGATAGTTTTCAAACATTGCAAATTAATTTAGGTTTTGTGATATTAGAGTTAAGTTGTATGTTATTAAAGATATGTTTCAAATGCTTTTTAGACTCTGCGTTTTGTGGATCCTTGTTTTAGGTAATATTTGACCCCAAATTAGTATCCGTGTTGAATTGTACATCACAATTGTGGTTGTTGAATCTTCTAAATCTTATAATGATTCAGGTACTAGAAATTTTGACATATTTCTTAGATGTTAGAACCTACTCTCTGCAGCATTCTAAACATTTCTTGATTACATTTATCTCATTATTGATTTGATTATGTTACAGCTTCTGTAGAAGTAAAGGAGGAAAAGGCTGAGAAAAAGGCAATTGATATTGGGAAAGAAGCAGCAATGGAAGCAGAAGTCAGAGCTGCACGAGAGAGGGCTATAGTTCCCCTTGAAACAAGGATTAAATCTTTTAGAGAAATGTTATCAGAAAAAGAGGTATGGAGAAATCAACAACTTGATTCATTTTTGTTCCTGCTTATACTAAATGTTAGACATATGATTAGAGACAGTGGTGGTGTTAGTGCTGATGTTCTGTTGGCTTATAAATATTTATAAATTGGTCATATGACCATTGATTATATACACTATAATTTCTTTATTGGAAAATATTTTTTTTTAATTTAGGTTAAAATTGTAGATGGCCCTTGAAATGAAGGATAGTCACTAATATAAAAATAGAAATTGCATATCCATTTTTGAATGTACATTTTTATTACTAAATTTACTGATGCATTCAACTCTGTCCATTGTGTTTGTTACTCTTCTTTAACATAATAATTCAACATACTTCTATTATAGGCTTATAATTGATTATTCATTTTGTCATATAAGGATTATTGTAAAATGTTCTATATGAAAATGGTGTCTGTCCTTGAGAGGAGGCTGAGAGATAATAATGAAATCTATTTAATTGACCATTCATGCCTGTGAGCAAGCGTTCATTAGTGCTAATTAGAGAAGATGGTAGAAGCTATTGACAATTTTTTGTTTTTCAATTAGAATTTACTATGATCTTCCCAAACCTGTTCTGTTCAGTTAATAATGCGCTTATTACTGAACTTAATTTTTTTTTTTTTTTGGATTGAAACAAACTTAATGCTATGTGTGGATAAGTTGGCACTTCTAATTTACAGCCTGCTTAAGACTTTAATATTCCTTGAGGAAAAGCTAAGCTAAGCTTGGAACAGCAGGATCTTGTTTTGTTTTTGCAATCATAACTTCCGATATTCTTTTTCTTATTATTACTATGGGTGGGGGGGGGGATGAACAGAATTTTGTTTGCTGTTTTATATTCTGTCGCTTTTCAAATTTACTGGCTGCTTTCAAAAGTTTTATTACTTTTCACTGCAAATACTTGGGCAGTTCATTTTAAGGATCTGAATGAAGCAGTAATTTGAAGAATTAAAAGTTCTTTTTGTCTGTGTAAATAACTGAAAGTGTAGTTTACCACCATTCTCAGTTTTGTTGTTTATGATATACATTAGTTAACCTCTGTGGTCCCGCTATATAATATGAGAATCATCTTAAAATAAAAATATTTGTTGGAATTCTCTTCCCTTTTTTTAAACTATCAAAACTTCCTCTAAAGAATGTGTCTTTGCTGTGTTTGGGCCCTAACACTTTCCTTTCAATCAATCATAATTATGCAAAATAAAAAAATATCAGAATATAGTTAACCAGAAATTCCATTGGAAAAATCTGATGTGAACACCATATGACTTCCTGGAACTCCTATCCTAAATTAAGTAAACAAAATTTTGGAATGCATTTCATTTACCATGATTCCATTTGAAAGTTATAAATGATATCTGTGTTCCAATGCATTGGACCAAAAAATGACATAGGGCATACCTTATAGAACTTTTCATGGCAAATTAAAATGGTTCTATACAAATTCTTTTTACTTCTAATAGGTACAGATAAATTTGCAGTTTTGTATTTCAGCCCCTCTATCCTTCCCCCTAGTCAATTTTGTTCAAAAAGTGAGGTGACCTTAAAATAACGGAGAAGTCCCTGAACATTAAAAATGTTCTAAATATGAAATTGCAAGTTTAAAAGTATAGTCATTTTTGAGTTATGCAAGATTCATGCAGACATATGCCAAAACTAGTTAAAATGGATTCAGGGAAGGTCAAAATGAATAATTCCATTGTAATTCAAAAATTTGTGATCACGGCATTTCCCTTACTTTGTATAAAGAAATAGAAATAAAATTTTGTAGAAAATATTCAGTTTTGAATTAATAATAAAAATTCTTATATTTCTTCCCCTCACCATTCTCCAACTTTTGAATAATTTGTCAGTTTGTATGGTTATTAAACATTAGTTCCTTATATGTGAAATGTTTATGTAAGTGTTATTTATGTATATGTGATATTCTATATTATTATATCTTTTTAGGTTTCTGCGTTCAGTACTTGGGAAAAAGAACTTCACAAGATTGTCTTCGATCCAAGATATCTTCTACTCACGTCAAAAGAAAGGAAGCAAGTTTTTGAGAAATACGTAAAGGAGAGAGCTGAAGAAGAAAGGAGAGAGAAGAGAAACAAGATGAAGGAAAGGAAGGAGGAATTTAGGCGGCTAATGCAAGAAGCTAATCTACATGGAAAGTATGTCACCAAAAGTATGCCTTTTATTATTAATTTCTTGTTCTCATATTCATCCTAATATACAATGCCTTAAGGATTTAACCCCAATAATAGAGATTTCAGTTATTTATAAGCTATTTACAGTTGGTGATTTTTAGGAGACATACCTCTATAGGTAGACTTTTACCCTAATAAAAACTCAATTGATACAAACTACTCTTTATTACTACAATCAGAAATCATCTATTTTTTAATCTTACTTAATATTTTATGTAATTATTTTAAAAAAGTCCGTCACGCAGGGGCTGCGTAAACTAAGCAGATTTCCTATGTGAAGTTTAGCAATAGAGAAATCTGCATACTGGTAACACAACACCACCATAAGTAAATACAAACGGTAATGAGAAATCTTTCAGTTAATTTTAATAAACTCCCAACTGAAACGGCTTCTGAATTGTAAGAATAATTTATATTTTAATAACTCAAATTTTAGTAGTCCAAGAACTAAAGAAGGGGGGGGGGATGAACAGAACGTATTTGCATAAATCTCACAAAGTAACGAAGGTTAGGTAAGGTTAGAAACGACAGGTTAGGTTAGAAGCTTCCACCAGAGCCGAGACTTATGAAAACGGCCGAACAACACCCGACCACAGACTTCATAAAAATGCAAATATCTCTGTTAATATTCAAGATAGAGAATAAGTGTATCTGACAATATTTATAGTAAATTTAATTTGCAATAAGATTGGTTCTATACAATTTTTCGATCCGATGCATAATAACGGAGATATTTCGAATTTTCGAACATTCCCCCCCTCTAAACCCCCCCTCTAGTACGATTTCAGCCATTAACGAACTTGATCTGTCTTTTTATATAAAACAGTTAAATATCGCGTTTCGTAACGATCAAACAAAAATTGCGACCGCTAGAACCTTAACAGACAAATATATATATAATTTTGAACGGACCTCATTTTCGTCATCTCCTGCGTAGGATCGATGGACATTTGAAGAAATTTTTCGAAACTCGCATCATGACCTCAATAGCTGATTTCCCTTAAGGGAAATCTGCTAAAATAAATAACTAGGATTATATTTTTTTTGCAGTATAATTTAAATTGTTTACGTTGTCTGGAACACAATGACTATTGGCTGAGCCATGTCCAATTGGCATATTTCTCTTTCTCCTTCCCTCCCTCCTCTCTCAGTGTATGTGTGTGTGTGTGTGTGTGTGTGTGTGTGTGTGTGTGTGCATGTGTGAGTGAGTGAGTGCGTGCGTGCGTACATATGCAAATGCATGTACACATACACACACGCATCCGCACACAGAGAGAGCAATTCCCAACTTGGAAGTATAGAATTTAGACTTACTTTGCAACAGTTACTGCTCTGAAGGATGCAGAGATTCAAATTTTTGTTAGAGTTAATATCACCTCTACAATTGTCATACTCAAAGTATTGAAAATAAAATTTAAAAAACTATATTTAATTGTCTTGTTTTTATTAAAATTTTAAATGAATTTTGTAGAATTTAATTATAAAATAGTAAAATATCCAACTCATCATAAATCTTTTTTTTTTTTTAAAAAAATTAAATTATTTGTTAACGTTCACTTTTTGCAACTAAGGCTAATTGGGACGGGTTATCTTCAGATTACAAAAGCCTTTTCCAACCAGAGTGGAACTAAGGATTTTTTAAATCAATTTTTTTCTTATTAAGAAAAATTGTATTTAAGATTATTATTATTAAATAATAATATTAGTTTAAGAAGGCGGAAATTAAAAAACTTACAAATTTCTCCATACCTACAGAAAACTTATATAGGATGTTTTTTATATATATATATATATAAAAAGATATCTATAAAATATATTGTGATATCTCTTGATCTGATGCATTTGAATAAATCATGGAAATATCACATGTCACTTTCATGTTAAGTTATAAGAGTGTAATATTAATTAATAGCTAATCCCTGGGCAAGCATACTACATGAATCAGGGGTTTTTCTTGGCCAAGAATTTATTCAAAGAACAAGAATGGAATTCTGCTGTTAGGGAATCAGAAAGGCGGCATGGAATTTAAGAACAATTTTTCAGAGAAGTACTCTTCACAGTTGAATATGTATTTATTTGTGGTGGTTTCTTAAATTGCCGTACTACCCAGAATTAGTGTCAGCATCGTGCATTGTGAAGTTGACTGGCAGCATTTATTGAGTACTTTAATTAGTTTCTAGATTTTATCATAGATGGAGCTACTAGTGGGATTTCAAACTGATGACATGGCTCCACCACGTAATCCTACTGTCATGGGGCTTTTGTTAGCAGATTTCCCTGAAGGGAAATCAGCTACTGAGTTCGTACTCATGATGCGATTTTCGAAAGATTTCTTCAAATGTCCATCGATCTGACCCAGGAGATGTGAAAATGAGATCTGTTCAAAATTTTTATATATATATCTGTTAATGCTCCAAGCATGTTTTTTTTAGTTTGCCAAACTTGATATTTATTTGTTTTATATAAAAAGAAAGATCAAGTTTCATGAGAAAATCAAGATTTAATCCCGACCAAACATCAGCATCAACAGCGCCACGATCAAATATCCATGGGAGCAAGTTTATGCTCTGTATGAGGTGGGATCAACGTGGTTTGATATACCATGAGCTGCTCTGACCAAATGTAACGATAACGGAGAGCAATAATTACTGTGATCAACTAATGCACTTGACCCAAGCATTTAAGGAAAAACGACCATATATGGTTGTAGGCACAAAATCATTTTCCTTCATGACACTGCTCATTCGCACATCGCAAAACCTCCTGTCAAATGTATATCTAAATGTCCAAATGGTAGCCCCCTACCCCACCCATTTATGTATTCTCTAGGCATTGCTCTATTTGTTTACCATCTGCTCCAATCGATGGCCTATTGCCTTACCAAGCAATACTTATGAAGATGGCAAAGAGTGGGTCAATTTTTGGATTGCCTCTAAAGACGAATCATTCTTCTGCCCGCCGGAATCTGCATGAGGCCAGAAAGGTGGGAAAAAGTAGTGACTAATTTCAATACTTTGAATAATATACTTTATATCATTTTTGTAAAGTAAAACTCAATTTTCAAATAAAATTTGATACAAATTAATTCAAACACCCAATGTTAGAAATTTTTGAAAACTGATAATTCTATTTCGAAGGCCCTTGTATCTCTTATTCTAAAAAAATAACATTATGAAAATATCAGGTCTTATTTTAGCCTTCTTTTTGTAAAAAATTGTACTAACAGAAAATTCAAATTTTATGCTATTTATATTTTCTGTATGTGTTTAGTGGTTTTCGATAAAATACACAAACACATAGACCATGCCGCCCCATATATTTATATTTAAGATACCATATTATGCTCTTAATGTTATTTATACACCCACTTTGTGCTACTGTGGCTAATTGGGTTGGGTAATCTATAGGTTATCATTCTTTTGTAGTTAAAATGGGACTAATGATTTTATTTAATGAGTTTGTCACTAAATAAATTCCTTTTGCGCAGGCAATAATTGAAGCCACCCCTCTCGGTTTACCAAGTGAGATTAAGATCTATTGTTTATTTTTACATTTTCTAGATCATCATTTGCAGACTTCGCCACAAAGTATGCTAAGGATGAGAGGTTCAAAAATGTTGAAAAAATGAGGGAGCGAGAAAGCCTGTTCAATGAATATATTCTTGAAGTTCGAAAGCGTGAAAAAGAAGAGAAAGTTATGAAAAGAGACCAGGTAGGATTACCTTTCCTATATTTGATTGGGATTTATAGTATGGTTGTGGGTTTTTCAAGTGAAGTAAAACCTTATTCTGGAAGACTTTTGTGCCTTATCTTTGGAAATTAGTTTTTTTATTTTTTTAACATAGCTCAATAGTTTGTTTTAAAAAAAATCTAATGTGTTTTCCACTTAATAAATTTTACAATAATATATTAATATCCATAGAATTTAATAAAGATTTTAATTAACTCAGGAACTGTTGCTAACAAAACAACAAATCCTTTTTTGGAAAATCTGTGTAATATTTATTATTCGCTGTAGTTCATACCAAAAGACCATATTCATGTAATTAAAAGTGGTCCTAATAACGCGTAACCGCTGTCAGTTGCACTTGTAAATATTATTTTATAATTTCCGTTTTCCAACAATATAATTTTGAATTTAAGGTTTTACTTCATTTGGAAAATATTTTTTCTTGGATATTCATTTTGTTTTTTAATAAGTTTAAATGTTACTCAACATTTAATGTAAATTGAAAATATACAAAATTTCTTTTCTTTCTATAATCAATTTACATTCCATCTGTGTGGAAAACACTGGTAAAAGATACAGTTGACTCTTGAAATTCTGCTTGATAAGGTGTTGTTTCACAATAGTTCACAGGAAATTGATTCACAATTTAAGCAATTATAAATACTCTGAGAACATAATATTCTTCATCATAGTCTTTTTTAGGATGCTTTATAAGTATTTACTTTCAATTAGTTTATGCAGAACAGGATTTAACAGCTGGAGCTATTATTTCATTTCTCTGGAAGATAGACAGGAATTAATTGTGAATTTTTATTTCTGTTCGTCCTTACAACCTCACTCTCTTTTGTCCTTTATTCTACAGGGACGTCTAAAATGTAGTTAGACTTGCAATGCAAATAGAGTTGAAATGCAAATGCTGAGTTTATTGAATTTCATTCCATCACTAATGTTCATTTATATGAGCTCATATACATTGTGCATATAGCATTTTTGTAAATATCTGGTTTATAATTAACAGTCAACTAAAATTACTCTCTTAATATCATCATATTCTTCTTAGTGCATGTTTGCCAAAAGCTCGAATATAAATTGAAATATTGTGGTTTTTCATTCAAGTCTTATCTTACAACCACCACCCATGTTCCTCCCTACAAATATTAACCCTCACGCTGCTCCAAGATACTTTGGTGGCCGGACCCGTTTATTGGCTCTCATTGGTATTCCTTAAACTTCTCTTAGCTATCTGCATCTTTAGATAGTGGAGAATGTGTTATTTTAATAACTGCAACTGTTCAGTCCTCTGATGGATCAACCTATTAATTAATTTATATCTTTAACAGACTCTTTGTGTCTCAAAAAGCAGTTTTTGTTTGCTTCTCTAGCTATAAATTTCTTGAAGAATATGGGGTTTTCTGTGTAATTTAATATTACACACATTGATTACATAGGTTATCAATTGAGATTAAAACCAATGCCTTAACTCCCATTGGTACTCTGATGTGCCCCAACAAGAATTTAAAAATAAAAGTATGCCTTTTAAACATGTTAGTGATGGTTCAAAGCAGAGGTTACAAAAAAAAAAATGTATCATCAATTAGAGATAAGATGACAGTCAAGTATTGCAAAATTAGTTAAGTATGGCCTTAGGACGGCCCTGTATGGGGTATATTTATTTCTAATGAGCAGAGTATGGGTTAATATGGCTCTCACAGTTATCAGTTGCCTTATCTGTAATACACATAGCAGCTTTCATGAAATTCAGTTCAGCTGTAACTCCAAAAAAAATGTATGAAAAATAAACTCCAAAACCAAAATTTGTTGAAATTGGTTCAAAAGTAACATGGAATTTAAAAAATAGAAAAAGAGATTACAATTTTATATTTAAATGGTATTAAATCATTGAAATAAAACTTATTTATTCTTTTACCATTATTGCTAAATCTTGTTACTTGAAAATAAAGTCAGCAATATTTTATACATTTTCTGTTCAAAAATCAAGAGCCGACTGTAAATTTACCAGTTTATTATTTGTTTCTAACTACATTTTGACAGGTTATAATATTTGGCTGTTTTTTTATGACTCATTATTCTAGATATCCAAATTATTGTGTATTTTATAGTTAAAATATTGATTCTTCTTACTATTTTTCTTGATGCCAATATTCTTTGGTTATTAATATTTTTCTTAGCATTTTAATCTGACTATCTTTAATATATGTATACCTTAAAATAAGCATTTTCTTCTATGTATCTCCACTGTCCTTCTTAAAATGTTCACTGCTACTCTTTGTAATAAATAGTTATATTTCTACTGATTTAGCCATTGAGAAAAGGCTAACATAAACTTATTTTGTGGAGAAAAATTGTTTTCGTTCACTTCATGATTTACCAAGGTTGAAATTTATGAATTCTGATAAATGATAGCCTTATTTAGTAGTTTATTATCTTTAATTAAAAGTATTGTATGAAAAGCACATTTTTTTTCTTTTGTTTAAAAACTAAAGAAAAATAAACATGAAGAATAACATAAAGGTTTTTAAAGTATGGAGATAAAGTCCTTATTTGAAATTATCATTCATACTAATTACAACTTAAGTTATAAACACAAACTGGCTATTTCTCTGAACTTTTTACAGTTATATTTTTAAATGTGGTTATAATTTTGGAATTGTAGCTTATTTTGTGCTAAACTGCGTAATGTGTAGTTTCAGTGAGTTAAATTCACATCATTACTTTCACATTTTCCTTAAATTTTAATATTGAATAGGAAAACTTTATGAATAAGAGGTGACATTTGAAAATATCTCTCAAAAAGGAAAGGATGTAATTGAATACAGGGCCATTTAATTAGGCAAATTGTTGGGGGGGGGGGGCTCATTATGTTATCAGGGACAAAGCTGAAAGAGAATGGCAAAATATCCTTTCTAGGAAGGAACAGATTTATTGTGTTATGGATTAATAATTTGTAATTATGGTAATTATGCTAGAATATGCACTTCTTACTTCTAGTAGTATAGAGATTTTGTTACATATAATTTTAAGGTACATTTATTACCATTTTTTATATATATTTATGGAAAAAGTGTTTGAATCAGTTGAAATTTTATGCCAGAGGAAACATTTTCATTGTGAAACTTTTTTAGTGCCAGTTAGGCCAAATATTTTTCTTCTAATATAAAAGTCATAAGCATAATTATAGGCATCAAAGTTGGTGTCATATTCTGATATGACTCTCAGATTTTTTAAGCGAGTATTGAAGGAAATAAACAATTTATTAATAAATTAGATTTCTTATAAATGGCTGAAGCCTAGGTTCAGTGTAGTAGTGTTTCAATGTGGTTATTGAAATCAATATTTATGTTTTGGTATCAAAGGAAACATTTATTAGAAAAAATTCTTGACTAACTTTACAACACATTGTTTGGGTGTCTATAAATTGAAACATTATTTTGCACTTCTCATAGAAGCTGCTGGTTGTAAAGTGTTAATTAAAATCTCCACTAAAAGCTTCCATTGTTTTTGAGTAGCAGTGAACGACTTGGACAACTAGATATACTTTTACATTTGATTTACTTAATTATGGGTGCACTGAAATCTTATTTAAATTGTGGATAATTGAAGCAATTAGTATTTTTGTTTTTCTATAAGTTTTGATTCAAACAATTCCTCAAATTTCATTTCATCTTGTTATTACCATGAAATGTTTTTTTTTTTTATTTTATCACTTCTGCTATCTTTGTGTCCTTAATGGTTTGTGTTTTGATATATGAATTTAGATGATTCCAATAATTTGTTTAAACATTTTATATTGGAGAAAGCATTTGGTAAGTAATGCATTCACCACTCACTAGGCCTTTACTCTCTTGAATTTCTGATTCTTGATTTGAAATCAACCTAAAATCCCTAGGATTTTAGAATTTGATTAATCTCTTACTATATAATTATTTTGTATAAATAGATTTTCATCCCATATTGTATGTATTATCTTAAATCTGTCTTATATGCATGTTATAAATGGAACAGCATTTTTGATTTATGATCACAGATGATGATGTTTGTAATAAAAGTTGGAATCATCTACCTGACGATAGACATAATTCAAGTAGAGTGAGTACCCCTGAATGAGGAGGAAGGCCAACTTCACTATCCATTTTTACGTTAGTAAGTCGAAGTTTTTTTTGTCTGACATGTTGGATAGATTCATTTTGGAAGTGGTACAATTTAATAATGAAATTTAGATAAAGTAGTTTTAAACATCTCACTCAAAAGATAATGAAATAAATTCATATTACCAAATTTTTGCCCTATCTTCAAATGGAGTTCTGCATATGCATACTTACAGTTCATTATTTTTCCTCTAAGTTTTAAGTCTGTGTATGCTTTACTTCATTTTCACTCATTTCAATCTCATAAATTATTAAAGATTCTGAGTCAATTTTTTTAGTCAGTATAGTTTTTACTGCATTATATTTTTTTTGTTTTTCTTTTATTTTATTTGTTTACATAATCTAATTTTAAAGAAAAATATTCTTTTTGAATGGCGATTGACACTATTGTTGTGATGCGGAACACTTTGTTTGACTTCGGCGGCTGTAGGGTGAACCGAGAGGTGAACGAGCTAACAGCGTACTTCTGTGCTCGTGCATATCACTACCCCTCTTCCAATCTACGGCCCACAACAGATGTCATCGAATGGCGCTAACTCGTAGGAGTCCCTTTATCTTCTTTAGACAGTAATTGAACAAAAAATAAACACAAAGCAACTAAGCATTTTATGAAAGAGAATTATTAAAACAAGGGGTGCGCCAAAAAAGCCCATGTCTGTTAAAGGAATTAAGGCGGTTTTTAATCACGAAATTTAGGTTTTTTATAATCTCTATACATTTATTTATGACAGCAAATAAATTAGATATTTTCCATTAATTCACAACCAGTAATAAAATACATGATGAATTTTTGTTACATATTTAAATTTCTTAAAAATGAAATCAAAAAGTTGACCCTTGCCCAAAAAATGGTACAATTAATTTTTTAGCTTATTTTTATTTATGAGTATTTTTAACAAAATTAGAAGTCAGCCTTTATACTGATCCCTTATAAAAAGGTAATACTTGTTTACTTTTTCTTAATTATTGAACACAGTAACCCTACCCCCCCCCTTATTAATATTTCAATTCTTTGCTTCTTTTATCTTCAGAAACCTAACTAAATAAAAACAATTGGGCCATATTATGAGGTACACATAGAGCCTTCTAAGTTGTAGCCATCTGTCATTTGGAAATGTGATTCTTAGGTTCTGCTTGATCCCCAGGATTTTTTTCTCTTCCAAAAAAAAACTATTAAGCCAAGATGTATACATTTGTAACTTGTTTCATGAAACCATTTTTAAGAGCACACTTAACAGCTCTGTTTCATAATGTTTTCCAATAAAGCAGCTGTACGTATCTGTAGGTTGTTACCTCGTTTGAAGTTTAAATCTGTTCTGTTAATAGGAATTTAAATAACTTTCAGTGACTATGAATGGCTTAAATTTTAAAGTAATATTATCAGTATTTTTGATGGGAGCACATTATTTCACTCGCCTAAAATTTTGGTTTTTTGGGTTATGCTTTCCACATACATGGCTGGTGTCCACACTATAAAATGATATGTCGGGTGGTGCCAGAACAAAAACAGCAAAGATGGTTGTAATGGGTCAAGGTTTTCTGGTAATCATATTTTCAAGTTTCTTGAAACCAATTTCTTTCATGCACTGAATAGCAATATAAAAAATATATGAGCGTTATAGATAATTTTTAACTGTTTTAGTTTGCTTTATAAGATCTATGACAGAGCGTAATTAATAAGATCAATTACAGAAGCTTTGGATGTACAAATTATTGATTTTATTTAAATTAATATTATTGTGTAATTTAATACTGGTTGTGAAATATGGGGGAAAATATAAATTATAAATTTTGTGTTGATGGATTTTTTGAATATTTATAACCATTTTTATACTTAAACTTAGTTTTGTTGCATTTGGCTCATGATAATTATTAATAGATGTTTCTCATTTAATTCATGCCTTTATTCAATTCTGGTTAATATGTTTTAAAATTTCTGTTCTTTTAATTTTTCTCTCTTTTGTTTTTATTTTGCAAAGTTATTATTATAAGCAAAATATTTCATCAGTCAAAAGTTTGTTTCTTACAGATTTAGAATTCATATTTATTTATTAATAACTTACAAGTAATTTGTTAAATTATATAGTTCATTTTCATAAATTATCATGAGTCAACTTCTAAGTTACACTTAATATTTTTTGTGCTGTAAAAAGATACCAAAAAACCTAATAATAGGTTCAAGAAGAATTCCAATAATGTTCATGTAATGCATAAAAAATACATTTAGTGATCTACTTTCCCTTTAAGAGGAACAGGGAGGGATGTGCTTTAAAACTTTTATCTATTGCTGTTTAATTTAATTTATTTTTAAATTACTTGAGTTTATATAATTATCTAGCAGTCCTCCCTTTTTCTCTTTATTAACTCTTGAAATATTTTTCTTTTTGATCGATACCTCAACATACATTTATTTCATAGCAAATTATTTAATTATTATTAAAAAAAGAAAAACAAAAAATAGTAAATAAATTGGTTGGTAAACTTATGAAGGAAAAGTTTTGATTCTCGAATAACATCCTATTCCTTTGTACTATAATCTCATATGAAGTGTTTTTTTTTACAAATCGTCTCTTATTATACTTCTAGAGACCTGTCTATTCCTATATTGAACTCCAGAGAATGAATCCAGGCTTAAAACATTATTCCTCCGTTATAATAAAGTTATTATTACCGAGCAGGTAAGTGTATTAAATGCAATCTCTCAAATAATAGGTTTATCAGTTTTCTGAGGAGCATTCTCTAACGAATGTATTATTTGTCATGCTCAAATATACCTCTCCCTGCTTAGTTGGATAATTCTTATTTTTGTTTAATAACGCACTTTCAGAATATAATAATTATTTTTATTTGTTTTTGTGTTCTATCAAGCTAAATTTCGTGTTCAAAAGCCGAAGTTTTATTTGTTTATTTTTCCCCACGCACTTATTTTTTCTTAATTTTGGCGCATCTCAGATTATACTTTAAGCAATTTTTTACTTGACAGCAGAATGTTAAATAAAAAAGTTAAATTTTATTTATGTAATAATGAATGAGTATAGTTCTTTTTTCTTGATAATTTACCTTACCATATTCTGATTAACTTTCTTTTAGTGGTTAGAGATATTTTCATTGATTTGTTTGTTTAAAGCTATTAAAACTTGTTAGCTTTCTTGTTTCTTTTCTTAAATTGAAATTATGACATATTGATTGACAATACAGTGACTCATTGATTTGTCATTTTTTATTATTCTTATACTGAGTGAAAAGAAAAAAAAATAATCATATTCAATCCAGTTCATGCATGCTCCAGATATTTTTCTAACATGAATACAAATGTTATAAAAAAAGTAACTTTTTTTTTGTATTTTTGTTAAAATAGAAAGGATGATATGATGACTTATGTGATTAAAGATGTAGGAACTTTTCAACAAAATTTTGTGCTGTAGTTTGGTGGCTCAACCCATTTCGGAGCTCCGAATCACATATTCATTGTTTCAGATCTCAACATACCTACTTAATTTTTCAGTATTCAGTTCTTGTTGGATGTAATGATCCAGTGACCCTTATAATTCGTTGTGTTTTTTTTTATTGTACTTAATTATATGCGAATGTTTATTTAGAATATTTTGTATATGACACTACTTTTAATGTACCTAAATAATGGCCAACAATTTTAAGCTTTACTGGATCATTTCTACTAGTTTAAGCAACTTCATCGTTGCATTCCTTTTTTCATTTATAGAATTCATATTTTCTAGGTGAGAAAAGATTTCTTCACTCTTCTGAAAGAGTCACCAGATGTAGATCGACATTCAAGGTGGGGTGAAGTTAAGAAGAAACTTGATTCTGATGCAAGGTATAAGGCTGTAGAATCTAGTGCACAGAGAGAGGATTGGTTTAGAGAATATGTGAAGCAATTGAAAGATGAAAGGAAAAAAGAAAAGGACAGGAGAGAGCGTGACAGAGAAAGGAAAGACCGAGATAGGGATCGTGAAGAAAGGCGAGAAAGGAAAAAAGAAAAAGAAGAAGAAAAGGAAAATAAACCTGAAAAAGAGGCTGAAGATGTAAGTATAACTTCCTTGATTCAATTTTTTTTTGATTAATTATCTCTCCTAATCGGCTAAAGTAAGAAATGAGATTTCTCGAATTTCCACATCTTCTATTAGGCCATCCTTTTCACAAGAATGTATAATATCTATGGCATATGTTTCCTTTACAAGATTTTTTCTGCGGAAAAAAATCCAATGTATTGTTTTTATTAATTTGATTGAAGCTTTAGTCATAAGATTTTTTTTATTTCTATTTGATGTTAATTTTTGAATTATTTAATGACTAGCCTTAAAGTGGGTGGCATAAATAAATAGCATCATTTTTTAATTAAATTATTTTTGTTATCCGTGTGTGTCATTTAAAGTCAATTTGTTTTGCATACACTTTATTTTAAACAAAGGGAGCACTAAGACAGAGAAAAATATAGATTACAGGAATTGTCATTATTCAATTGTAATTTAGGAGGTAAGTAATTCAGATGCATAAGCGCTGGATTACTGTGCTTGAGGGATTGAGTTCGAATCCTAAGAATGCACTCTAAATATTTTTTAGCTGTTTAATCTTCAGGCATTGTGGATAGACTTCTATTCATTCCCTGGTGTCTACACAGCAATTGAGTAGTTCCTTTGAATAATTAATGAGCTATTTTTGGTCTGCCACCACAATATGGCTGGAAATTCTTTTTAGGCCCCCACCAATGCCGTGCTGCTGCTATGCCAAACATATTCCTTTCCTGTATTGAAATATGGTATATTTCATAATACTCAGTAGAAACTCCCTCCATGATAACTGATATTTATAATAATGGGTTAATAAATCTGTTTATATTTGTCTTAATTTCATATAATTACTACTTTATCTCTAATTCCTACTATTCTTTTATTCCTACCAATCTGCTCATTATATTTTAATATGCTAATTAGATATTTATTATTATAGGAAGAAATGAAGGAAGTAGAAGATGCAGAAAAGGAAAAGGAAGCTCGCGAGAAGGAAGCTGCAGAGAAAGCTGCAAGAGTTGAGGCATCTTTAAGGGAGCGAGAAAAGGAAGTTCAAAGGACACTAGCAGTGCACCTCAGGGATAGAGACACTGAGAGAGAGGCCCACAAACATGATGAAGCTGTGCAACATTTCAATGCCCTTCTTGCTGATCTTGTAAGTATCTACCAATATTAGCTGATTTCCCTTAAGGCTATGAAAGTCGTACTCATAACGCCATTTTCAAAATTTTTCTTCAAATGTCCATCGACCCTGTCTAGGAGATGACGACAATGAGGTCCGCTCAAAACTGTGTGTGTGTGTGTCTGTGTGTGTGTGTGTGTGTGTGTGTGTGCGCGCGCGCGTGCATGCGTGCGTGCGTGTGTGTGTATATATTTGTGTTACCGTTCTAGCGGTCGCAATTCTTGTTTTATCGTTACCAAACTTGATATTTAGTCGTTTTATGTAAAAAGAAAGATCAAGTTCGTTAACAGCTTAAATCAGACCATGGGGAGGGAGGGGTTTAGAGAGAGAAAATTTTGAAAATTCGAAATGTCTCCGTTACTATACGCCTTATAACAAATTAAGTGTACTATAAATATTGTTATATAAATTTAGTCTCTATCTTGAATATTAACCTAAATATTTGCATTTTTTAGTTTTCAGCCTTAAGCAACCCCCACTTCTACTCATGTTACAAAAACAATATTCGGTTACATAATAAACCCCATCATTCGATGCTTAAATACCAAATATTGTTTTCAAGAAACATTTATTATACGAGATAGATGCAAATATGTTATGGTGACCCGCCGCCCCCCCAAGTTTTGGACTATTTAAATTTGATTGATTGAGATAAAAATTATTGTGACTCATTATAAATTACAGTACTGGATATAGTACTTATTGTATATAGTTTTCAATCAAATTAATACGTTATATTCAGATATATTACAGTATTTTTTTTGAAGTTGCCAGAACTGTTTGTTTACATTTCAGATGCTTTCCATCAGGAGGTTTCTTATTATGTCCGTATTTATTCATTTAATATTCACGGTGGTGTTGTGTTACCGGTATGTAGATTTATCTATTGTTAAACTTCAAGCGGGGAATCTGCTTAGTTTACGCAGTTTAAGCCGGATTAGAGTTTAGACTATATTTTTATAGCAGTGGGAATTATAAGGGTGCTCAGAAATAAAAAATCATGAAAATTATGATTTGGGTCCCGCCCTTGATACTGTGAAGAGATGGGACTGGTTATAAACTGATTTATGTTTATTCTTCGGAATTCTACAATAATTCTATACATGATTTTCTAACTCGAATTTTAAGTGATGTATTTGTTTTTTTGATTTTCATTTAGAGTGCCGAAGTCACTAATCATCTCTCATCTCGTGTCTAGCTTAATTTCAACTCCTGTTGAAATAGCGTTCTTTCTACGGAAATAATAGAAAAAGGACAGTGATTTGGGATAACCAATGTTTCATTCCAGCACATTGGAAATTTACTTAGTTTAGGCAGCCTGTATTGCAATCTTCTTTTAAATTTCTACATCTATTTCATTATTCAAAGGTATAGGCAGAGATGGACAGGTAGGCTTCCTGGTATTACGTAAGATCATGATGGATCATTGGACTTATTCAAGGTTTTTTTGTATGTTATTTATTAATGTCCACTTTGTGTAACCTTGGCTAATTGGGACAAATGTTCAAGGTTTAAGAAATTGTATCTTTATTTCTCAATTTTAAAGAACAATATCATGTCTACATATTTTTTTTTAGGTACGGAATTGCGAGCTGAGTTGGCGGGAAGCTAAACGACAACTAAGGAAAGACCATCGTTGGGAACTTGCTGAATTACTGGACAGGGAAGAAAAGGAGAAACTTTTTAATGCTCATATTGAGCAACTTACACTGAAGAAGAAAGAAAAGTTTAGGTACACCCCAAAAAAAATTGATTTTCAATTAATTTGTACCTTTCATTGTCATTAATATGGCATTTACGGTCCCTCCTCTCAAACAACACAAAAATATTATATAAATTAAAATGTAATGGTTATATATGTAAATGGTAAATCCCAAAATATGAGTCTCCCTTTAAAAGCAGTAAACTTGGCAGTTATTTAGTTGGAAGCCTTTTGATTCAGTCATTCTTCGTGTACCTGTAATTTCTAAGCCTGGTGAATTTGTAGGGTGCAGAAGTATTTGTTAATAAATAATAAATCAGCAAATGGGAAACTATTGGCTTTTAAAAGCAAAGAGTAATTTTTAAATTTCAAGTCTTCTTTATTTAGGGTTTTTACCATTGGAGAAATAGATTATTAAATGTGTGATATTTATCTGTGAGTTATTCTTCTTGCTGCGAAATCTGTATGTCCCTCCATGTTGAGCTTTACATAGAAATGTTATTAGTACCATCATCTTATTTTAATTGAACTAGTATTCTTTTATGTAGTGAGAAAATACATATATAGTTTTTATTTTTAGAGAATTATTGAATGAAACATCGGAATGTACACTTTCATCCACATGGAAGGAAGTCAGAAAAGTTATTAAGGATGATCCTAGGTATAGCAAGTTTTCGTCCAGTGATAGGGTGAGTAGTTTTCTATTTATTTTCCATTCTATTATATTTAAATAATGGTATTTTAATTTAGAAGCATTTTTTCTGTTTAGAAATGTGAACGGGAATTCAAAGAATATATTAAAGATAAGCTAGTAGCAGCTAAAGCAGATCTCAGGGAGTTACTTCAGGTTTCTAATTCATTTTATCTTCATAAAATTACTGGTTCTCTAAATTACTTCTTTTACAGATTTATTATTTTATTGTAGGAAACAAAGTTAATAACCCATAAATCAAATTCTTTGGTTGAAGAGAACGAATCCCACATGAAAGAAATTGAGGAAATGTTAGAAAAAGATAAAAGATATCTTGTCCTTGGGCATATTCCTGATGAGAGACGGGAAATCCTTAAAGCCTATCTAGTCGAACTTGAAAAAAGAGGACCACCACCACCTCCTACTGCTTGTGATCCTTCGAGACGATCTTTGAAATAGGTGGAATTAACTGTTCTTTTGTTGAAGTTAAGGTAATCCTTGAACTAATCAAATTCTGTTTGCACGTTATATTTGTGTATGTATAATTATAATGTTCAATTTATGTTTCAGTGGGAATCGATTTTACCAACTGAAGCTCACTTGACCTTAAGGAATCTGGAGATTGATTTTTTAAGGCCTTTTTGTAAATAGGTGAACATATTTTTAAAGTGTTTTTTGAATTATATGCAAGAGACTAGTTTAAAATAATTACAAAACAGAAATTTTGTAGTTCCATGATTATAAAATTATCATACATAAATATTTATATGTATTTTTTTATTTGTATAAAATTGACTGGTGCCTTTCTCATTTTATTATACTGATTAATATTTTACCAGTGCATGAAAATGCCAGTTTTGTTCATTTATGTTCTTTAATGTCAATGATTTGTTGTAAATACTATATTATTTTTGTTTTTATGACTACTCATAAGCAGATAGTGAAATATAGACGTGTAATAAAATTAAAAAACTGGAAAAAAAAAGTCTAAATTATTATATTTAGGAAATTATTTTATTTGTACATAATTATATATAAATATATATATATAAAACTCACCATAAAGAGTTCCTTCCGTAATAAATTCTAGTTGTATATGGCAAGTTCAAGATTTGTTATGAATATTCTTCAAATACAAAATATTCCAGAAGTTCATTCATTATTTATTCGGATGTTTCCTATTTATACATTATCTTAAATGTTTAGAGACAGACTGAATTGTGATACATATTGCAAAATAGACACTACATCAACCTGTACATATTTCAAATTCTGCTCTTGCAATGTAAATATGCCTTGGGAGGAAAAGTCAAGTAAATGCAACACAAAATGCCTGTCTCGCAGTGGCTGCCTAAACTAAGCAGATTTCCCATGTGCAGATATAACACACTACTGATCTCTTCTCACCAAATATTTTCTCCCAAGATGCTAGAGGAACCATTTGATCAGGATAAATAAAAACGCCTTGTCCTCTACAAGTGCTTCAATATATGCAGAGAGCACTTTCAGAGACCGAGCTCCTTCAACAGTGCCTGAATAGAGAAGAGTAGCCTGTACCAAGGTAGCCAGGCGACCATTCTAGGAACATATACATATCTAGCTGCAATTTTTGCTTGATCATCACCAAACTCAATATTTAATCAGTCTTTTTTTTGGGGGTGGGGCTCAAAATAGCCATGTGAGTAAAAGCTCGATCTTAAGGTCCTAGACACCTGTACCCATTTCATCCTCCTTGAGGATGCCCCTCTAAAACCCCTAGTTCCACCTACACTGGACCAAATAAGGTGATAACCAGAGATGAGAAAATTTTCACCATAATCGTTGTCGACAGGGAATTCAATGTCTCAGTCGATCAGGTAAAGCATGCTTATCTTTAGGAAGAGGTCACCAGTGATGTCGTAGTCCGACCAAGGGCCTAAGTCTCAACCACACTCTCCAACGGCAAAGGACTTGTCCAAACCCTCCGATACAACTATTCCTAAGGAAGAGGAAGGAACATACACGTACGGGACTAAATCTCAATGACAGGTCAAAACTCCCCGCAAACTACGTTTTGGTGACTCCGTCTCTAGGGGGGAGTGGTTTGCGGGAATGAGAATCGGACCAAGTCCCCCATCATATATGAGTCACTTGGTGGAACTCATGAGCCGCTGTTTCTCCCACTAGGGGCAGTTAGTCCAATGGTTCTCTTCGCTAATGGCGCAACTCCTTTTGCTCTGGCTATTCTCAGTGACTCATAGTGTATCCAGCCTTGCTAAAAATGACTGAGACGTCCTGGAAGTCAACTGGTAATGCAACGCGCCGTCTAGGAGATTTCCTTGGTAGGATATGTACAATATTGGACATTTTTGCCGGACCTAATAACCTGTTGTGTTCCTCCCCTGAGGTGAAACAACGGAAGACGTATGTTCATCCCAATTATCGACGTGGCACGCATTCAACAGGTACAATTTTGTAGTATGATGACGTCATTTAATATTTTACGTACTTAACTGGAAAATGTTCATTTGGTATATACTAAACTAGGTATTTAATTGTTTTATTCAACACTGAAGGTCATATTGGTTAATTGCTGGAATGGGGGTGGGGGGGGGCTTTAAACTTCAAAATATCTATGTTATTGTGAGTCGGATCAAAAAACGTTATTGAACCACTCTCGTCACACTATTGGTGCTCTATAATTGTTGTTTATATATATATTTCGTTACTCAAATATTAAGAGACCTATGTGTATTTAATTTGTAATTTCTTGTTTTCAGCCTTAGTAACCCCTCCCCCTTTCTAATCATTGGATTTTTACTTAGAAATATAAAATAAATATTGAGATGAGATCAAAATGGTATTGCACACGCACTGGGAAATCCACTTAGTTTACACAGGCGACTTTTTGTTAACGACATGACTATAAGTGGTGGTTTAATAAGGGCAGTAAACTAAAAAAGTCCGTCATAATTGCAGTGCATCAATAGTTTAACAAGACCCAAAATTCCAGGTCCTATTTCAGCCAATAATAAATACGAATTTTAGCGTGGCTGAATCGGCATGAAAGAGGTCCTTTTCTCAAACGATTAGTTACATACAATAAAAAGTAAATTATTGATGAAAATGAAGTGCGTAGGAGATCTGGGCAACTGCTGGTGAGCCACCAAATGCCACGCTGAAGGCCGGGCTATATCCGGAAAAGTTTATGCTGTCCATAAGGTGGGATTATCGTGTTGTTCTGCCTTAGGAGCAACTCTGTCAAGGAAAAACGATATATTCAAAGGTCCACTGCACGCAGCTAACAAAAGTGAACCAAGAATTCTTCAGACCAAAACCAGTCAATTGCAAAGGTTTTGTTTTTCACCAAGACACACTCTACAATAATCTTAAGGCAACTTGGCTGGGATGTTTTGCCCCACCCATCGTATTCTCTGGAGCTTGTTCCATCGGATTGCCACCTGTTTTGGTCCCTCCAAATCAGTCTCAACGGGAAATCGTATTCTGATGAAGATGTAAAAACTTATCTAGATGAATTTTTCGCTTATGAGCCCCAGACGTTTTACGAGAGCGGAACTATGATGTTGGTGGAATGATTGCATGAGGTCATCAATAAAAAGGGTGAATACATCATTGAATAAAATTCATTCATTCCATGATTAAAAAAAATGTATATCTCCCACTAGAAACCGAAAGAACTTATGGAACCACCCTATATGTGTGTTGGGGAGGGGGTAGTATTTGCACAAGTTTTTTTTTTTATTAAATTATGAATTTGGGTACAAAAAAAAGAAGGGTGAAAGTGTATTTTAGTCCCCCCCCCCGGCGCGCACGATGACGACAGCGGCCATTTTGTTTTTCTAACTTTATCTTTTTTAACACTTTAAAATTTCCAAAGTACGCCATCGGTCGTTTTAAGGGAGGGGGGGGGGGGATTTTGTGTTTCTAACATTATATTTTTTTAACACTTTAAAATTTCCGAAATACGCCATCGGTGGTTTTAAGCGAGGGCGGGGATTTTAACGAAACAAGATGGCGGCGTAGGGGGACTAAACTACACTTTAGCCAAAAAAAAGTATAGTGCAATAAATAAGAAGTATATTTAAAACGGAATTAATACATATTATATTCAAAGGGAAAACCTCTTGCTTTGTAAAATAAAACTTAAATCTAGCAAAAATTCCGGGAAAAAAGTATTTGCACACCACACTAATTCTTCATTTTTTCATATTTGATATTTTGTATGTAGTCCGTTAGTCAATAACCGCTTTTAAACATCTAGGCATTGAGTGTATAAGGTGTTTAATTAAATCTGGGTTGATTTGTCCCTATTCTTGTACTAATCAGGGATGAGCAATCTTTTTAATCAACGGGCCAATTTAAATTTTTGAAAGTTTTTGGTGGGCTTCACAGAGAGTAACACTTATTAATAATTTACAAAACTTTATTTATAATAAACATTAGAATAGAAAAATATAGAAATTTATAAAAAGTTGAAATTGTAATGCAAAAAAAACAATAAAATAACAGAAAAACGAATTTACTTGAAATGTTCAATCAGACGTTTCTCACTGTTTTTTCGGTACAAACTAATAAATATTTGTCGGAAGTGATAAAGTAGCTACACGTATGGGAGCTTTCTAATGGTGCATCAACCATTCTTGGTCGGTGGTCATTTAGCAGATTTCCCTTGAGGGAAATCAGCTATTGAGGTCGTACTCATGGCGCGAGTTTCGAAAAATTTCTTCAAATGTCCATCGATCCTACCCAGGAGATGACGAAAATGAGGTCCGTTCAAAATTATATATATATATATATATATATATATATATATATATATATATATATATATATACTAGCTCAGATACCCGGCTTCGCCCGGGAATTCATTTGAGGCTGAATGGTGATGGTATTTTTTAGCAGGCTTTACATTGCACAATATTTTGACATTTACCCGTCCTAGTGTTTAGGATTGATACCCGTCGTTGCCGGTGATTTGCTAATAATAGAATTATTTGTTCGATAATTCTTCACAGTCTTCGATATTTTTATACTTCCCGTCTCTTATACATGTAAATATGGTGAATTTTTATTTCAGGCCTCCCTTATAACCCCCCTCCCGTTCGAAGAGAGATCAAGTTCGTTAACGGCTGAAATCGGACCAGTGGGAGGGGGGGTTTAGAGGGAGGGATTTTCGAAAATTCGAAATATCTCCGTTACCATACGTCGGATCAAAAAATTGTATAGAACCAATCTTATTGCAAATTAAATTTACTATAAATATTGTTCTATACATTTATTCTGTATCTTTAATATTAACCGAGATATTTGGATTTGTATTGTGAGTGTGGTCGGCTATGTTTGGGAGTTTCCGCCGAGCGCACTAGCGCTAGTGTGGCCGTTTCACTAACTATTCGTCCTCGTGAGAATATATGTAGGTTATTACTAGGCAGATTTCTCTATTGTAAAGCTTCACGTGGGAAATCTGCTTAGTTTACGCACCCCCTGCGTGACGGACTTTTTTAAATTAAGTTCAAGGTCGAAAATAATAGTTCGTAAACACACGTACTTCAGAACAGAGACATCATTTACTTTGCATTTTTCGTCAAAATCGAAAATTTCTCAGGGCTCACATACGATTTATAAAAATGTTTGATGTTTACTGAGAAAAATACATTTTTTAAACCGGTATTATTCTGCATGTCGATCACTTCCATTTGAAAATCTTCGCTAACTGTATCCACATCGATATTAAATGGCGAGAAAAACATTTTCTTGGAAACTGCTGTCTATATAAAATGTCTATATATTGTGCATATTTTTAAGAAGTAGAAACGTTTTCTTTTTCTAAATGTGAAAAGTGAGATACATTATTCTGAAAAAAATGCTGTTTCCACAATTTTAATTTTCGCTCAAAGCCTTGAATTTTATCACACTAATTTTAAATAACCTATGCTTTGCCTTGAAGTTCCACATTAAGATCATTGAGATACTGAGTCAAGTCGATAAGAAAGCCTAAAGTCGTACATCCATTCTTTATTACCAATATGAGGAAAGGCATATCCCATCATATCCAAGAATAATTGTATTTCGCTTTTTAAGTCGTATACTCTTTTTAGTATTGCAACTCTACTAAGCCAACGTACTTCGGTATTGAAAACCAAGTCGCCATATTCAGCGACTTTATAAAACTGATTAGTTCAATTATTGGTGACTATGACATTTGGCAAACTCAATCTTTTCGCTCACAAATTTTCGTGCTGAATTATGCAGTGGTTAAGGAATGTTTCCCTTGTTGTGGCCTTCTTAAGTCTTCAAATAGCCTCCCCGATTCTTCTATCACAATGCTTGACATTGCTCGTGCTCCATCTGGTGATAAATTGAAAAAAAATCCAAAAAAGGCTTTAGTTCATACTAACGGTCTTTGCCGGTTGTAGTCCCTTGCATTAGAATCAGTGAACACAATTCTTCGGTAATATTAAATTTGGTTTCAATACCACCTGACAATATAGCCAGTTTAGTTGTATCAGCATATCGCAACTCTCATCAAGTGCCAAAGAACAGTATTCGATTTTTGCAATACATTCATAAAGCGTTGTTGTTGCTATGTTCTTGGACGTCTTCAATTCTCCCTGCAATGGTGAATCTTGATAAACTAATGTTTGAAATAATATTTATTTTATCAGGAAATGCTATTTCTGCAACAGCAGTCGGACATTCTTTTATCATCTCTCTATCCGCAAAGGGTTTCATTTTTTTTTGCCAGTATTTGACTGACAATAAAACTAGCCTTAACTGCTGTATTTGATCAATTAGCCTGATTTTTAAAAATGATCTGTTGTTTTCCCAAGTTTTTCTCCATTTGATTAAACGTATTTACCCAGAGTTGGCCGGTTAAGTATTTATATTGCTTTTAATGTTTTGTATCCTAATGCCTTTGTATGTTATATTCTTTTAATGTCGACACAGTCTCTGAGCATATTAAGAAAACAGCTTTATCTTTGAGGAAAGGGGGGGGGGGGAAATCAAATTTCCACTTTTCTTGGAAATGCCTATGCTCATCTGCAACCTTCCATTTTTTCATTTGCTTTTCCGACATGCTATTATGGATTAAACATTTGAAAGTTAAAACAATTTGTAGGAAAACCTAATTTTGAATAAAAAAAAAACTCTAATATTACCTTTTTGACATTAATTTTTTCACTCACGCCTTTTAAGAAACACAAGAATTGCTAGTTAACATCTTATCAGTCTGACTGATTGTGTGACAAACGCAAACACAAACAAGCACAGACGCAGTGCGTTCATATTGCATGTTTGAACAAGTCTCCGACAAGTGAGTAACACGTCACAAAATATTGTTTCGGTTTAGTATGTACTACCATTAAATTATAATTAATTGTTTACTATATATTGATTGAAGAAAGTCGATAAAATAAATTCAATTTTAGAAATGCTTGGCGGGTCGCGTGTTGCACATCCCTGAACTAAATGATTCTTGAGGTGGTGCCTTCCAGTTATCTGGTGTTTTCGAACATTTTGGCCTAACGCGTGCGATAAATTTTTAATTATATTCGAATCCGGTGACTGTGGAAGGGGTACAGTTGTTGAAAAACATTAAATATTAACCATTCCATAGTTTTATTGGCTGTATTCTTTAGTTTCATTGGTTGTATAGTATATTTCGGATCATTGTCCTTCTGGAATATAAACTGATTTTGGATTCCCAATTTAGCTGTATTTGCTAAGAGGTTGACCTGCAAAATTCTCACATAACCTTCTGTATTTAAAAACCCTTCAATAGGGACAAGATTTCCATCTCCATTATAAGGTACGGATCCCCAAACTATTACATTGCAATCCCCATGTTTCACGTAACCAAAACGTTTCGCTTTTTCAGTACCCATTTCTCCTACGCCAAATGGTCTTTAGTCCATCAGATCCAAACAAATTAAACTTAGTACCATCAGAAAATAGCTCATTTATCTGATGGGGTTGGTTAATGTATTCTCTAGTAAAAGAAAGTCTTTTTTTGCGATTGGTCTCATTAACATAAGGTTTTTTCTTTTTTTTTTTTCTTTTTTTGGGACCCTGCCATAAAGACCTTTAGAATTGAAAAGATTGATTACTGTTTTAGTGTTGACATACGCCCCAGGAGTTGATTAGACCTTATTAGCTAGGACACCTGCACTTACAGCTGGATTTTTAACCCTTCACAGACAAGGAATATGAAAATTACATTGCAGGCAAGCTGGGTCACGGGTGCCAAGTCATATTTATAGCACATTCTTTTCATTTTAACAAAAATATTCCAGTTGTTGTTGTTTCTTTTTATATAAAAAAGAAAGTATAGTTTGAAAAATTTATTTTATTTAGCAATATACATAATATGATAAAAATACAAAAACTTACATTAGTAGGAACTATACTTAAATTAGTAGGAACGTAGAGTTCCGGACCTTTGGTACCTTTGGTATCCGTATATGATAAAAGATAAAAATTAAACGAGTAAACTCCTAGAAGGGAAAAAATAAGAAATTTCCAGCTATAAAAGACGAGAAAATTTAATAAAATCTTAGTGATTAAATAATTTTCAGTAAGTTATCAGTCTTCCATTTCATCCGGCAGTCCAGCAATAATTTTTCCTACTCTGAACAGTCAAAAACTTTCCAGATCAAAATAAATAGTTTTAACTCTTACAGAAAAAATATATATAAAAAAAATACTCTACGGAAAAAAGAATAAGAAAATATGAGGGATAAAAAAATCAAAAAAAGGGAATAAACTCTTAGTAATGAAAGTTCACTAATACTTCAAACTCAGAACAATCTAACAATCTTCTATTTCTTCATCTTCTTCAGGTGAGACTCTGGTAATGCATCGAGAACAAATACTTAGCCTATGCTCAGCACATAGGCTGCGATTACAATGAGGGCAGTTTGATGTACCCTTAAGATCTCTTGATTTTTCACAAAAAGCACACCGACGTCTTGAAGTGCTGGGGTCCAGGCTGATTCTCAATTTCTTTTTAGCAGATTTCCCTTAAGGGAAATCAGCTATTGAGGTCGTACTCATGACGCGAGTTTTGAAAAATTTCCTCAAATGTCCATCGATCCTACCCAGGAGATGACGAAAATGAGGTCCGTTCAAAATTATATATATATATATATATATATATATATATATATATATATATATATATATATATATATATATATATACTAGCTCAGATACCCGGCTTCGCCCGGGAATTCATTTGAGGCTGAATGGTGATGGTATTTTTTAGCAGGCTTTACATTGCACAATATTTTGACATTTACCCGTCCTAGTGTTTAGGATTGATACCCGTCGTTGCCGGTGATTTCCTAATAATAGAATTATTTGTTCGATAATTCTTCACAGTCTTCGATATTTTTATACTTCCCGTCTCTTATACATGTAAATATGGTGAATTTTTATTTCAGGCCTCCCTTATAACCCCCCTCCCGTTCGAACCTAAAAATTTTAATATAACTTATAATTATGGAAGAATTAATGCTAATTGACATACCGAGCTTTGTTAAGTTCGGTTCAGCCGTTAGTGCCCAATAACATTGTTGGCTCCCGCTAAACTTTTAACGTATAACTCATTTATACTTAGGTATACGACAAAAGTGTATATAACAAAAGTTACTCCAAATAACAAAATAAACAACTTTTGTAATGTTTATATTTGCGGAAAAACCAATAGGAAACGAAATATCGCTATTTTTAATTTCAGGCTTCCCTTATAACCCCCACTCCTGCCCGTACATAGAAATGCTGGTATGGCTTATTATAATGAAGGCCTCACTGCTAATACACATACCGAGTTTTATTTAGTTCGGTTGAGTCTTTTTTGGCAAATAATATTGTTGACTCCCGCTATAATTTTTAGCATATAACGCATTTAAACTTCGGTATACGACAAAAGTGTATATAACGAAAGTTACTCTAAATAACAAAATAAACAACTTTTGTTTTGTGCATATGTACCGAAAAACCAATAGAAAACGAAATATCGCTATTTTTAATTTCATGCTTCCCTTATAACCCCCACTCCTGTTCGTCTCAGAGAAAATTAATATAGCCTAAAGTCTAAGTTGGGTTAGTAGTAATATACATACCAAGTTTCACAAAATTCGGTTCTGCCGTTTATGCGTGAAAAGGTAACAAACAAACAAACAAACAAATATACACGGAAGAAACAAAATGCAGATATGGTGTCTATGACATGTGAAACGAAAAGTTATCGTGAAATTTCGCGAAAAAAATCAATGTACAGACAGAGGTTACAATTTTATATATATACTAGCAAAGGTACCCGGCTTCGCCCGGGAATTCATATGAGGCTGAATGAAGATGTAGATATGTGAGATATTTTTGGCAAGGCTTTACTTTCCACAATATTTTTTTTTATTTCCTTGTCCCAGTGTTTAGAATGTATACCCGTCGTTACTGTGGAATTGTTAATAATAACAATTCTTTGTTATTTAAGACTTCATTGTCCTCAATATTCTTATATTTCCCGTCCTCTGTGTATGTAGTTTTTTTTTTATAAAGTGATGGACCATATAATTCATAATCCTAGAATGTATTCTATCTTCCAAACCATGTATGAATAAGTTTCTTTCCCTTCATGCGGTACAATGTCCAACGGTGACAGCTGTTTTAGGTACGTCATAGCCTCTATTAAAACACTCTTTCATAAGTCTCGATTGTAAACTGTGTATTCATATTGGTTTTCAGTAAAGTATATCATAATACATTAACGGAGCAGAGTTAATAAATACCAGAAATACCTGAGTGCACCTCCCTAGCGTTTATTCTAGTAAATTATTTATTTATGATAATTAAAGAAATTCACATTCCTGAGAATAATAATACATTGCTATAAGCATCAATTAACATGTAAACTTAGACCAATATGAGGTCGGAAGGGAAGCGGCAGAACTGATAGGACAAAGGAAGTAGCTCGACACTTACATAGCCTTAGTGCTGCCAACCTGCAATGCATTTTGGATAGCTATCCACTAATACATTCAAATATATTAAAAAATCATATTACATTATCTTCACAATTCTAAAACTGTTTCAAATATTTTTCACGTTTTAATTAAATAATGTATTAAATACACTTTGAGAAGGGTGGGGGCAGTATTCCTTATTTGGTGCAAACTGTTACTGGCGTTAAAAAATAACATAGTTTTGAATTATTAAGGATAAAATTCTAACATGGATTTGAATTTACTTATCCAGGTGAGATACCTGGGTAGTTCACGAAATATCGCTATTTTTAATTTCAGGCTTCCATTATAACCCCCACTCCTGCCCGTCCATAGAAATGTTGGTATGGCTTATTATAATGAAGGCCTCACTGCTAATACACATACCGAGTTTTATTTATTTCGGTTGGATCTTTTGTCCCAAATAAAATTGTTCACTTCCGCTATAGGTTTTAGCGTATATCTCGTTTATAATTCGGTATACGAAAAAAGTGTATATAACAAAAGTTACTCTAAATAACAAAATAAACAACTTTTGTTATGTTCATATTTGCCGAAAAACTAATAGGAAACGAAATATCGCTATTTTTAATTTCTGGCTTCCCTTATAACCCCCACTCCTGTTAGTCTCAGAGAATTTTAATATAGCCTAAAGTCTAAGTTGGGTTAGTAGTAATATACATACCAAGTTTCATAAAATTCGGTTCAGCCGTTTATGCGTGAAAAGGTAACAAACAAACAAACAAATAAACAAACAAACAAACAAACAAACAGACACCAAAGAAACAAAATGCAGTTATGGTGTCTATGACATGTGAAACGAAAAGTTATCGTGAAATTTCGCGAAAAAAATCAATGTACAGACAGAGGTTACAATTTTATATATATATAGATAAAAGGAAGTAGGGAAGTTTGTTTGTTTGTTTGTTTGTTTGTTTGTTACCTTTTCACGCATAAACGGCTGAACCGAATTTTATGAAACTTGGTATGTATATTACTACTAACCCAACTTAGACTTTAGGCTATATTAATTTTCTCTGAGGCGAACAGGAGTGGGGGTTATAAGGAAAGCCTGAAATTAAAAATAGCGATATGTCGTTTTCTATTGGTTTTTCGGCAAATATGCACATAACAAAAGTGTGTTATTTTGTTATTTAGAGTAATTTTTGTTATATACACTTTTGTCGTATACCGAAGTTTAAATGCGTTATACGCTAAAAATTATAGAGGGAGTCAACAATATTATTTGCCAAAAAAGACTCAACCGAACTAAATAAAACTCGGTATGTGTATTAGCAGTGAGGCCTTCATTATAATAAGCCATACCAGCATTTCTATGTACGGGCAGGAGTGGGGGTTATAAGGGAAGCCTGAAATTAAAAATAGCGATATTTCGTTTCCTATTGGTTTTTCCGCAAATATAAACATTACAAAAGTTGTTTATTTTGTTATTTGGAGTAACTTTTGTTATATACACTTTTGTCGTATACCTAAGTATAAATGAGTTATACGTTAAAAGTTTAGCGGGAGCCAACAATGTTATTGGGCACTAACGGCTGAACCGAACTTAACAAAGCTCGGTATGTCAATTAGCATTAATTCTTCCATAATTATAAGTTATATTAAAATTTTTACCTTCGAACGGGAGAGGGGTTATAAGGGAGGCCTGAAATAAAAATTCACCATATTTACATGTATAAGAGACGGGAAATATAAAAATATCGAAGACAGTGAAGCCTTATCGAACAAATATTCTATTATTAGCAAATCCACGGCAACGACGGGTATCAATCCTAAACACTGGGACGGGTAAATGTCAAAATATTGTGCAATGTAAAGCCTGCTAAAAAATACTATCACCATTCAGCCTCAAATGAATTCCCGGGCGAAGCCGGGTATCTGAGCTAGTATATATATATATATATATATATATATATATATATATATATATATATATATATATATACTAGCTCAAATACCCGGCTTCGCTCGGGAATTCATTTGAGGCTGAATGGTGATGGTATATTTTTGGCAAGGCTTTATTTTGCACAATATTTTGACATTTACCCGTCCCAGTGTTTAGGGGCAACGCCCGCCGTTTCTGGGGATTTGTTAATAATCAAATTAATTTTTTAAGTAAGACTTCACTGTCCTGCATATTGTCATATTTCCCGTTTCCTGTGCATTATGCATAGATTTGAATTATTAAGGAGAAAATATTGACATACATTTGAATTATTTTTTTCAGGTGAGGTACCTGGTAGTTCATATTGAAAAGAAGTGATGGGCAAATTTCTCTAAATAACAAAATAAACAACTTTTGTTATGTGCATATTTGCCGAAACCCAAATAGGAAATCACTATTATTATTTTCAGGCCTCCTTTACAACCCCCACTCCTGCCCATCCCTAGAAATGTTAGTATGGCTTATTATAAGGAAGGCGTTAGTGCTAATACACATACTGAGTGTTTTATTTAGTTCGGTTGAGTCTTTTGTGCCAAATAAAATTGTTGACTCCAGCTATAATTTTTAGCGTATAACGCCTTTATACTTCCGTATATGGCAAAAGTGCATATAACAAAAGTTACTCTAAATTACAAACTAAACAACTTTTGTTATGTGCATATTTGCTGAAAAAGCAATAGGAAACGAAATATCGCTATTTTTAATTTAAGGCCTCCCTTATAACCCCCACTTCTGCCCGTCCCTAGAAATGTTAGTATGGCTTATTATAAGGAAGGCGTTAGTACTAATTCACATACCGAGTTTGGTTTAGTTCGGTTGAGTCTTTTGTGCCAAATAAAATTGTGGACTCCCGCTATAGTTTTTAGCGTATAACGCATTTATACTTCCGTATACGGCAAAAGTGCATATAACAAAAGTTACTCTAAATTACAAATTAAACAACTTTTGTTATGAGCATATTTGCTGAAAAAGTAATAGGAAACGAAATATCGCTATTTTTAATTTCAGGCCTCCCTTATAACCCCCACTCCTGCCCGTCCCTAGAAATGTTAGTATGGCTTATTATAAGGAAAGCGTTAGTACTAATTCACATACCGAGTTTGGTTTAGTTCGGTTGAGTCTTTTGTGCCAAATAAAATTGTGGACTCCCGCTATAGTTTTTAGCGTATAACGCATTTATACTTCCGTATACGGCAAAAGTGCATATAACAAAAGTTACTCTAAATTACAAATTAAACAACTTTTGTTATAAGCATATTTGCTGAAAAAGCAATAGAAAACGAAATATCGCTATTTTTAATTTCAGGCCTCCCTTATAACCCCCACTCCTGTTTGTCTTAGAGAATATTAATATAGCCTAAAGTCTAAGTTGGGCTAGTAGTAATATACATACTAAGTTTCATAAAATTCGGTTCAGCCGTTTATGCGTGAAAAGGTAACAAACAAACAAACAAATAAACAAACAAACAAACAAACAAACAAACAAACAGACACCAAAGAAACAAAATGCAGTTATGGTGTCTATGACATGTGAAACGAAAAGTTATCGTGAAATTTCGCGAAAAAAATCAATGTACAGACAGAGGTTACAATTTTATATATATATAGATATAAAATTGTAACCTCTGTCTGTACATTGATTTTTTTCGCGAAATTTCACGATAACTTTTCGTTTTACATGTCATAGACACCATATCTGCATTTTGTTTCTTTCGTGTATGTTTGTTTGTTTGTTTGTTTGTTTGTTACCTTTTCACGCATAAACGGCTGAACCGAATTTTATGAAACTTGGTATGTATATTACTACTAACCCAACTTAGACTTTAGGCTATATTAATTTTCTCTGAGACGAACAGGAGTGGGGGTTATAAGAGAAGCCTGAAATTAAAAATAGCGATATTTCGTTTTCTATTGGTTTTTCGGCAAATATGCACATAACAAAAGTTGTTTATTTTGTTATTTAGAGTAACTTTTGTTATATACACTTTTGTCGTATACCGAAGTTTAAATGCGTTATACGCTAAAAATTATAGCGGTAGTCAACAATATTATTTGCCAAAAAAGACTCAACCGAAGTAATTAAAACTCGGTATGTGTATTAGCAGTGAGGCCTTCATTATAATAAGGCATACCAACATTTCTATGGACGGGCAGGAGTGGGGGTTATAAGGGAAGCCTGAAATTAAAAATAGCGATATTTCGCTTTCTATTGGTTTTTCCGCAAATATAAACATAATAACAGTTGTTTATTTTGTTATTTGGAGTAACTTTTGTTATATACACTTTTGTCGTAAACCTAAGAATAAATGAGTTATACGTTAAAACTTTAGCGGGAGCCAACAATTTTATTGAGCACTAACGGCTGAACCGAACTTAACAAAGCTCGGTAGGTCAATTAGCATTAATTCTTCCACGATTATAAGTTATATTAAAATTTTTAGGTTCGAACGGGAGGGGGGTTATAAGGGAGGCCTGAAATAAAAATTCACCATATTTACATGTATAAGAGACGGGAAATATAAAAATATCGAAGACAGTGAAGCCTTATTGAACAAATATTCTATTATTAGCAAATCCACGCCACACTGGGACGGGTAATGTCAAAATATTGTGGAATGTTAAGCCTGCTAAAATACCATCACCATTCAGCCTCAAATGAATTCCCGTGCGAAGCCGGGTATCTGAGCTAGTATATATATAAAATTGTAACCTCTGTCTGTACATTGATTTTTTTCGCGAAATTTCACGATAACTTTTCGTTTCACATGTCATAGACACCATAACTACATTTTGTTTCTTTCGTGTCTGTTTGTTTGTTTGTTTATTTGTTTGTTTGTTTGTTACCTTTTCACGCATAAACGGCTGAATCGAATTTTATGAAACTTGGTATGTATATTACTACTAGCCCAACTTAGACTTTAGGCTATATTAATATTCTCTAAGACGAACAGGAGTGGGGGTTATAAGGAAGGCCTGAAAATAAAAATAGCGATATTTCGATTCCTATTGCTTTTTCAGCAAATATGCACATAACAAAAGTTGTTTATTTTGTAATTTAAAGTAACTTTTGTTATATGCACTTTTGACGTATACGGAAGCATAAATGAGTTATTCGCTATAAACTAAAGCGGGAGTCCACAATTTTATTTGGCACTAAAGACTAAACCGAATTCAACCAAACTCGGTATGTGAATTAGTACTAACGCCTTCATTATAATAAGCCATACTAACATTTCTAGGGACGGGCAGGAGTGGGGGTTATAAGGGAGGCCTGAAATTAAAAATAACGATATTTCGTTTCCTATTGCTTTTTCAGCAAAGATGCACGTAACAAAAGTTGTTTATTTTGTTATTTAGAGTAACTTTTGTTATATGCACTTTTGCCGTATACGGAAGCATAAATGAGTTATACGCTGTAAACTAAAGCGGGAGTCCACAATTTTATTTGGCACTAAAGACTAAACCGAATTAAACCAAACTCTGTATGTGAATTACTACTAACGCTTTCATAATAATAAGCCATACTAACATTTCTAGGGACGGGCAGGAGTGGGAGTTATAAGGGAGGCCTGAATTTAAAAATAGCGATATTTCGTTTCCTATTGCTTTTTCGGCAAATATGAACATAACAAAAGTAGTTTATTTTTCTATTTAAAGTAACTTTTGTTTTATTCACTATGTCGTATAGAAAAGTATAAACGAGATATACACTAAAATCTAAAGCGGGAGCCAATAATTTTGTTGGGCACTAACGATTGAACCGAACTTAGCAAAACTCGGTGTGTGAATTAGCATTAAGGTAATTCTGAGCTATTATCCGGTTAACTTCAATTCCCTCCATACTGTAATATTACATTAGTGTAGTGCTGAATATTAATATTCAGTCCTAATTATGTGTCGGAAAACGAAAATATATTAATAAACTTAATTTAGTAGTCGTCTGGCTCACTATCGGTATCTGGCTCATGAACGAAGCGAGATAAATTTTGTAACACTAAAATTTCCAAAATACGCCATCGGTGGTTAAAACCGAGGGTGGGGGTTATTACATTAGTGTAGTGCTGAATATTAATATTCAGTCCTAATTATGTGTCGGAAAACGAAAATATATTAATAAACTTAATTTAGTAGTCGTCTGGCTCACTATCGGTATCTGGCTCATGAACGACGCGAGATAAATTTTGTAACACTAAAATTTCCAAAATACGCCATCGGTGGTTAAAACCGAGGGTGGGGGTTATTACATTAGTGTAGTGCTGAATATTAATATTCAGTCCTAATTATGTGTCGGAAAACGAAAATATATTAATAAACTTAATTTAGTAGTCGTCTGGCTCACTATCGGTATCAGGCTCATGAACGACGCGAGGTTGCTCGTCCTCGCCATTGTAGATCTGACCAATCGCCCTAAAAATGTGATGTACTCTTGTTTTATACTAAAGTTAGAACAAGAAAACCCCCACCCTCGGTTTTAACCACCGATGGCGTATTTTGGAAATTTTAGTGTTACAAAATTTATCTCGCGTCGTTCATGAGCCAGATACCGATAGTGAGCCAGACGACTACTAAATTAAGTTTATTAATATATTTTCGTTTTCCGACACATAATTAGGACTGAATATTAATATTCAGCACTACACTAATGTAATATTACAGTATGGAGGGAATTGAAGTTAACCGGATAATAGCTCAGAATTACCAGCATTAATTCTTCCATGATTATAAGCTATATTAAAAATTTTAGGTTCAAAGGGGAGTGGGGATTATAAGAGAGGCTGAAATGAAAAACTCGGTTTTTCTATTTTCTATTTGTTTTTCGGCAAACATGCACATAACAAAAGTGGTTTACTTTGTTATTTAGAGTAACTTATGTGTGCATTCACTTTTGTCGTAAAATGAAGTAAACACGGGATATACGCTAAACGGGAGTCAATAATTATATTAGTACTCATTTAAGGGGTTTTAATAAATGAATACTATGACAAATGATGTTATGTTTTCGTCTTATATGATAGTTCAAAGTATGATTCGGATGACGGGCCTTTATACCTCACTAATCTTCGTCACCCCTCCTCATTTATTTATTTTTCCTATAAAATAGCTTTGTTATTTATTTCCAATAGAAATATAAACTATAAGAGCATTTCCATTATTTAATTTGTATAATGTACCTTGATGTTATTGAAACAAATATGTGCTATCATAATAATTAAACGTTAATGGTAATGTCATTATGACAAAAAACAATATGCGTTTAAACAATATGCGTATATTATATGATATTTTCAGGGTACCTCTATTATTTAATTCCATCCAGTAGATAAATTATTAAAATAATGTTTTGAGTCAATAATTTAAGTAGAAGAATTTTGAGAAGTCTCATGCGGGAGCGGAAGATGAATGGAGCCTTACTAGATAATTGAGTTTACTAATTTCCCGTCTGGCATTACTGAAAGTAGTTTCCAGTGTGATTCTCTATTACAAATATAATCTTACGTGCAAAAACTTTGCCTAATATTATATGAGCTCAGATTGGCTTTTGAAAGTAAATATGTTCATTATAGATGATATTTAATTGTAATAAATGCTACCCATGATTATGGTTTGAATTACGAGTATTGAAAAAAGGTGAGTCAAAAAGTGTAAAGGGATAGATTAGGAACATATTTTCATTTATTCTTCAAAACTAAAATTTCTATTATATCAATCCCCTGAAGTCACCCTTCAGGGTTGGCTATTTCGGGAACCATTACGTCTTGGATGGAAGTGTAATTGTACACATTGAAGTCTTGCTATCAAAATACCATCATTAGTAAGTCAACAATGATTTCCCGGGCATCGCCGGGTACCTTAGCTAGTATATATATATATATATATATATATATATATATATATATATATTTGTCTGTTAACGCTCCAGCGGTCGCAATTTTTGTTTGATCGTTACCAAACTTCATATTTAAGCGTTTTACGTAAAAAGAGAGATCAAGTTCGTTAATGGCTGAAATCGGACCAGTAGGAGGGGGGGTTTAGAGGGGGGATTTTTGAAAATTCAAAATATCTCCGTTATTATGCGTCGGATCGAAAAATTGTATAGAATCAATCTTATTGTAAATTAAATTTACTATAAATATTGTTCTATACATTTATTCTGTATCTTGAATATTAACCGAGATATTTGCATTTGTATTGTGTGTTTGGTCGACGGAACCCCGTTCCGGACTCTCCGCCGAGAGCTCTGGTGGGCGTTTCCAGAACTATTCGTCCCTCGTGAATAGGTTTAGAGGTTAGGTTAACTGTTTTTTGGGGCTAGAAACTACTGGGTTATTACGCCCTAAATAATGTTTTAGGTTTAGAGGTTTCTTACTACTACAGTTGTTATTAGGCAGATTTCTCTATTGTAAAACTTCACGTGGGAAATCTGCTTAGTTTACGCAGCCCCTGCGTGACGGACTTTTCATCAACTCTCGGAAGGAGGGGAGGGGTACCGTGCACTCCCCCTCCCCTCCTTCCCTTACTTTACTCAGAATATTATTTTTACCAACCTCTGGGTCACCGGCGACCCAGCCTTGCCTGTGAAGGGTTAAGAACTTCAATTTATATTTTTCTCTCCATTTTTTCAATTAGTATCCTGGGACAACTTTTACGCCGACTATTTGCAGCTGAACCTTATTATTTATATCTCTTAATCATCTATCTTAAAATGAAGAGCCAAGAAATCTGATATTTCATGACACGATTTTTGTTGGTTGTGCAATAAATTCACTTCCTCGCAAGTGGAAGCACTCAGATCACTTGTTTTGGGCATTATTAAGCAGTTAAAAATATGTAGATCTTACACGAATGAAATATTTTAGAATACTGACAAAAAAAAAAAAAAAAAAGGATTATGCTCTAGGAAGTAAAAATCAACGAGTAAAGAAATAGACCTTTGCACTAATGTACAAACAAAGAAAGTGTCCAGGTAAAAAGTCCTGAAGTTTAAATTATTTTACAATATTGTTTATTATGATCAAAGCTTTTAATTTGAATGTTTATATTATTTAACAAGTTTTAGTTGTACTTATTATTGGGTAAACTCAAATGAATTGTTTTCAATTCATTATATAAAGAAAAAATGGGGTGTGCAAATACTTCCCCCCCACTTTATATATAGTAGAAGATTTATAGGAAATGTTATTTGCAATGAGATTGATTATATACAATTTTGCGATCTGACAAATAGTAACAGACATTTCGAAATTCCCTTCCTTAAATCCTCCTCTCCTTATAGCCTAACGTCTAAGTTGGGTTAGTAGAAATATACATACCAAGTTTCATAAAATTCGGTTCAGCCGTTTATGCGTGAAAAGGTAACAAACATACACGAAAGAAACAAAATGCTGTTATGGTGTCTGTGACATGTGAAACGAAAAGTTATCGTGAACTTTCGCAAAAAAAATGAATGTACAGACAGAGGTTACAATTATATATATATATATATATATATATATATATATATATATATATATATATATATATATATATATATATATATATATATATTTGTAATTTTGAACGGACCTCATCTTCGTCATCTCCTGTGCAGGATCGATGGACATTTGAAGAAATTTTTCGAAAGTCGCGTTATGAGTACAACTTCAATAGCTAATTATCCTTGTGAGAACTCTGCTAAAACGGCTGTCATAGTGACTTGTAGTCCTTAGGCGGCCTTCATTTCTTAATTCTGTTAAAATTTGGTTCCGACATATTTTGCCGCCTCCTTTTCGTTCGATTTACTATTGAAAACATATTTACTTAACCGCATATCTATACTTTATAAAATAACTTTTTTCTCTAATTTAGAAAAATAAATGCATTACATTTTAGCAGCTTATTCTTTTTATGGCAATCATTAAAATAAGTATATTCCTTAAAAAATTAAGCTCTACTTCTTTAGCTTCATCTGTCTCCTTGATCTGTTATAACCTATTGTGGAAGCTCTGATAATCGTTAAACATGAATATAGCTCCCTTGTAATATTTTGATTTGACTTATTTCTAATATTTTGGCGATTGGCAGTGATGGATCCTGAGAGTACTTCACCGTTTGCTGTGAGTTTTTGTTATGTAATTCAAAAATCCAATTCAAATATGTGCGGTGCAGCTGTGTATTTAAGTTGGAATAATGATCTGTCCCCTTGGAAATGAAACATAATGCATTATTTTGTTTTTAACACCTGTGCTAATTTAAATTTATTTCGTTAATTATATATTATTTTGTCTCTATGGTATTTGTTTACATATATGCCTAAATTTTAAGACTAAACACTTCGTGATAAAGGGTTTGGTTATCAAAAAATATATTGCTTAGGTTCTAAATTTGATTCATTGTAAATACTCACTTAGCTGGTTCAATTCCTCTTATTTCTTTCTTATTGAAGACTAACCTTCTTCCCAGGAAGGAGACAGAACTAAATAGTAAATCTCTCAGCACTTCAAAAGAAGTGTTCCTTTCTTAATAATATTTTAAGCAATAATACTGTTTATCATTTGCAACATTTCATTGCTGCAGTGTATTTGGGCACATTAGTGTTCATTTTTATTTCAATGTCACACGTGTTTACGGATTTGTAAACTGAAGTACTCCAATTTTATTTCTTTTATGAACAAAAAGGAAAACTGTTTCCTAGTATAACAGCTTATTGCTAATATGACATGAGTCGGAGTAAAGGTATACTGAAGGTTGAAAAATAACAAATGCAAAAATCTCTGTAAGGGAAAAGGTACATAACACATTTATCGGTTTTTAAAATGCTCGTATCATTTTTTACTGGTGATATCATTAAAAAGTTCAGATTCTTGTAAGTATTTTTAATCAATTATATATCACCCATTTTGATCTATTGATGTTGTCATTTTTCAGGCAATTTTTTAATTCTGTCCTCCCAGAACTTCTCAGACTTTTGATCAATGAACTCCTCTATATGTGTTTTGCTGTCCATGAGCGAATTGAAGTGTTTCCCGTTAAGAGAATTTTGAAGGGCCCGAAATCAATTTGAGGGGCATGGTATCAATGGGTCAATAGGGTGGGTGGGGGACCTCATCCTAGCCAAACTCCAATAACACTGCACTACAGCATTTCTGATGTTTGGGTTATGATACATGATATTAGTCCAATTTTCAATGACGATTTCAAATCTGTGACTGAAATTTTTGTAACAGCTCTAGTTAAAAAAATATGACATATGGGTTGTTTTCATAATAAAACACTATAAATTTAGATATGATTCCAAATAATTTATTTTTCAGTTGAACAAAAACCTTTTTTTATTTGATTTTCTTGAAACAGAAGGCAGAGAGTTATTTTGAATGCTCCAACAATAATCAGCCATCATAGGTGCATTCCTGTAGCCTTGATAGCGTTGCTCCATCGTACGAAGGTCCTGGTGGAATCGCTCGCCCTGTTCTTCACTTAGATCCCCAAGATTGGCAGGAAAATAGTCTAGATGGTTGTGGAGGAAGTGTAACTTGATGCTCATGTTACATCCGAGCCTTTGAAAGTGACACATTAGTTCTTGTACGTGTTGAGAAAAGTCCAAACTTTTCTTATTTCCCAAAAAATTGTGAATTATCCATACAAACTCATTCCATGCATTTTTCTCACTATCTGTCATAGTCTTTGTAAAATTGGTGTCTTGTATTAACGATCTTATTTGTGGCCCGTCAAATATTCCTGCTTTTATCTTCTCTGCACTCAGTTTTGGAAACTTGTTTGATAGGAAACGGAAACAATTTCCACTTTTGTCAAGACCTTTCACGAATTGTTTCATCAGTCCTAGTTTTATGTGTAACGGAGGCAAAATTATACGATCCCTTGATACTAAAGGTGGGTTTATCACGTTCTGTTGTCCTGGAACAAGCGCTTCCCGAGGAGGCCAATCTTTTTTAATCCAGTGATGAGTTTTAGCTCGACTGTCCCAAAGGCATAGAAAACAGGGGTACTTTGTGTAACCACTTTGTTGGCCTAAAAGAATGTTTACCATTTTTAAATCAACACATATGAGCCAGTTATGTTGGGCATATTTAATTTTGTCTAAAACCAAAGCAATAGCTTTATATTCTTCTTTTACTTTCGTGGAATGTGCAATAGGCAACGACCCTAATTTATTCCCATTATGTAAGAGAATACATTTTAGACTCCATTTTGATGAATCTATGAATAAACGCCACTCATTAGAAACGTAATTTTGTAATCCCATTGCAGCCATCAAACCAGATACATCCTTACAAAAGACGAAGTCATCTTCTTCACATTGAAGGAGATTTCTTTCTCCTGTGCGGTAATAAGAAACGTTAGTACATTTTGTTACTAAGTTTCTTTCTTTTAGCCTAGAAGCTAAAATTTCTGAAGCATGTTCTGACAGTCCCAGGTCTCTGATAAGGTCGTTTAAATCATCTTGGTTGAATAGTTTTGGCGCCTTTAACTCACATTCAAAGTCATTATCACTAGTGTCAGTTATCATCTCAAAATCCATGGAGTTCTCCTGAGAAGGGCGAGGTTGAGGTTCAGGTGATAAAATAGGGCTCAAAACACGTCGATGTGCGGACCGTATGGACGGATATTCCCATTTGGCTCGATTTTTACGGTTAATACCAGGTATGCTTACCAAGCAAAAATAACAGTCATCGTGATGGTTCACAGGTTCTTTCCACATCTTGGCAGTTTCGTACCTAAATCTATTTCTTTTCTTATTTGTCCAGAAACGTAGAAACTCAACACATGTTTTACATACCTTTTAAGGAATCCAAGGCTTTTCGATCATTTCCAGGGAGTGACCAAAATAATTTTTGTAAGCTCCAATTACGAACGTTGTCACATTCAAACGGCAATCTTTGAACATATATTCCCCGCAAATGAAACAAAAATGATTCGGATCGTTCACACGTACTCGTCTTGACGATGCCATATCAAATTATACTAAGAAAACTTAATAAGTTAGAAATTATGAGCAATGTAACACGGTAAAACGTTGATTTTCCCGTGGTAGCTATAACAAGTAAACTACAGCTGTTACAAAACAAATGAAGGCATATATAGAATCAGCGACACCAAATTAGTAAACATCAAGTGATAAAGGTCAATCATCAGACAAAAGTTGCAAATTTGTTGTGCAGTGTAATTTTTGCAAGATCTTTGAGGAAGGGCATTATTGTGGTAGAAAACTTTGGGATTAGCCAATGCTTGATGCTTTTGCTCAACCGCTGCCTTTAATTGTTTCAACTGGGAATGGTCTGGTTGGGCGGGAGGAGCTCAAAATAAAGGACACCTTTCCAATCCCACCAAATGCACAGCATAACCTTTTTTAGATGTAATCCCTGATTTTGGAGTTGTTAACGGTGGGTTACTTTCTTTTCCCCTGTATTATTTCCTCACATCATTCTTGTACAGGACCCACTTTTCATCCCCAGTTATCAACCTCTTTAAAAATGGATCATGAACATTGCATTTCAGGAGGAAATCCCTAATGGAAATGCCGTCCAATAAATTCTTTTCAAATTGTGAGGAACCCATATATCACTTTGAGAACTTATCCCACAGCCCCCAAATGATTTGAGACACTTGTATGAGATATGCTAAGCGTTTCTGCAATATCCTGAGTTGTAGAGTGATGTTTGTGACCAATGTTTGAATTTGGTCATCATCAACAGTTGAACGAAGACCTGAGCTCTTTGTGTCTTCCAAGTCAAAATTTCCGGTTCTGAACCTAACAAACCACTTACGGATGGTGCTTTCTCCTAAGGCATCATTGCCATACACACTCCAAATTTTTTTAACCGTCTGTACAGCGGATTTTCCTTTTCGGAAATAAAAAAAATCATTAAATGACGAAAATGAATATTTTTCTCTTTCATTTTGAGCAAGGATACCAATTAAAGATAAGGAATCTCAGTTGAAACTGATGCATAAAAGCACCTTGACTAATCCCTTTTTAGAATAAGTAAACATTATTGACCAAGTAAACATGATTTTATAAACACAGAGAGGATTAAATTGAAATATTGATAAACACTACAAACTCATTTTACAACCCAATATATTTATATTTTGTTCATTACCATACTTAATTTTTAACTGTTTCATTGAATACTCAAGATAACATTAGTTAATGGCTGAAATTGGACCCTAAAAAGGGGGCTTTAGTGAGCGGAAATTTGAAATATCTCGATTTCTATGAGTCGGATTTAAAAATGCTACAGAATCAATCTTGTTAAACTATTGATGATCAACAATTGCTGTTCTATACATTTTCTCTTAACTAAAATATTAAGCGAGTTATTAGTACTTTCCTGTTTTATTATTATTATTATTATTTATTAACGTCCACTTTTTGCAACTAAGGCTAATCGGGACGGGTTATCTACAGGTTACCACCCTTTTCTAGCCAGGTTTTTAGGATGTTATTTAATGAATTTCGTCACTAAATAATTTCCTTTGCCCAGGCAAGAATCGAACTCGCCACTCTAGGTTTACCATGTGAGATAAAGGTCAACGCTTTAACTCGCATGGCTAACCTGAGCCCCCTTTCCTGTTTTCAGCCTTCAGTGAACCCCTACTGCTACATATCAAATTTTGGCTTAGATGAAATTAATAGCGTGTCGTACCCCAGGACGTGGGAAATTGCTTAGTTTATGCAACCCCTGCATGACCAACTTATTAGTTAATGATTTGAAGACTCAAAACTTTGGCAGAATAGCTTTCATTGCTCTCTGAATCCAGGTGTCTCTGACAAGATGTATTACTGAAAGTTTCAGCAGGAACAAGTCCTTCAAGGGAACTCCAATTTTAGCATTGTATGAAACTCTTAAATATTTAGCTTTGTAATGTTTAAACAAATTTTCTGGCTTTGACAGACGCATATATTTTAGCTGATTTTATCCAAGGGGGCCTTTTAAAAGTTAATTAATCTTTTTGAAACGATTGAACAATATTACTTTTTGTTGAAGATTTCACAGAACAGTTTTTGCATGTAAGTTGACTTCGTAGAGGTGGTAACACCAACCAAAATTGTTAATCGTGAAAATGTTGGCAGCGAGGTGTTGATATGAGACTAGTCATTTATGAAATTTAATATTTCGTTAATAACAATTTACTTATTTAATTTTCCAGGGGAGTGAAATACCAGCAAAAGACAAACGAATTCAGCTTGATCCCAGGTTTGAGTGTCCTATCTGTTTAAACTGCCTGAAGGAGCCTTACCTCACTAGCTGTGGACATAGATTTTGTCAAGATTGTATACTGGAGTGGTTAAGGTAAATATCACAAATAGTTTCTTAAGCATTTAAATATAGTTAGTTTAACCCATTCAGTTCCAATCATGCGACAGTTAGGTCAGCTTATGCTTCTCTGGGTGGCTGGTCATGAACTTTTGAATCTGTTTCTGCTCAGAATTTTCCCCACGGCCACATAGAGTAGCTGATTATTAATTTTTGTTTAAGCGTTACCAAATTTGATATTTAAACGTTTTATGCAAAAATAAAGCTCAAATGGCTGAAATCAGACAAGAGGAGGGGGAATTTTGAAAATTTAAAATACCTCCATTATAACACGTCGAATAGAAAAGTTGTATAGAATATATAACTTCCAAACACCTAGTATTGCATTTAATTGATCACTAGTTTTGGGGTTTTAATGTTATACTCATCCAACAATGCTTGCAATTTTGTATATCAAATTTTTTGGCAGTTCTTCTTGTTCTTTGTTTCTCACATAAAATCTCTGTTTTTGGATTCCAAAACCTCTTAAAGCACTGTGATTTAATTGTAGTTTTTGACACATAAAACTCAGCATGTCCAACACTATTAAAACTGTGCTGATCTATGAAACTTGTTTGGTTGTGAGTTGAAAATCTTTGTGAGCTTTCAATGAAAGATAATGGGATCATTATGTGTTTTTATGGTAAATATGTTGACAGCTAGGATGCATCTATGGGCAAATTCCGGTTTCATATTAGCATACCTAGTCACTAGTAACAAGCTCATATTACTATATAACTATCAAATTTAACTATGTGCTACCAAGGCATACAATAAAAAGTCTGTCACGCAGGAGCTCCGTAAGCTAAGCAGATTTCCCAAGTATAGATATAACACACCAAACTGAAGAGTAGTAGGAGGGTGGGGGGAGGCTTACTGACAGCAGAAGACAATTAAGTAAAACAACAATTGAAAAGAATCAATACTTTAACAAGATTCGTTGTTTATAACATTTTATGATCCGAGTAATAATAACGGAGATATTTCGAATTTTCTAAGTTCCCCCTCCCTAAACTACCACTATTTCAGGTCTGATTTCAGCCAATGACAAATACGATCTTTAGTGATGACTGAAATGGTTAAATATCGAGTAAGATATAGATAAAACAAATATTTTAATTGAAGACGTGATCACAACATATTTGTATGAATCACATAAAGTATATGTTCAATGAAAACCATATTTGGTATTTAAACTTGGAATGAAGTTGTTCATATTATAACAGCTTATTGTTAATATGACAAGAGTAGGAGTGGGGATTAACTTGAGGCTGAAAATTTAAAAAAGTATGTCACGCAGAGGCTGCGTAAACTAAGCAGATTTCCCGGGTGAAGTTTAATAATAGATAAACCTACATACTGCTGACACAACACCACCATGAATATTAAGTGAATAAATACAAGCGGCAATAAGAAATCTTTCCCCTCCGAATGGGAAGCGTCTCATATGTAAACAAACAGGTCTGCCAACAGCTCACTGGAAAGAAAAACAGTAACTGAAACATATCAGAATATAACATACTAATTTCATTAAAAACTATGTACTATATCTAGTACTGCTATTTATAATGAATCAGAATAATTTAATAATGATCTCAAACAATTAAATTTTAGTAGTCCAAGAATTTAAGACCGGGGGGGGGGGGGAGCACTCGAACATATTTACATCTATCTCGTATAATATATAATAAAGGTCTCTGGAAAACGATATTTGGTTTTTAAGCTTCGAATAATGTGTTTTATTATATAACAGAGTATTGATTATGTAACACGATTGGAAGTAGAGGTTTACTGAAAACTGAAAAATGCAAATATCTCGGTTAATATTCAAGATAGAGAATACATTTACATAACAATATTTATAGTACATTTAATTTGCAATAAGATTCATTCTATACATTTTTTTGATCTGACTTATAGTAACGGAGATATTTTGAATTTTCAAAATTCTTCCCCTCTAAACCCCCTCCTCCCTGGTCCGATTTCAGCCGTTAACGAACTTGATCTTTCTTTTAACCTAAAACGACTAAATATTGAATTTAATAACGATCAAACAAAAATTGCGACTGTTAGAGCGGTAACAGACAAATATATAGATGGATTGTATATATATCTTATCTATCTTTGTATCTGTCTGTCTCTCTCTCTCTCTCTCTCTCTCTCTCTCTCTCTCTCTCTCTCTCTCTCTCTCTCTCTCTCTCTATATATATATATATATATATATATATATATATATATATATATATATATATACACACACACACACACATACACACACAGTTTTGAACGGACCTCATTTTCGTCATCTACTTGGTAGGATCGATGGACATTTTAAGAAATATTTTGAAAATTGCGTCATGAGTAAGACCTCAATAGCTTAAGGGAAATCTGCTAAAACCTTAGAAGTTGCCACACCAATACCTCCTCTTCAATTGTCCTCAAGTACAACTCCATTCAGAGTTAAAAGAGCAAGTAATTGTATTACACACAATTATATTTATATGTTACATATTGGTATATATGTTAACCCAATAAATTTAAGAAAGGAACATTGCCACTCTTTTTAAATTGTAATGAAATTTGTCATACCAAATTTCACAATTCTTCATTTGATGATTGCTTCAAATTTAAAATAATATGTACATTTCTGCCTGGTACACCTGATGATATTGAAACTTCTTTTATTATATCTTATTAATGACAATTCTTATTTTACTTGTAATTTAAATTATCTCATCTTTCACCTTTTCAAATTATATCATCAACTTGTAGGTGCTGGTGCTGATGCTGTATGATAATTGAATAGTATAGCATTAACGTTTGCACCTGCAATGGGATGTTTGTCATTCAACTGTTAGTAGGAATTTTTTTCTCTTAGTTTGTTGCAGTTATAAGTGGTCTCCGTTTGCATAGATTTAGAGAAATGAAATATTTCATTAACACATACCTATTGAAAAGAAACAGCTACCATTCAGGATAATGTTACAAAAGTCATTGTACGCATTACTGTTATAAAACTCATTGTACACATTACTGTTATTGTTGTATATAAATGTTTAGCCTTAACATTAGCATTTAGCTGTTTTAATTTCCTTTTTTAAGTTCATACAGCAGTTATTATTTTTTATAACTCTAAAGTGGGTATTATATAATTATTAAGTGGATAAATTATGTTTAGCTTATTACACCATAGTGGTAGGGTGTGTTTGACTAGAGGATTAAAATAATGTATTTATAATAATAATGTATTCAGGTATTGGGTTCAAGGTGTCACTGTACTTCTTGTTGTAGGCTCATGTGAATTGTGCATGGTTCCATTTGTAGAGTTCAAAGTAAGTTTTTCTAATTTGAATGTTGATGTCATGTCATCTTTCGGTTAACTACATCGGTCTTGTAAATGTTTTTAACCTTAGAATGACAATGAAATCACAACAGGTAATTGCTTATTGTTTTGGCACTTTACCATTACAATTATGATAAGGTAAATTTTTCAGAGTAGTAAAAATGTCATATCATACAATGGTTTATTTATTTTTTAACATATTGTTATATTTTTACTGTATTTTATCTTCAGTGTGTATTTCTATTATTTTTCAGCTTTAACCATTGATCTGATATCCTGTTTGGGGGGCTGATGTGGATTGTGCATGGATAAATTTGTACTATTCACATTAGCTCCTTAAACTGGATTTTCACTAACATCGAACATTCGTCGCATACTACCTACCCTTATTCTAATGTCAAATTTTTAATGTTTCAGTTTGCTTATAAATGATGCTTAGAAATGCTTTTTAATGTGTATTGTTATAAATTCATCATGGACCCACTATATACAAAATTCTTATTTTTGGGGTATGAATTGTAGATATAAGAACCATGGAGGGGGAGAAGGGGAGAGAGAGAGAGAGAGAGAGAGAGAGAATATTGTGAATCATTCTTGATCTAAACATAATTTTGATATAAAGAAAAGAAGATAAGGGGCATACTTAACATAACATTGGTTTATTGTTATCTACATTTCAACCTCATTTTTGTCATCTAAGTAGATTTGATGGGCATTTGAAGAAATGTTTGAAATGTGCAATTTGTAAAACTTTAATAGCTGATTCCAGGGAATCTGCTAACATGTATTAGTAGAGGTAATTGAGTAATTTTTTCTTGCCTTAGACTTCTTTATCCATGCTCTGATAAAAGTAGTATTAACAAAAATATTGACAAACATATTTCTTGACTTTAAAATAAAACCCCACTCCTATCAGTGATTGAGCACTTTTCTCATATTGATACTATTCATTCACATATTAGAAATTTCTTAATTCTTTTATGGTATTCTCATGAAGCAGCATTTAAATTATTATTTCGATACCGGATAATAAGAAAACTATTAAAACTTTTTTATTATTGTCCAGTGCCACTGGCCACCATGACCATAAATCCCAAACTTAGCCTTATCCTCTTTGAGATGTGCTGTCGTTTTGATCTCTAAATGATCACTAGAATTTATTTATTGATAGAATCGCAAAATGAAATTCCTATTTTCTTCTCATCATGAAAATAGTTGATTATAACCTGTAGATGAATATAAGTTTATAAATAATAAATTACTTGACTAAGGTTAACAAAGTAACCTGTGACATTGGGTGTCCTCCATTCTTTAAACAGACTTTTTTTAAAAATAATTATTGGCTGAATAGATTTCTAAGTAACACATGAAGTCTGATAATGAAATAAAATTAGTCTCTCTATTAAATTTACTAGCTATGATGTCTGGTTTTCCTCAGGAAATCTTTAAAGACTGATAATGAGTGTATTATGAATATGTATACATCCATTTTTCCTTTTCAAGAAATATACTACACATAATTATGGCTAATATTAGGCATTATTGATATCATGCAACAAAAGAGAGTTAAACTTTCACCTCAAAAGTTGGTTGAAAAAACTCCAATAATGGTAGCAATTTTAAGAAATTGCTTCTGTTCCACCCGACCCTATATTAGCACATTTAAGCCCAAACAGTTTTTGGTGTTTTGCAGATTTGACTATTATAATTATATTAATTATTTTTTCTTCTCTGTCACTAATAACTCAGAAAAATGATTATAAAAAGTTTGTCACGCAGGGGTTGCGTAAACTAAGCAGATTTTCCACGTGTAGATATAACACACTACTGATCTCTTCTCACCAAATATTTTCTCCCAAGATGCTAGATGGTAAAACATTAATGAAAGGAAATTTATAAAAAGTCCGTCATGCAGGGGCTGCGAAAACTAAACAGATTTCCCACGTGTGCTACGTATTTGCATTTATTTCAAAAAGTAAAAGTTCAATGAGAACAATATTTGGTATTTAAGCTTCAAATAATGTGCCTCATTATATACACCTTATTGTTAATATGAAATGAATAGGAGTGGGGGTTTAATGAAGGCCGAAAACTATAAAATGCAAATATCTCGGTTAATAATCTAGATAGTGAAAAAACGTACATAGCAACATTTATAGAACATTACATCTATCTATCTATCTATCTATCTATCTATCTATCTATCTATCTATCTATCTATATATATATATATATATATATATATATATATATATATATATATAAAAAATTGTTATCTCTGTCTGTACGTTGATTTATTCTCGAAATTTCATGATAACTTTTTGTTTCACATGTCATAGACACCATAACTGAATTTTGTTTCTTTGGTGTATGTGTGTTTGTTTAATTGTTTGTTTGTTATCTTTTCACGCATAAACGGCTGAACTGAATTTTATGAAACTTGGTATGTATATTACTACTAACCCAACTTAGACTTTAGGCTATATTATTTTTCTCTGAGATGAACAGGAGTGGGGGTTATAAGGGAGGTCTGAAATTAAAAATAGCGATATTTCGTTTCCTATTGGTTTTTCAACAAATATACACATAACAAAAGTTGTTTATTTTGTTATTTAGAGTAACTTTTTTATGTACACTTTTGCTGTATAACATAGTATAAACAAGATATACATTAAAAAATTAAAGTGGGGGAATTTTATTAGGCACTAACGATTGAACCGAACTTAATAAAACTCGGTTTGTGAATTAGCATTAATTCTTCCTTGATTATAAGCTATATTAAAATGTTTAGGTCCAAACGGGAGTGGTGGTTATGAGGGAGGCCTGAAAATGAAAAATTGTGATATTTCATTTCTTATTAGATTCTCGGCAAACAAAAGTTGTTTATTTTGTAATTTAGAGTAACTTTTGTTGCATTCACTTTTTTCGTAAAATGAAGTAAACCCGGGATATACGCTAAAACTATAGCCGGAGTCATTAATTTTATTAGTGCTTATTTAAGTGTTTTTAATGAATGCATATTAAGACAAAAGATTTTATGTTTTAGTCACATATGATAACTCTAAATATGATTCGGATTAGTGAGGTTATATATCTCCGTCGTCCTCTTTTCATTTTTTTATTTTTCCTAGAAAATACCTTTGTTATTTATTTCCAATAGAAATATAAACTATAAGAGAATTTCTGTTTTTAATTTGTATAATGTATTATTTAAACAAAGTCATGCTGAATTGGCACAAGGGGTGATAGCGAAGTTTATATGGATCAAACTCTTTGGTTCTGCTAATATATCATCTTATTTCAAATATCTTGATGTTATTGAACCAAATATGTACCATTATAGCAATTAGACGTTAATGGTTATGTCATTATGAAAAAAGACAATATCCGTTTAAACTTGATATGATTTAAAGTATTACTTATTTTGCAGAGAGGGCTATGATCTCTTCGCCTCAACTATCTTTTTGAATATAAATGAAATTATTTTTGGGGTAATACTATTATTTAATTCCATCAGGTAGATAAATTATTAAAATAATATTTTGAATCAATAATTTAAGGAAAACAATGGTGATAGCCCTCATGCTGGAGCAGAAGGTGACCGGAGGCTAAAACAGTTAATTCAGTTAACTTATTTCCTGTGAAATGCTGGGCATTGATGCTTGGAATTGATTTCCACTAAGATTTACTATTACGAATACAATCTAATATACAAAACTATGCTTAAACTAAACTGCTCAAAAGTGAATAGGGATATTGGCTGTTTTGTGGGTATGTATGGGACCTAGCATATTTTTTTTTTTTTTTTTATTATAAATATCATTAATATTTATTAGAAATTATTGTCTTTTTTCCCCCATAAAAAAGAAATTTAATTAAGGTCGATTTAATTAAAATTAATAGGATAAGAAAAAATAACCAATATCCCTATTCATTTTTGAGCAGTATATATGTGCTCGGATTGGTTTTCCACAGGAAATAAGTTTCATTATAGATGATATTTAATTGTAATAAATGCTATCCGTGATTATGGTTTGAAGTATTCAAAAAGGTGAGTCAAAAAGAGGAGAAGGATAGATTAGGAAAACATTTTTATTTATTCTTCAATACTAAAATTTCTATTCTACTACTCCCCAAAAGATACCCTTTAGGTTTGGCTATTTCGGAAAAACAATACGTCGTGAAGGGAAGTGTAATTGTAAACCTCAAGTCTTGATATAAAAATACCATTATTAGTCAGTCAACAATGATTTCCCGGGCGTCGCTGGGTACCTTAGCTAGTTTACAATGAGACTAGTTCTGTACAATTTTTCGATCCACTGCATAATAATGGAGGTATTAAGAATTTTCGAAATTTTTCCCATCTAAACCCCCACTCCGACTGGTCGGATTTTAGCCATTAACGAACTTGATCTTTCTTTTTGTATAAAACAATTAAATATCGAGTTTGGTAATGATGATGAAAACAAAAACGACCGCTAGAGAGGTTATATATATATATATATATATATATATATATATATATATATATAACATTTTTAAGGGACGTCATTTTTGTCATCTACTAGGTAGGATTGATGGACATTTGAAGAATTTTTTAAAAAATTGCGCCATGAGTACAATCTCTATAGTTGATTTCCACTAAGGGAAATCTGCTAAAAATAAAAAAAATAAAAATGTGATTTTACAAATTGAAATGCAATTTGGATGTTTGGTGGTTCATAGGACCATAATGGTCTGTGACATTTTGGCTTAGTAATTAACATTTTAAGAATCCTTTAAAGTTTTGAGTAATATGGCTGTCATTGATCATAAATATTTATTTTTTTTTAGAAAGAAGAATAGAAGGTGTCCAGTTGACGGGAATACAATTGAAGAGAAAGATTTATTCCCTGATAATTACACAAGGAGGGAAATAACTCATCAAACAGTACAGTGTACATTCCCAGACTGTAACTCAACAATTCGTTTGTTAGAAATGGAGAGGCATATCACTGAAAATCATGAAAAAGTACATATTATTATATCTTTTTAAAAATATTACTTTTGATTATATGTTATTGGTTTGTGGTTTAGTTTCAAGATAGATATTTTATATATATATATATATATATATATATATATATATATTTCATTCTCTACACTGGTGACAATCACTGTGAAGCACGTTTAGTGCTAAAAAAAAATTCTGAGAAGAACCATAGATGGACATAATTGAATTATTTTAATCATAATAAAGTCCTCTAAGGAGATTCCTCTTCTCACTTGCTATAAAGACACTCCCAGGATCTCCTATTAATTATTTATTCCTAAAATATAGAGTGGAGAAGAAGTGGCTATTAAAATATAAAGTGGATAAGAAGTGTTAAGTGACTCAGCACCCCTAAGTGAAAATTATATGAGGTGAAGTGTGGCTTCATTGACAGCTAAACCAAACAAAAAAATACAATTACGAGTAAATGCACCACACACACTTATTGGAATATTCATATACCCTATGAATATTCCAATAAGTTTAGTGACGGAATTCATTAAATAAAGTCCTTAGTCCCACCCTGGCTAGAAAAGGGTGGTAACCTATAGATAACCCGTCCCAATTAGCCTTAGTTGCAAAAATTGGACGTTAATAAATAACAAACAATCATATGCCCTATTTTTTTAATTATATGTATCTTATTGGGATTCTATGTTAATGATGACTGGATTGTGTTAATTTCCTCAGTAAGCATTTACTAGGGCAGTTGTGGACTGTTCATAACTAATATTTTATAATTCACTATTGGAATGCTGTTATCACCATACTTGTGGAACCATCAACTTTGGACTTCTTGTTTTAGGGGCTGGTGTGGATTGTGCATGGTTATATTTGCACTATTCACCTCTGCTCCTGAAACTGGAATGTCTCTATCATCATTCATCTCGAATGACCATCATTGGGCTTATCATTAAGATGCATGTGTAAATTATGCATATGCTAAATTTGTATGATTTACACAGAGCCATGAACTGTAATGTCTATCATAATTCATCTCAAATCATCATCGTGGACTTTTTGTTAAGGTGCAAGTGTCATGATTGAATTTTTATAATTTCCTCAGGCCCCATGAACTGGAATGTCTATTTCATTACAAATCTCAAATCACTGCCATCAGACTTCTCGTTAAGGTGCATGTATAAATTATGCATGGTTAAATTTGTATGATTTACACAGGCCCCATGAACTAGAATGTCTCTTTCATCATACACCTAGAGCCACTGCCATTGTTACTAAGGTGCATGTGCAAATTGTTTATGTTTTTTTACATATATTGTAACATGTACAATTTCTAGAGCTCTGGCACCAATTGAAAAAGGCACAACAACGTTGGCAAAATATACGAAATGTTTTAAAATATCCGCGGAAGACCTCCAGTTGAAGAAGTTGCAATTAGAGTGCTAGATTGACAGTGCAGCGTCTTAATATTTATTGATTAGCAGGTGTCAGATTAAAGAAAAGTGTCTCATCAACTACAGAAATTTATTTTATTGTTAATACATTAAATTATTTCCAATAAATTCAAAATTGTACAAAATATGTTCGTCTATAAGTAACCATTGTCCAAAGTTCAACTAAAGCAATGTCTGGATAGGACTCTCTAGTTTCTGAGATTCATGTCTTCAAATTTCCACCTTGAAAACTCCTTTATCATTTGCATGCAGCAAGAAAGGTCAAAAAATGAAGACTACGCCATCAACAAGTAACCTGTTTTCCATTTTACAAATGAAGCCACCGAATAAAATCTAGATCAAGCATATTTAATGCGAATGCTCTAGGGTGAGATTGAACCATGTTTAATAATTTATGTTAGATATTTATTAATAACTTTGAATTTAATGTACATTCTTTTTATCACTATCTGTTGCTTTCCATGTATTAATTTGAAACAATTACAAATATATTGAGTATTATAATTATGTAAAGACCAATTTTGATATAAAATAAATATCAATTTATTTGTACTGGGAGTGTCAATTTCCGTTATTAAACCAATATTTTATAAATTAACAATCTGATAATAATTTAAGTTGTGAGGCATAAATTTGATCACTCATGAATTATTTAATTTGATTAATGATAATAATATTTTAAGTAGTACATAAATCCACTTAGGTGCCTTGAGTTAAATACTCAATCATTTGTTTAATTAGTAATTTTTGTACTATGACCTTAAACCAAGTCATTGTTTGGTCACGTTAAGTAAACCTTATTTTTGTCTATAATGGCACATAGCTAGTTCTAGGACACAATAAATACATTTACCCATTAAGGGAATATATATATATATATATATATATATATATATATATATTTATTTATAAAAGCATAATAATTTATTTGTTTTTTCAATATATATATATATTTACTGGTTTACTCGGCACCAAGAACTGGAATGTCTCTATTGTTATCTTTTCATAAATATTAGCAGATTTCCCTCGGGGGAAATTTAATTTAAGTCCTTTTTACATAAAATTTTAACATTGTGTTCCCCCCCCCCATAAGAAATGAGAATTAGTAGAGTATTCTGATTAATTAATTTTTGAGATAAATAATTTAAACCAAACCAATGTGAGATATGAAATGAAATGTGAATGTTCACAACATCGAGGAGCAGATGTTGGTGGGAGGCTTACACAATTATTTGTGGTTTATTAACTAATTCCCTGTGATATATTGGAATACCTTTGCTCATACTATTGCATATACATAATGTCCTCTGTTCTATTTTTATGAAAAAGAAATTTTCTTTGTAAGATGATTGGTACTTAATAATGATGGATAATATGAATGTTGATTTATATTGTCCTCATTTTTTGAATGTTGAAGAGGGATTGTTTAGGAATAGGTTTAATAATTCGAGTTTTTTTTTATATATATTTATAAAGTTTGTTTGTTCAAGTCTTGATAAAAATCGTCGTAGTTCCTGGAAAGCTATGAATGCAAATGTTACAGGAATTTAGAGTATTTTTATTGTATAGACTTTTATTGTATTGTAATGAATTTATGCGGTTTAAACAAGTGTAATGTTAAAACTAATAGAAAGTAACTACTCAATAAACTTTGCTTAATGAAGATTAAGCCAGCCATGCTTGTTCTAATGCTTTCAGTTTTAGTAATGTTTTACTGAAAAATATGAATATGAGACAATACTGATGGGGAGTTAGAATGCTTCTGCTATTTATTAACATTGCACTGTTATTATTCTGCACATTACTACCATGCTATATCTGACCATACTATGTTCTATTAAGAATATAAAGTTTATACTTTAGCCATACAAAACAGTATTTTTAGTAATGGTAAGGCTACAATGATGTTATTAAGCTACAGACAATAATTACAATTGTTGTTCTTGAGATTATTTTTGAATGGAAATAATTTTTATTCTTATATGGTATTCAATAATTATGAATGCTAAGGCCTATAATGTTTTGAATTGAGGGAAGGAATCGATGTTTGAGACTCAACAGTCATACCTAGATTCTTTCTTTATAACTATTGAAAATGTAATGTCCTGCTATTGTCATGCCCAATTTTCTCTAACTCATATATTTGTTGAGCTATATTATAATTTGTTTTTTAGCCTACAGTTAACCCCCACTAATATTTTGCATTAATCTATTTTGGTTTTACAACAGATCCCCTCCCGAATCATCTTTGTTAATCTGATTGAGGGGGTATTCCCAATCACTGTAAAGCTTCCAGCCGCTTTAGCCTTTCCACACTGGCATACGCCTATTGGAAGTCCTTGAAAGAGTGTTCCAGATCAATCATCATACAGAACAGGTAATCTGTGATCATTTTTCATGGGTGAAATCCACTCTTGTATTCTCTGGGAATCCATCCCCTCTCACTCTCCATTAGTCTCTGACAATGGTCATTGATAGGATCTTATAAGCTGTCGAAAGAAGTTATATACTTCTATCATTTTGGATTAAAATGTATTGCACTTTCTATAGAGAGAATATTCTTTCCAGCTACTGACTCGTTTAGTTTATCTACTTATCATAAATCAACTGATAATGGCATTCAATTATTTGGAGGGGATATCAGAAGCCCTCGAGCTTTGTTGTTTTTAAGAGACATGCAATTTCCTTGATCTCATCTTTATCATGTAGTTTAGCCCCCTCAATATCCCCAGCAATGTGCTGATCTTTCCTAAGGGACATTTTAAAATTAAAATTATCTTTATTGAACTGGACCCACTTACCCTTTATATTATAACTAGCTAAGGTACCCGGCGATGCCCGGGAAATCATTCTTGTCTGACTAATGATGGTATTTTGATAGTAAGACTTCAATGTGTACAATTACACTTCCCTCCACGATGTAATGATTTTCCGAAATAGCCAACCCTGAAGGGTAACTTTTGGGGATTAATAGAATAGAAATTTTATTTTTGAAGGATAAATGAAAATGTGTTCCTAATCTATCCTTCTACACTTTTTGACTCAGCGTTTTTGAATAATTCAAACCATTACCATGAATAGCATTTATTACAATTAAATATCATCTATAATCAACATATATCCTTTCAAAAGCCAATCCAAGCTCACATAGTTTAGGCAAAGTTTTGCACGTAAGATTATATTTGTAATAGTGAATCTCATTGGAAATCGCTTCCAGTAATGCCAGACGGGAAATAAGTAAACTCAATTAACTGGTAAGGCACCCGTCATCTTCCGCTCCCGCATGAGACTTCTCAACATTCTTCTACTTATATTATTGATGCAAAACATTATTTTATAATTTATCTACCGGATGGAATTAAATAATAGTGGTACCCTGAAAATATCATATCGAGTTTAAACGCATATTCTTTTTTGTCATAATGACATTACCATTAACGTTTAATTGTTATTATATTACATATTTGTTTCAATAACATCAAGGTACATTATACAAATTAAATAATGGAAATGCTCTTATAGTTTATATTTCTATTGGAAATAAATAACAAAGTTATTTTCTAGGAAAAATAAATAAATGAGGAGGGGGTGACGAAGATTTATAACCTCACTAATCCGAATCATACTTGAACTATCATATAAGATGAAAACATAGCATCATTTGTCATAATATTCATTTATTAAAACCCTTTAAATAACTACTATTATAATTATTGACTCCCGTTTAGCGTATATCCCGTGTTTACTTCATTTTAAAAAGTTTAAGTTTAGTAAAAGTCCCGTGGTTTTTTCATTTTCAAAAGTGAATGCACACAAAAGTTACTCTAAATAACAAAGTAAACAACTTTTGTTATGTGCACGTTTGCCGAAAAACAAATAGAAAATAAAAATAGCGAGTTTTTCATTTCAGCCTCTCTTATAATCCCCACTCCCTTTTGAACCTTTAATTTTTAATATAGCTTATAATCATGGAAGAATTAATGCTAATTCACACACCGAGTTTTGCTAATTTCGGTTCAATCGATAGTGCCCAACAAAATTGTTGGCTCCCGCATTAGATTTTAGTGTATATCTCGTTTATACTTTTCTATACGACAAAAGTGAATATAACAAAAGTTACTGAAAATAACAAAATAAACAACTTATGTCATGTGCATGTTTGTCGAAAAACCAATAGGAAACGAAATATCACTGCTGTTAATTTCAGGCCTCCCTTATAAACCCCACTCCTGCTCGTTCCTAGAAATGTTGGTATGGCTTATGACAATTAAGGCGTCAACACTAATAAACATACCGAGTTTTATTTAGTTCGGTTGAGTCTTTTGAGCCCATTAAAATTAATGACTCCCGCTATAGGTTTTAGCTTATAACTCATTTATACTTCGGTATACGACAAAAGTGTATATAACAAAAGTTACTCTAAATAACAAACTAAACAACTTTTATTATGTTCATATTTGCCGAAAACCCAATAGGAAACGAAATATCGCTATTTTTAATTTCAGGCCTCCCTTATAACCCCCACTCCTGTTTGTCTGAGAGAATATTAATATAGCCTAAAGTCTAAGTTGGGTCAGTAGTAATATACATGCCAAGTTTCATGAAATTCGGTTCAGCCGTTTATGCGTGAAAAGGTAACAAACAAACAAACACACACGAAAGAAACAAAATGCAGTTATGGTGTCTATGACATGTGAAACAAAGAGTTATCGTGAAAATTCGCGAAAAAAATCAATGTACAGACAGAGGTTACAATTTTATATATATATATATATATATATATATATATATATATATATATAGATTTTGAGTGAGTAGTTTTTCTTACCCGTCTAGGCAGAGTTTGTTTTGTTGGCTGGGTACCTGGCTTATTCTTTTGGTACCCTCATAGAACTTCTGACTGTCTTGCCTGAAAATGCTCATGCATCTCAACGATCCTAATTTCATGAACTCTCCTTTTATTACCAAGCAATCTTTTAGCGATTCTCTTTTCTAAGTTCGCATTGTTTGTAATGTATGTTTTCCTTTAGAACATTTTTAGTTAAAGGCTTCTTTTTCACCACCATTTGCTGACCTAGTACCTCACACATCATCTCTTTCAACATAATTTTCAACCTCAGCCATATTCCTCTACTGTTAGTTCTTCTTTGCTTCAATGTTGGCGCTGATATAGCCTTATAACTTGCTGAAAACAAAAGATAGTCTGACCTACTGTGAGCTCCCTTATAGCTCCATGTGCCAGAAACATGAGTGCAGTGTTGGCAGTATGGCACAAAATGTGATGTTTGGTTCTGAGTTTGGTCATGACCTTATGCTTATGCTTGGGCCCCCCCCTCCCCCAAGTACCCGAAAGGTTCCTCCCTCTGGGGACTATATTTTTAATGCTTGTTTCATTCATTATACTCATTGTAATCTGATACACTAGCAGATTATAGGCTGGTTGCTTTATAGAGGCGAGGGTGCCTATTCTCATCCATGCTCAAACTTCCTATGTAATCCATGCTTAGGACTGGCAGCAGTTATGGTTCTATCACTCTTCGAACACCAGGATCAGCTGTATCATTCTCCCTGGGGTTCTAAATAGTCTTCTCTTGGAACAAGGAGTGCATACCTTGGTTGATTTAACTCAGCCAAAGGAGACTACTGGGATTAAATTTCAGTATATAATCATATTCTGAGTATATTTTTAATTGTTGCCTTTGACCATTTTTATTGTTGTTTCAGGGCACCTGAAAATATTTGTGTATCTATTGGAAATAATTACATAAAATTTGACTTTTTGTAGGCTGGATATTTTACTTTTCCATTCCTTATCTACTTTTGCTCTTAGTGATTTTGTCATTATAGTAAGAGGAAGTGGGATTCAAGTTATAAAATACAAACCATTGAATAAATTTTGACTTCATTTAATTAATGTTTAGCTATTTTGATTTCAGGTTAACTCATCACCGTTAAATGGTTTGGACTCAATGGCAAAGGAAGCAGATTCATGGGATGCTCCACCAAAAAATCAAAATACCTCCTTGAATCAGTTAATTATGTAAATTAACAACTATTAACAAAATTTTATATATAAACATAATTTTTGAGTACTTAAGTTATGTTTTTTAAGGTCACTCTGTGAAAGGGTAGTGCAGCTTGAACAAAAAACAAGAGAACAAGAAATACAACTTGCAAATGCTAAAACAAAGATAAGTGATTTAATAGCAGAGAGAGAGCAGTTCATGACACTCTTACCCATGAGAATTTGCAATGGCTCACATATATGGAGTGTGACGAATGCTAGGGACCAACTTCGGGCAATTTATAAAGATCCATGTAAAATGCTTTACAGTGAGGGATTTTATACATCTTATCATGGATACAAGTAATAATAATTTTATTATTTTCAGTGTTTTAATGTTGTGGACATTTTTATTGGCAAATTGATAAATTACTCATATGAATTAGAATCATAGGTCTATTTGTGACTCCTAACTTGTCATTGTTTAAAAGGAAGGGTTTCCCTCTTTTAAATGTATTCACCCATATCTTCAGAGATAAAGACAATACATTACTTTCCCTAGAGAAATATTTATTTGTTTTAATTATTTATATTGCCTGTTTTTTTTTGGCCTATTTTTATTTTGGAAGGTCTTTGGTCTCAATCAAAAGTTATTATAAGTGAGTTTTGGTACCTGGGCTGTATTGATTTTTATACCTTTTGATCTTCCATTTTCTTATTTGAATAGAAATTGAAGTAGACCTCTTGCAGAAGTTGCTTCTATTCATTTATTTAAGCTGTTGTGTTAAATAAACTATATTCCTATGTTTACATCTAAATTTTAGCAGATTTCCCTTAAGCTCTAGCAATTTTTGTTTGATCATTACCAAACTTCATGTTCAAACAAAAAAAAAATCACATTTTTTAATGACTGAAATCGGGCCAGTGGAATGGGGGGGGGGTTCAGGGGGATTTCGAAATATCTCCGTTACTATTCATTGGATAGAAAAATTGTATAGAACCAATCTTATTGCAAATTGAATGACAAATTAAAGTACTAGCTTTAGTAAATAGTTTTCAATAAAATTATTATGGTATATTCAGATATATTTCATTGTTTTTCTTTCCGGTCTAGAATATTTCTGTCTATCTATTCAGTGCTGTGAGGTTGGGTGGGGGTTTTGTTTACAATTCAGACGCTTTCCTTTGTAGATATTATTAAATTGTAAATTGACTGAAAGATTTCTCATTACCGTTTGTATTTATTCATGGTGGTGTTACCAGTATGTAGATTTATCTGTTGTAAGCCTTTGCATAGGAAATCTGCTTAGTTAACACAGCCCCTCTGTGACGGACTTTTTACATTTCTGATATGTAAAAAAACATGTAAATAAAAAAATAATGACAGACACATTCTGTAACAGTCTGTTATTGCTCTATCGGTCACAAATTTGTTTTCTTGATTATACTCAATATTTAACCATTTCATTCAACTAAAGATCAAGTTCCTTAACTACTGAAATCAAACTGGTAGAGGGGGGAGGGTTTAGAAGGGGAGAAAATCAAAATATTTGTCGTATCAAAAAATGTTATAAAGCCAATGTTGTTAAACTATTGATCCTCAACAATTGTTGTTGTATACATTGGTAACTCAAATATTAAATGAATAAATCATACTTTTGTGTGTTTAGGCTTCAGTAAACCCTCACTTCTACCCAACGAAGTTTTATTTAGAAATAGAGAATATATGGTTAGATGAGAATAGTAGTGCGTTAAACCAGTATGTGCAAAATCTGCTTAGTTTATGCAAGCACCTGCGGGACTGACTTTTATAAATCTCTGATGAATATCTAATTGAATCATCATCATAATTATGACCTAAAGGGTATGTCTTGTAGTTGCAACTCTTTGGTTCTTTTGGAAGCTGCTCTTTTTAATTGGTCCAGAAGACTTTAAATAATTATTTGTATCTTTGTTAGGTAATCATAGTTCTACCTTAGTGAAAATTTTCCTTCTCCTATTCAAGATTTGTTAGGAGCTCTCTTTTCCTTTCCTATTTTTGGATTTGAAACAGTTGATTGAACATTCTTAAATAGTTTGTTTACCCATGGAAGTTAATATTATTTGTTGATGTTTCACTACTGAGTCATTAAATCATAATGACTTAGTTATTTCTCTAATTTAAGCTGTTAAAGAAAAATGAATGTAATAAAATAGTTGAAAGTTTTCTTTTTTCTTCTTATTTGTCTTATTCAATTACTTAGTTGAAATGTTAATTCTAACTCATTTTCTTTCAGGTTTTGTGCCAGACTCAATATATCGCCTAATGATTCAAATTATGTTTCTCTGCTTGTACATTTGATGAAAAGTGAAAATGATGACATCTTGCCGTGGCCTTTCAAAGGCAGAATATCTTTTACCTTAGTTCATCCGTCTGTTCAGGATTACAATCTGAGTGAAGTTATGTGTACTAAGCCAGGTTTAAAAGCCTTTGAAAAACCTAATTCTCCCATTTCTCCTAGGGCCTTTGGCTATACTGAATTTACTCCACTGAATGATATTATTAATAAAGGATTTATTAGTGAGCATGGTTCTATCATAATCAAAATTGATATTAATTGTGTTTAATTGTATATTTTGGCTGGCCAGTTGTATTGCAGTTCCAAACGAGTGAACTTATAAATTGTATTATATTAATATTGTTGAGCAAGTAGCAATGTTATGTTGCTGTGATAATGTTACTCAGTATTTTGGTGTGTTATTATAATTCTTTAATACACATTTACGCTTTTATTTTATATAAATCATCAGAGAACTTTATGTAATTTGCCTTTGTGATGAATTTTGAATCTCTTTGAACAATTTAGTCATGGGTTAAAATTTCCATGTGATAATGTTTTATCAAGGGTATTATAGTAATTAATATGAAGCTAGATTTTTTCCCTGGAAAAGGGAGGCAACCAGTAGATAACATGCCAATCTCCTGATTTTGTGTGTGCATATTTTAATTTCTTTTTGTACCTCTGTCAATCCTAAAAGGATTCAACTTGGGCCATGAAATTCAGTTTGAAACTTTTCACATATGAAAAGAGATTCGGCTTAAAATATTATTCTTATAACTTCTACGTTAAGGGTTTTTTTTTTTTTTAAATTTTTGTAACCATTATGTATATTTTTCCATGAATATGAATTTATAGTATTTAATTCTATTATATAAGTGAAAATACCTTCTTCACTGTAAGTCAAATCTCGGCAACGAATCCGTCCAAAATAGTGATTATAGAATAATTGATTGCATCCTAATGAAGCAAAATGAATGCAAATTAAACATTCCTTTTTTCCCCCATCATATAGTGTTAATTGTTGTATAGTAGTATTATTAAATTTAGTAAAGCTATAAGTGTTAGAAATAATTATTTTATTTATTTTCCATTTTATCTTAACTATGTATTTCATAGTTAAACGTGTTTTATTTACCCCCCCCCCCTTTAATAGTCTAGAACTGTTATTTTATTTTTGTAATATTCTTTAATTTGCCTATATTTTTACCTGTCCATTGTTTACAGTATTATTATTAAATTAAATAAAGCCATAAGTATTTTGTTTATTAATTAATTATTTAAGTGTTATTAATTATTTTATTTATTTTATATTTTATCGCAACCACATTATACTATATTTCATGACCATTTATGCAATATAAAACTCATTCTTTTTTTGTAGTCAATAACAATTTTTGTAAAGTTATTCTTAAATTTGCCAATCTGCAACTGCCATTTATTGTATAGTATTATTCATTAATTATTTTTTCATTTTATTCTAGCCATATATTTCACTCCAAAGATTAGTATCATAATTATATGATAGCCATTTTTTATATACATGCACTAGAAAGGTTATTTTATTTTGTGTAATAAACATTTATCTCAGCTCAATAAAAAGATATTGGATACATAAAAACAATTTTATTTAATAGGTAAGCAATATGTTAGTTAAACTCAATAAACTTGATATGGAGAAACGAAACAGAAGTGTGCATTTATGATGGTCAATATTTGATGTCATTGTTATCTAATAAAATATAATTCTAAAAAAATTTTTTACAATGGAGAGAGTGAAAATTTCACTATTTTATGACTGACATAACTTGGCCAGGAAGCAACGGAAAATTATTTTTTGTTTTAATATTAAACAATTTTATGTCTGCTGAATATGATAAAAGCTAAATGAGATTCCCAAAGCAGGTTATATCATAAACTGATTATTTTCACCTCAACCCTTAAAAATTTATTATTCTGTCATACTTTAAGATCAATTATTTAATCCTAAGATAAAATGTAGAATATTATTAAGGTATTAAATTCATTTTTTCTTTTTTTATGTATGAATATTTTATTTAATTTTTTGTTCAATATTATTTCTTTTTTTTTTATTATTTTAATGTTTTCAACAATGAAAGTGCATTTTTTAAAAATGGAACGATCTGTGAAAGCAGTTATATTTTCGGTTATTATCAATAATTTTTATATGGTGCTTTAATCTATTACTTATTAGTTGTGAGAATTCACCAATATAGGTTCCAAAATATATCCAGTATTAGTAATGGAAATAAAACTGCTTTGACAGATCATCCCATTTCAAAAACACACACTTTCAATTTTGAAACGTTAAAATAGTCTATAAAAAAGTAAATATTAAACAAAAAATTAAAGAAAATATTTATTTCACGAAAAATCAGATTTTTTTGATTTATTTATTAAATAAATTCCTATTTGCCCAGGGGGGAATTGAACTCGTCCAGTTAGTCGTAGTTGTAAAAAGTGGGTGTTAATAAATCATTTAAAACAGAAATTAAATATCTTAATAACATATTCTGCAACATTTTATCTTAAAATTGAATAATCAATCTAAAACCAGCTGACAACATCCCCAGTGCAGGAGGTTCATTTTGACAAGTGTAAGAGGGAATAAGCACGTCATAACTGTAAAGAGTTTGTAATTAAATTTAACAAATTATATTATAATTAATAGTTATTATTTTTAGAAAATGAATAGGGCATGAAGAGGTGTTATATAGGCTACGGAACATGTAAGGTCATTGTTTAATTAAGCCAGTGTGGAAAAAAGGATTTTTTGTTGGCCCTTGTCATTAATGTATGAAGAATATTTCAATATTGAGTCCAAAACAATTACGAGCCTGTTACTAGCTGAAATTGGACTAGTTAGAGGAGGCAAATAAGAAAATTAGAATATCTCTGTTATTATGTTTAGTAGTATTATGAGTAGATCAAAATAGAATAAACCAATTTTGCTAAAAAATTAATTTTCTGTAGTTATTCTTTAAATTTGTTTAAAAATATTAATTCTCTGTATGCCATGTATGTGTACAGATGTTCTTCCTCCTTTGCACTGCAGTGCTCAGTAGTACGGGATCTTCCCTGGACCCTTTTCTACCTGCATTTTCCTAAAATTGTCATTATTAGTTTAACGATCTTTGACCTAGTGCCCCGTTAAGGCAGTAGTTATCCTCCAAGTAAAATACGTAGGAATGCTGAGGACGCATTTAACTTTGCTAATGGAACAAAATCTGTCAATTAAGTTGTTAGAGAATTGTTTTGATTAACTAAAAATATAGTTATTTTGCATATTTCCTTCTAAAGTTGATGAATTAACTAATTTATAAGTTTATTAATATGGTTAAAAGTAAGTTCTGATGAAAGATGGGTAGGTAAAGGACAAGAAGTTATGGGAGTGGAGAAATAGGTTAGCCTTGAACCACTGTCCTAAAGGAAACGTTTTATTTCAGCTTAAATATGCAATACTGTTCTCATGGGACATTTTACTATGTGAGATTCTTGCGAATAAGTTTGATGTGACATCAGGAAGATTTTATGTTTGAGTCTCCCTAATTTGTATTTGATCAACCATTCTCAATATTTAACCTTAATTTGGGTGTCCATGTAACATAGTTTGATACATTTTGAAATTATTTATTGACAACCAATAATCAGCATCACTGTGAGTATCTTAGATACTAACTGAATCTCAAATCTCTGAAATCTGTTTCTTGCAAGAACCAACAGAAGGCCAAGTTGTCTATCTAGTCTCTTTCCTTGTCACAGAGCGTTATGGAGTTAACAGTTTTCCACAAAAATAAATATTCATCAATGGCTAAAAGTGAACCAAGAGAGGGAGAATCAAAAATTCTAAATCTCTTTTATTGAGTCGAATAAAAAAAAATGTTACATTGCAATTAATTTCCTAGTCGCAGAATTAACATAGTATGTCGGGTTATTCTGTGTTTAGAACTAAGGATGTTCTAGAGAGATATCTAGAGTAACTTTGATCTAGGCTCGTGGAAAATGTCGTATTCATAAAAGAATAAATTGAATGTCGATTTTTTTAACCAATTAGTAAGTGGCTCATTAATCATAAGCAGTCTTGGATTTAGATCTAAATAAATAAAATAGATTTTTAAATTCCTTTATTAATAAAATTATGAAGATTCTTCTGATTCATCTTCTGCCTCTTCCAACCAATTTATAAATGGTTGTAGCTAGAACAAAAAAAAATTGTAAATGATTACATTGAAGTATATAGACTGATAAATATAGTTCTGAGAATCCTATAAGCCCTGAACTTATAATTATTGAATTATAGATAAGTAACTTGTAGTACTTAATTAATTTGCTACTAAGAGATATTCCTTCAGAATATTTATGAGTTATTTTAAATATATACTTGACATCCCAAGATTTTTTGAAAGAAGAAAAGTGTGGCAACCTGTAGATAGCTCGTTCCCAATTAACCTTAGTAGCACAAAGTGGATGTTATTAAATAACAATAACATTTTTATTTACATTAAAATATATTTTATTGACATTTTTTTTTTTTAATTTTCATTGCAGATTTAAAGAGGCTGAAAACAAGTAAGTACAAATAACTCGCTAAATATTTGAGTTATGAGAACATGTATAGAACAACAATTGAAGTGCACAACAGTTAACATGATTGATTCTTTTCCAATTCATAATAAGAGACATTTTAAATTTTCAAATTTAGGATTGTTGTACCATCTAGTTCTGCCCCTCCCCTTTAGATTGAAATCAACTAAGGGGGAAGTAGGGTTTAGAGGATGCTAAAAATGAAAATTTGTCTGTAATTATTCAATATACAACAAATATGTATAAGAACTTTTTTGTTTGTCATAAATAGATCTAGAAATTATGTATAACATTTTTTGCTCCAATGCATTGGAAGACATATCGTACATCACTTTCATATGAAATAATTTAAAACTAAATGGAAGCAAACATAGGAGTACAAAGAAGTCATTTGGTGGCCACATCAGTCTATTTCTTAGGCTAATACAGGGCCATACATGAAACAATTTTTAATAAAAATAAAAAAATGCAAATCTTCACTGCATTCCAAATCTATAATAAAAAAAAAAAATTACCACTTTCCTCAGCCTTTTGCTCTCCTCATTTTCTTCTCTAGGTTCATTAAACCATTTCAATATTGGTTCTTCACTAAGAATGTCCTTATTGTAGAGTAAATGAATCAACTTCAAACACACTGAATGAAAGTCATTATTATTTTCTGCAACATCCTGAAACAAAAACAATAAATAATTACAGGGGAGAAGAAATATCTCATTTAACACGTGACCTAAGCTAAATAAAGTTATGAAAAATCTGATAGATAATACATTTTGAAAAAAACTGCATTTTTAGATGCGATTAACAATTATGAAGTTACTGAGGTCTAGAGAAGTCAGGGAAGGGGAGGGGTAAGCAACAACCTGAGACTTCTCAAATTCATTATAATAATTCTAAGATACACTGGCTTAAATATAGCTGTAAATGACTGGGAAATACTATTTTATGTCTTCTAGACCATCAACTGAGGATAATGATCAGAAAATAAATTGTTAAATTAATAAATGCATTAAATAACATCCTAAGTCCCACCCTGGCTAGAAAAGAGTAATAACCAGTAGATAACCCGTCCCAATTAGCCTGATTTGCAAAAAGTCTGTCACGGAGGGGCTGCGTAAACTAAGCAGATTTCCCTTGTGAAGTTTAGTAATAGATAAATCTACATACTGCTAACACAACACCACCATAAATAAATACAAGCGGAAATAAGAAATGTTTCATCCAATTTCAATAACCTGCCGACAGGAAGCATTGGGTTAGAAATGTAAACAAACTGGTCTGCCTGTCTCACACCGGAAAGAAAAACAATTACTGAAATATATCAGAATATAACATATTAATTTTATTGAGAACTATTTACTATATCTAGTACTGTAATTAATAATGAGTCAGAATAATTGTTATCTCAATCAATCAAATTTTAGTAGTCCAAAACCTTAAGATGGGGGGGGGGTCACCAGAACATATTTGCATGTATCTCGTATAATGAAAGTCTCTTCAATACAATTTTTGGTATTTAAACTTCGAATAATGTGATTTATTACGTAGCAGAGTATTGTTTATGTAACATGAGTAGAAGTGGCGGTTTGCTGATGGCTGAAAAATGCAATTATCTCGGTTAATATTCAAGATATTGAATAAATGTATATAACAATATTTATAGTAAATTTAATTTGTAATAAAATTGGTTCTATACAATTTTTCGATCCGACCTATGGTAACAGAGATATTTCGAATTTTCGAAAATCCTCCCCTCTAAACCCCCCCTCCCCCTGGCCTGATTTCAGCCGTTAGCGAACTTGATCTTTATTTTTACATAAATTTCCCTTAAGGGAAATCTGCTAAAAGTGGACGTTAATAAATAATAATAAACTTTGGTAAGTACCTCTATAGCATTTAAACAGTCCACCATTGCTTCTTCATTCCTAATATAATTAATAATCAGAGGCATGAAATATTTCAGTTTGGCAGCAATACCATCCCAGAGATAATCATCTTGAAGAGTAAGTATAGCTTTAATAACATAGTAATTCACTTCGCTGACTGTTACATTGTATGCATACCGTGAAGAGTTCACTTCCAAAACCAAATTATCACAAGGAAGTTTGTCTTCGTAACCTCGAAGAAGAGAATCAACAACCTCACTATAAAATACTGAAAAAGAAACAATTGAACAATAAGAACTTTACTTAAATATTCTAACAAAACATTAAATAAATACTCCTGCAAACCAGTGTATTCCTAGTGCATTTATCACTTTTAATCATCCACTAAATAGTGACACCTACACTAAGAAGCTACAGTAACATTTAAACTTTGAAAATAGAAAATAATATTTTAGCTTTTTAGATGAACAGTAAAATATATACAGTTAGTGGGAGCTGTAATGGAGGTTGAAAAACAAATATGAAATATCTCTCTGGATATGAAACAGTTCAAAAAGTGTTGCAGAAAAATTGAATAAATATTCAATGTAATAGAACAAAAATTTGTATAGATCATGTATTTTTTAATTAAAAAAAAACAGTATTGCACACATTTCTGAGTCTAATCATTCTTTTTCTCCCCCCCCCCCCATGCATGCTCTCTCTCACACCCACAAACATTCCCCTCAAGCAAATTTGCTAATTTAGATCCACTAATTTCACAAAAAATTCTAAGGTTGAGAGATGTTGAACATTCCTCCTATTGACTGAAGCGCATGCTTGTACACATGCACATACATACACACAAATTTCAAAAATAATGTTCTTGGCATTTGAGGGGTATATAATAAAATGTTATCTTGGTCCTGATCCTACATCTTTCTATGTGTAATAGCTTATCCCCTAAAGGAATATTTGTTAATAAAAAAAAAAAATAAAAACACCCAAAACATACAATAGACTCACAAATTAAAAAAGCTCAAAAGAAAAGTATTATCTCAACACACAATAATATCGACTTCATCGGAGGAATCCCATGAAGACCTAATTTTGTCATAGAAAGAATAATTTTAAGTAAACTGACCCACACAGCAAAAAAATAAGGCTTCTTTAAAATCCCTATAAATCTATTTTTGGACAAAATCAGAAAAAAATATCTTAGGAAAAAGTTTAATAACATACTTACTTTCTTGTATGAAGTAAAGGAAAGGGGTATTGTATTCATAAAAATGTTTGGTTTTCATATTTTGACCCACCTTGACTAATTCGCAGTGTGAGCGAGTTGTGAGCACAGTACATATCACATAATTTAATAATAAATATCCTCAGAAAGTTAAAATTTAAAATTATTGTAGTGTTTAGTTTTGAACCTTCCTTTTGATAAAGATCATTTAAGAGGGAAGGAAAAAATAAAACATTTCAAATTCCTCCATACCTATTAGAGATACAGTTGATATGAATAAGACCTTTTTTTGCTTATCATAAAAAAATCTATAAATTGTAACCTATGATTCTATTGAACTGATGCAATGGAATGAAGATATATGTGTTTTCAAACAAAATCATTTTAAATCATGTGCAGCTAAAACAAAACAAAAAAAATTAATTTTATAGGAATACAAGGAAGCCAAGTGGTGTTCACGTCAGTTTTTCTTTTTGTTTTTTCTTTAGTATCATCCAAGCATTGAACATAAAGTGAAAACAGTTTGTAGACATTTTGAAAATACAATATAGAAATAAAAAGATAAATTGGTAACAATTATAGTAAACCAAGTAAGTACCAAGTAATGAATCTCCAGCAACCTATATAGGGAAATCAGTTCATATATTAAAGAAAATAATGCTGCCTGTAAAAAGTTCAGATGATTCTTCAAGACCAAACACAACATTATAAAAACATGTAAAAAAAGAATAATGTCCATTCAATTTTAATAATTTTGAATAAAGAAAAACAATAATAAGTCTGTCATGCAGGGGCTGCGTAAACTAAGCAGATTTTCCTCGTGATGTTTAACAATAGATAGATCTACATACCGATAACACAACACCACCATGAATATTAAGTGAATAAATACAAACAGTAATAAGAATCCTCCTGACGGAAAGCATCTGAAATGTAAACAAACAGTTCTGCCAACTTCTTACCGGAAAGAAAAACAATTACTGTAATATATCTGAATATGATGAATTAATTTGATTGAAAACTATTTACTATATCTAGTACTGTAATTTATAATGAATCAGAATAATTTTTATCTGAATCAATCAAATTTAAGAAGTCCAAAAACTTAAGAAGGGGGGAGGGGTCAACAGAACATATTTGCGTGCATCTCCGACCTCAATAGCTGATTTCCCTTCAGGGAAATCTGCTAAAAGAGAAAACATGAAGAGTGCTCTTGCACAACACTGTATGACAACTGCACCAAGTACCAGTGGAATAATGTTGTATAGACTTTGCTGCACTCATAGTAAATCAATTTTTTAAGTTTTGACAATAGATAACGGTACTAGTTGTTTATGCTACTGTCTTTTGTTAAGATATTTTGGTGTAATAGCAATGTGCAGCATGAATATTAATGTTATTAGAAAGCTTACAAGTATAGAAAATGGTGGATAAATATTAAATAATGGGAGGAACATAAAAGAAAAACACTAAGAGATGCTTGTAAGGCCTATATTAATACAAAAGGAAAACACTTTTGCCAAATAAAGTCTTTAGAAAAGGTGAGTAGAATATGATGTATAGCGCCTAATAATTTAACATATATCTCAAACACTTGTGGAGATAGCAAATCCTCCTCCCTTAACTATAAAATTTTATTGATTCCTTAAATGAATTTACTTAGAATAAATAAAAGTACAATATTACCGTTTGTATCCTCCTGAAGAAGAGATTCTTTATCTGAAATTTCACCAGTTTCGGAAGAAACATCACTTTCATAATCTGTCTTTTCCAATTTGAGACCAAAGTATTTTTTAGTCACGGGACAAAGATCAGAATCAGAATCAGATCCAGCATCCTCATCAGCAGCTTGATATGCAAATGCTTTAGGTCCAAAATTTTCTTTACCCTCCTCTAGAAAATAAATGATAAATCACATACATTTTAAATTTATATCAATAAAATAATAAAAGGTGCTTACAAATTCAGGAGGAAAGCACCTGTTTATTGTAAATGGGGCGAGCCAGGAGTAAGTAGGTGAGTAGGGGATTAAAAAATTTGGGTAAACCAAGGAATAGAGCTCATTGAGACTTGGATTTTGAATATGCTTGCATAGCTGGGAGATATTTTTAGTTTTTTTCAGTTTTGTAGTTGACACTGTTGGGGTCCCATATTTAAAATGACCACAAGCTCAATGGACCCTCCGTTGTTCAGCATAAATAAATTTAATAGCAGTTTTTTCCCCCACCATAAATTGTATACCTTATAGCTTTGTAAAAATATGCCGTAAACTATTAGCACCAAAAATATACTCATTGTTTCTGATTTAGTACTTCTCAGGCGATACCCAACTAACTTAAAAATCATTTAAGAACCTAAATGTCTAACTAGAACCCTGTTGAATATGAATTTCTGTAGGCCTTTCAATGCACTTTAGTTGAAGCTAAGACAATAATAACGAATGATATTACAAATGTGGAAAAAGGATAACCAAGAAAAAATAATTATTATTTTCCTCCTTAAATATTAGACAAGATAAACAAGATCCTCCTCAATACATTTAATGCCAATCAAGAGATTTTGAGAATTCAAAGAGACCATGTTTGTTACAAATTCTCAAATATGAATATGAAATAGAATGTCTCTCTGACGGTTCCTGTACTCAGTGAGACCTGGTTGAAGGAGATGACATTGCTGAAGTCTGGATGTTGAAAATTTGGCTTTTTTTTTTGGCAAGTCAAGATCTTAAATTAGATAATTCAGTTTGTCTTGATATAGTCTGTGTAGTAGTCTAGTACAAAATTTGGGTAATGGGAAGAACCATCTTTGACCGGGTTTTCTTTTTTAGAGCCTTCATGTTCACTCTCAGAATCCATCGATCATAATAAGGACAACATAAGGAAAGTGATTCTGACAATGACCATGACACTCTCAGAATCACTTTCCTTATGTTGTTATTTTTGGGCGAACTGGAACTGGTAAAATGGTGGAATGCAGAACAGGTCGAATGGCCGATGGAGGATTTGGGTAATCTACTTTTTTTCATCAATGAGAGACTTGCGACAGGGGGAGTCACAAAAAAATTGCAGTTAATTGAGGGATCAGTTGCCTCTCGCCAAACCATAGGTACTGCAAAGGGCATAGCTCTTTTCTTTCCTTTCAACCACTCTCTCAGAATGGAACAACCATGAGGTGCCCACAGCTTATCCGGATCATTTACATTTACGCCAAAATAATGATAAGTAGTTTTCACTAGTGGGATGAAATTCTGTTTCTGGGCACTAAATGACATTAAACTTGATTTTATGAAAAAATCAAATTCAATAAAATTTAATCGAACTCGAATTTGATTCCCGCCTGGGCAAAGAGGAATTTATTTAGTGACGAAAAATAAAATCCTTAGTCCCACCCTGGCTAGAAAAGGGTGGTAACCTGTCTCAATTAGCCATAGTTGCATAAAGTGGACTTTAATAAATAAATAAATGTCATTATTTTACAACATATGTTACAAAAATTGTTAACTGCATTCATACACTTACTTATTTTCTCATGAATATTGCCGAGATATTTGAATTTTTTAGTTTTCAGCCTTCAGTAAACCCCCATTCCTACTCTCTACAATAAGCTGTTATATCATGAACAGCTTTATTCGAAGCTAACATAACAAATATTGAACCCACACACACACTCACACAGATTGATTAAAAAATAATAAATCGCTTCTATGAATCAGTATGTATACTGATTAGTGTGTGCTTAGAAGAAAGCTACAATTGAAGCTACACAGAATGCAGCTCGTTCAGGCGCTTAACAATAATGATTACCAGCGGCACTTGGACTTTTGCAACCACATGAAGAAGAACAATGGAAAATTTCAGTTCACTTTTAATTTTTAGTGATAAAACAAGTTATCGTTTTATTGGTAATTGTGTGAATTTAAGAAATCCTTGTACAATTGTTCAGCATGAAGGAGATTTCCATAAGATAAACATTTTCTATGCGGTGTTCAGTGACATGATTTATGGCATATTTTCCTTTAGCAATACTTTTTAATAATCCTTTGAAAATATGCTCCAAGAAAATGTAAAATGTACTTTCATAAATGCTCTGTTGATGGATGAATTAGATCGTTAAATGAATTATCACTCCTATGGCAATTTTCATTTAAAGCTATTATCTTACTAACCATCCATATCCAGCCTTTCAGGTTTTTACTTCTAAGTACGTGTCTCACTGGTCAGTTTGGTACATTTACCCCCTAGTGGTGGGATTGCCTACACTGCAGTCCTTGGATCAGGTAACCTGGTTAGTAGGAATGAAACAGGCACCGTTAGAGTAACTGGGGCAGTGGCTGCATTTGTACCATTAAAGCTAATTTTTCCTCTCGTAAGCACCATGGAAGTTAAAAATATTAATCATAAAAGTATCGACCATAGAATTCGGATATCATGGTCTTGCAGGAAAGTGACAAAGCCTCCCCGATCGTCATCTTGCATTGAGATCAAGATGGGAACCTGGAACATGAGGATGCAGTGGCAAGTTGCTAAGTTAGAAGAGCTAAAAGAGCAGATGAAAAGGTATAGTACATATATATATATATATATATATATATATATATATATATATATATATATAAAGGTTTATGCACTACTTGGTGGCATGAGAAGGGGGAACTCTGTTTAGATGACTTCAAGGTGATCTGCATCAGAGATAATGTAAGTATGAATGGCATTGTTTTAATTTTAAATTTGTCTACCAGGCAAGCTATTGGCTGTGTAAACAATGTTAATTTGTTAATGGTGTGTAATGTTAATTTAGTTGTAATACAGGTGTATTTACATATGTCAGAATAATCAGATGAAGGAGGCGAACTCCCATATGATCAAATAGACGAATTATTAAATATGACCATCAAAAGACAATGTTGTAATTATGGGAGATTTTAATTCTGTAATAGGTGAAGGTCATATTGGTGATAAAACATCATATTGCACCTTGTTCTTATAGCTAGCTTATACTATTATGGATAGTTAACAGAAGAAAATTATTTTCTAACTGCTTTTTGCACTGAAACTTTGTCACCTTCAATAAGTTCTACAGCATTTTGATAAAGTGCTGCTTGATTCTGAATAACTCTAGCCAAATTTCTGATGACGCAATTCTACTAGGACCTATGGTAGAAAGTAGGATTTCAAAAGATTGGATATTTTCAAAATTCTTTCAGCAGCTGGCAAAGGAGCTAACCACCCTAGCAAAATAGTCACTAAAACTGTAAATTCCCTTTTGTTCTTCCACTGTTGCCTAAATTGTTCCAAAAATCAGGACTTTATTAAAATGCCGTGGGATGTATGGTCACCTTGTACTAGTAGCTCCAATAAGTCTAGAGCTAATACCAAATGTCTGGCTGAAGCCCAATTGTATCCATACTCCTGTCTTATGGGGAAAAAAACAGAATCATTAAGGGTAGCATTGACTACGTGAAATACCAGTCTAAAGAATTTTTAAGATAATTAAAAACTAAATTGGGGCTCAGGTTAGCCATGTGAGTTAAAGTGTTGCCTTTAATCTCACATGGTAATTGTAGAGTGGCGAGTTCGATTCTTGCCTGGGCAAAGGAAATTATTTACTGACGAAATTCATTAAATAACATCCTAAGTCTCACCCTGGCTAGAAAAGGGTGGTAACCTGTAGATAACCCGTCCCGATTAGCCTGAGTTGCAAAAAGTGGACGTTAATAAATAAATAAATACAAAATATACAAAGGCTAATCACCATAGTTAATAAATTCTAAGCTGCTTAGTTACTACAGGTAAATGGGTAGAAGGATAACAATAATAGTAGTATTTCTTCATTTTGCTATTATTACAATTACAATTTTATATGTTGGCATGCATGAAACAGAGAAATATTTTCAATGTTAATTTGAAAGAGAGAAGCACAGTGGCCCACTTTCCATATTTTTAGCATACTATATACGTGAAAATTTTCATAAATATTTATTTAGCTTTATATTTTATTAAGATTAAAGCTCTAAGTATTGCTGCACCTTGAGAAAAGAGAGGAAAACATATGAGAGATACAGGGAAGTGTCATTCTTATATTCTACATATTGCTGGTCACTCAGATCCACAGCTCAAAACACGCTATTTTCTGTGTTGCTGCATGTAATAACTTTAAATTAAGTGTAGTAACTGATTAGATAGGGAGCAGAACAGAGAGAAATTTAAGGATATAAAACGTTTTGTAAATTTATGGCTTGATCATGAAAACACATATTAATACAATTGTGCATTACATTTTAAGATATTGAACTCATGTTCAAAACACTAACAAGTCAATTTATTGGATGAAAAAAATGTGCATCAAATCAAAACAAAATGATTTCCATTGCAACCAGAATAAAGCAGAAAATGAGATAGATAAAGAATATTTTAATACTAAATAAAGCTGCCTTATAGTCCAGTTTTAGTATTCCAACAGTTATACTCTCCATGGGCATGATTGTTTTATTTTCTGACTGAAACATTGATTTAATACAACCTGTTTTTAAACAGCATTAAGTAACCGGCCATTGGCAGAAGATTCTTTTTAAAGTCAACAATTACTACTTTTATACTGTTACTATACAATTTAACTTGATTTTTCTGTTAAATTTTGAAGAGGAATCTCAGTTGACTTGTGCAAAAAACATGCATTAATGGAAGATTATTATGGCATATAAGCCAAGAGTTTTTATTTACTGACACTAGCAATAATCTTTGAAAGATATTATTTGAGTTTGAATGACCGGCCTAGCAACTTGGAACTAATTCACTCTACAATCACACCTGAACAATTAATTGGTTTACTCAATTTTATATTTTTTTCCAGTAAGTTTTTATCATACATACCATTTAAAAAAAATCAAATAAATATTAAAACTCATGATATAACCTATGGGAATTTTTGTGAAAAAGCATAACTTCTTGTACAGGAAATCCAGGTCAATATCAGAGCATAAGAACACTCACTGTATCGGGTACAAATGGCTAGTCATAAAAAATGAGAAGAACCTGCAACCAAATTCAAGAATGGACTTCTGGTTCATCGATTACAACAATAATCCAGCTCACCATGCGAACAGCGAATATTTGACCACTACAGAACTGAAATGTGTAAAATAATCTGTAGATTTTCACTGAGCAACTGTGTTAATTTATTTTGTGTGGATATCTTCTTATGAATTTGAACCAAATTAGCCTTATTTGAAAAAAGTGGGTGCTAATATTTACACTTATTATAGAGTCAGTTCAAGCAGCAATATAAAAAAAAATCTCGAACTGTGACTTTCTTTTCTGGACCAGCAACATGTAAAATGAGAAATTAGGTTAATGAAACAGTGGTCAAAAAGTTTTTTTATTGTAGAAATGGAAAGTGTATTATACTTACTAAACATATCACTGAGTAACTCTGATTATTCCAATATTGTTTATTTTTTAATTTTTATTAAGAAATAAATCATAATTCAGGTGTAAACTCCAATGAGGAAATGCATTCTGGGCCTTATGAAATATAATGCTTTAATTATGTCTAAAATTTATAAGTAAAGTGGCCCACTGTGAAACCTCTCATTAACTTCACTTGCCTGAAAACTGTCTGAAATGGACATCAACAGATTGAGGTATGATACTCTTAATTAAGAAATAAAATAAACATGGGTAAAATGAAAACATGAACATGAATATGGGGAGTACACACTTTTGCTAACTCAACCATTTTTTAATACTTGTCAAGAGAAAATGAAATTAAAATGAATAAACCTGGAAAGAACACATTTATGGAGTCCCCTAGTTTTAACAGATTTCTCTAAAGGGAAATAAACTATTGAATTATAATCATGACAAGATTTTTTCAGATGATTATGAGTATCATTGAAAAATATTTGTAACTAATCTTGTTTAGCAAGTTATTTCATACAATTGTTGTCCTAAATATTTTTCTATAAATCAAATATTAACAAAGTTATTTTTATTTTACACTACTAGTCATCAATGTTAAGTTTCAAGTAATGTTTATACAAGGTTTTTATTAAGGAAGAAATAAAGAATAGATCGTTAGACTATGTCACCCCTATTTGATATAATTTTTCTACATTAATGTTTATGGTTCAAACTGCTAAATGGAGAGTATATTGCCCTTCTGATATCTTCCTCCTGAACAAAGCTTTTTGCTTTAATGTGAGCTAAGTTTTACAATATACAAGTTAACCAAGGTCTAAAGTATATTAGCTATCATGAATGTCAACTAAAAAGAAGTATTAAACAACTGTTTTTGAAGGGCGGGTAACTGATATACAAAGCTTTTAAGGAGCTGTTTGTATGTGACCAAATAGAGCAGAGACCAACCAAGCATCATAGGTAAATTTCTATTTCTAAAAAAAAAAAAAACTCTAATTAAAAATCCTATGAGCAGGAGTTCGGGGGGGGGGGGGATTGACCGAAGGCATAAAACAAAATATACAAACAGTTCCACTGATACAACTAAAAATAATAGAGATGTTCTGAATTTTTGTTTTTCCTCCTTCTCAACCTCTCCTCCCCTGTCCAATTATGACCATTAACAAATGTTATCTTTAGTTTTAGGTAAATTGGTTAAATATTGTGTAGTGTATCAAACAAGTATAAGTTGAGGTCTCTAGAAAATGTAACATTTATTGATGACATCGCATCAAACATATTTGTGTGTTTCACTCTGTAAAGAGATAATTAACACAATATTTGACAATTAAGCTTGGAATAAGACTATTCATAATATATTGCCTTATTGTTGTAGGAGTTGGAGATTAATAAAGGCTGAAAAATAAAAAAACACAAATGCCAAGGTCAATAATCAAGTTAGGAAAATCAAATATCTACAACAAGATTGGTAATATAACATTTTTCATTCCATCTCATAATAATGGAGATATTTTGATTTTATTCCCTCTCAGGCCCAATTTCAGCCTTTAACAAATCTGATCTATAGTTTTCCAAAAACACTTAAATATCGAGTTTGATGATGAGCAGTCAAAAAAAATAATCAATAGTTGGAGTAATAAATCTGCCAAACATTATTTGGAAATATATCTTTCAATTAATTTATATAGAAGAGTTTTCCATATTTTAATTCAATCTTAATCGAAGAATAAATTTGGTAAAGTAGTCTGATAATTTATAATTAATATTTTTGTTCTAGTATACTGAAGGGCACATAAAATCATCACAGTAGGTGGTAAATGGTTGAACTATAAAGTGTGTACTGTATATTTTCAGTTGCAAAAATGACTGCCTAATTTTACCTCCTAAAGGACGTTCAGACTGAAGACGCATATTCTCAACAACCTTATCTCGCCCTATAACAACACTCGGCCCAATTATACATGAGCTCAACTGTGCACCATTCCTTATAATACATCCTTCACCAATTACACAATAATCTATCTTGCACCCTTTCTAAAAAAAATAAAAATAAATACTATAAAAATATGCATAAATATATATTGTTAAATACAAATATAAATTTGTCACAAAAAGAAAAAAAAAGTCTGCCATGCAGCAGGGGCTGTGTAACTAAGCAGATTTCCCCACGTGCCGGTATGGCATACCATTTATTCCACTCATCACAATGCAGATATTTTCAATTATCGAATCCCCACCTAAACCACTAGTACCCACCCGCTGGTTAGATTCCTGGTCCAATTTCATTTTTAATGAGTACGAACATTGAAGTGGAACTAAACGGCTAAATATTGAGTATGGTGAAGATCAAATAAACATTTTCGAGCGAAGAGTGAAACTTTTAATTGGTGATGTCATCATACAATGTATTCGCATGTATCTCACATAGGGAAAGTCCAATGAAGACAATATTTGGTATTTATGCCATAAATAAAGTTGTTCATTATATAGCAGGTTATTGTTAATATGGCGTAAGTAGAAGTAGAGTTTTTCTGAAGGCTGAAAACTAATAAATGCAAATATTTCAGTTAATAATTAAGATAGCGAAAAAACAAATACAACAACTTTTATAGAACATTAAATTTTCAATTAGATTGGTGCTATAAACTTTTTCCATCTGACGTATAATAAATGAGATATTTCAACTTTTTCAAATTCTTCCCTCTAAACCCCCCTCCCAGTGGTCCATTTCACCCGCTAACAAACTTTATCTTTGTTTTTACATAAAACATTTAAATATGGAGTTTGGTAATGATCAAACAAAAATAGCGACTGCATTTTTGTCTTTTCCTGGGAAGGATCAATGAACATTTGAGGAAATGTTTTTCGAAAATGAGTACAACCTCAGTAGCAGATTTCCCTAGAGGGAAATCTGCTAATACAGGCAAAGGTTCATGTCCATAACAGGGTCAAGAGAAAAACTTAGCTTGCAGGCTCATGACAACCTCGACAAAAGTACCAAACATTTGTCAGTATTTTTTTCATATTTTATCATGGTTGCAGAAAAAAAAAAAGTTATGAATTTTCAATTTATTCAGCCCTTACAGTTACCTGTTCTAAAAACAGTAAAACCATTCTCATTTTACAGAATGTTTAAAGTTTCAAATAATAGAACAATTTAACCAGTATAACAAATTGATAATCACTTTTTACAAACTTACATGACTCTAGAACTAGAACTATGATTTCTAAGAAAGTAATTAAAATGATTTGTAAAAACCATGAAACTGTTCTCTTAATTTTTGACATTATTCATGTTTCATAATTTTAAGAATAATTTAAAAAATAATAAATAAAGGAACAAGAAATGATTGATACTCTTGGTTACTTTAGTTTAGTAATAATATATTGAAGCTATACTATCATTAATACCTAGTAAAGTATCACAGGTAGATATTACTTCCCGCGGAATAAAAGGTTTATAGATACTGAGTTTCAAACCCCATCCACCAATAATAGTAATACTAATTAAGTTTCAGAATAATTAGCTAGTCATTTACCTCATTGGATGACCTGATTTGACTCAACAGAACAGAAGTCAAGTCCAAAGTTATTAAGAAGTTTGGGAAAATAATACTCAACTTTAATTGTGTAAAAAATATAAAGAAAATGAAAGCTTATGAGATGTCATGATTATACAAGAATTGTCTGCTTTAGTGTTATCTATATCCATATACATTTTTTGTAGAGTGTCATCTAATTAAATGTGAACATCTGTCAATGGATCGGTCATATCTGTACTCATTTTTAATTATCCCACTGAACTTGTCAACCTACTACATGACAGGAGAGTAACACAACAAATTCTAATCTCATGGTTCATTTTACAGAGGTCATTGATGCAGCGAGTATGTGCAATATCTAAGTGGTTTTAATAATTGTTAACCATTTAAATCACAACTTACACTTTCTATTGTGCTGTAATCTGTAACTCATCAATGTCATGATAAAATAATTATAATAATAAATTCATTAGAATTGTTAACAATAATTATTAGTATCTTATGATTCCAAAATTGTAGGAAGATATTTTCTTACCTCAATGGTCACTTTATTAAATAAATGTGAATTGAGAATAGTTGATTTTTCTGCTATCTTGCATTTCTTTCCTATTACAGAACTTTGGATATATGTATTTTCCCCTATATCACTTCCTCCGCCAATTACAACATCCTCAATGAGTGAGCAGCCCCTAAAAATATTATTATTATATAACAAAGGGTAAGCAAATTACATACATAATCGAAAGAGGATTCAAGATGGAAGGTCAGAGTTCCTAATATTTCAAAAATATACCATTTTTTTCATTTTGAAATTTAAATTAAAAACAAAGAGTCATAATGATATATCACAACAGTTCATGTCATGATCAAAATAATAGAATGTCCAAGAATGTTTCATTAGGGTACAACACTAGACTGAAGAGGTTGAAGAAGTGGAAGATTGGACTATAGCTTGTACCACCTATAACCCCTAATCAGCATGGCATCTTTATCTTTCCTGACATCTTCAAAATTAAATTAAAATACTTGCTCCTTGTAAAATGCTTCAAGACAGGCAATAAATATTTGATATTAACTTTCAAGTTAGCATAACCAAAAAATTAATGGGACTCTTGAGCAATTGAAAGATTTAATTACAATTTGTCAACCATTTAACAACATGAATTATCCAAAATACCATTGGAATATTACACTTCTGACATGTCATTGGATGTGAGATCTTCATGTTATTATCTTCAACAATGACTGAGATACAGAGGGTATGAAAACTTCGTTCATTTTTTGAATTAACAATACAAAAATATGTTATCAACAGGAGAACTCCACAAGAGCTCTCCATATATAAATTATATTATGATGGCCATTTCAACAATAAGCAGACAAATGATTTTAGGATAAACAAATGATCAAACAATCATAACGAATATATATTTGCTTGGTACAAAGATATAAGGAATGTAAAGGGGCAGAGAGAAGGACTAGATGACGAAATTATGAGTCCTGTGTAGAAAATATGCTATAATGCTACCTAAAAAAAAAAAAAAAAAAAAAAAAAAAAATCGCTCTATTTCATATAAATGAACAATCTTAAAAGTGGATTCTATCAGCATATATGAGGATTTTTACCTTATTATTATAATAAGCCTGAATTAAAAATTCGCTTTACTTAATTTCCTATTTGAGATGCGATAGTGAAATTATGAGCCTTGGGGAAAAAATGCTATATTGGTCTCTAAAAAAAAAAAGAACTCACTATGTTTGTTATCAATGTGCAATCTTAAAGTAGATTCCATCAGGACTTATATGGAGGTCTTTATCTTAATATTATAATAACCCTGAATTAAAAATTCACTATACTTAATTTCCTATTCGATTTTGCCAAACATGCAAGTGACAAAAGCTCTCTATGTCATTATTTGCAGAAAAATCAAACAGATTTGTTGTAGTTATAAACATATTTATGAATTATATTGTCCGTGATATGCTATTGTTATAGTTAAAAGGGATCATTAAGAACTCATTTTCATTTATTCTTCAAGACTAACTAATTCCATAGGTTTGCTGTAGTTAACTAGACATTTACTTAGGTAAAACATAAAAACATGATGGGAAATGTAAAAACATTATGTATAGTGAAGTCTTACAAACAAAAACCTACATTATTCAGTTTCAAAAGATTTCCTGAGCAAAACTGGGTACCTTAGCTAATTTATATATATAAAACAAAATATATTTTCAAATTTCTAGAATTAAATTAAACAATTAATTTCAATGACGAGATCAAATTAAAATATAAAGAACAAATTAACTGCACAATCAAAGTATAATTAGTACCAATTCTGAATAGGTGAAATGAACTGAGAATATTTTGTTACCTTAAATGACCCAATATATGAATGAAGATGATATAGGAAAGAGGGGTCACAAGTATGTAATAATAATTAAAATATTAAATAAAACTTACTGTGCAAGTGTGACATTATCTTGAACATAAATATTATTACGTTTATATGTGTAGCATTCATCAAAAAACATATCAGGAACAAGTGGATATGACCATCTATGTATGATGTCATGACTGCAAATAAAACAATTTAAAGTATAATTTGCAAATAAGTAAAATAAATAAAATTAATTATGATAAGAAGCAAGTTAAAAAAGAATCAAAAATGGATTTTTGGTCTAGTATGGCTGCCTGTTAAAGAGCAAGTAGAATAAAATACAAAAGCCTTTTTAATTTAAACATTTTTAATTGATATTTTTAAATCTTATTTTGTTTTTTAAGTGGTGGTGATAATAGTTTGAATAACTTTACAATACTGAATTCACTTGAACAAGCAAACGTTCAACTAATCCTTTATGCTCTAAAAAAGAAACAATAATTTAATTATTTTAAGTTGTACCTAATCGAATGGTAATTTTGCCATGATGTAACACTGGCTGCATACTCGGTTGGTGGTAAGATATAAGTATATACAGTACTTGCAAGGATTTCTTCATTCATTAAAAGACCCCTCACAAAATCATCTCTTGTTTGGAAATCAAAATTATCAGAAAAGAGAGGAGGGACAGACATCGAACAAATGCTGATCCTTGTGTCCAACAGATCACATCTTATATCTAATGTTTTATGATTTAATAACGTTTCCTGAAATTAATAATTGGGTATTAATAAATAATCTAGTGCTAGTTATGGGTATAAAAAAGTTAATAAACATCATTAAGGAAAACCATATATTTTTTTTAGTAAAGAAAAAAAGATTTAGCTAAATCTCTTAACTAGAAAAATAAAGAATTCCAAATAATTTTATTCAAATTTTTGTGTTTTCTACAACACACATGAAAATTCAATTGCACAAAAAATTTATAGACAAAATGAAAATTAAACATTGCTATAGTAAAATAACACCTCAATTCTATTTATTTTTTTTCAGCCTCTGTCAGTGGATTGCCTGAGTTGACTCAAAGTCGATCCAGACTTTGGTTGATATGTATTTTTATACAATAGGAACTTGGCAAGGAGAATATATATCAGAACATTCAGCGAAAATAGGGGTGTTTTAAATTTCACTTCCTGGAAGACATGAGGGCTATTGAAAGTCAATACTTTCTACTGAAATAACTTAATACATTTATTTATTATCATTATTAAATTTCCTACTGATTGAGAAAGAAAATACATTCAATATGAGATTTTATAGATATTTTGGAGTTTAAGATGTCCCATGTTATAATCTACAAAAACTTCTTCAGACTAACCATCTCAAATTAAATTGTTTTATAAAAAAACATAGAAGACAATAATTCAATCAATAGTATTGAGGAATTTGAAAAAGAAATAAATAAGTTATTAGCAGATTCCCCTCAAAGGAACTCTTGATAGGACTTTCGAATGAAAATCATAATGACTAAATAAATTAAAACATTATTTGGTATTTAAGCTTGGAATAAAGTGGTTTATGATATAACAGCTTAATGCTAATGTCATGAGTCGGAGTGGGGGTTTACTGAAGGCTGAAAACTAAAAAACTGCAAATATCTCAGTTAAGACTAAATATAGAGAATAAATGTATATACCAATATTTATAGTAAATGTTATTCGCAATAAGATTAGTTTTATACAAATTTTCAGTCCTTTCAATACTAAAGCTCATATTCATTAATGACTGAAATCAGACCTAAAATATCTGCTATTAGGATTGAAAAATGTAATAGAATCAATAGTGTTAAACATTTACAGTTCTACAATTGTTGTTTTATCTATTTTTTTCAACTTAAATATTAAGCGAGGTATTTGTATTTTTTGGGTTTCAGCTTACATTAAACCCTCTCTTGTACTCATTGGATTTAATTTTTGAGTAACTAAGTCATTGAACACCTCATATCCAGTTGTTTCAAATCCTGTTTACATAATCTTTAATTATGGGAGAAATAGAGAATAGGTGATGAGATGAGATCACAATTTCCTCATATCAAAAGTCTCTTTAGTTTACACAGCATCTGTGTGACAAACTTTTTCAGTTTACAGACTGATATTAGAAATAGACCAACATACTAACAACAGCCAGCATACTATATTGTACTAAATTGTATTAATTAAGTTACCAATTAGAGGAGTGTATTTCGCTATACCAACTATTATTACTTCCTTGTATGAAGTAAAGGAAGTCTTGTAATCACAAAACTTTTCGATATTCAGATTTTAACGGAATTATAAGTTTTTACCCTTCCTGAACCCATGCTGATTAGTTTTAGCATGACGTCTGTACATACCTCACATAACTCAAAAACAGCTAGCATTAAAATTTTATATTTGGGATTGATGTAACATCTAGTTACGCACCTTCCTATTTGATCAAAATTGATTAAGAGGGAGATTGAGGGGGGTAAATTTATGCTTTGTCTTGAATATTAACCGAAATATTTGCATTTTTTAGTTTTCAGCCTTCAGCAAACCCCCACTTCTACTCATGTTACATAAACAATACTCTGTTATGTAATAAACCACATTATTCGAAACTTAAATACCACAAATTGTTTTCATGAGACCTTTATTATATGAGATAAATGCAAATATGTAATCCTGACCCCCGCCTTCTCAAATTTGTGGACTAGTAAAATTTGATTGATTGAGATAAAAATTATTCTGATGCATTACAAATTACATTAATAGATATAGTAAATAGTTTTCAATAAAATTAATATGTTATATTCTGATATATTTCCGTAATTCTTTTTCTTTCCTGTGAGAAGTTGGCACACCTGTTTGTTTACGTTTCAGGTGCTTCCCGTCTGGAGGTTTCTTATTATCATTTGTTTTATTCACTTGTTGTTGACGGTACTATTGTGTTACCAGTACGTAGATTTATCTATTGTTAAATATCACGAGGGAAATATGCTTAGTTTATGCAGCCAATGGGTGACACACTTTTTTTAATATGATAGAAGTAGAAAAATATCATGTCATGTGGTGCACACATCAGATTTATTTTCTTAAATAGATAAAAGTCTTTTTCAACATTTATTTACTTATTTTCGTTTATTGAGTAATGTTGTCTGTTCATGTCTACTACTAATATGATTATGTTCATTATAAAACAAATAAATTAAATATGAATCTTACCACATCTATATTAATTTTGCTATTATTGTATGAACAACGCTGATGAAGAAGTAACTGATTAGTGGTTTTATTTATAGCTAAAAAGATCTCATCATCTTCGGTCCTCGATTTCTTTCCACATTCTTTATATATTAATGTCATAGCAATTCCTCTATCTGATTTATACATCTTTCTGTAAGAAGCAGGAATACAGACTAAAAATAAATCAAAAGCAAAGAAAGAAAATAAATGAGTTTATACTATGCACTTACTTGTGCCTTTCCAGTGCTGGGAGAAGTTTTAAATTTCCAATCAAATTTCCTGTAAGTAAAATAAAATCTCCCCTGATTAGAGCTTTAGCATCCAAATCTCTCATTGCATCTCCAAGTGACCTGCATCCATCAGATACCACAATATTTATAGACATTCTTCCCCAACATTTTCCTCTGAAAACATAAAATAGTTATTAGTTTCAAATGATAAAATAAGATTAAATTACGGAAGAAAAATTAACAATGATTTAATTTTTTTTTCCAATGACCTATCATTTGGGTTACATTTTTCATGTATGGTGAAGTTCTAGAGTTTTTGAAAGTCAGTTTAAATTAGATATACAATAAAATATCTCAAATAATATAATTCATATTTTATCCATTAAAGGGTGTAATTCAAAAAGGCACAATAACATTGAATAGGTTATGCTAACTTGCTTCCATATATAGCTTGGATAAAGGTATATATTCTATCTTTAAGAGATTGGATTCATTCAAACACTACAAATAATTGTAGAAATTTAATAATCCCCATCTAGAATAATATTCTTACCAATATATTTGTTTTTGTCTTAACCATGTTAGATCATTGAACCTAATAATGTGTTTTTAATATCGCACTCCGTTAAAAAATGTTGGTTGAATAAAGTAGATGTTTGCATGTGCGCCTATTTATGCCATAACTTTTCAATGAAGACAGCATATCCTTAACTCAGAGAAAAGGCTTTTCTTGAAATCAGATCTAAGATTAACCAGCAAAATAGTCTGAAGGGAGGTTAAGAGAGAGATGAAAACACAAAATAGGAATAGGAATAGGAATTCTCCGTAATTAGAGATACCTTCAATCAGGGTTGGGGATTTTATGTTACATAAAATATGTCATGTAGAATTTTTTTTTATTCTAGAAATGAAAGCTAAAATTAGCAGCAGCTAAAGATTAAAAAAAACATAATGTACAAGATATGGGGTTTTGAGGGGGACAGGCCACGTTTCATTAGACAAAGCTTATAATTTATAAAGACAGATGAATCATATCAGATCATCATATGCAACCAATCAGATTATTCAATATTTTGATAGCCTTTTAATGCCTATTGAAAGCTAAATAATGATGTACAAGATAATGATTAAAATAACACTGACTGAATATTTGTATAAATCTAGGATTAGTACTTACTTTATAAACTCTTTCAACTGATCCGCATGAGAGGTACAAAATAAAATAACTTCTTGAACATGAGCTGAAGATAAACATTGTAGAGTGTAATCCAGAAGAGGCCGATTTACAATAGGCAGGAGACACTGAAATAAATAGAATACAGTTAATCCATGATTTTGTAAAAAATTGCAGCATTAAAAAAAAAAAAATATTTTGTTTTCTATTTGTATGAGTTAGATTGAAATTATTATGGTTTAATTTGAAATTATTATGAGTTAGTTTAATAAATTATTATGCCTAACTTAATAATAATGGGGGCTCAGGTTGGCCGTGCGAGTTAAGGTGTTGGTTTTAGTCTTGTGTGTTAGATCTAGAGCGGCGGGTTCAACATCAAGGTGTAGGTCTTATAGCTTGGAGACATAGTTTCGATTTTTGAAGAGCCTGGGAATTTATGCAGTGACAGAATTACACATAATCCTTCCTGTTCTCAAAGGTAGTTTCTGTTTTATTGACTGTATTCAATCTGTGTTGTTGGTTTTTTCAGGAAACACTGTTATGGCATTTTTTTATCACATGTTTTACTTTCTGAAGGCAATTGTCATACATTTTCGAAGAACTACTAACATTAGAATAAGCACTGATTGCTGAAAGTTCTTCATACTTCTCCTCCTAGGCATTGCTGTCTATCACTAATCTCTTTCCTGACAGTGATTCACTTCTTTCCATCTGGTATGTAAAGAGTTCATTTGGTCCATCTGAAATTTCTTTCTCTTTGCAGAACATGTTGTATGTTGAGTTAATTCTCATACACTGTATCACATCATACATGAATGAAGTTCTTCAAAGTGAAGGCGGGATATCACAGCAAGTATATAAGCAAATAAAATTTGTATTATTTTTTAACTGTTTTCAACTACCTACAAAATCAGGATAAATAAAAAGGTTGTGATCTACTAGTGTTTTATTTTATGCAAAGGCAATTTCAGATTCAACGCTCCATCATCATAGCCTGATTAGAGAAGTTTAGCCGAGACCAAAACCGCTGGGCAACTCCAGCCTACACTTCCAAATTTTCTCTAGTTTACACTTCTCTAATCAGACACTGATAATGGAGCACTGGACTTTGCATTAGTTAAAACACTAGTAGAGGCTTTTTTATTGATCATGATCAATTGATACCTCCACCCTCTAGCATTTCAGGAGAAATACCCACAAACAATTTCTATTTATAATTGGAGGAGAAGTAAAATAGAAATTATATTTTTAACAAAACTGCAAACTGCTAATTTAAATAGAATTAAAATACTCAACCACAATCAAAATTTGTCTCAAACCAACCAGTAAAATAATATAGAGAATAATTACTGACAAGAAATGAACTTAAATACAAATTATTTTAAACTTACTGGCACAGGACAAGCTGGTGAAAGATCATCACAGTATGAATCTGCTATTATAACAGCTTGTACAACATCTTCCTTCTTAACACTATCTATAATAGAAGTACCGGTCTTCTTTTGCATTATTAAATATTAATAAACTAATACCTTATTACGGCAATATTAATAATAATATACTATGTGTATGTACAATTATTGCTTAACAACCCACATTACGTTCTGGCATAGTAAGAAGGTAACTGTACTAAACAACTGGTTATAATTTTTACAATGAGGATGGAAGTGGAAATATGAAAAATAGAGTTGAGTATAAAGGTCAAACCAGGTAAAATTGGGTTCGATTTTTTTTTTCATTTTAGTGCACTCGTTTTTGAACTTTTCGGTTCTCATCAGCAACATGCAGGCTTACAGGCCGGAATCGTTCTTACTCTTTCGATAGTACGTTTTATAGAAAACAAAATGCCTGCTGATTCGCTTGCCACCTTTGGTATGAAACTTTCCCGTTTCGGGGATTAAAACGTGCTCAGTCAAAAAGATTAAATTTTACCAGATTTCCCTCAAGGGAAATCAGCTATTGAGGTTGTACTCATGACGGAATTTTCGAAATTTTTCTTCAAATGTCCATCGATCCTACCTAGTAGATGACGAAAATGAGGTCCGTTCAAAACTGTATGTGTATATATATATATATATATATATATATATATATATATATATATATATATATATATATATATATTTGTCTGTTACCGCTCTAGCGGTTGCAATTATTGTTTAATCGTTTGCAAACTCGATATTTAGTCGTTTTATGTAAAAAGAAAGATCAAGTCTGTTAACGGCTGAAATCGGACCAGGGGTTTAGAGGGAAGGATTTTTCGAAAATTCAAAATATCTCCGTTACAATAATTCCGATCGAAAAATTGTATAAAATCAATCTTATTGCAAATTAAATTTGCTATATAATATTTGCATTTGTATTCTGCGTGTGGTCGGCAGGAGTCGGCTATGTTCGGATTTTCTGCCGAGAGCTCTGGCGGCCGTTTCTGTAACTATTCGTCCCTCGTGAATAGGTATAGAGGTTTCTTACTACTACAGTTGTTATTAGGCAGATTTTTCTATTGTAAAACTTCACGTGGGAAATCTGCTTAGTTTACGCAGCCCCTGCGTGACGGACTTTTTGAAATATGACGAGTTTGATTTTGATTTAATTTTGTTCTTCCGATATCTCCAGCTATGGCATGGGAGTTGTGCCTCAACACTTGCCAATGCTCATACACATTTCAGAAATGAAATAGTCAAGTGTGAGAAAACTTTGCTTTCATAAATTTTTTTTTTTTATTAACGTCCACTCTGTGCTACTATGGCTAATTCAGAAAAGCTATCTACTTGTTACCACCCTTATCTAGGCAGAATGAGACTAAGGATATTATTTAATGAGTTCGTCACTAATTTAATTACTATCCTAGGTGGGGACCAAGCTCGCCACTGTATGTTTACCATTTGAGATTAAGAGTAACAACTCAACTGAATGGCTCATGGCCACCCTCCCTTAAAAAAGAGTTCCCGGCTCAGGAAAAGGGAAACTGTCTACTCCTCCCTAGGTTTGATAGTCCTATCCACACCGACCAAGGCAAAGGTATACTAGGGCCTCAGATTAAAAAATAAATAAAAAAAAAGCCCGTCACGCAGGGGCTGCGTAAACTAAGGACATTTCCCACGTGAAGTTTTAAAATAGATAAATTTCAGAATAGAGAGCCGAACAGTGACGGGAATGGCCGAACTAGCTCGACGGAAACTCACAACTAGACCCGAGGTTAGCCGATCTCATCTCTGGAGCTGAAAACTGAAAAATGCAAATATCTCGGTAAATATTCAAGATAGAGAATACGTGTATATAACAATATTTTTAGTAAATTTAATTTGCAATGAGATTGATTCTATACAATGTTTCAATCCGACAAATAGTAACGGAAATATTTCGAAACTCCTACCCTCTAAACCCCCTTTCCCATTGGTCCAATTTCAGCCATTAACGAACTTGATCTTTATTTTTACATAAAACGTTAAACCCTCCGTCGGGCGCAGCTGGTCTGAGGGGCCAGGAAAACATATTTTTTGATGCCCCACAGCATCCAGTCTCCCCTGTGAGCCGCCATTCCCAGTAGTTTCCTGATTCGTGTTCATGCTTAGAATCCCCTACTATAGTCTATTGCCATCCTTCATCCAGCCCGTCTGATCCCTAGGTGGCTTGTGAGGCCGACTGCGCCCAATTGCTCCTTAATTTTAAAGATGATTTTTTTTCAAGATATATCTATTGCAATCGTTACTTTTACTAAGATTTATGCTATTTTGTACAGAAGTTCGTCGATATCTAGAGAAATAAGTGCAATTCTAACTCTGGTCTCTCAGGCCGAGTGCGCCTGATCAATTTTACTTTTTTTAGTTTAAGCTTCATTCTATTCTAATAAAGTCATTATTTTACGTTCTAAATAGTATATTTGTTTTCCTTAGATCCTAGCGAAGGCTGTCCTACCAGCGTTTTAAATTAAAAGTCCGTCACGCAGGGGCTGCGTAAACTAAGCAGATTTCCCACGTGAAGTTTTACAATAGAGAAATCTGCCTAATAACAACTGTAGTAGTAAGAAACCTCTAAACCTAAAACATTATTTAGGGCGTAATAACCCAGAAGTTTCTAGCCCCAAAAAACAGTTAACCTAACCTCTAAACCTATTCACAAGGGACGAGTAGTTATGGAAACGGCCGCCAGAGCTCTCGGCGGAAAGTCCGAACATAGCCTACTGGTGATCACACGCAGATTACAAATGCAAATATCTCGGTTAATATTCAAGATAGAGAATAAATGCATATAACAATATTTATAGTAAATTTAATTTGCAATAAGATTGGTTCTATACAATTGTTCGATCCGATGCATAATAACGGAGATATTTCGAATTTTTGAAAATCCCCCCTCTAAACCCCCCCTCCCACTGGTCCGATTTCAGCTGTTAACGAACTTGATCTTCCTTTTTACATAAAACGATTAAATACCGAGTTTGGTGACGATTAAACAAAAATTGCGACCGCTAGAGTGTTAACAGACAAATATATGTATATATATATATATATATATATAGTTTTGAACGGACCTCATTTTCGTCATCTCCTGGGTAGGATCGATGGACATTTGAAGAAATTTTTCGAAAATCGCGTCATGAGTACGACCTCAATAGCTGATTTCCCTTACGGGAAATCTGCTAATTAATTAGGTGGAAAGTGGGGAGTTAAAATATGTGGGTGGCCTCTCAGGCCGGTTGCGCCCGATTTTGTTTTGTCCAGAGGTGCGCCCGACGGAGGGTTAAATATCGAGTTTGGTAACGATCGAACGAAAATTGCGACCGCTAGAGCGTTTACAGACATATATATATATATATATATAATTTTGAACGTACTTTATTTTCGTCATCTCATGGGTAGGATCGATGGACATTTGAAGAAAATATTTGAAAATTGCGTCATGAGTACGATCCTTAAGGGAAATTCGCTAAAATGGCTCATGGCTAACCTGAGGACCTTGTTGTATAAATACGTACAAACTCTAATTTGTGCATGCGAATAACGGGCCTCATTTGGAGAAAGTCCATTCAGGGCCTGCCTAAACTAAGCAGTTAAATATAAAATAGCCCACGTTGACTATATTCATATACTAAACTCATTACAGTTCTTTCCAGGTATATCTTATAACAGTTATAAATTCTATTTTGTGATCGAAGGTCGTAAGTCAACATTTTTAATATTTATAGGACTAATTTACGTTTCAGGAACGAAAAATGTATTCAAAAACACAACTTTGTAGACATTGATTTACTTCGAAATCCTATCTGCAATTTGAGAGGATAATAAATTATCTATACACGTTGTAAATTATTATTATTTATACTCTATAAATTATCTATACTGACATTGCTGATTACTTAATTCTTTAGTGTGGATTGAACTTATTGCAATTGGGGCAGAGAATGGACAGTGTTAAATATTTGAAGAATCTAATCTCATGTTCATTACTGAACGACGTAAGCCTGGTTAAGATCCCTTGTGTTTGTAATTATTTTTTAAGTTGAAATGTGTTCGGAGATGCCTTTTTTACGCTTAAAATAGACTTTTTCTATTAATACTGTTAACTTATACTGTGTAATTATAGTGGTTGTTAACAGTGAGAGTTAACTAAAGTAACCAACAAAAAAATGTGGAGCATTATTAAACATTACCGTGCATTAACAAAACAAGCCGGAATTCATAAAGAAATACGGCGTTTGTTTTTGTCAGATTCGTTTCTATGTGAAGAAGCATGGTCTAAAAGATTGAAGTCTCCAATCTTACAGAAGGTATCATTAGATGATCTTTTTTATCAACTTGATAACAAGTTTGATCAGACTGGCAAGGCAAGTGCAATAGATATTGATATTTTTGTTAATGCTGTGAACAGCGAAAGTCATATCGATGAAATGGAAGATCTTGTTCATCGATTTAGATTGTCCAGTGAAGCTGCTCGCATCTTTGATTCAACTCATCATGCATTTATTAGAAATTATTTGCAACATGGAGATGTTAAGGAGTTAATGAGGATTCTTAATGACAGGTTGAACTATGGAATATTTCCTGATAATTATTGTTCACTTCTTTTAATGAATAAATTCATTAAAATTAAAGATTTTACAAATGCGTCTAAAATTGCAGTTCTTCAGATGTTACAAGAAGAATTTGACAACAAGCTTATAAATTATTTATCACTGTTTAGCTGTCATAGTTATTTGCTCAATCCTTCCGAATGGGAGGAACAGATTGAAAAAGAAACAGAGAACGACGATGAAGAAGTTAGGGTAAGAGTTAAATATCTAAGGAATCCATTTTTTGACGATCACTTTGACTTGAAGGAACCAGATCATTTAATTGGGAAAACATTTTCTATGATTAGTGATAATATTAACGATCCATTTAAGGCAAGCTATAAGTTGCTTGGTCTTATTTTACACAATAAATTGAAGGAAGCTGAAGACTACCTTTCACATTGTATAAAACATGATGTGCCAATTTACCTGGCAGTAATTGTATTATCAGAGAAATGTTTGGATAAAGTTGTTCCTTCAAATGAAAATTCTGAATCTGACAGTGTCAACAATTTGATAAATGGACTGAAACTGTTGAAAGAAAAACCATACTGTCTTACGGATGACCTGTTAAATGTCCTAGAAGGGAAAATAAAAAGTTTGGTGTCTGAAATAGAAAAACCATTTATAAATGATCAAATCCAGGTAAGATTGAGTATTATTTTATTTATTTATTAAAAGCAGATTATTTTCTTGAGGAAATACTCTGTAGCTATGTCATAACTTCTGCATTATAAAAAATAGAAATGTCCGATCCACTGGAATTGGATTTCTAAGTGTATTAATTGTGCTGTATGAACTCATACTCCCCTTGTGAAAACTTGTACAGAACAGCACTTATTACAGAAAAGTCCATATAAACTAAGCAGATTTTTCACATGCTGGTATGACACACTACTTACCTACTGAAGACTGGAAACAAGAATATACTAATAACTCTCTGAATATATGAGTTACAACTTAATGTATAAAGCAACAATTGTAGAATATCAATATTTTAACAAGATTGTAACACACTATTTTATAGAACTGATATTTGATCAAAAACCTTGAAAATGGCCTTTATTTTTACTATTTTAATTATTTTTGTATATGAAAGATCAGCCTGGACCTGAACTTGGGCACTAGCTATCTAGGCTAGTGCTCAACTATCTATGCCACAGACAAGTGATAACTAACTTCCTCAATTCTAATTATGTATGCCAACCTCCTCAGCTCAGTGCCGAGAGGTTGGCTTACAAGAGAGGAATTTGTTTGTTAATAAGTAACCAGTTTTTACCTGGTCACTGGATTCTTAGGGATGCACTAACATTTATGAATGATTCCCCCCCCCCCCATTATTCGGATTTAATCTCATTAATAGTTTTATAGTAAACTAGCTAAGGTACCCGGCTTCGCTCGGTAAATCATTAGAGGCTGAATGATGATGGTATTTTTTTTGGCAAGACTTCAATGTGTACAACTACACTTCCCATAAGGGCCAGGTAGGGGACTTATAGAATAGAAATGTTAGTTTTGAAGAATAAATGAAAATAAGTTCCAAATCAACATCTCACCACTGTTTGATACACCTTGAAAAATTCAAATCATAATCATGGATAGTATTTATTATAATTAAATATCTTCTATAATGTACATATTTCATAACAATATGAGTATAAAAAAATCAATGTACAGACTGTTTTATGTTCTTTTCTTTCTGACTTCTTTCATTTTATTTATTTTTCTTATTTATAAATATACATAATAACAGATCATTTGTTTTCAGACTTATGAGGAATGGGAGGACCATCGTGAATCAGAATTAAGGAAAGAGCTTGAAGAATTACAAAGATTGGCCACATTGCAGGAAATACAGAATAAGAAAGATGAACTCAAGAGAAGAGAAGAAGAGTTATTCTTCTTTGAAAAAGAAAATGAACTGGAATTAGCAATAGACAATAAACGGGTTCCTTATCCTAAAAAATGGCTTGGAAAGAAGAAGAAGAAACGAGCAGTCCATGAAGAATATGTTCCTCCAGAAATAACAAAACACAAATCTCAATCATTATAAACTTGTAATTTTATGAATATATAGTGAATTTAGTTACTCTGTAAATTTTGTTTTTCCCCTTTTCCCTGGTTCTAAGGTACTTTGGTAATTAGAACCTCTAGTTTGCATGGGAGATGATTTTGTAGTTAATTATGAAGGTTTGTGTTGTTGATTTAAATTTCAGAACGTGATACTTTAAGAGGAGGGATGGGGTTATATACTTTGGGAAGTAGAGTATTTGTTAAAAGAGTGATTGTGACCATGGATGCTTAATTGTATTTCTTATGCATTTTCTGCTACTGAGGTCTGTTTCTTCCTGACCTGTGGCTACCCTGAGGGCAGGTATTAAAATTGTATAACTCTTAAATTTTGGAATCTTGAAGTATTTGGAATGTCAAAAGGTTTTCATACAATCTTTTTATTTTTTATTTATGTAGACTAGTTGGAGTACCTGTTGTTGGCAAGTTGCTTGAGGAGAAGTAGAAGGTAGCTATCAGAAGTCTGAATTCCACTTTGTCCTACTAAGACTATTTGGGACGTATTATCTATAGGATACTGCCCTTTTCTAGTCTGGGTGGGACTAAGTATTTTATTTAATGGGTTCGTCATTAAATAATAATACCCTATTGCGTAGGTGAGAATTGAACTCGCACAATTCTATATACAGTAAATGAGATTGAGACCAACACATTAAATCACACACATGGCTACCCTGAGCCCATTCAGGAGTTTATAAAAATCAAAAAGTTTTTAACCCGAAGCACAATTCATTCCATACAATTTTAGATACTAAGAATATTAAGGGGAAGATATTGTCAAATATACAGTTGGAACTCGAAGTAAAGCCCCACTCCAGCCTAGTGACTAAAATCATTCCCATAATGCAGATAAATAGAACAATAATTTAAAAAGATTGGTTCTTTAACATTTTTTGATAATACGCATTATAATAGAGACAGTTTCAATTTTCCAATTCCCCCTATTCCTTGTCCGATTTCAGCCCTTAACCTCTATGACAACATTAAACAACTTATTCGCTGGTTTCTCACACACTAAAAGTTCAATGAAAACAATATTCGGTATTTCACCAAATTGTAATTGATATAACAACTTTGTGTTAATATGACATGAGAAAGAGTGGGGGATTTACTGAAGACTGAAAACTTATAAAATAATAAAAAGTCTTTCACACAGAGGTTGCTTAAACTAAGCAGATTTCCCACGTACTCACATCTCGGAACATATTTGGTCTGAAAAACAGAAAGTACGAATTGCTCCCTTAATATTTGAATTACAAAAATATACATACAGAAACAATTGTAGAGCATCAGCAGTTTAACAAGATTGTTCTATAAAATATTTGGATTGACAGAGATATTTTAAATTTTCAAATCCCACTCTATAAACCCACTGGTCCGATTTAAGTCAATAACAAATATGATCTTTAGTGTTAACTGGAATGGTTAAATATTTGCTATAGATCAAATTAACATTTTCGAGACAAGAACGTAAAACCTTAATTGATGACTTATTGCACAACAAATTCGCAAATATCTCTCTTAAATAAAGGTCTCATGAAAACAATATTTGGTATTTAAGCTTAGAATAAAGAGGTTCATGTTAAAAGAGCATGTTGTTATTATGACATGAGTAGCAGTGGGGGTTTGCTGAAGACTGAAAACTAATAATTCCAAATATCTCGGTTAATATGCACTTTAGAGAATATACTTAAATAACAACATTTATAGAAAATTAAATTTTTTGATCCTACGTATAATAACGGAGATATTTCGAATTTTCGAAATTCTTCCCTTCCCTGTCCGATTTTGCCGTTACGAACTTGATCTTTAATTTTGTATGAAAAGTTTATATATCGAGTTTGATAACGATAAAACAAAAACTGCGGCCGCTAGAGCGGTAACAGACAAATAGATAATATTACAATTTTGAACGAACCTCATTTCCGTTATCTACAAGATAGGATCGATGGAAATTTTAGGAAATGTTTCGAAAATCGTCTCATGAGTACGACCCATTTAAGTGAAATATGCTAAAATACAAATATTTGGGCAGAGAAAAAATGTATATAATATTTATAATTCATTAAATCTATTTAAATTTTTTTTTTATTACGTTTCGGACTATGCTAAGAACAATGCCATCAAATAGTGCTTCCTATTATCCAAATTTTATGTTTTGACGGGAAATCATTATTATACCAATTAGTTTCCGGATAACAGCAACTTACAAATTTCATCATAAATTTGTCTAACTGCTTATATCTTGGGTAAATCAAATGAATGGCAGCACTTCTACTGTTCGTATTACTGGGCATTTGTGTTCTGATGAGATGATTTTGTGAATCTAATCTATATATTTCCACGGGAAACCACTTGTATTTCAACCCGTCTACAACGGCTAACGCGGCTAGTTTGCAATAAGAATGATTCTACACAACTTTACTATTCGGCATGTAATATGAATGTTTTCAAAATTCCCCTCTGTTACCCCCCTCCCGCTACCACTGGTCTGATTTCAGCCATTAACGAGCTTGATCTTTAGTTTTCAATAAAACGTTTAAATGCCGAGTTTCTTTACAGTCATTCAAAAATTGGGACCGCTAGAGCGTTAGCAGACACACACACACACACACACACACACACACACACACACACACACACACACACACACACACACACACACAAACAAACAAACAAACACACACACACAAATATATATATATATATATATATATATATATTTCTAATTTTGATCGTCATCTTCTAGGTAGGATCAAAGAACCTATATGAGTAAAACCTCAATCGCTGATTTCCCCTTAATGGAGGAAATCTGCTGAAATGTCAGCAGGAAATAATTGTTGTGAATGAGCTCGGTGAGCCTCCTCTCTTCTTGTTAGTTCAAGTATCATTCTACTTGAAGAGCCAAGGAGGGGATTTAAGTGTGGCTAAGAACGGGAGGTTTCTTGCTTTGAATAATTTATGGTATATTCTAATTTGGTCTTCCCCGAATATTTTTAATTAATAATTAAACAAGTTTGTAATTAATATATTTTTTTTTTCTTTTACTGGCATAGTCATCGACCGGGAGCAAGTTGTCACTCCGGCCAACACGAGCCACCCGATGGTCTGGCAAACCTGTTGTATAATTTTTGAGTGATTTAAGTAGTTGGAAAATCTGTTTCCCAGGTCAGTGAATGGAGTCACTCCTCAGGACCGTAAAACCAAGAAAGATCCTGTTATCGATAAGGTTCCTCTCTACGTGGAGATTCGAGTGGGATGTCTCTACTGCCGAGTAGGAGTCTAGGCTAAGATTTTCGAAACTTTTGTACAAAATCCATTGCTGATTTCCCTCAAGAGAAATTTGCTTGAAAACGTACCGAAATGTTAAAGGAGAAGTAAACAAAATTGACTCGTTGAATATCTAAAGATATAAAGAGTCAAATTGTTTGGGCAAAAACACATAGTCACGTGGGGACCAATAAGGGGCAAGGAAAAACCCAGTACTGCCATTTGCAGGCATTCAATGCAATTTCCTGGTGCTTACTGGTATATTCATAGACATAATCACATGAACATACATTTCAGAAGTTATTCTATTTCAATATGGTGAAGTGAAGAATTTAAAATGAGTGCTTAAGTCCCATTTGATTATTGTTGAAGTATTATAAAAATTACCGTTTGAAGAATTGGAATCATTTAAGGTCAGTGCTCAATGACCAAAAAAATCCAAGTCAGTTAGTGTTCTTACTTTATGAACTTGTAGGGCGTACTACCTTCTAGCCTCTGGAGCATTTCCATTTGCGAGACCAGACATGTACAACATCTATCTGTATTCTAAGCTTATGAAGGGCTGTATAAAGTAAAAACACTGACTGACTAGTTTTAAATTTGAGGTGAGAATTTAATAGGACCATGCAAAAATGTTTAGTGTCTTAATACATACTAGAGGTCTCCAAACTGGAATTAGTATCCTATCTAATAATAATAAGGTGTCTGCATCGAGAAACTCAGTGGGTTAATTTTAATAAACTAAATTGATTTAAGAAAAAAAATATTTATTTTAATAAATAATGTTATTTTTTATTACTTTATTATCAATGATATCACAGGACAAATTCGTATAAAACAACCAAGAATTATTAAAATGTTCAGTTTCAGTAGTGCGGAAATAAAATCTGTTTTTGCAATTTCGAATAGCGTTGAAGAATATTGTTGGAAATTGAAAACGAAACAGAAAGATTTGCAGCTTACTAAATGTAGGAGTATTTCTGAAGTTTGAGTGTTAAAATCTTATCTTCAGATAGTGGAGCAATAGAAGAAGAAAGTTTGCAGAGGAAGAAAATGTCCTTGCTAATTCTCATTAAACCCCCTTAGTTCTTCTTTTACAATGACATCCAATGATACTTGGAGCATCATATTAAGGAAACTTTATTGATTTTTCGAATAGTAAACTCAGATTTTCGATATTAAAATAATTTCTGGAGTTGATGGGTTGTTATATGGAAAAAAATAAATACAATATCTCCAAGACAAGTGAGAATCGGACCAGACCATATATGAACTTTTTTGTTGAAAACTTTGTCTAAAATCATCTTTCAAAGTTTGCGCACTAAAGTCTGTTTCCCTATTTATATAAATATGCGTTTTATTTACAATGAACGATCAAGTTCACTAAGAACAATAATTAGAAATATCTCTGTCATTATGGGTTGGATAGAATATAAGAAATCCTATTGCAAATTTAAGTTCATGCAAATGTTGTTCTATACACCTTTTTGCTAAATCTAACATTAACCGTAATTTTGTCAATTTTTACTTATCAGCCTTGAATTAACCCTACTTCTACTCTTTTTACAATACATTAGCGTTAAGTCAATAAATACACCACGAAGCGTCATATTTCAAGCTGAAATACGACTTATTGTTTTCATCGGACCAGGAGGAGTGAGGTATAGAAGTAACATAAAACCAAAAATTTCTAAATACCTTTCTTATTATGGGCCAAATAAAAAAAAAAAAAAAAAAAAAAAAAAAAATTGCATTACCAATTGTTTTAAAATGAACTTCTCCACAATTTTGTGCTATACATTTGTTCTGTAACTAGAATATTAACCGAGACGTTTGCATATTGGTAGCTTTCAACCTTCAGTAAGCCCCCACTTCTACTTATGCGTTTTCTCTTCGTGCACCTGGGCCACTAAACATCACATTTCGGTTTAAATTTCAAGTCTCGTTTACGTAGTTTTCTTATTACCGGGAAGATAGCGAATAGACTGTGCCAGCATGCCCAGCACGCGGATAGTTTTCGAGATCTCTGTGTGAAGGATTTTTAAATAAACACTATTTACAGAGATAGAGGTACGCCAGGAACCCCGTGTGGAGGGGATTACGAGTGTTTGCTCGAAAGAACAAACCCTAATAACAGAAAAACAGGAGTTGTAAGACTATCAGCGAGGATAGTTATTGGATGTCTACGAGTTAAAATTAATGAGTTCTTCATGACAGGAACTTTCCGTTGGTGTTTGCATGTTTTTCTTTTCACGTAACTTCTAACAGCTTTAGAATTGTTTCTATCCCATATAGAAAACACATCAAGGCTATCTATCGATATTCTGGACAAATCCACTACAACTCTACTAAATATTTTTCCAATTAATTTATCGCTCACTAATCTTTTTCTGATATATTGAACCACAGAGATAAATGTACTTCAAATTTCTCTTAATATACAAATATTCCTAATAGCTAATCCACTTATTTCAGCAGATTTCCCTTTAACGAAATCAGCTATTGAGGTCTTACTCATAACGCAATTTTCGAAATTTTTCTTCTAATGTCCATCGATCCTACCTAGGAGATCACGAAAATGAGGTCCGTTCAAAACTGAATATATATATATATTTGCCTGTTACCGCTCTAGCGGTCGCAATTATTGTTTCATCGTTACCAAACTCGATATTTAGTCCTTTTATGTAAAAAGAAAGATCAAGTTCGTTAACGGCTGAAATCAAACCAGGGGGAGGGGCGGTTTAGGATTTTCGAAAATTCGAAATATCTCCGTTATTATAAGTCGGATCGAAAAATTGAATAGAACCAATCTTATTTAAATTAAAATGTACTATAAATATTGTTATATACATTTATGCTTTGTCTTGAATATTAACGGATATATTTGCATTTTTCAGTTTTGAGCCTTCAAAAAACCCCCACTTCTACTCATGTTACATAAACAATACTCTGATATATAGTAAACCACATTATTCAAAGCTTAAATATTGTTTTCAAGAGACCTTTATTATACCTGATATATCCAAATAAGTTCTGGTGACCCCCCCCCCGTTTAAGTTTTTGGATTACTAAATTTGATTGATTGAGATAAAAATTATTCTGATTCATTATAAATTACAGTATAAGTTATAGTTATAATACGTTATTTCATATATATTTCAGTAATTGTTTTTCTTTCCTGTCGGAAGTTGGCAGAACTGTTTGTTTACATTTCAGACGCTTCCCTTCTGGAGGTTTCTTATTATCGTTTGTATTTATTTACTTAATATTTTCTGTGGTGTTGTGTACCAGTATGTATATTTATTTATTGTTAAACGTCACGCGGGAAATCTGCTTAGTTAACGCAGCCCCTGCGTGACGGACTTTTATTTTAAAAATATCAATCAGAAGAACAGATTTATATTATCTGCTCTTAGTTAAGTAAGAGCAATAAATTAAGTTTTGAACAAGAAGCGAAACTATGAACTTTCGCGTAATTACTTTGAGAAACTATTGGTACCCCTCCCCTCACCAACAAAGTTTATAGTGATTTCGTCCTGGTGAACCAAAAGTTGCACAAATTTACGAACTCATATTTAAACTATTTCAGAGAAAGTAAAAGTTTTCACTCAATCTATCAAAAGTACCCTGGTTACTTCATTACAAATGATCGTTTATGAAATAAATTTTAGTGTTTTATAATATAAATCTGGACAGGGGGACCAAAGCCAGCGCTAGGATCAACATTTTTTAAATATTACCAAAGAAAAGTACACATTTTTACAGATTACCCTTAAGGGAAATCATTTATTGAGATCATACTCAAGACGCAATTTTTGAAAAATTTCCACAATTGTCCATCGATCCCACCTAGGAGATGAAAATGAGGTCCGTTCAAAATGATCTCTCTCTCTCTCTCTCTCTCTCTCTCTCTCTCTCTCTCTATATATATATATATATATATATATATATATATATATATATATATATATATATATATATATATATATCTGTTACTGCTCTAACGGTCGCGTTTTATTTGATCGTTACCAAACTCGATATTTAAACGTTTTATGTAAAACTAAACATCAAGTTCGTTAAAGGCTGAAATCGGAGAAGTGGGAGTTTAGAGGGGGGAAATTTCGGTTAATATACATGATTTGCCATGTGATTGGTTCTATAAAATTTATCAATCAGACATATAGTAACGGAGATATTTCGAATTTGTGAAATTCCCCCTCTCTCGCCCACTAGTCCGATTTCACTCATTAACGAACTAGATCTTTCTTTTTACATAAAACGATTAAATATCAAGTTTGGTAACGAGCAAACAAAAATTGCAGATAAATGTGCGTATGATTTTGTGCGAACCTCATTTTCGTCATCTCCTGGGTAGAATCGATGGACATTTGAACACATTTTTCGAAAATAGCGTCATGAGTACGACCTTCATAGTAGGTTTCCCTTCAGGGAAGTCTGCTAAAAATAATTTTTGTTATTTATTAATATCATTAATTCAGACTAATCTGGACGGGTTATGTAAATGTTACCATCCTATTCGAACCAAAATGAGAATTTAATTTAATGAGTTTGTAACTTAATAAATTCCAATTACCCCCGCGGGATTCGAACACTCTGCACTAAGTTGAGGTGGCCAATTAAGACCAACAAATTAATTCACTTGGATAACCTGGGCCCCCACCGTATAAAATAATAAATTATGTCCAGACGTTTAACCAGTAAATAATTCTCCTACATCGATGGAAATCATTAGTACTAGGTGTTTTTCATAGGAAATCTTATGAAGGTTAACTTTCCACTAATTGGAGTTACTGTTGGTAATGTGTATAAGCCCAGGGATAAGAGATTCTGTGAATAGAACAGAATGAATAGAAAGTAATTGTTAATATGAAAAAGAACTTTGAGTGATACGTCCCTATACGGCAAATGATTTATCTAATAACAAGCAAAAATAATAATTTCTCTGGATATTCTCGATTTTTATATAGAGTACTTAATAGCTGTGTTACTCGTCGTTGGTGCGTGAAAAAAGAGAAATTTTATTTTCAAGATATTAAGATTGATTTAAAACTCATTAATTTCCTCATTTTCTTCATATACATATTCGTATCTAAAATGTCACATATTTTCAGTTACTTCACTGTCAAAAATTGATCCCCACCGAATATAATACCATTTTAGACAAACCATAGTGTTTAATTTGACTTAAAAAAAATGTATTTACCTATGTTTTTCTCTTTAAGTCTCCGTGTCTTTGTCATTTTGCATTCAGTAATTTAAAGATTTTTCCTATCAAATAACTGCGCTGGAGAAAGTAGTGCTTGTCTATTTTCGCGAGCAGCGCTATCGAAAGTGGAAAGTGGAAGATGATCCTTTCATAATGCAATCAATTTCTAGATGAATGATTTCTTTGATAATCACCATCAGGCCGCACTCTCTTTTAAACTGAAAATCCAACGAGGCTAAAAGGCATGAAGAAGTATGTAACAATGATCCAAAAATCCATCAATTCCTATCTACTTTGAAAAGAAACTAAGGGCTGCGTAAACTAAGGAAATTTCCCTTGTGCTAATGACACACTAGTGAACAAGGAAATATTAATAACTCGTTTATTAATTGAGTTAAGAGAAAATATAACACAAACAGCACTTGTAGAACATCAATAGCTTAACAAGACTTCTACTATAACATTTTTCGACCCGACTCGTAGTAGCGGGGATTATTTGAATTTTCAAATTCCCCTCTCTAACCCTTCTCCCCCCTCCCCTATACCAGGTCGGTTATCAGCCATTAACTAATATGATCTTCTGTGTTAGATGAAACAGTTAAATATCGACTAAGCTATAGATCAAATAAACATTTTCGAGGTAAGAATGTAAAATCTTAAATGATGACGTCATCACACAACGTATGTGCATGTACACCACATAGTAAAAGTTGAATGAAAAACAATATTTGGTATTTAAGTTTGGAATAAAGTGGTTCATGACATAACAGCTTATTGTTAATATAACATAAGTAGGAGTGGGGGTTACCTGAAGGCTTCGCAACCGAAAATCTCGGTTAATATTTAAGATAGATATAATATGTATATAACAATATTATAGGTATTTTAATTTGCAATAAGATTGTTGTTTATGTCGACTTATAATAACGGAGATAATTCAAATTTTCGAAATTACCCTCTATAAACCCCCACCCATCCCCCTGGTTCGATTTCTGTCATTAACCAACTCGATCTTCAGTTTTGCATGAAACGCTTATATATCCAGTTTGGGAACGATATGACAGATAACAGCGACCGCTTGAGTAGTAGGCAAGTAGGTGTATATATGTGTGTGTGTATATATATATATATATATATATATATATATATATATATGTGTGTGTGTGTGTGTTTTAGCAGCTATAATACCAGCAGAATATAATGCAAAAGAACTGGTGTCACTGCACAACACAAAAACAACGAGCTAACGGCAACGACATAACGAATATTACAATAGATAGATAGACTGCTCACATTGTCAACACTCGGCACTATTTGGACGAACCATGGACTGAAAGAATTATGACATCTCACATATTTACTGACGGAAGCAAAACTGACATTACACCTGGAGCAGCATTAATTGTTGAGACTACAAGTGCACATATTCTAAATTACAAATACAGGCTTGATGATAGATGCTCCAATAATCAAGCTGAGAAATATGCTGTAAATTTTAAGGTTTTTTAATTTTAATGTTAAGATAATGTGTAAACAAAATTTAATTTATTTAACTTTAATCATAAATTGTTGTTGTTGCAACATTGTATTGCTGGATGTTTGATAGATTATTGATTGTGTTTTTTATGCATTTCCTGTTAAGAAGGTTTTAGACTAAACTCCTAATTAGTTGTGCTTTATTTTTTCTGATGATGGGAATGTGGATTCCTGAAAGAGCAATGCGTTTTTAAAAGCTAATTGTGGGGAGCCAACTGTGTTCTGAATAACCTAATCCCCCCTCCCCACCCTCAGTCCTTAGTTAACATCCATTTCTGCTCCTAAGATATTCACTGAAAGCAACTCTTTCAATAAATATCTTGTGCCCTGCATAAATTTCAAGTCTTGTTTACATATGCTTATGTAATAAAGAATAGAATGTTGGGTGACGTCATTACCATAGTTTACTGCAAGTGGAAAATCTGCTTAGTTAAATAAATAATTTTCTTTATTAATAGCATTTTTATTATTAAACTATTATTATTTAGTTGTGTTCTATTCCCAATCCAAATCACTAGTTAGTTAATGAATCTGAAAAAGTGACTTCCGGAACTCCCTTGTTCCCCTTCGCTCACCCTTATCTCGAAATACAGATTTCATAAAATCGTCTTGTCTTAAGGCTGGACAATAAGCTTCATCGTCCTTTTATTTACGGGTTTATTAGTGCTCGAACTTCACTTACCTCATTTAGAGCTTCCTCGTACCATTTAATTAATTTATTGTACTATAATGTTTACAATTATTATATAAGAAATATTATAATGTAATGCTGAAATGTGTGTAGTATCCAATGGATGGAGCACACAACATGAAAATAAATTCCCACGTTAGAGGGATACTCTGCGTGGAAAACAGGTAGGTACCATTTAATTGAGAATTATTTATTTTAATGAGAGCCACAACAAAGGGGATGTGGTCTTCTAATCACAACTAGAAAAGGATCACAATGCTGTGAAGAAACGAATTTTTGAAGACTACCAATGCATAAAAAGACAATAATTATATTAAATTTGGATTAAAATGTGAAGATTGTGTGGAAACGTACAGTAATTGTGGAAGGAGGGGGTAAGGGTTTGTTACAAATTATATTTGGTGATAATCGTGATGTGCATTATAATTATAATGTAATTCCTAGCTAGAATGAGTCAATAGCTCACGTAATTGAGATGACATTTCTTCACAGAACTCGAAGTATGTATTATAATTAATCATTGTAGTTAATATACAGTTGTAATGTAATGCAAGTAATGTATAAGTACATTACGTATTATTAAAGCATGGGTGCATAAGGAAAATTGGAAATTGCGAAAATCCATTATAAATAGTGTCAATAGAAGGTAAGAAGAGTTTTGGCTGGAAACACAATAAAAATATATTAAAATGTCTTGGTTTAGAAAATGTTTAATAATTCTAAATAAACATGTCAATTATATGTTTTCAAAATGATTGTAAAAATTTGTATTTTTGGTGAAATGATTGACTGAATTGTAGAGGGGAATTTGGGAGTTCATTTCTACCCCTTCAAGACATCTTTCCAACCCTCACAACATGTAGGCCGTGAAGGAGCCAAGTGTATGATTCAAAACATCAACTCCACCTATAGACCTCAATGATTCATTAAATGCATCAGTGATTTGGGGGGGGGGGGAGGCAACAGTGTTGCCATTAGAATATTTAATATATTTCAATTTTTTTTTTCATTACAGTTATAACAAGTTCATGTAGAGTTGCGTATTCCTTTAAAACTAAACCTATCATGGTGGGGATAATCTAAACAGACCACAATTTTTGAAATGACACACACAAGCCGTCATTGGACCTTCTCTTTCTCCTTTATTATGAAACCTATGTAAGCAAGTCTTGAAAATCGAGTAGTACTAACAATTTACTGGGGCAGGACACGACAATAATACAAATAAATCTGTTAATATCCTAATATACAGAAAATACAATATATATATATATACGTATTAAAAATAAAATTAGTTATATAACATTTTTCAATCCGATATTTAATCTCAGTTTTTGCGGTCTCTCTCTCTCTCTCTCTCTCTCTCTCTCTCTCTATATATATATATATATATATATATTATATGTGTGTGTGTAAAGGTAGTTTGTTAGTAATGATCAGTCCATTGTTGATAGATTCAGATATCTCAAAATGTAGGTCTAATGAAAACGTTTTGAATGTAAACAACTTTTTTTTTACGCTCAAGTTAAAAAAAAAAAACTATTTTAGCCAAAATTAAAAATTAAATAAGAAAACAAGGCTAACTCAATTTTATAAAAAGTCCGTGTATAAAACTGTAAGTAAAAAGACAATTTAGTAACACTTATTAATTAATAAGGTTTTAAGTACCAACTTTAGACAATAAAAATGTTTAAATTTTTGGGCAATAGTTTTAAAAATTCTACTAATTATCACTTCTCTGAAGTAAATGTATTAGATAAAGAAAAAGTCAATAATGATAAATGTTTAAGAAAGTGTACAGATTATTAGGAAGAAAGAAAATAGAATGTAAATGTAGCTTAAATAGAATGTTTATTGCATAAATAAATAACAATATTTGGGTTCATTCTGATGTAGTTATTTTTTACTTATTACGTGACTGCTATATCTTGAAAAGTGTTTGGAATTAAATCGATTCTGCCTAGCTGTTTCCAGATTCATTCAGCAATTCTGCCCGTCAGTTAATCCGTGGCCTTCCGAACTGGATTGCATCTCCCCCCTATTTGTACTATGGGAATGAATGGAGTCATGCTATTATATTATACTTTATTGCTAATGACAGTATTTCACTTCGATATATGTTAGTTAAAAATATTCATTAATATTGATATTCTCGGGATAAAATGAAAGTAATAAATTGTGTTTAGAAAATATTTTGACTCCAACTTAGTTTGCCAACGTACATTCTGTGTGTATGTGTTTGTGCTTACAATCCGCATTTCAATTGTCAACTTGCGTTATTTTATACTTCACTACCACTAACAGGAGAGGTTTACTTTGTAAGGTAAACACATACATTCATCAACTAGCCGAGTAGCGCGTATTTGACAAGTATAAATAGAAATGGTTCCACGTGTAAAAATTGGATTAACCAAAGAAGCAATCATCCCGTTATTTTCTTCACATAACATAAATGTCCTGTAGCATGTACAATATAAGTAAATTCATTCAATTTTAATACTCTTGACGTAAAATGTGGCAATAGGACGAATTGAATTCATAGTGATTTCCCGTCTTAATATAGTAATTAAGCTTTGACTAATCCTTTTTGTATTCGTGAAATTGTCGTGATATTGTTTTACGCGTGAGGCGTGTAATCGCTACTGTAGGAATATTGACAAACTCATTATGGTTCATTAGGTAACAAAAAATTTGTTTCCCGTCAAAAAAAGACAGTTGCATCATCTAAGCATTCAACGAAATAATAAAATACAATTCCTTCAGGGATTATCCAGTTTGGGGTGAAGTCGGAAGTAATTAGCTCGCTGCGTTACCCGTCATAGTGGATTGAAATAGAATCGGTTTCCCGTGGAAATTTATTAAGGTTATTTCAAGTAAACCCTCATTCCAACGAAAAGTAGAAACCCATAATATAGCGCGTGGTGATAAAATTCACTCCCTAAATAAATATATATAATTTAAAATTTCACAATCTAATTGAGACATTTTTATGGAGCACTAATAAATTCCATTTATGACCGGAAGCCGGAAAACAGAAATACGAAATTCATACATTTAAGCAACATATCACTAGGTTTCACTGATCATGACAGAGTTCAATGCCTGACAGAATCCCTGCCGGAGGCATTTTACACCCTTATAGAACTTTTTCGGTGTATGAGTTAGGCGTAATCCGAGTTATTATTTTGGAGCATTTTTGCCACTCCCCGTTTTTTTCATAACAAAATCTTCAGGTTTCCTATCAAAACAAATGTTATTTTCAATATTATTCGTTGCTCCAATACGCCATGCGCCACTTTTTGATTTTTTAAATGTTAGTGCCTTATTTATATTTCATTTGGAACCTGTTACTACCTCTGGTCAACGGGTAAAAACAGGTAGTGTATAATACCTGGCTTAATTACTATATGCATTATCATGTGTTCAATATGAAGGTTATTAATTATCATATAGATCAATTTAATTGAATTATCTTGCGTACTTTCGATCCAGAATACTAATCACATGGGAGGAGTTATTCCATTAAAGGACACTCCGTAGAATTGTAGTATTCAAAAAATATGTGCACTAAACAAATGTGTGATAGAAGAAACTGGAGACATAATCGAAGGAATTCCATGGAACTTTGGTTGAATTTACAATGATTTATATAGGAATTTATTTAGTGACAAACTCACTAAATGAAGTCCCTAGTCTCATCCTGGCTAGAAAAGAATGGTAATATGTAGATAATCCTATTCAATTAACCTTAGTATTATCATAAAGTGGACATTTACGATTAATAACATTTGTGTAATAAATAAGAAGCATATATGTTTTATAAATTAAATAGTTGATAGTTTTTTGAAATTGTAACGGTAGCTCTAATGTAGAAAATGTGTCATCGGTGATCTGTGAAATAACTCATTCATGTGAAGAATTCCGTCAGTAGGAAAGAGAAACGGGTTTTCCAGTTGTATGCAATTTCCTCAGGCGAGAGGCACGGACTGATTGTTTGTTTACTTGTCCAGTATCAGCTGTGGCCGGAGTGAAGATCAGCCTTACCTTCACCCCATTGAGACGGGCGGGTGGAAGGGGATAGTGGGGGTTAGGAGTGAGGCAGGTTATACTCAGTCAGCGCATGGCTGGTGACCATGGTCGATATGCAGCTCCTGGACAACAGTCAGTCAGAGATGTGGGTCTTCTACCTGTTCGGCGGGCTCTTCGGCCTCGTGGCGGCACTTCAGCTCTCCGTAGACGTCAATTACTTTCTCAGGATGGGCCTCGTCTACTTCAGGGCCAAGTACTTCAGGAGGAGGGTACACATACTCGACTCAACCAAATTTACCGGTACGTTCCTATCTACTCAATTCCATTAGTATACAAAAATAATCTGCTGATAACGATAAGGAATGCTTGAAATGTATTTGTTAACTTTTTTTTAAAATGTAGTTCTTTTAGATATCAATTCATTCCCATAATAGCCGAAAATACATTATTACTTTGAGCTGTCAATATACTTATCTGTGGGAATGGTCAAGATCGAGGCCGGGACAATTTTATTATTTTCCACGATTACTTAGCAAATCGTCTTTCATATCTCAGTTACATTAACATTTTTATTAATTAGTAAGCATATTATGTATATAGTAGTATTGTTATGCACTCTGAATCCACATATTGTATTATTTAAATTAATCCTATATTGTATCGATCAAAGTTTATGAAACCTAATGGACATCACTTTAATATTTAATATGCAACTTCATATTTTCAATAAATACACAATTTTTTAATTGTCCATTTGTTGTATTTACTTTATAACTATGAAAAATACAATTTTTAAATACCATTTTTTTTGGTCGATTTCACACATGGGTGCTGATAGAAATAGGCTTTTTAATAATATTTTGTGACTAGGATTGCACACTAACTTTCATTTTCTTGTTCGAAGACAGGGCTTCAAGGTTGGGTTTATATCTACCCCAGGGCTTCCTCTACATCGTGAAGTGATTGAGTAGCAACTTGAATAAAATATTAGCTATCTTTGGTCTATAATGCTTCACCAATACGGTAGGGAACGGGTATAGCCCTCTAGCCTTGTGGCACACTCATAGGATATTGAGATATTTTATAATTCCACAATAATCTTTCAGGTGCTACTTGTTTACGTCCACTTTTAGCTAATAAGTCTAATTAGAGCGGGTTATCTAGAGGTTACCATCTTTTTCTAGCCAGAGTGGGCTAACGATTTTATTTAATAAGTATTCAATAATTAGGTAAGCAATTTAGTAATAATAATTTTGAGTAATAAATAACACACCCTTTTACACGTATAAATACTACAAAAATATAATTATTTCTTCAGAAAAGCCTCCTCTGAAAACGCCTTAGCTGAAATGTTACAACAAAATAAATCACTAAAGCTAAAAAAATAAAAATGTACTTTATTGACATCCACTTTAAGCTTTTAACTACCATTATCTTAGGATTTATGTGGTGAGTTACTTAACAAATTCCAACTGGATAATGGAACCTCCCACTCTAGGTTTACCAAGTGTACGACGACAGTCTTATCCCTGAGCTACTCTAAAAAAATGAATAAATAAGAAAGTTAAAAATTAAAAAGAGTCTAATAAATAAAAACTTCAATGCCTGTATTTATTAATATAAATAAAAAGATTTAAAAAAATGTATTTGTTAATTTATATTTTATAGATTTAAAATATAAATTAATAAAATATATATACAGTGATTAAGATAAAAATAAAACAAATGCTTTTAATATATATATATATATATATATATATATATATATATATATATATATTAATAAATACAGGCATTGAAGTTTTTATTTATTAGACTCTTTTTAATCTTCAACATCAACTGACTTTCCTTAAGGGATAACTGCTAAAAACCAAATGACAATGACAATGGAAGAATATTACATAAAACCATATATCTCTTTGCCGGATGCGGTTAACCCTATCATATCTGGGAGTTTAGTTGTACCGAATTTACAATAGTTTTAAACATTATTAGTAGACTTAAATCTCATCCGCTCGCATTCGATTCAGAACGTAATGAAAATGGCTACGTTCTAGGTGGATTGTAATCAAAAATATTTTGGTTGACTATTACTTTTAACTTATTCTTACTTTTGTCCTGGATACTATATATGCAATTTTTATTGTTAAATTGACTATTTTCTACCCTTTGTTGCTATGGATGTTTTTCGTTATAGTTGTTGTTTTTTTGTCAGCAGCCACTGATAATGAAGCTTGTTCTCGAAAAGTGCTCTCTGCATATTAAAGTACTTGTAAAGGACAAGGTTTTTTATTGATTCTGATTAATTGGTTCCTTCACCAGTCAGCATCTCTTGTGTAATCAAAATGTCTGCAACATATTAAACTGTAATCGAACGTCTGCATTCTAGATCGACACTTCTGCTTATCGGTTTGCTTTTGCCAGTAAATTATTTTTTTACCAAGATGTAACTAACCCAATTTAGTGATTTATTTCGTTGTCCCACTAATCTTACCGTGGTATGATATATAAATTGATATTAAAAGAGTATCATTTAAAAAGACTGCTGAGATCTGTTTTAAATAAATGTAGTCCATATTTACGTCTTAGTACGAAGTAAAGGAAGCATTATAATTGAGAATGTTTTTACACTTAAAAGAATAATTCCGTTTACTCAACTTTGTCCTAGGTTAGCACTGGAGCGAAAGCTCACGTTTGCGCACGCCTACCTGAAGAGATCCGAAAGATCGAAACGAAGTTCGAGTTGAGTAAACAGAATTATTCTTTTAAGTGTATTTCCAAACACTCTTCGGAAAATGGCGTGAGCCAAGATCATTTGACACAAGTTCTTGACAAAGTCTGTGACAACGTCTTTTGACAAAAGTCTCGACAAAATCTTTGAACAAATATCTTTGAGATTGTTTTTGTTTTTCAGATTTCTACAAAATTATTTATTTTGAGCCTCCCCGTATTCGTTTTGACCAGTTTCGTTGTGACGTCTATTGTAGTATATTGAAATTTCGTGTTTAGGACTATTGTAACATACAGTTGTGCACTAATCCTGTTGGTAGAAGTCGACTAATGAGGAGAATATGTTTAGAAAAGGGTGAAAAAAAAATATTTGACCCCATTTTGAGATGCATAAGCTCCTTTATTCCTTCTTAAAATATTCTTCTGAATTTAATTTCCATTAATGTTTGGAGATACGCAAGTTTTGTATAGGGGCCTTTTTTTTGTCTATCATTAAAAACTCCTATGAATTGTAGTCTGTGACAGTCATTGATCAGGTGCTTTGGAAGGTGGATCTTGTATCACTTAAATGATGAAGAAATGAAATGATTTTATTTAATTCAAGGAAGTATGGTGCAATCATCGAATTAAAAAAGCTCCCGTAACGCAGGAGCTGCGTAAATTAAGCAGATTTCCCACGTGCTGGTATAACACACTAGTGATCTCATCTCACTGCCAATTCTGACTGAAATCGAGAAAATACAAATAATTCACTTAATACAACAACTAGGATATAATAGTTTCTCAAGAATGGTTATATAGCATTCCACGAAGTGACTCCTTATAACGGAATTTTTTTAATCCCCCCCTCCCTCTAAATCACGTCTAATCCTGGTCCGATTTCAGACAATAACAAATATGATATTTAGTGTTGACTGAAACGGCTAAATATAGAGCATGGTATAAATGAACTAAATATTTACGAGTTAAGAACGTAAAATTATCAACAGTATAAGTTCAATGAAAACAATATTTAGTATTTACTTAGAATAATATGATTCACGATATAACAGCTTACTGTTAATACGAGATTAGTAAGAGGGGGGGGGGGTTACTGAAGGCTGAAAACTAAATAATTCAAATAACACGGTTAATATTCATGATAGAGAAAATATGTAAATAACAACACTTATAGTGATTACACTTGTAATAAGATTCTATAAAATTTTTCGATTCGACTTATAATAACGAATTTTCGAATTTCCTTACCTCTAACCCCCCCCCCCTCCAGTTAGATTTCATCCATTAACGAACTTGATCTTTAGTTTTACATAAAACTACATATCGAGTTTGGTAACGATTAAACGAAAACTGGGACCGCTTGAGGTAACAGACAAATATATATATATATATATATATATATATATATACATACATATACATATACATCTATGTTTATATATATATAAATACGTATGTGTATATATAATTTTGAACGGATCTAATTTTCGTCGTCTACTCGGTAGGATCGATGGAAATTTGAGGAAATTTTTCGAAAAGGACCTTATGAGAACAACCTCAATAGCTGATTTTCTTTAAGGGAAATCTGATAAAAATAAAATAAAGTATGTTAATAGAATACAAAGTTACATAAATGTAAAATTGCATTTGAGATTCTTAACACTCCAACTTTAAGGGTATTTACCAACAATGTTTCTGTAGAGTATGTAGCAACATTTAATCATTCCGTAAGTGCATGATCCTACGACACGGTTGGTATACGAAAATCAGTAGTATCTTTAGAGTTATATTAATGCAGGCTGAGCGTGCTCATATAGGAGGCACTGTCCAGCTGGTTGAGGTAGGTTTGACGAGGCACTACCTCCTTTAAGGCACTCACTGCTACATGGACCCCTAGGGGCGTGCTATTGCTAGAGGCTTCTCTCATACCCAGTTCGATAGCTACCATGCATCGGTTTCTTGCTGGGCATCTGACATAGCAATCCTTGATTGCACAGGGCCAGTCCTTTGCTTAGCTTAGCTGTCTATTAAGGCGTTGGCTTTAATGCACTTAGTAAATACAACCCACCCTGTATCACCAGCTACCGGGTCACCTACTCTTATCGAGTTTCATTTCACCCTTTCAACATTACCACCTCCCTTATAATGGAACGTAGTTCAGCAGGAGGGGAACTATCTCTTCTCACCCCCGCTAGGTCACACTACCTTATTACCAAACTTCTTGAAAGCTGGGTCTCAGATAAAAAAAAAAAAAAATAAAAAAAAACTTAGTAAACCTAGCGTCGTGGGATCCATTGTTACATGGGGAATATGAAGTTAATAGCTATAAAAAAATCCTTAGTCCCACTCTGGCCAAAAGAAGCCAGGACATAAATTGCAATGGATAATTATTTACATACTTACTAATGCTTTAATGCGTTGTTTTAGCAGATTTCCTTTAAGGGAAATCAGCTATTCAGGTCGTACTCATGATGCGATTTTCGAAATATTTCTTCAAATGTCCATCGATCCTACCCAGGAGATTACGAAAATGATGTCGGTGGTTGTTGACCAGGCTACACTGCTCGAATCAGCAGGCACTTATGATGGAGCGCTGACAATGAAAGTGCACTTTGTATAAAATTTAAACAACACTAGAGGACAAGGCCTTCTTATTGATCCTGATCAATTGGTTCCTCTACTATCCAGCATATTCCAGAGATTTTAAATATATATATAAAACAGCGTTAACAGATATATATATATATATATGTTAACGCTCTAGGTGTCACAAGTTTTGTTTGATCGTTACCAAACTCAATATTTAAACGTTATATGTAAAACTGAAGGTCAAGTTCCTTAATGGCTGATACCAATTCTATTGAAAATGTAATGTCAACATTTATTGTTACATATGTTTTTTTTTTTTTCATTCCCTTGATTATTAACCGAAATATTTGCACTTTTTTAGTTTTCAGCCTTCAGTAAACCCCCACTTCTACTCATGTTATATTAAAAGTAAGCTATTAAATTATGAAATACATTATTTGAAGCCTAATTACCAAATATTGCTCTCGTTGAACTTTTACGTTTTGAGGTAAACGCAAATACGCGCGTGAGAAATCTGCTTACTTAACGCAGCCCCTGCGTAAAGGATTTATACTTCCTTGTATGAAGTAAAGGCAGTACAATTGAATCGCGGAAACTTTCGATTTTCAGATTTCAACAGAATTATTCGTTCTGACCCTCCCAGAACCTTTTTTAACTTGTTTAGGCGTGATGTCTCTACGTACGAATCTCTCATAACACCAATCGTCTAGTCATATTCAAAATTGTTGTAACGTCTAGTTGTAGGTCTCGTGTTTTGATCGAAACCGACTAAAGGGCACGGGAAGGAGATTATTTACAAAAAGAATAATTAAAAACTTCTCTGTACGTATTAGGAATCCCATAAAAATTGTATATGGCCTACTTTGTGAATCATGAAATCCTTGTTGTAAGCATCAAGCAACGGTAACAAAGAGACTTTTAAAGAGTGAAATTTCTTTAAAATGAGACCAGTAACAAAACATAATGTCTTGACAAAGGATTCATCAGTAGCCGTGTTTAATGGTAGCAACAAAAAAAGGCCTACAAATTTATTTACAAAGGGAATGTCAGGAAAACCTGCAAGAGTTTGGAATACAGCCAGAAAAGTAGTCAAGCACTAAAAAACAAAACAAACGTAGTGCCAACTTTTTTAACGCACTAAATTTCCTATAATGATATCAGATTCCTGCATATCCAAGTATTATGAAATTAAAAACTGGTCCATGTTATAAATGATGTTCAGTTTGGACGATTGAAAGAATTTCTCAAAAGTAATATATGTTGTCCGAAACATTATGTGAAAGTCCTTAAAGATGAAGACACTTAGACTATGAATGATTTGATGATGTTTGATGGGTTCGAGATACTTTATTTTTGGAAGTGACGTGGAACCAAATTACAGCTTTCTTTTGCGGAATTTCGATTGCGCATGACAGATATTTCGAGAGGAAGTTGTAAAAGAGGTAATCTACTGTTTAATGAAGCGTCCAATACTTCCGGTACCTTTGTCTCCTGCAGCTTCTTCTGCTCCCTTATTATTCGGTTCATTGGACGGTCTTTCTTGGAGTCAATCTTCCAAAAAAAGAGCTCTGCGTAATAAAACGCTGAATAATTACCTCTTTGTAATGTATTATCCAACTCTGCGACGGAGAAGATTTCTCATTTCATTTTATTAGGTCACTTCAATATAGAATTACAATCTCTTGGTCTACGAGGGGCTTAATTTTCTTCAGCTTTCTGCCTCGAAAAGAGGGGGTAATTTATATTACATACGACTGATCATTACGTTTTTCATTAACTACAGTTGTAACGGGATTACTTGTCTTTTTTCAGCCTTGTGCTTCCACTGCTAAATCCGTGTTTTTCTCAATAAGCTAATATATAATGAAATGGCCAGCCATAATTGAAGATGATTTTTAAAAGTCCTGTGATATTATCAGCGGGCAATTCCATATACGGAACTAGATTTTGATTTAGCCTTTGTAAATGTTAAAGATTATTGATGTTTATAGTAGAATTCCTCTTGCAAGTCTGCTTCGCCGACACAGCAAAAGCGTGACTTAGTTCACTTTGGGTTTCTACCAATCCTGATAAACTTCCAAAAAAAGGAACTATTTATACATAGAAAGAAAAAAAAAAGATTTATACATAATTGGAGATGTAAGATTGCCTTAATTTCCTCTACACATAGTAACCCTATTTGGAGGGATTTTAGTTTTCTGTACATCCCATGCATATTTGCATTATATGGGCATTTAGTCAAAACTTGTAACAATTTTTATATAATAATACATATAAATATTAAATGATGTAAATAGAAACTTGAAAATGAAACTTAACATAAAATAATCATTAAATATTATAATAATAATAATAAGCCGTTTTCTCTGTCGGTTTAACGATATTTTTTGTTATTGTTTTAAATAAATTTGTGTTTTGAAAATAAAATATTGGAACTGATAGGCAACATGGGAATATGAGTCTTTGCATGTCTTGAGTTAGTCTACATTTATAAATCAGGTGGGTTAATGTCTGTTCAGTGAAACTGACGCATTTACACGTATTTGAGTCAGTAGTTCGAATTTGTACAGGTATAAATTTGTATTTCCATGTCCAGTTAGTATTTGTGTTAGATAAAATGTATGTTGGGATAGTGAGATATTGGTTTTTAAAACAGGTATATATACTTTTAGATGTAATCCTTTATCTGTTTGATTCCACCGATTTTCCAAAAAAATAATACTTTTTTCTCTTAGTAAAGATTTTAACACAGTTAGAATAATTTTGTTGTAAATTACCTGTTCTTTACTTTTAGTGGCACTTTTGGCTTGGATATCCACTATTTCATTGCCCATAATCCCTGGATGTTCCTTGACTCATTTGAAGTGAATGATAGTGTCTGTTTTTAATTGTGTTATATTATGGCGTATTTGTTCTATAATGCTCGTCGTGTTTTTTTATGTTATCTATTTTGTGTAAAAGCATTTACCTGTGTTAAGTGTTTGGTAGCAAGGCCATTTATTGTTGCTCTTGTCATACACTCAATTCTTGAGTTTTACTGAGCTTAGAATTTACAATAATGTAGGTAGGGTCTAAAGTAACTGGGGCTAATGTCTCTTCCATTTAATTTATCTGTGTCGACTTTGGAGAAGTTATTCAAGCCTTTATTCAAGAATAACCACATCATTGTTCTATTCTAAAGCCCCTACCATTAATATATTTTTCAACAGGAATTATTAATATTCTTTGAAATCTTTTAGATTAGTTATCATTAATAGATTTGTTTATAATACAATGACCAAAGGAGTGCTTTAAAATGTCCCACTCTTACAAAATAAGTCTTAAATATAAAAAAAATTAAACTGACGTAAAAGTATGCAGTCCTAGCTTGGGTATAAGATGTTTATGAAAACTCAAATATTTATGATTGGAAGATGGTCCCAGAAAATAGGAAAGTAGTGAATAATACTCTGGCTGAGTCTCCAACTAAGATATGTCATCCTTGTTGTTCTCTGATTGGTGTGAGAGAGGAGTTCCTGTATGACGCATTATGGCGTGGAGACAAAGCTGTCTGTTTGATAATGCTGACTCATATACAAGGAACTTCCTTTTCCTTCCAGCATTAGCTGAAAAATCTTTTTCACAATACAAATAAGAAAAATATTTAAATAATGGTTTATTTTTTGGGTTTTCCTTTTTACTTCCTTGTGCGAAGTAAGGGAACAGTAAGTGTCTCTCATAACTCAAAAATCACTTGCCTTAGAATGTTGAAATTTCGCATAGTAATATACAATAACTCATATGCAACATCTAGTTCTGCACATTTCCTGTTTAGCAATTCCCCCATAAGGGAAATCAGCTATTAAGGTTATACTCTTGACGCGATTTTCATAAACTTTCCACAAACGTCCATCGATCCTACCTAGGAGATGACGGTAATGATGTCCGTTCAAAATTATATCTATATAGATAGAGCGCATTTTTGATCGGTACCAAACTTTATATTCAACCGTTTTATGTAAAAAGAATGACCGAATTTGTTAACGGCTGAAATCGGACCAGTGGGAGGGGGGTTTAGAGGGGAGGAATTTCTAAAATTCACAATAAATCCTTTATTATACGTCCAATATTATTGAAAATATAATGTTCCATAAATAATATTATATGCATATTTTCTCAATTTTCAATATTAGCCGAAATATTCCCATTTTTTTTAGTTTTGTGCCTACGGTAAACCCCCACTTAAAAAGAGTCATTGCACTTTAAAAATAAGAGAATATATCATGAAACGTTGTTCCTAACATAAATATCAAATATGGTTTTCAATGGACTTTAATCATTTGATACACATGCAAATGTGATTATGACATCAATTAAGATTATATTGACCACACATCTACACATCGATTTTTATGGAAATAGAGAATAAATTCTGAGATGAGATCAATAGTGAGTCCTTCCAACATGTGGAAAATCTGCGATATATATATATATATATATATATATATATATATATATATATATATATATACTAGCTCAGATACCCGGCTTCGCTCGGGAATGTTAGTAATGCTTATTATAATGAAGGCGTTAGTACTAATACCGAGTTTGGTTTAATTCGGTTGAGTCTTTAGTGCCAAATAAAATTGTGGACTCCCGCTATAGTTTATAGCGTATAACTCATTTATGCTTCCGTATACGGCAAAAGTGCATATAACAAAAGTTACTCTAAATAACAAAATAAACAACTTTTGTTATGTGCATATTTGCTGAAAAAGCAATAGGAAACGAAATATCGCTATTTTTAATTTCAGGCCTCCCTTATAACACCCACTCCTGCCCGTCCCTAGAAATGTTAGTATGGCTTATTATAAGGAAATCGTTAGTATTAATTCACATAGCGAGTTTGGTTTAGTTCGGTTGAGTCTTTTGTGCCAAATAAAATTGTGGACTCCCGCTATAGTTTTTAGCGTATAACTCATTTATACTTCCGTATACGGCGAAAGCGCATATAACAAAAATTACTCTAAATTAGAAAATAAACAACTTTTGTTATGTGCATATTTGCTGAAAAAGCAATAGGAAACAAAATATCGCTATTTTTAATTTCAGGCCTCCCTTATACCCCCCACTCGTGTTTGTTTTAGAGAATATTAATATAGCCTAAAGTCCGAAAAGTTCGAAATTTCGCGAAAAAAATCAATGTACAGACAGAAGTTACAATTTTATATATATATATATATATATATATATATATATATACACACGAGGGGAGGTCAAAAAGTTCCCGGTCTAACTATGAAGGAGGGAATTAAGATAAAGGACTTTGAGCTTGTCATGTTTACCTAATCCATAGTAATACTCACAGAAATTTTTATAATCCTACTATCACGTGTCTAATATATATACTACTTTTATTATCATCAGTTTGCACTTGTCTTTAAAATGAGCAACATTGAGTACAGAGCTGTGATGAAATTCTTAGTCAAAGAAGGCATAAGGCCTTCAGATATTTTTGAACGCCTTAGGAACGTGTATGGGGACGTGTTCCCTAGCTATAGTACTGTGAAATATTGGTGTAGTTTATTCAAAATGGGGCGAGAATCCTTAGAAGACGACTCGCGACCAGGAAGGCCTGTGGAAGCAACCATCCCAGACATCATTAACCGCATAGAGGACTTGGTGCTCAATGATGGCCGTCTAAAGAAGAAGCAGATCGCGACGATGGTTGGTGTATCGGAAACTACCGTGCTAAACATTCTACACACCCACCTCGGCATGTCAAAGGTTAGTGCACGATGGGTTCCCAGAAACCTCCCGTCAGCTCAAAGGAAAGTGAGAATCGATTGCTGCAAAGAATTTTTGTCGCTTTGTGGTACAAATCCCATGAATCTTTTGACACGAATGAATAGTGACTGGGGACGAGACCTGGGCCCACCTCTATGATCCGGAATCTAAACAGGAGTCAATGCAGTGGCGTAGGAAAGGCCACCTGTCAAGTTCAAGGTCACACCCTCGGCAGGCAAGATTATGGCCACGATTTTTTGGGATTCAGAAGGAATCCTGTTGATTGAATACAAAGACAAGGGTGAAACAATCACGGGAGAGTACTATTCTGTTCTGTAATGTTCTGACCCGTCTTAGAGAATCAATCAAGGAGAAGAGGAGGGGGAAGCTGAGCCGAGGAATCATGCTGCTTCATGACAATGCTCCCGTGTACACCTCTCGTAAAGTGATGGCTACGCTTGACACCTTGGGCTTTGATTTGATCGGCCATCCACCCTACAGCCCGGATCTGGCTCCCAGTGACTACTTTCTGTTCCCAAACCTCAGAAAGGACCTAAGGGGAAGAAGATTTGTAGACGACATTGAACCCAAACAGGCTATTGATGCTCATTTTGAATCCAAAGAAGAAAATTATTATTTGGGGGGTTTAGAAAAATTAATAAATAGATGTAATAAATGTATAAATAACAAAGGACATTATATTGAAAAATAATGCACGTTTTGTGTTTTTATTTCATTTCCTTATGGGTCAGGCCGGGAACTTTTTGACCTCCCCTCGTATATATATATATATATATATATATATATATATATATATATATATATATATATATATATATATAAACACATATATGAATTTATATCGGATACTATAAATCGAAGTTAGGATGAATCGATGGAGGAGGTTTGGGTGGATTTTGGAGTCTTGCCACAGGGGACAATAATCTCTCTATAGGTCCCAGGGGTGGTTGACTCCTACTGGAAGTTAGAGGCTAGTGACTTAGCAGCTTCATCTTGTATTCCAGCTACCGGCTAGCTATGATTACTGGCTAAGCCAGCTGAAAGTCAGAATAACTATTATTCCCTTACTTTCAACACTTCCTTGTCAGATGTGGATAAGTTTTAAAAAGTGATAGTTGAGATTCGGGTAGCTTTGACATGAGAAAATTAAGACTTTCGTTGTTACATCACAGTCACGTTAAACCTATAGTGGCGATGTCGATTTCCGCCTGGGCAATAACAAATTATTTAGTTTTAAATTTAGTGACGATATGTTTGAACAAAAAATCAATAAAGATTTAAAAAGATAACGACCCGATGACGACGAAGATATTAAAAAAAACAATAAAAAAAGAATAAAATTAACTCGCGGCGTCAAAGTTGATGGCAACTAAACTAAGTATTAGGAAACGGAAAATGACTGACACAGAAGTCGAAAATGTGGAAACAAGCCAAATTAAAAAAGGCAAACTCTCACATTTGAAGATCGAGTTTTTTCAAGCAAGAACGATGAACCTAACTGCAACGAGAAATGAGGAAATAGTATTTAAAACAAACACTTATACCAAGAAGGTAGCATTCAATTTGTAAATCCACAAAATACAAAATAAACGACCTACTAAAGAAGTTTTTTTCCTTTTAAATAGAATTCAGCAATAGCAAAGAACATTAAGATAATCTGTAAGGACGTTGGCCCAATAGCCTGGACATTACAGATAAAATCAGTAAAAGTTTCAGCCCTATAAAAGATAAACTAAAAGCCAAGGATACCAGATACAATATTAATTAAAAATAAGCTATTCTGCCTTTGGCAAATGTTATATAGAGAGAGGATTCATCGCATACCTTAATGAAACGATTCAAGCCGAATTGCGGAAATGTCGATAATTTAGAAAATTGAACATCTTTCGCCGACCATTATTTGGCATTTAAATATAAATTTAATTTTGACGAAGTGGAAATTTAAAATAATAACAAAAACGTAACCAAGCGGAAGATAAATGAAAATATTCACATTATTAAAAACAAACGATATGTTGTGGACAAGAAAACTGAGATTAGAAATTTACATCGTATATAGATCAAATATTTGAATATACAGTAAGTAGATTAGATGTAGGTGTAGCTATTTTCCTTCCGGAATAGGTTTTTTTCTAAACTAGAAACTTTGTAGGTAATCGATTTTTCAAAACTCGAAATTTGGTAGGTAATCGATTTTTACACTGTACGTCATTTAATGTATCGATATTATCAGTTGAATGGTGTGGTACATGTCCATTAATGTTAGTCTAGACATAACTGCCGACGTGGTAAGATCGTATATTTTTATAATAGTGTATCACTCCTAAAGAGGAGTCTTGAAGGGCACGAAACATGCAGAGGAAAATTAGTCAGTGAAGCCAGTCCACGTGTTTTCATCTTTAGTGGCCATTTCTCCAAGTTCCCATCATTTTAAAAATTAAATATAATTTTCAAAAGTAACTAATGAGGCTTTGAAGGTTCTCGGTGGCTACAAATCATTAGTTCAACTGCTTCTGTTATAGTCCATATAATATCAATAAGGACATTTGCTTAAAAATAAACTTAGCATACTTATCAACGATGACGTTACAGACTAATCAAAAAAGACGTAGGTGACATAGATTCATTGACGTCGTTAAGGAAAAAAAGCGAATTTAATAGTTTACATTGAGCAAGGAAAGAGATGTTGGGAAATGGTGTGACGAGTTGAGATGATAAATGGATTGAAATTATGTTCCGTGCAGCAATTATAAATTATTTAAATTACCAACGAGCTCCAAAGGCAGGTACCAAATTGCTCAGAAGATACATTTATTTTAAATCTCCCAGTTGTATATGCCTCTGAAAACCTTTTTTTTGTTGGTCTTTAGAGTTCTGGGTTGTGGGCTCTATTCCCAGGAATTGAAAGTCCGTCACGCAGGGGCTGCGTAAACTAAGCTGATTTCCCATGTGAAGTTTTACAATAGAGAAATCTGCATACTGGTAACACAATACCACCGTGATTAAATACAAACGGTAATGAGAAATCTTTCAGTTAATTAAAATAAATTTCCAACTGAAACGGCTTCTGAATTGTAAGAATGATTTATATTTTAATAACTCAAATTTTAGTAGTCCAAGAACTAAAGAAGGGGGGGGGCGGATGAACAGAACGTATTTGCATAAATCTCACAAAGTAACAAAGGTAAGGTAAGGTTAGAAACGACAGGTAAGGTTAGAAAAAACGTCCACCTGAGCCGAGCAATGACGGAAATGGCCGACCTAATCCGAACTATACCGACCACAGACTTCATAAAAATGCAAATATCTCGGTTAATATTCAAGATAGAGAAAAAATGTATATAACAATATTTAAAGTAAATTTAATTTGCAATTAAGATATTTAAAGATTATTTCTATGTAATTTTTCGTTCCGAAGCATAACAACGGAGATATTTCGAATTTACGAAAATCCCCCCTCTAACCCCTCCCTCCCTCTGGTCCGATTTCAGCCATTAACGAACTTGATCTGTCTTTTTACATAAAACGGTTAAATATCGAGTTCCGTAACGATCAAACAAAAATTGCGACCGCTAGAGCGTTAACAGACAAATATATATATATATATATATATATATATATATATATATATATATATATAATTTTGAACGGACCTTTCGTCATCTCCTGGGTAGGATCGATGGACATTTGAAGAAATGTTTCGAATATCGCGTCATGAGTACGACCTCAATAGCTGATTTCACTTAAGGGAACTAAGTAACGACCTCTAGTTTTACATGAATGGATTACATATCGAGTTTGGCCAACTAACAATATGTATTTAGACACACACTCACACACGAGAGTTCGTTTAAAAAAATTATCGGACCTTGCGAAATTTATCTGAAATCATGCATGCAACTAATAGCTAATTTCAGTTAAGTTATTGATAACGCAAACTGAACTTTACGCTATTTAGGCTGCAGTCCCATGACACCCTTCGTTTTAGAACACTTGTACTTTTGCTTCGTTTTATATATATATACGTAAGGCGTGTGTGTTCAGAAAAAATTCTTCAAATGCCCATGTGCACCTACCCAGTCGTCGAAAATGAGGCCCGATCAATTTTTTAAATATACGTTGGCGTGTGTGTTGAATCTAATGGTCTTAAATATTATTTGATTCATACCAAAGGCCATGTTTTAAAGTTTCACTAATGATCAATTTCGTTAATGAATGAAATCACGAGAAAGTATAGTTTAGAAAACGGGTTACATGAAATCTATTATCAATTACGTCTAAAATCTATTACGTCTCCGTTACTTCAAAAACGTCTCCATTTTTCTGATTTAAAATTATATATATCTAATCTTGTAAATTAACTAATGTCCTGCAGTCGTTATTCTATAAAATTCAAGTATTAATCTAGATATTTGTATTTTGGTATTCAGTAAATCACATGCATAAATATGCGATCTCTTTTGGGAAATCACCTATTGAAGTTGTACTCTTGGCGCGATTTTTGAATAATATCTCCATCGAAAATGACGTCCGTCGAAAATTATATATATTTCTTTATATAGGAGTGACTGAAATCGACCCTGTGGGAGAGGGGGTTTAGACGGGGGGAATTTCGAAATACTTCCGTTATTATTTGTCGGATCAAAAAATTAAATCTTATTATATATTTAATTACCTATAACTGTTGTTAACAACTTTTCTCTAATATGAATATGGGGCTTAGGTTAGCCATGTGAGTTAAATCGTTGACCTTAATCTCAAATGGTAAACCTAGAGTGGCGAGTTCGATTCCCGCCTGGACAAAGGAATTTATTTAGTGAATTCATTAAATAAAATCCTTAATCCCACCCTTAGTAGAAAAGGGTGGCAACTGTAGATAAGCCGTCCCAATTAGCCTTAGTTGCAAAAAGTGGACGTTAATAAATAATGAAATTTATTAATATGAATATTAACCGAGATATTTGGATTATTTAGTTTTGAGCCTTCAGTAAACACCAACTCTTACTCATGTCATATTAACAAGAAGCTTTTATATCATCAACATCTTTGTTTTAAGCTTAACTACCAAAAATTGTTTTCAAGGGTCTTTAATTGTACGTGATACATGCAAATTTGTTGTCTCATAACGTCATCAATCATGATATTATGTTCTTGTACGAAAATCTTTATTTGACTATATTGCTATGGATATTTAACCATTTCAGGCAACATTAACGATCATTTTTAGCCATCAACATCCATGTGAACCCTAGGAAGACAGATACCCTAGTGTTCTCATACCATAAACGCTGTCCCCGACACCTTCAGACTGGACAACAACGACATCCCCGTCTCCCGCTCCATAACATACTTAGGAATGAACCTTGACAAACACCTGACCTTCTCAACTCACGTACGCAAACGGACAGATTATTTACGTAACAAATTCACTTCCCTCAACCACCTTCTCCTCTCCCCGGTCCTTAGCCTCCGCCTTAAACTTCTCATCCTAAAAGGCGTCATTCAGCCCGCTCTCCTCTATGGCTCATCCGTCCTCAGGTACCTCACCAAATCCTCCCTAGAAACCCTCCAGCATTTCCAAAATGGAATAGTCCGGAAAATAGTCCGGCACACATCCCTACAACGAGCTAATAACCGCACAATGCATGATACCCTCTCCCTTGAAACCATTTCCTACACCATCTCCCGCAGACATATTAAATTCTTTGATTCCCTCCATTATATTGACAACCCCCCTATACCGCTCCATACCCCCTCCTCAGCAGCCGGTGAGATGGCGACAGGTTGGTCTCGATGAGCCCCTTGTCGATCTCACCCACTGCTGACACACACCCTCATAGTGCCAGAGGTCCGTACAATAAACTACAAACAGGGCTAACCCCCATGTCCCACATACTAGTATAGCCCTGTAGCATAGTTAGGTTAGTTAGGTTATTTTAGCTTAGTTTTTCTTAGTTTAGTTTAGGTTAGCAGATAGTTTGGGCGCCCCTTACCCCCTTTAACAACATACAAACGGCTTCCTAGGTTTATTTTCTGGCTGTAGCGGCCATCTTTCTTCTTTCTCTTCTTACCTCCTCCCCATGTATCCCTATCCTTTCTTATTTCGTTTTCTTCCATTCCATTACAACCCACCCGGTATCAGCAGCTACCGGGTCACCCACCCTTTACGAGTTCCATTACACCCCGTAAAAATTACCATCTCCCTTAACCCTCGGTCGGGCGCGTCAAGAATATTCCGCCATCGGGGGCGTGTATCTCACAGATCATCCTCAACCGTTTTTACGGAAATAAAGTTTTTTAATCTATATTTGCACTAAAATGTTCAGCTTGTGATTAGAAACCATAAAAGAGGAAGTATTTGTTTAAAATAAGTAAATAATTTTTAAAATTGACAAGTATTATAATATAAAGAAACGGTGGACGATAATTTTTATTTTAAAATATAATTAAAAAACACAAATATCAAAAGGAATTGTTTAAACGCACATGCCTCAATTATACATATTTCATTTCAATTTGTGAACAATATAAAAAAATTATCTAAATATAACTTCAATCAAAAATAAGTAGCATGAAATCACTTTTAGATAAGACTTAATGAAAATCATCAACAAATTTTAAAAATACCAGTTTAATTGTTATTTCTTTTGCAGAGCTGCATTACAATTAGGACAAAGCATAGAACTATGTTGTTAACAAATTTTGTTTTTGCAAATCTCACAACAGTAATTAGTACACCTACATTTATTTTCAGTTTTGCTTGGTTCACATCATTTTCTTTTGTTCGTTGTAGCGGAGGGCCTTTTTTTATGCTGTTCTGTACTTGAGTTCAATGTATGGTCCAATGAGCTAGTGTACTCTTATGAGTCTGTGTAGTCTTAAAGTTTCGTCCTTAGTTCGGTTGGTAAACGTCTACTATTGTCACTGCGTCGTGCAATATATCCTTGTACAAGTTCTTTTGAAAGCTCATGTTTGAGCAAAATAATAGAATAATAGGTTTATGTGATTCCATTTAATAAAGAGAAACTTAATTGATGTACATATTTATGAAATATAGATTTCAAAAAAACTTACGAGATCGGGCGCGTGGTATCTAGGAGATTTAACAACAACTTACAATTTAATGACAGGTGAAACTGACGACTCCGTTAAACACAGTGACTCAACATACCTTGAGGGGGAGTTCTCTAAAACACATAACTCGAAGCACTACACCACCACTCTATGCTAGGAGGTGTGGCAAATATTTTTCTAGAAACTGTGTATCTGAGAGATCACGCGCCCGACGGAGGGTTAAAATGGAACCAAGTTCAGTAGAAGGGGAACTATCTTTTCTCACCCCCGGTGGGTTACAACACCTTCATCTACAGATATGCTGGGTCTCAGATAAAAAAAAAACAAAAAAAAAAAACAAAAAAAAAAAAAAAAAAAAGCACATTTTTGTTATTGGCTGAAACCGGACCAGGAATAGGGGGGAGGGGATAGAGGGGGGGGGAGTTCGAAAATTTTAAATATCTCTGTCATTATGAGTCGTATCGAAAAATGTTAAATATCCAATATTGTTAAACTAATGATACTCTAAAATTGTTGTTCTTTCAGTTTTTTCGTAACTCAAATATTAAAAGAGCAATTCGTACGTTCTTATTTTCACACAGAATTTGTGGTGAGATGAGATCACTTGTGTCATACCAGCATGTGGGAAATTTGCTTAGTTTACGCAGCCCATGCTTGACGGACTTATAAATAATGCTATTATATTAAAAAAACATCTCATGTCCAGCGTATGTTTCAAGGTTTGTTTACATAGGGTTTATAGAGATCTCACTATGTAAAGTTCCTACAACATTCCATTCCTAGTCATCTCAAGTTAACAAAAAAGTCATTCATTATATGACGAAACGTCTTATTCCAAGCTTAAATACCAATTATTGTTTTCAAAACACCTTTATTTTGTGGTACAAATGCAATTACGTTTTGTGAGGCGTGATCAATTATGGTTCTGGGCAAGAAAATGTTTATTTAATCTATGTCATTAATCCATATTTGACCGTTGAATTCAACTCTAAGATAATGGATGGAATTGGACATGGAATAGGGGAAAGTTCTAAATATCTCCGGTATTATAAGTTAGTTAATTATAGAACCAATCTTGTTAAAATACCGATGCTACACTTTTTATTATTTTTATTTAAATGAGTTTCACAACGCCGACAATTGACTTATTAATCAGGTTTACTCAAAAAACCAAGACCAAAAAAAAAATCACGAAAAAAAAAAGAGAAAAGTCGTGAACAACAAAATACGGTGATTCCTGAAACAGTTATTGACATACCAAAGACTGTATGAAGGGGGAAAAAAACGAAGTTTCGTTACAATGTCTACAAGTCGTAGTATCCTTGGTTTGTCATGTCCATCCTTGTTTGTCTCAATGGTACGTGAGTTAGCAAGGAATGGCCAATACGCAGTCTGGTCAGCACAAATTGTACCCTTCGTGTGTTTCTGGTGCTTGATGGCCATTCCTGAACTGTTTATTTTTCTTAGATTATTGAATTTTTACTTATAATGTGATGAGATGAGATCACTAGTTTGTCATATCAGCAAGTGGGAAATCTGCTTAGTTTACTCAACCCCTGCCTGACGGAGCTTTTATACTTTTTTTTATTACTTTACTGGCTACCAACAATGGAATATAAGGAGTTTTTTCGACTGTTCTTCTGCCTCTCGTCGAGACCTTGTATTCTCGATGAGAGACATTGAAAACATCGTAAACTTTGTAATTCGTTTTTTATTATTTTTAATAGCACTTTTGTACTTTAAAAATCATGGTGACATATCATGTGATATTTCTTCTAGGGAAGCTGGCTGGTTGAGGAACGTATCAATCTGAATATAATGTAACAGTTATGACTTACTATTAGTCTCTCACAGTTCTAAAACCCTATGATGAACTCGAACATTTATTTTTTGGTTATGTTTTTAAGTATTGGGGAGTTACTATGAGCTGACAACATTAATGTGGTTTGAAAAAGCACACATGAAATAACATTCTCTCTATGTGGAGTTCATGCAGGGAATTTTCGTTTTTACAGAAGATCGTGGAAGCAGTGCAGAACTAGAAACTAGTGACGTGAAACAGATAAAGCACAAGTTGGGACTATGATCATATCTATAGTGACTAGTTTCTCTTTGGAATCTATATCTTTGATCTCTATGCTCTTCCATTAGCACTCTCTCTGCCAATGACCAGCTAAATATCTCTCTTATTCTCCTCAATCTATAATGACATTCTACTCCACACTCCCCGTCTTACGTCACAATAAGAGTCACTACGCATCGTAAATATTTATCAGCGACTCTAAATTATGTCCTAGTCGGCGAAGGTCAAGTGAGTTAGCAGTCTGAAGTACTTGACATTAGTAATTTTAGTCGAAATAGGCTATTGAGCTTGTGTTTTCGAAACATTAGACACAAATTTGTTTGTTATACTCTAAGAGCCTGCAGCTTTTGCTTCCTTGTCGGAAGTATTGCAATCGCTAATATTTCGGTTTTTCAGATTTCAACAGAGTTATCGGTTTTGACCTACCCTGAACCTATTTTGACTAGTTAGCAGATTTCCCTTCAGGGATATCAGCCACTGAGGTCGTACTCATGGTGCGATTTCCGAAAAGTATCTTCAAATGTCCATCGATTCTACCTAGGAGATGATGAGAATGAGGTCCGTTGAAAATTCTCTCTCTCTCTCTCTCTCTCTCTCTCTCTCTATATATATATATATATATATATATATATATATATATATATATATATATATATATACTAGCTAAGGTACTCACCCGGCTTCGCCCGGGAATTCATTTTAGGCTGAATAAAGATATTTTTTTGGCAAGGCTTTAGTTTCCACAATATTTTGACATTTCTCCGTCACAGTTTTTAGGGTTTATACCCGTCGATGCTTTGGATTTGTTAATAATAAAAATATTTGTTATTTAAGACTTCAATCTTCTACTATTCTTATATTTCCCGTCTCCTGTGCATGTAGGTTTTTTTTTTTATAATGTAATGAACAGTATAATTCATAGTCGTAGAAAGTATTCTGTCTTCCATACCATGTATGAATTAAAGTTCTTTTACCTTGAGGCGGTCCAAAGCTTAATAGTGACAGCTGTTTTAGATACATCATAACCGAAAAACAAATAAAAAATGAAATGTCGCAAATTTTTATTTCAGGCCACCCTTATAACCCCCACGTTTGAACCTATAAATTTTAATATAACTTATAATCATGGAAGAAATAATGCTAATTCACATACCGAGTTTTGTTAAATTCGCTTCAACCGTTAGAGCCCAATAAAATAGTTGCTCCCGCTTTAGTTTTTGGTGTATATCTCGTTTATAATTTGTTATACGGCAAAAGTGAATATAACCAAAGTTACTCTAAATAACAGAATAAACAATTTTTGTCATGAGCGTATCTGCCGAAAAAACAATAGGAAACGAAACATTGCTATTTTTAATTTCAGGCAACCCATACAACCCCCACTCCTGCTCGCCCCTAGAAATGTTGGTACAGCTTATTATCATGTAGGAGTTACCGCTAAGTCACATACCGAGTTTTGTTTAACTCGGTTAAGTCTTTTGTGCCAAATAAAATTATTGACTCTCGTTATAGCTTTTAGCGTATAACTCATTTATACTTATGTATACGACAAAAGTTACTCTAAATAACAAACTAAACAACTTTTGTTATGAGCATATTTACCGAAAAACCAATAGGAAACGAAATATCGCTATTTTTAATTTCTGGTTTCTCTTATACCCCCCACTTCTGCCCGTCCCTAGAAATGTTGGTATGGCTTGTTATAATTAAAGTGTTAGTGATAATACATATACCGAGTTTTCTTTATTTCGGTTGGATCTTTTGTCCCAAATAAAATTGTTCACTTCCGCTATAGGTTTTAGCGTATGTCTCGTTTATAATTCGGTATACGAAAAAAGTGTATATAACAAAAGTTACTCTAAATAATAAAATAAACAACTTTTGTCATGTGAATATTTGCCAAAAAACTAATAGGAAACGAAATATCGCAGTTTTTAATTTCTGGTTTCCCTTATAACCCCCACTCTTGTTCGTCTCAGAGGATTTTAATATAGCCTAAAGTCTAAGTTGGGTTAGTAGTAATATACATACCAAGTTTCATAAAATTCGGTTCAGTCGTTTATGCGTGAAAAGGTAACAAACAAACAAACAAACATACACAAAAGAAACAAAATGCAGTTATGGTGTCTATGACATGTGAAACGAAAAGTTATCGTGAAATTTTGAGAAAAAAATCAATGTACAGACAGAGGTTACAATTTTATATATATATACTAGCTCAGATACCCGGCTTCGCCCGGGAATTCATTTGAGGCTGGATGCCGATTGTTTTTTTTTTTTGGCAAGGCTTTACTTTGCACAATATTTTGACATTTACCCTTCCCAGTGTTTAAGGTTTATACCCGTCGTTGCTGTGGATTTGTTAATAATAAAATTAATTTTTTATGTAAGACTTCACTGTCCTCCATATTGTCATATTTCCCGTCTCCTGTGCATTATGCATAGATTTAAATTATTAAGGACAAAATATTATAATAATATATTATAATTAGAATTAATTATTCCAGGTGAGGTACCTGGTAGTTCATATTGAAAAGAATTGTTGAGCAAATTTCTCTAAATAACAAAATAAACAACTTTTGTTAAGTGCATATTTGCCGAAGCCCCAATAGGAAACGGAATATCACTATTTTAAATTTCAGGACTCCCTTATAACCCCCACTCCTGCCCGTCCCTAGAAATGTTAGTATGTATTATAAGGAAGGCGTTAGTGCTTATACACATACCGAGTTTTATTTATTTCGGTTGGGTCTTTTGTCCCAAATAAAATTGTTTATTTCCGCTATAGGTTTTAGCGTATATCTCGTTTATAATTCGGTATACGAAAAAAGTGTATATAACAAAAATTACTCTACATAACAAAATAAACAACTTTTGTTATGCTCATATTTGCCGAAAACCCAATAGAAAACGAAATATCGCTATTTTTAATTTCTGGTTTCCCTTATAACCCCCACTCCTGCCCGTCCCTAGAAATGTTGGTATGGCTAGTTATAATGAAAGCGTTAGTGCTAATACATATACCGAGTTTTATTTATTTCGGTTGGGTCTTTTGTCCCAAATAAAATTGTTCACTTCCGCTATAGGTTTTAGCGTATATCTCGTTTATAATTCGGTATACGAAAAAAGTGTATATAACAAAAGTTACTCTAAATAGCAAAATAAACAACATTTGTTATGTTTATATTTGCCGAAAAACCAAAAGGAAACGAATTATCACTATTTTTAATTTCTGGCTTCCCCTTATAACCCCCACTTCTGTTTGTCTCAGAGGATACTAGTATAGTAGTCTAAGTTGGGTTAGTAGTAATTTACATACCAAGTTTCATAAAATTCGGTTCAGCCGTTTATGCGTGAAAAGGTAACAAACAAACAGACACCAAAGAAACAAAATGCAGTTATGGTGTCTATGACATGTGAAACGAAAAGTTATCGTGAAATTTCGCGAAAAAAATCAATGTACAGACAGAGGTTACAATTTTATATATATATATATATATATATATATATATATATATATATATTTGTCTGTTAACGCTCTAATGGTCGCAACGTTTCTTTGATCGGTACAAAATTTGATATTCAACAATGGCTGAAATCGGACAAGCAAGAAGGGGGGATTTTCGATAATTCAAAATATCTCTGTTACTATACGTCGTATCGAAAAATTGTATTGGACAAATCTTAAATTAATTATTTACTATAATAATTGTTATATACATTCATTCTCTATCTTGAATATTAACCGAAATATATGCATTTTTCAGTCAGGCTTCAGCATAGTCTCCTACTCATGTGACATTAATAATAAGCTGTAATATCATGAACCACTTCATTCCTGTGTTAAATACTAAATAGTGATTGAGATAAAAATTATTCTCATTCATTCTAAATGATGAATTATTTTGATTCATTCTGAACTACAGTACTAGATATAGTAAATATTTTTCAATAAAATTAATATGCTATATTCTGGTATTTCTGGTTTTTTCTTTCCTGGGAAGAATATTTCTATCTATCTGATAAGTTCTGAGCGGTTGGCAGACCTGTTTGATTACAATTCAGACGCTGTCTATTGGGAGATTATTCACTTAATATTCACGGTGTTGTTAAGTGTTGCCAGCAGATTTATCTATTATGAAACTTCACGTGGGAAATCTGATTAGTTTACGCAGCTTCTGCGTGACGGAATTTTTTGACGTCGTCTGTACGCTTCTCACAGAACCAAAACGTATAGCCGTCGAACATTGAAATTTTATATTTCAGACTGTTGTTCTGGATTTTCACCTTCTCTTTTGTACAAAACAGATTAAGGGAGATGAGGTGTGTTTAGAAGGAGCATATATAAAAAATTGCAAATTTCTTCTTACTTATTACAGATACAAAAACAACGTTAATGATTATCACAAGAAGAGTTAGGGTTAGAGTTTTTAGTTTTCAGCTTTCATTAGTCCCCAATCATATTCAAATCATATTATCAAAAACTTTTAATATCAGCTTAAAAACCAAATACTGTTTTCAAGTAACCTTTATGTGATACATGCAATCAATTAAGATTTTTACTTTCTTCTTTCGAAAATGTTTATTTAATCTATACCGTACCCGATATTTAACCATTTCAGTCAACACTAAATATCACATTTGTTATTGGCCGAAAACGGACCTGGAATAGTGCGGTTTAAATGGGGAATTCGAAAATTCAAAATATTTGTGTTATTATATGTCGGATTGTATTGTTATGTAATGCTATAGAACGAATCGTGTTAAACTATTGATGGTCTACAATTGTTGTAACATGAATTTCTCGTAACTCAAGTATTAAGTAAGTCATTCGTATTTTTTTTGTTTTCAGACTTCAGTAATCCCTCCCCCTTCTATTTTACATAGAAATAGAAAATATGAGGTGAGATGAGATCAAAGGTGCATTTTAGCCACGCATACGAAATCTGCGTAGTTTGCGCAGCCCCTGGCGTGACGGACTTTTAACTATAAGTCGCGCGGTATTGGCTAAGTACGGGTCCAAGACAACTTTTCATACGTTATCTCTAAATACCAACCACTTCTACTACCTGCAATATTCAATGCCAGTGGATATATATGTACACGCACACAAAAGTATATAATTGCAAATTTTTTCACTATCATATACGGAAATCTAATGCCTTTTCTTACCTGAAAAAGACAACGATGTTTTGAATAGGACATTATTTGTTATCATCGTAAAAACGTATAAGCATTGTATGCTGAAACATTATTTTTTATCCCATATATGAGTATGGAATATATCCTATTTTGTTGATGACCTCTGGGCAGGGCTATGTAGTGGGCAAATAAAAATATGTAATAGTAATAAAATAACTTATTTATTTTAGTATTATTTGAAAGAATTTAAGGTTCATTCACATTAATTTAAATCTGTAAGTGTTACTTTTTTTATAATGAATTTAATTTTTAACACACACACACACACACACACACACACACACACACACACACGCAATTTTGTTTGGTCCTTATCTTGATCTACTTGGTAGAATCGTTGGACACAGAAAGGAAATGTTCAATAATCGCTCTATGAGAACTAATTTGATTGCATGATTATAACTCTAAGGGAAATTTACTAAAACATTACAGTAGAATCATTTCATTATTAGAATATTTTATTTAAATTTATGGAAAATCCAGTCGTTCATTTTATGTAAATGTTGCTCACCTTGAAATATTGCATTGTCACATTGTAAATTCCTTGGCCAATCATTATAACTGTCCTCCTAACTTGATAACATACCTCATCACGATGAGTTTTCAAAATAGTCTAATTTCAAAAGTATTTAGTTTTACTAGATTCTCACAACCTGATATACGTTTTGGTAGTTTATTAACGCCTCTTATAATAATAGAAAGGAAAATATAATTAAAATGTAGTTTTCCTCTTCATTTTATAAACATTTCAATTTAATTTCTAATTATCGGAAATTGCATGATATGCTCCTCTCTCTTATTGTGTAATTATTTCCTTTTTGTTTTAATTTCCATTATTTCCTCTAGTTGTGTTCCTTTTAATAGACTCTTATCATTTAGTATTTTTTTTTCACAATAGCAGTACTTTAAGTTGTAAAAATTATTCTTATGTCAAGGTTAAAATATTGCACTAGTAGGAAACTAAAGAACCTGATCCTGTAGGATTTAATTTTTACTTTTAATAGTTTCAGTAAACTCTTGTTTCACTCTCTCAAGCATGAATAGTTTAATAATACAGTAATGGCCTATTAAAACAAAGGAAAAACATTGGGATAGACTTTATGAAATTAATAAATTACATATAAATATTCAATAAAAGATATTAGAATATTAGAAAAAAATAAAAATTTACCCAAGTCCTGGCTGAAGGTGAAATAAATTAGTTCTTCATAGGTTTAGAATTATTTATTCGTACTACTCTACTTATTTTGCATACTCAATTTGCCTCGTCAAGAGCATAAATATAACTAAAATTATATCCAGAGACAATCCATAAAGGTACTAACAACTATTCTCAACAATAAAACAATGAAGAAGCATGAAAAAAAAGAAAAAGATACAGATGATAAGTTTTTCAATGAACTAAGTAATTAAGAACTAATAACAAAATAAAATATCTTAAAAACCATAATATAAAGAATAATGGCGACTACTATTTTAAGAAAGGTGGCTACGGCCTAAATAGATACAACGGTTTATAATAAATGTAATCCAATGATTAAGAAACTGATTGGGAAATTTAGTTTAAAATGCTGGAAAGATTTCATGGGTATACGAGTACACAATATTTTTTAAATTAAAGGATTAGAAAAATAAATATAGTATTTAGAAAATTGATTTCATAAACTATGAGTAATGTTATACAAGTGAATCTTAAAATTTATTAAAAGGATTAAAGTAACATTAAAAATTATTAATAATAACGAAAACAAGAAGGCGCTAACAGAACTTGTACCCGAATATCAATGTAATATATATTTTAGAGGAATTGAATATAAATGACGAAAAAAAAACAAAATAAATAAATTAAGGAACGTATGTTTACAATAAAAACGAAGGAACTGAAGTCAAAAATGTAAAAAGTATTTTTGTAGTTTTCTTTAAAAACAGACAATTAAAAGACAATAAGAGTATATTTTTAGAATTTTGACAACTTCCTTTGGTTATTTAATTTGATTACTTTGAGTAAACAGACAGCTGATTATTACTCATCAATTGAGGCATAACTTGCCTTGAGAAGAGTTGGACCACAATGAATTTTATGCTCCTGGTTTGGCATTATGAAAATAAGAAAGATGTTGAGCAAGATGAATAGATCTGTGAAGTGACGATTTATTTTGTCTTCATCCAGAGCATATATGGAAGTGAATTAGTAATTGAGTAAACCATGAAGTTATTCGTAAAAAACCGAGACATTTGCAATCTTTTTGTATTTAGTCTTCTTTAAACCCCACTTCTACTAAAGCATTTAGCCCTTGGACCACCTGAGTTACTCAACATCTCATGTTCTTTAAATTCCCCCTTCATGTGCTTAAATTTCCCGTTTACATAGGCTTCTTGTTACATGACAGTTGGAGAACAGACGGTGTCAGATCTGATTCGTGTTTAAAGCTTGGGAAATCGGCTTAGTTAACGAAGCCCCTGCATATCTGTCGGTTTTTTTCCTAACCTTAGAATGTCGAGGGTATGGGCTTTTTAGAAACGTTGGCGGAAGCTTGAACAATCCTGTAGCAACTTGAGGAAGCAATGAGAAATGAAGACAATAAATGTAAATACTTTACATGTTAGTAGGCAAACTATTTTTTTTTGATACCACAAACACTACTGATACAGGGCCCTTAGAACATCATTTAATATCCCAACGATATATGGACATTCCTACTTCTATTGTTTTCATATAAATAAATAAATTAAATCTTTAAGTGTTTAATATATATATATATATATATATATATATATATATATATATATATATATTTTGTAAGGTTATTTTAAGTAAAATTTAATATGATTAAGATTTACTTAATGAGTTTTACACAATCGATGCATATTGTAGATGGTAATCATTTTTCCTATTGAAATATCTGTCCTCTGTGGAGAATGATTTAAGCAATAATTATATAAAAATGTAATTTAATTTAATAAAGAATGAATGAGGTGCAGAGGGTATTTACTTCTTAGAAACGAGTTTGAGAATGTTATAATCTCGTTAATAATTTTATAACCTCAGCTAATTAGTCGTTGCCTGTTTTATATTTGGAGGCGTTTAAGGTTAAGGATCAGGTTTTATTAAGAGATCTAATGGAATAATTAATGAATTGTCTGCGTGATTATTTAGGCTGACAGGCGCGAGTGTATATTATTATCAGTAATTGACCCGTCTCTAGTCAGGAGTTCGGGCAGACATTACAGATTGTCATCTTCCAGTATATTATCTTGTTTAGGCAGACATTACCGATTGCCATCTACGAGTATATAATCTAATCTGCTGATCTCGTAGCTTACACCGCTTTAGATCTCCTTGGCCCAGCTCCATATTCTAAGGTCCGTTGGTGTCTTTTAAAGAACGGTTAAACATTTCTTAAGCCGTTGTTTAAAGAGCAGGCTTTTGTTTTTCGCATTCACAGTAAGCACTATTCATAATTGAACGAATGCTGCCTCCATGGTATTTTGTTAGGCTGAAATGTTAAGTTGAAATGGACAACTTGTATGTGCTTATTTAGGAAGACAGGAATCTAGTTTTCTCTTGATGTACGTTTTCCCCCCAATAAAATGAAGATAATCATTTAATTGGCTTGTTTTCAAATTGTAGTTTTGACTAACAAATTCTATTTAATAGGTAGTTATCTGATATATGATTAAGTTGTTTACTTAAAGCTAATTTGTGATTATTAACACGTTAAACATTCTAATCTGCTTTTATTAGTCTATAAATCTCTTTTTGACGTGGAAGCTTTTTTTACGGATACTAATAGTGATTTGAAAAGTTAAAGCAATTAATTTATTCACCCCAGATACTAGATGTGAGCTAGATGTTATTTAGAGGCTGCGAGGCACCTCTTATCCACATATCTTCAAATTTACAATATTATACAATTGCAATCCAATCTCCTTAATAGCCATTTGAGTATATGCCTGAATCGTCTCCCTAGAGAGTCAGCTAAGCAGTTTTCCCACGTGCTGGAATCTGCCACAGCCATCTCACATTCTATTTTCTATTTCTCGCTATTAAGAAACGAAGGTAAACGACACTTGAAATTTCCTTTGTACGTGAGATTGAGTCCCATCCCCACCTCCTCCTTCATTTTATATAACGAAAAAGAGATTGTTTACTGGTAAAGATGCTTTTAAGTAAAAATCGCATGAGCAGAGATGTGGGTACACTGAAGGCTGAAACTCTGTAAACATTCAAGTTACAACAAGATTGCTTATGTGACATTTTTTAGATACAAGCCATTACAAAGGAGGTGTTTCGGAATTTTAATTTTACCTCTTCTATAAACGCACAAGCTTGTTTAACGAGATGTTCTTTAGTTCTTGAAATGAAACATTAAATATTGAGTTTGGTACCTATTGAACCAAAATTTATAAAATCTTAAATAATAATACATATAATAGACATGATCTGTGTGTCATTCCAACAGATGTGAAATCTGCTTTGTTTTCACATTACCTGCATGGCATTGGCCGTGACATAAAAATTAAATGATGATTGCAATATGTGACATTTTGTTTATAATTAATAAGTCAGTCTGATTATTTTTTTTACTTTACCCGAATAATCATAACTTCCCATAACTTGATTTATATATGCATTCGTTTAAATTTAACTTACACTAAAATCCATACTATTTACTCCAATAAACTAAATAGCCTGGCAGCGAGGTATGCATAGACTGTTTATATGCAGAGGTGATGGATTACAAGCACTAAATGGCCATCACACGTACAACATTCATTTAGTATTCTGAGTCCTCCTTCAGTTTCGAGAGAGTAAGAGGTGCAATCTTAGCTATGGGCTAATATTGGCCAATTAAACATATGTTTGCCTAGTAGTTCATTTCTATGTTTTTATTCAGAATACTGTTTTCTTAATGGGGCTCAGGTTAGCCATGCGAGTTAAAGCGTTGACCTTTATCTCACATGGTAAACCTAGAGTGGCGAGTTCGATTCTTGCCTGGGCAAAGGAAATTATTTAGTGACGAAATTCATTAAATAACGTCCTAAAATCCCACCCTGGCTAGAAAAGGGTGGTAACCTGTAGATAACCCGTCCCGATTAGCCTAAGTTGCAAAAAGTGGACGTTAATAAATAATAATAATAATGTTTTCTTAATGCAGAATGAAACTATTAAAATAAAAATATTGTGTTTAATATCTTTCTGAAACATTGCAGCCATTCTTATAAATGAATTCAGTCGCATTCATTTAAAAAGATGAATTCATTTATAGAGGGGAATTTAAAAGAGGATTCAGATTTTCCTCGAACTTGAATGACAAATTTATGTAATTATAAATTATATTTTCAATTTTTCGTTTAGTAAAGCGTTAAAAATACGTGGTATGTAATGGGGCTTAACCCGTTCTGCGTGACTAGTTTATGTTTGAAGATGTGCACGTGTAGCTTTGTAGAAAGGAGACCCAATCTCATAATCAGCACTAAATCGTGAGAACTCAAGACTGAGAGGGATTTAGTGGGGATTATTTATTGTTGCAGGATCTGGAAATTGAATATTACTGCGGAGTGCACGGTTACCTTTTAGGACGTGTTTGTTTCTAGTAGCTTAGTATGTTTGCTGGCTCATGGTTGTCTCTGTTTGGCTCCTATAAAAAGTCTTTCATACTACAGCTGGATTGCTAGCGGTTTTTCTTAGGAGTGGTATTTAGGGAATATACTTTTTTTTTTTTTTTTTTTTTTCAAATTTTAGAGCTTCAATTGTTATCCTTCTTTTTCCTTGTAGAAGTAATACATGTCTCTGTGGAGAATTCCAGTGTGGAGATTACTAGCAGAATGTTAAATAATACTAGATTATAGTGTAATTAATCTTCATTTGAAGGCAGTCAAATATTACTATTCGTTAATTAACAAGTAATATTTATAGTTATTTTCGAGCCATTGTGGCAAATGACCTAATCCAATTGCTAGTACAATGCTTGTAATACTTATATCCCGTTAACTGTTAATTGTATGAGAAAATTGCAAATAACGAAAGTTGTGAATTCAATTTCCTAGCATTTATAAATACTTCAGTCTACTCGAGGCATCTTCATTTATTGTTATGGTTTTCCTACACCCCCCTCCCCACGTTGGACCGATTCTGCCCCTTTACGGACTTGACCTTAATTTTCGGTTTGAAAGTTTAAGTTGGGCTTCAAAATTTGAAAAAAAACATATATCACAGGATATCTCACTCCCTCTCTCTCTCTCCCCCTCACCCTCTCTCTCTCCCTCTCTCTCTCTCTCTCTCTCTCTCTCTCTCCCCCTCCCACCCTCTGTCTCTCTCTCGCTCTCTCTCTCTCTCTCTCTCTCTCTCTCTCTATCTGTCTGTCTATCCTCTGTCTCTACTCTCTCTCTCTACTCCTCTCTCTCTCTCTCTATCTCTTACTCTCTATCTCCTATCCTCTCCCTCTCTCCTCTCCCTATCTCCTCTCTCTCTCTCCCTCCTCTCCCTCTCCCTCTCCCGCCCTCTCCCTCTCCCTCTCCCCTTCTCCTCTCCCTCTCACTCTCACTCTCTCTCTCTCCTCTCCTCTCTCCTCTCTCTCTCTCCCTCCTCTCCTCCCTCCCTCCCCCCCCCCTCTCACTCTCTCTCTCTCTCTCTCTTCTCTTTCTTTATTTACTCCCTCTCCCTCCCTTACTCGCTCTCCCCTCTGCTTTCTGTCTCTCTTTCACTCTCTAATTTTAATAAGACTCAAATTGATTAGAAAGATATTTTGAAAGTAAAAACCGCTAAACGTTCGTCACGCAGTTCTGAAACTAAGCATATACCTTATTGATATCTCAAAGTTAATAATTTGACTTAATCCACTACAATTGTAAATGTATGTGAATATATATAATTTGAATTACGAATCCAGCGCACTAAAACTAAGTAACATATTTATGTAATATATACGAAACGTTCATGAATATTAGATAAAAACTAGCTGCAATATTAGCTGTAGAACAGGTTTATAACTGGTTTCTCTCTCAACGGTGTGTTACTGTAACTTCTGAAACTAGTCTTGTTATGAGATTTGAGGTTGAGTAGAGTCACGACCTACATAGGCCTGCTTGATAGTGTCGTTAGTACCTCGAGTAATAGCAGATGGGTTCCAGCTACAATGCGGTCGACACGTGGTTCGTCCCGGGATCCGACTCCACGAATGGTTAACAAGTTAACGACATGATTTACAGTTGTTGGTAGAACCTTCGACACGGATCGATTGACACCTATCTATTGACACCTAAGGACATTTTTACATATGAAATATGAGTCCTGGCATTATCATATCCCACCAACACACTCACACATATGTCATGCCATGACTCGGGAATCAAACTCCCATCCTCAGAGCATCAGAGCGTAGGGCGTGCCTACAGAGTTGCTACCGGGCTGAAGTTGAGTAGATCGGCAAGGTTTAGCCTGGTAGCAGCAACTCTATAGGCACTCCCTACGCTCTGACGCTCTGAGGATGGGAATTTGATTCCCGAAAGCGCTAGCGTTTTTAAGAAAATAAAGTGTGAGGAGCCACAAAAAAGTGTTTCTGATTAACCAACTTCAAAAAAGTCCATCACACAGGGGCTCCCACCCCTTCGTCAAGCATTTATCTCAAAAAGTAAAAGTTCAAAGAGATTAATATTTGGTATGTAGGCTTCACTGCAGCTTATTGTTGATGTGGCATGGTAGGAGTCGGTATTTACTGAAGGCCGAAAATTAAATAAAAGTCCGCCACGCAGGGGCTGCATATACTAAGCAGATTTCCCACGTGAAGTTTTACAGTACAGAAATTTCACGAGAGCCGAGCAGTTAAGGGAACGGCCGGACTAGCTTTTGGTGGGGAAGTCACTCGTCCGTTAGCCGCCCAGATTTAATAAAAAAGCAAATATCTCGGTTAATATTCAAGATAGAGAATAAATGTATATAACAATATTTATAGTAAATTTAGTTTCCAATAAGATTGATTCTGTACGATTTTTCAATCTGACGTATAGTAACGGAGATATGTCGAATTTTCGAAAATCCTCCCCTCTAAACCCCCCCCCCTCCCACTTGTCCGATTTCAGCCGTTAACGAACTTGATCTTTCTTTTTACATAAAACGACGAAATATCGAGTTTGGTAACGATCAAACCAAAATTACGACCGCTAGAGCGGTAACAGACAAATATATATATATATATATATATATATATATATATATATATATATATATATACAGGGTGTCCCCAAACCAAACGGCCAAACTTTAGGGTTCGATAGAGGATCGAAAAACTAAAACAAAACGTCCTCTGGCATGTGCCTCGTTTTCGCTTCGTTTTCGAGAAAATCACAAAAAAACTAAAAATAGTTGTGCAAAAACTAGTTAAGGCCAATGGAAGAGCGGATTTTATTTCTTCAATGAATTTTAGCAATAAATGTTATTCCAATACAATTATTGTATTCTAATCTTATACTAACAGAAAGGTAATTGAAAAAAAAAAAAATATTAAGAAAAAATAATAAATACTTTTTTATTCAAATATTCATAGTATGAAAAAAAATTACCTATTTAAAGTAGATAATATTATGAACAATAACTGAAGATTAAAACATAAAAAAAGATTAAAAATTTAGAAAATTAATAAAATAATTAAATATTCTTACTTGGAAAACATAAATGTTTCAGTTTTTATATGGGTCTACCTTAGTGAGAAAAAAAAAGACCTGAAAATTTTGAAGCTTCTCTAAAATTTCATCGTTAATTTCTAAAGCGTCAACGTAAATGTTGTTGGAAGTGCTGGCCTCCCGCTGCAATACACGCATCACATCGCGTACTCACAGATCGCACTGTATCTAAACATTGTTCTGCGGTGAGATAGTTGCAAACCATTCTGATGCGCTCGATGAGATCATCCCTTGTGCGGACGGGCTCTCGGTAGACATTTTCTTTCACGTATCCCCACACGAAGAAATCTAGTGGCGTGAGGTCCGGAGACCGGGGAGGCCAAGGCACCAGCCCACCTTGTCCTATCCAGCGACCTGGGTAGTTGATGTCCAACCAGTCTCGTACGGCCCTTCCGTAATGTGCAGGACAACCATCGAGTTGAAACCAGCTCTCAAGCCTTGTTTCCAAAGGGATCTCTTCCAAAAGTGCCCGTAAGTCATTCTCCAGAAATAGATGATAACTTTCAGCATGAAGTCGAGCAGGTAAAAATACGGGACCTATTATGCGATTATAACAAAGACCGACCCACACGTTTACAGAAAACTCATGCTGGTAGTGAAATTCTCTAACAGCGCGGGGATTTTCATGTGCCCAAAGGTGGTAGTTTCTTTGATTGAATATGCCCGCACGTGTAAAAGTCCAGATTACTTTCGAACTTAAGTTTACATCGTTTTGCAATTGTTCTTTGTACAAATTACAAAAATTTAATCGGCGGGGATAATCAGCGGGTCAGCCCTTAATGTGCGCCAAATGGTTGTCTTTGGTATGCTTAGAACTGAAGCAGCTCTCAGGACGCTTGTGCCAGGGTTGGTATTGAAGTGCCTCAGTATCCTCTCCCTCCGCCTCAGGTCGGCTTACATCGGAGCCTGCATACGGTTTCCACGACGATTACATGAGAAGGACCCAGTCTCTCGAAACCTTCTGAAAGTGCTGGTAAAAACACCTCTGTGTGGGGTTTCTCGGTCAGGAATCCGTCTGCGATATTCCCGAACTGCCTGACGTGCATTGCCATCGCAGAATCCGTAGACGTGGACTATGGCCGCGTATTCAGCGTTGGTAAATCTAGCCATATTTGTTGACTTCACTGAACAGTACTAGCAACACCACTAATGTGAGAATGCGAGGCTGGATTCCCCCCAAAAAGGATTAAAATGATAGTAAACATTTTAATCCTTTCTTTTTAAGTTTAAACACTCAACCTAGACGTTTTATTGATAAGGAAAGCGTGAGAATATTCATGTTTTCTAAATTTACTCCTCGTAAATTAAAAAATTAAGCTTACTCAAAAAGCCAATAGTTTTTTGTAATTTAAATACATTATTAAAAAAAAATACACTTTTTGCGCACAACTATTTTCAGTTTTTTTGATTTTCTCAAAAACAAAGCAAAAACGAGGCATATGTAAGAGGACTTTTTTTCTTAGTTTTTCGATCCTCTATCGATCCCTGAATTTTGGCCGTTTGGTTTGGGGACACCCTGTATATATATATTGGACACTGGTCCAATTTTAGCCGTTAACGAATCTGATCTTTATTTTTACATAAAACATTTAAATATCGAGTTTGGTATCGATCAGACAATAATTACCACCGCTAGAGCGTTAACAGACATATATACATAAAATTTTGAACGGCCTCCTAGGTATGGTATAGGATCGATGGGTATTTGAAGAAATGTTATAAAATCCCATCATGTGTACAACCTCAATAGCTGATTTCCCCTAAAGATCCTAATCGCTTCCCATGCCATTTTGATTAATGCGATGGTAAGTATAATATTAATTTTTGTGGAACTCTGCCTTGTGCATGGTGTAAAATCTAATTTACTTTGAGTACTTTGACTACGTTTCGATTAATTAAAAGGCAATAACCTTTACCTGGGTCGAAAATACAATAAAACAATAAATCTTTAAAAATATATGTCTGAAACATATAAATGTATTTTGAATGTAATTTACATATGCTACATAACAAAGTGTAATCAATTGTCACAGGATTATATGAGAACGTACGAAGCTTCAACAAAAGGTAATTCTGTTATCAATAAATTATTCGAAACCGCAAATTCAAACTGTAATGGTCATGAATATAATTACATAATGGTGTCTTCACTATTTAATATTGTAATAATTTTGTTTATTGTCTTGTTTTAATGTTTCTCATGTTTTTCTTAATGCTGAATTAATTTATTGAACTTTTGTAAGCTGAGAAATAGTATTGCCTTGCGCAATCAACGATATGGTTATCATTGCCCTATAATTAGGATTAATTGAGTTTCATGTGCATATGATTTAATTGTAATTCCGGATTAATTTCCGTTTTTGTTTGTTCCCTTTATTCATTATAAATGAATTACGTTTGCAATTTGATTTATTTTATTCTGTTAATTGTATCTTATTTCTCCAAGTTATTTAATTTCACTAACATTAATTAATGTTCGAGATTTATGGAAGATATATGGATTATTATGTTTTGCTATTTTACTGAATTCTATTTACATATTGAAGTGGATTGTGCATAATTGTTGCATACTAACTTAAGTTAATTAAGATTGCATTCATTACCATTACAGAAATATATTTGCTAAAAAATTTAACTCCTATAGTTTGATTGTATATTTGTGCTTTAAGCTTCGCTAAAGATAATAAAAATTACTGGAACGTCGACAAAGCCTTTGATTGTACACAAGAAAGAAAATAATTCTTTTCTGGTCATCCCTTTATATTGGTATATAGAAATTTACTCTTGGGATGATAGAAACACATTGGTTAAGACCATCTACTCTGAGGATATTTCTATTCTTTTTCAAAAAGGGTATTTTCAATGAAAGCTTAACGTAGCAGTTCAGAAATAAAATAACTATACACAGACATATTTATGTCTAGTTATATGTTGGAATTTTGCTTCTTTTCTTTATAATGAATGAAATTTATTTTCTGAAGCTGCAAGTCGTTTGATCCAACTGATCAAATTTGTTCTATTCTTAAGTTTTTAAATTGCACCAGAATATTAATTTTTGAATGCAAATGTTTATGAATTGTCTGCGAAGAATCCATTATGCTGGTTTTTTATGAAAGCCTGACACTTATGAGTACAAATAGCCATGGTGGGGCCAAGGATTTTATTTAATGAGTCCGTCACTAAATAAATTCCTATTTGCCCAGGAGGGAATCGAACTCTCTGTTTATTTAAATCTCTAAGCTACTAGATCTGGATAACAGGTTATTTGTTGCAACCACTAATAGCGACATCTCATAAATCTCCTCACTTAATCTGGGAAAATCTTAATGCTTTTAAATCAATCTGGTTTTAAGTAAAAACGAAATTTTAACATGGAGATCGCTTATTAATATTATTAAACACCTTTCAGTTCACGGTTACGCGTGCCTCTTGATGTATAGAATATTAAAAACATCTGTGATTCTTAATTCCTTCTCTGTTCTCTATCCCTAATTATTTAAAAAAAAAGACTAATTAATGAATTTAAAAAAGAAGGGTAATTAGGGTAATAACGATGTTAAATGATTAAATGAAATATATAAATGCTTATTGTTTAAAAAAAATAAAAGGATTTATTTGAAAGTGAGAACTTCAAATGGCTAAGCACGAGATGTATGCATACATGTAGAGCTACCACCAGGAAAGTGAAATTCAAGCAGATGACATCACTTCATAATTTTCGATGGGCACCAGAACCGAGGCATCAATAAATTATAAGAAAATTTAAGATCTCACTGGAAGTTAAAAATCCTCATAATGGGAAATCTGCTATTCAGGGACGCTTTCATCTCGTGTTACCAATTTTTAAACAAATACGTTCAAATTTCCTTTGATCCTGCCAAGTATATCACGAAAATTAGGTATCTTCCCTTATATATAAAATATATTTGCATAGATCTCTTTCTCCTCATATAATATTCCGAATATTGCGGCGTAAACATTACATCAATAGCTCCTTTCTGGAAAATCTGATAAATGAATTCCATTCAAAAAGCGCTAGTGAGCTCGTATTCCTTTATAGCTATTTTCTCTTTCGGAAAATATCCTACTGTCAGAACTGACGGCATCAATTACAGAAAAACACCGACATGCAGTCGCTGGAAACTAAGAAGATTGCCCAATAAAAATTGCAAACATTTTTTTTTTTATGCTGTTGGGAACACGAGGAACCATGAACAAAAGAATACCAGTGTCCAGCCTGTTTCAGTAAAATAATTTAATATCAAATAAAACTCAAGGTTTAAAAATGTTAAATAGAAAAGTTGTTAGTGGAAGGATACACTAATAATGTCATTTCACTTACTATTGTCCGGTTAATATTAAGCTTGCCTGTAGTACGAAGTCTACAGTCTGATAGCCAGGTTTTCATATTTAAGCTAGATATGAGATGTTTGTTGGTATAGTGGCCATTAATTGAAATTCGCATCAGTTGGATTAGGAACGACAGAAAAAAAACACAAATAACTCAATTAATATACAACTTAGCTAAAAATGTCATGGACTACTATTTTAGTGCATTGTTACATGTACTTTTTTAATCAGTTTGGTTATATCCATTTTTCTACTAGAGGAATAACAGAGATATAGATTATTGAGGTCTCTCCCCCCCCCTCTCTCTCTCTCTCTCTCTCAACATAATTTTAGTTTTACATGTAACATTTAAAAATTTCAGTAGAGTAACTATGAAAAAAAATCTTCACTACAGATAGACCATCTTCTTAAATTGTTTGAATGTGTAGTAACACTGGAGTCAACAACATTAAATTTTCTTCGTTTGAAACATCTTATTTGCATCCTATTAACTATTGGTTTTGTAACATTATCTATAGCAATGAAGATAAATATGCCCCATATGCCAAAAGAAAGGTATGAGGATATGTATTCGGTATTCATGGACATTTAAGGACCATTTTTTTAATATCACGTCTGGATTACAACAAGTCAATTTTCCGTAAAGGGAATCTCTAATAAAACAAATATTCTAAAGTTTTTTTTTTCTAAGATAAGATTCACTTAGCAAGTAGATTATTAGGTAATCAAGTATTTTGAGATTTGTTGCTTTCAAGAGAATATTTTAAACCCTAATCTGCTACTCTATCTTCTAAATGTCTTTCTCATTTAGTCTGCAAATATTTTCAAGATATTATTCCCCAGCTGCAATTTATTACTTTGTGAAGTCTTATTTAAAAAAGCAGTCCTTTCTTTTTGAATAATCCGCTTTTCCATTTAGTTATGCTCTGAAAATCTTAATAAGTTTCATTATCACCTTTTACTTATTCAATTTCCTTCTTTAACTGCTAATTTTTTCCCGGTTTTTTGCTTGTTTGGCCTTATGTACATCATTTTTTGAAGCCCTCTAAATCGTGAATTACGTTCAATATTCTTTATTTTATAAAAATCGTTAACGTTACTTGAATTCTGTCAGCATTGTAATTATTCGATTAACTAATTTAAGTACATTCCATTAAAATCCGATCATGTGCTTGATATATTTTTAAACATCATGTGCACATTTACACTCAGGTGTGTGTGAGTGCTTTTAAATTTTTACAATTACCTATTTTTTTAACTTGTTTCATGTTCAAGTTCAGTTCAGCGAAACCTTTCATAAACTAGTGTAATTAAGCCTTGGCTTATTTTCTTCCTTGGCGAAGGTTAAGGAAAGATAGTATATCACTGCACAAATTATGCCTCGGATAATTTAATAGCATAACAACCACACTTAGAACTATTTTCTAAAAACCTTGATCTAGGAAAAATACCTTGAGCTTTATAGCTCAGTAAATAAACATTGTTATTTCTTACAGCTAATAATGAAACATTTACGGGATTTCCTTAAAAGAAATGAACTATTGCCGTTCTACCAGGTCTCTCTCTCTCTCAATATATATATATATATATATATATATATATATATATATATATAGACACACACACACACACATATATTTATGTATTTTAACCCAAAAGGAACGCAATTTTGTCTAACATTAACAAGTTCATTATTTAAACGTTTGATTTAATGAAGGATTGCATCCATTAATGGCTTTAATCGGTTGGGGTTTTATATTAGGGGTAAATTTAAATTCGTAAATATACCCGTTATTATGCTTCCCAACGAAATATTGCACGTAACCAATTTAGTTAAACCTTTTGCAATTTTTGTTTCATCACTGTAAACACATCGAAATATAAGCGTTTCATGCAAAACTAAAGATTAAATTCGTTAACGACCTTCAGTAAACCCCCACTCCTCATCATGTTATCTAAACAATAAGGTGGTATATTATGAACTACTTTAATTTAAGATTAAATTTCAAATATAATTTTTAAGAGATCTTTAGCATACGGGATACATGCAAATTCGTTGTGATGGCGTCATCAATTAAGGCTTTACAGTCATGTCTCGAAAATGTTTAATTGATATATACCATACTCGAAATTTAGTCGTTGAATTCAAGAATAAAAAAAGTCCGTCACGCAGGGGCTGCGTAAACTAAGCAGATTTCCCACGTGAAGTTTTGCAATAGAGAAATCTGCCTAATAACAACTGTAGTAGTAAGAAACCTCTAAACCTAAAACATTATTTAGGGCGTAATAACCCAGTAGTCTCTAGCCTCAAAAAACAGTTAACCTAACCTCTAAACCTTTTCACGAGGGACAAATAGTTATAGAAACGGCCGCCAGAGCTCTCGGCGGAAAGTCCGAACATAGCCTACTGGTGACCACATGCAGAATACAAATGCAAATATCTCGGTTAATATTCAAGATACAGAATAAATGTATAGAACAATATTTATAGTAAATTTAATTTGCAATAAGATTTAGTCTATACAATTTTTCGATCCGACGCATAATAACGGAGATATTTTGAATTTTCAATAATCCCCCCTCTAAACCCCCCCCTCCCACTGGTCCGATTTCAGCCATTAACGAACTTGATCTTCCTTTTTACATAAAACGATTAAATTCCGAGTTTGGTAACGATCAAACAAAAATTGCGACCGCTAGAGCGTTAACAGACAAATATATATATATATATATATATATATATATATATATATATATAGATATATATATAGTTTTGAACGGACCTCATTTTCGTCATCTCCTGGGTAGGATCGATGGACATTTGAAGAAAATTTTCGAAAATCGCGTCATGAGTACGACCTCAATAGCTGATCTCCCTTGAGGGAAATCTGCTAATTCATAGTCGTTAATGTCGGTAATGTCTGCTATACCGTAAAGCGTCATCGGTTTATTAAGCCATAGGAAATGAAATAAAATATCATGTCTTTTATAATATTGTATATGCTGAATGATCTACCTTCTCTGGAAGAGCTACATTTGTTCTAGGTTTTGGGGACAATCTAAAATTTTCCCCAGCTTCTTAATATATTTGCCATCCGTCTTTTTTACCGTTTTAAATCCAATCCCACGCTAATCGTACATCAGATTCCTAAGAGGCAGAAGTTCAGTATTTGAGCTCGACAATGGCTCAGAAATTTCTAGAACTAAAATACTAGATATAAATTCCTGCAGTGGGAGACCTCACCTACTTGTCGATGGAGTTATTTCCAGCCAGATATTTACGAGGGCAAAATAGGGGATTCTCTGCAAAGTTGGCAACTTTTTTAATTAAAAGTCGACATGGCTTTTGTCAGCTCTTGGCTCAACATTCCCTACATTGGTGAGAGTTGGTCTATGGCTTAGGGAATGAAGGGAGTTTTTCATATTCCTCTAATTTGTGTTAGGTTTCACTACACTGAACTTTTACGAATTAAACTTAACAATGTACAATGTATTTGTGTAAAAATTTACTTCGGAATTTTTCCCACATTTCCACATAAGCAAGAAAACTGTTATTAGTTAGGTCTGATGGTAGGAGATTTGGAGATTTTGGTTAAGGGATGAAATTAGCCTATGGGGTAAGATAATGGCTAAAAAAAGTACCGGATTTGAATAAAATGTCACGTAAAAATAAATAAGTTCAACTTGTTCCCATTCTGCCATGCGGTGATCTTTACTTGAGATCGTCAGTTTTGTACATATTAACTACTAAATTCTTCATTTATTTCCATCACCACCTTTAATAACTGTTATAAACATTTTATAAAAATATGATTCTACATCCGAGTCACTGTAAATTGAGCAGTGAGAACTACCATAATCAGTTGCTCATTTTAATTTTTTTCTCTGGATATGTTTTAACCTATTTAATTGGCAAACATGAATTAAATTTAAAATCCGAGAGAAGCTTTATGTAAATATCTCTCTTCCAAAGGGAAGGCTGACAGAGCCCTGATAAACCGGGACTTTGTTATAGGATGCTTATCATTGAAAATTGGATGGTAGCATAATTCTCTCACTGAAATATTAACTAAGTTATTTATATTTTTAACAGATTTCATTAAATTTCGGGTTTACTCATGGCGCTATCTTCGATAAATGTCTTCCAATGCCCACCGATCCTACTTCGGAAATGACGAAATTTAAGACGAGGAAACCCGAAAACTCGTAATATCTCAGTATGAGTCAGATAGAAAAAGTGTTTATAGCAAATATTATTGGACATTCAATGCCCTTTTATTGTTATTCTATGTACTTCTAATTCTCAAAAATTGATATTTCTGTTTTTTTAATTCAATCTTCAGTAAATCTCCAATTCTACTCATTGAGATTTTGAGTTTGAGTAACAAAATATTTATATCCGGAATTTCACTACCTGTTTAGATAGGGTTCTTGCTAAGTGCAAATATATACAATAGATATTGAGTTGAGACCATCCTCACGTCATATACCAGTTCGTGGGAAATATGGTTTGCTTACTTATCGTGACAGATTTGTTTTACCTATTTATCCTTTAGTAAACTCCCAATCCTATTTATGACTTCCACTTTCAAATTCTGTATCACATAAAATCTCATATGTAGCTTAGATTTCAAGTCTGGTAAACGGTTGAGTTCTTATTAAGGGAAGTCGGTGAAATATTTCAGAACCTAGGAAATCATACACAATCCCGTTGTGATTTCGGGACTTTTTTTTTTTTTAAATTATTATTGCTCATGATAATAATTTAGGTGTAATTTTATGCCCTTATCATGCAATGAAGGATCTATTTGAACAAAAAAAATGCATAGGTGTTGAAACTTGCTCGTTTTGAAATACAATGTATTCGTAATAGATTTGTAGTGCCAACATACAGGTGTTACAGCTTCTGTTAAATTGCAATGAAATCATGTATTTTTCGTTATATTGTTAATTACTTTACATGCAGTGTTTTTCTTAGGTCCTTTAATTGATAAATGCGGTGCAGAAGGCTGAATAATTACGTATTTCATGGAGGGGGGCACAAGTGAAACGCGTATCTCTGTACTAGCCATCATACACTTCATTAATGTATCTTGAACGGAATATATATATATATGTATATATATATATATACACATATATATATATAGATATTCATTTGACTCATATTTTGTTTATTGATCATTCTGAAAGTAACCTTTTCTCGAAGAAGATAGATGTTTTCAGATTGAGTTATCACATGAATTTCATAATCACTGTGAACAATGAATTGTGAAGCTTAGGGTCGTATAGCAATTATAGACATCTCTCATGAGTCGTACCTTTTAATTCGTAGAAGAATAAACTGTTAAACGTCTCATTACCTACCGAACGTGTTATTACATACCAATGTTGATGAGAGGTACAAAAGTAGCCTATGGTATATAACAGGTGGTTTGGAAATAGGCCTATAATTAGTGGCGATAAACGTTCGACTATGGTGTGTTTCTTGCTTGCCAGTGACCTCTAGCGGAACATCAGTACAATGCTTAAGGCGACATTCGAAATATGTCATTCGTTTCAGGTGCCCTACTTTCTTTTCTTTAACTTATATTTGTTTGTTATTATTCTACAAATACAGTTAAAATTAAAAAAAAAGAACTATTTAAAATATTTTATTTTCGCCATACGTTTCTAGCAGATTTCCATTAAGGGGAATCAGCTATTGAGGTTGTACTCATCACCCGATTTTTGAGAAATTTCTTCAAATGTCCATTGATACTACCTAGGAGATGACGAATATGAGGCAAAATTTAATATATATATATATATATATATATATATATATGTATGTATACTAGCTAAGGTACCCGGCTTCACACGGGAAACCTTGATTGAGGCTGAATGTTGATGATATTTTTTTTTGACAAGGCTTCAATGTTTTCATCTACACTTCCCGTCTGGGAGTATTGTTTTCCCCTAAGGGTCAGGTAGGGGGACTTATAGAATGGAAATTTTAGTTTCGGAGAATAAATGAATATAAGTCCCTAATCAATCCCTCTCCACTGTTTGACACACTGTGAATAATTCAAATCGTAATCATTGAGAGCATTTATTATTATTAAATACCATCTTTAATGTACATATTCTCTGTCAAAAACCAATTCGAGTACTCATTGTGAGCTTAGTCATATACATATTAATAAATGTGAGTAGAAAGTAATTCCAACATTTCACAGGAAATAAGTAAACACAATTAACTGTGTTAGTCTCCCGACAACTTCCGCTCCCGTTTTAGTGTTAACAGAATTGCTTCACTTAAATTATTTATTCAAAACATTAAAAAATTCGAATTTTATCAATAATTAATATACGTAGTGCAAAAAAATAACAGTGTTACCCAAAATATAATTTAGTTTATATTCTAAAATAAAGGTGAGGGAAAGAGCTCGCAGCCCCCCTCCCCGCAACCACAAATAATATTGAGTTTAAATTCATATTGCCCTTTGTTATAATGGCATTACCATGTAACGTTTAATGGTTATGGACAGTACATAGTGATTTCAATAACGTTAACATATCGAAGGAAATATATTATGCAAGTTCAGGTTGACTTTGTATAAGTTAGTTATTTTCTAATTAAATTAAAATTAATTAAAAAAGGGGAGGGGAGACGCAGAGATATACCCCCTCCCTATATTCCTCCCTAATCTGAATAATACTTAGAACTACTATGAGTCTAAAAACATAACAAGATTCGTCATAATATGCCTATATTAAAAACACTTTAACGACTACTAATAAGATTGTTGACCGGCTACAGTGTTTAGCGTGTATCACGTGTATACTTCGTTGTACAACAAAAGTGAAAACAACAAAAGTTACTTTAAATAACAAAATAAACACATTCTCTGTTTGTGCATGTACGCCGAAAAACCGATAGGAATCAAAGTGATTTTTTATATAATGCCACACCTATACCCGTCATTCATGGTAGTCCCCAAACATTTTGATGTCGCTTATAATAAAGGAAGAGTTAAGGCTAATTCACATACTGAGTTTTGTTCAGCTTGGTTTAGTCATACTTGCCCAATAAAAATGTTGACTCCTGCTATAGCTTTTAGCGTATAACTCATTAACATTTCGTTACGCGAAAATAATACAAAAGTACTTTAAATAACACAATAAACAACTTTTGTTATGTGCATGTTTGCCGAAAAACAATAGAAAACAAAATAGAACGATTTTTCATTTCAGGCCTCCCTCATAACCCCCACTCCTGTCCTTATTATAATTACTTGAATTTAGTACTATGTTCATTTATAAAATGTTTATTTATTTTACGTTTATTATATGCAATTATTTTTTGTTATTTGTAATTGTTACTTGTTATTTAACTTTGTTCAATTTTTAAAGGGCAAATCACTTTGAAATGATGCCTATAAAAATTAAAAACATTTAAAAAGAGTCTATCCAAAGGAATAGCTTTCTTCTCGCGACAGATTCAGCCTTCTATGAGGCCATTATTATTATTGGGGATAGAGTTATATATCAAATTTGATGTCCTCTTTAACTATGAAAAGTCCGTCACGCAGGGGCTGCGTAAACTAAGCAGATTTCCCATGTGAAGTTTTACAATAGTGAAATCTGCATACTGGTAACACAACATCACCGTGATTAAATACAAACGGTAATGAGAAATCTTTCAGTTAATTAAAATTAATTCCCAACTAAAACGGCTTCTGAATTGTAGGAATAATTTATATTTAATAACTCACATTTTAGTAGTCCAAGAACTAAAGAAGGGGGGGGGGCGGATGAACAGAATTTATTTGCATAAATACAAAGTAACGAAGGTAAGGTAAGGTTAGAAACGACAGGTAAGGTTAGAAGAAGATTCCACCTGAGCCGATCAGTTACGAAAACGGCCGACCTAATCCGAACTATACCCGACCACAGACTTCATAAAAATGCAAATATCTCGGTTAATATTGAAGATAGAGAATAAATGTATATGGCAGTATTTATAGTAAATTTAATTTGCAATAAGATTGGTTCTATACAATTTTTCGATCCGATGCATAATAACGGAGATATTTTGAATTTTCAAAAATCCCCCCTCTAAACCCCCCCTCCCACTGGTCCGATTTCAGCCATTAACGAACTTGATCTTCCTTTTTACATAAAACGATTAAATTCCGAGTTTGGTGACGATCAAACAAAACTTGCGACCGCTAGAGCGTTAACAGACATATATATATATATATATATATATATATATATATATATATATATATAATTTTGAACGGCCCTCATTTCCGACATCTCCTGGGTAGGATCGATGAAAATTTGAAGATATTTTTTGAAAATCGCGTCGTGAGTACGACCCCAATAGCTGATTTCCCTTATGGGAAATCTGCTAAAACTGGAGTAAATATACATATTATTAATGATATTGTATCAGCTGGGCCGGCTCAATAACAGCTCTTAACCTAACCCCTACTAGCTACCAGGTGGTCTCAGTGACAGTGTTGCCATAAATTATTTAAATTAAAATAATTACTGTAATTTTAAAGTGGGTATATTGCCAGCAACCTGGCAGTTACCTTTTAGTTCATTGTGAAAATTAATAGCGTACCCTCGCAGTTGTGTTTATGTGGACTCTGCTTCCAACCGTTCGCCATTATTTATTCAAAGACCGTTTGTTATTATTTATTGTATTTTGTGTTCTTCAATATTTTATGTTTTGGCCAGTTGTAATTTTTTTTTATTTTTATGAATTATATTGGACTTATTACTTTCAAGTTTTGTTCTTCATAAAAACCCGTCCATTAAAATATGATAAGTAATGTGTCACCTTCACTGTTCGTCAAGTTGTAGATCTGCGCGCGATGTCAGCTGACGTTCCTTGAGCTAGATATCATGAGGCTGTATTATTCAATAGAGGTAATCTCCTGTAATTCCCCCCTTAATTACGATCAGATCGTCACTAGCAACACGCGAACTTGAGCCATTCCATGTAGAATTGTTGACGACACGCCATTTCAGTTAACTCTCTTTCGCAACTTCACTTGAGTTTATCTTATACCATCCGTAATCTTGATTGAATACTCAACATATGTCTCAATGTAAGGTGGTTATGTCATTCATTCATATATATATATATATATATATATATATATATATATATATATATATATATATAAAATTGTAACCTCTGTCTGTACATTGATTTTTTTCGCGAAATTTCACGATAACTTTTCGTTTCACATGTCATGACACCATATCTGCATTTTGTTTCTTTCGTGTATGTTTGTTTGTTTGTTTGTTACCTTTTCACGCATAAACGGCTGAACCGAATTTTATGAAACGTGGTATGTATATTACTACTAGCCCAACTTAGACTTTAGGCTATATTAATATTCTCTAAGACAAACAGGAGTGGGGGTTATAAGGGAGGCCTGAAATTAAAAATAGCGATATTTCGTTTCCTATTGCTTTTTCAGCAAATATGCCCATAACAAAAGTTGTTTATTTTGTAATTTAGAGTAACGTTTGTTATATGCAGGTTTGCCGTATACGGAAGTATAAATGAGTTATATGCTAAATACTATAGCGGGAGTCCACAATTTTATTTGGCACAAAAGACTCAACCGAACTAAACCAAACTCGGTATGTGAATTAGCACTAACGCCTTCCTTATAATAAGCCATACTACCATTTCTAGGGACGGGCAGGAGTGGGGGTTATAAGGGAGGGCTGAAATTAAAAATAGCGATATTTCGTTTCCTATTGCTTTTTCAGCAAATATGCCCATAACAAAAGTTGTTTATTTTGCTATTTAGAAAACTTTTTTTATACACTATCGTCGTATACCGAAGTATAAAGGCGTTATACGCTAAAAATTATAGCGGGAGTCAACAATTTTATTTGGCACAAAAGACACAACCGAACTAAATAAAACACTCAGTATATGTGTAATAGCACTAAGGCCTTCCTTATAATAAGCCATACTATTTCTAGGGACGGGCAGGAGTGGGGGTTATAAGGGAGGCCTGAAATTAAAAATAGTAATGTCCTATTGGGGTTTCGGCAAATATGCACATAACAAAAGTTGTTTATTTTGTTATTTAGAGAAATTTGCTCAACGCTTCTTTTCAATATGAACTACCAGGTACCTCAAATGAAAAAATTGATTCAAATGTATGTCAATATTTTCTCATTAATAATTGAAATCTATGCATAATGCACAGGAAACGGGAAATATGACAATATGCAGGACAGTGAAGTCTTTCATAAAAAAATAATTTTATTATTAACAAATCCACAGAAACGACGGGTGTTAACCCTAAACACTGGGATGGGTAAATGTCAACATATTGTGCAAAGTAAAGCCTTGCCAAAAGTATACCATCACCGTTCAGCCTCAAATGAATTCCCGAGCGAAGCCGGGTATCTGAGCTATATATATATATATATATATATATATATATATATATATATATATAGCGATATTTCGTTTTCTATTGGTTTTTCGGTAAATATGCACATAACAAAAGTTGTTTATTTTGTTATTTAGAGTAACTTTTCTTATATACACATTTGTCGTATACCGAAGTTTAAATGCGTTATACGCTAAACATTATAGCGGGAGTCAACAATATTATTTGCCAAAAAGACTCAACCGAACTAAATAAAACTCGGTATGTGTATTAACAGTGAGGCCTTCATTATTATAAGCCATACCAACATTTCTATGGACGGGCAGGAGTGGGGGTTATAAGGGAGGCCTGAAATTAAAAATAGCGATATTTCGTTTCCTATAAAAATATAAAGATAACAAAAGTTGTTTATTTTGTTATTTGGAGTAACTTTTGTAATCTACACTTTTGTCGTATACCTAAGTATAAATGAGTTATACGTTAAAACTTTAGCGGGAGCCTACAATTTTATTGGGCACTAAAGGCTGAACCGAACATAACAAAACTCGGTATGTTATTTAGCATTAATTCTTCCAGGATTAAGTTATATTACAATTTTTAGGTTCGAACGGGAGGGGGGGGGGGTTATAAGGGAGGCCTGAAATAAAAATTCACTATATTTACATGTATAAGAGACGGGAAATATAAAAACATCAAAGACAGTGAAGCCTTATCGAACAAATAATTCTATTATTAGCAAATCCATGGCAACGACGGGTATCAATCCTAAACACTGGGACGGGTAAATGTCAAAATATTGTGCAATGTAAAGCCTGCTGAAAAATACCATCACCATTCAGCCTCAAATGAATTCCCGGGCGAAGCCGGGTATCTGAGCTAGTATATATATATATATATATGAAATCATTAGTTTCTGAATGATGATTGTATTTTTCTTTTTTTTGGCAAGGCTTTACTATGCAAAATATATTTACATTTCCCCTTCTCCGTGTCCAGGGTTTACAACTGAATATTTAGTAACCAAAGCGAACGTATAGAATTGTTTGGTCTTGAAGAATAATAAAATAAATGATTTCCTGAACAATCCGCCTGCGCTGTTTGAAATATTAATCATAATCATGAAAATTAGAGGAAACTAATTTTCGTGATTTTTATTTCTAATCCCCCGTACGGTCCACTTCATTTGTAAAAGTATTAATACAGTCATAAGACAAATCTGGCTTTCCTAAAACGCAAATATTGAGACCATTCAATATGACTCAATTATAAAAAAAATCCAAGGTTTCATTGACGGCTCAAGCTGTAGATTTGTGAGGATATCTTATTTGAAAAAAAGTTGTATTACATAAGTTCCTCTAAATAAGAAAATAAGCTACTGTTAGGTGTATTTATTCAAAAAAAAAAAAAATGCGTAACGATATATGGCGATGTTTCAATTTAGGACTGCCGTAAAAATGTTTAAAAAAATAACTAATAATCATAAAGGCGTTAATGGTAATTCGCATTCTGAGCTTTGTTTAGTTCGGTTTAGTCATAAGTTCCAAATATGATTGTTGATTCCCGCTACAGATTTTAGTTTGTATCTTCTTTATACTTCGTTATACGGCAAAATTTTGTACAACAAAATTTACTCTAAATAACAAAATAAACGACGTATATTTTGTGCACGTTTGTAGAAAAACCAATAAAAAACAAAATATTGCGACTTTCCGGGATACACACCCCCACCCTCCCGTGCGTCCCAAGAAATGTTATTATATCTTATAATCACGAAGGCGTTAATGTTAACTCGCATATCCAGTTTTGTTTAGTTGGGTATAGTATTTTGTACCCAATAAAATTATTAATTCCCGCTATAGTCTTTAGCGAATGTCTCGTTATACGACAAAAGTGTATATATAAAAAATTACTCTACATAACAAAATAAACAAGTTTTGTTATATGCATTTAACCAATAGGAAATGAAATATCCCGAATTTCCAGTTCAGGCTTCCCATATAACTACCACTCCTACCAGTCCCAATAAATTTTAGTATAGCTTATAATCATGGGAGAGTTATTACTAATTCACATATTGAGTTTTGTTGATTTCGGTTCAGTCTTTTGTACCCAATAAAATTGTTTACTACCGCTATAGTTTTAGCGTAAATCTCATTTATACTTCTGTAAACGACAAAAAAGGACGAGACAAAAGTTATTTTAAATATCAAAATAAACAACTTTTGCTATGTGAATGTTGGCCGAAAAATCAATAGAAAACTAAATATCTCGATTTTTCAGTCCAGCCCTCCCTTATAACGCCAACTCCTTTTTCTCTCTGAGAATATTAGCATATACTAAATTCTAAGGTGGGTCAGTGGTAATTCGCGTATTCGCGTGCTTCTTAGTATTTGTTTTAGTAGTTTAGATGAGAAAAGGTACTAATAAACAGAGGGTATATGTTATACGGCGTTTCGAGAGCTCACTTTATCTGTCTTCGAAAATTAGTTACGAATTAATTAACTGAAATGCTGGTTTGCTAGTCCACCCATTCTAGCAAATTGTAGCAACCAGTAGATAAGACGATCCACACACAACCATAGTAACAAAACGTTCATAAATTATTATATATATGTATATATATATATATATATTTTTATTTTTTTTTTATTTTAGTTTTGCTTTTATATTTATCTTAATGGGTTGTATTCTCAGTAGATGCAGGATGTTTGAATTTTCTTCAACTCTGATTAGTTCTTTCAAGCCGACGATATTTTTTTGTTTCACTGTCCTAATTCCTACTGAAACGAAGTAAAAATACTAATCATTATTGACCCTACATTTTGATTATTACAATATAACTGGAAAAGTAAGCCTTGACAGGATACAGGAAACATTTAAATTTAAAAGAATTATCTTAATAATTAGACCCCTTAAGAAAAATACCACGGCCTTCCTTCCGAGGTCTGAAGATTGTTACAGAAATAGTTTCTTGTCCAAAAAATTAAAAAAAAAAAATTACATGTGTAATTGTAATGCTAGTAAAAACTATTTTATACAAAGTTTGCAGGGCTGATGATGTTTTTTTTTTAGTTATTTAACTTAATACTTTTTTTGAAATTGTTTTCTTGAGATACGTATGTAATTATAGAGATTAAATATGCTTCGTGGGAGCTCAGGTTAGCCATGCGAGTTAAAGCGTTGTCCTTAATCTCATATGGTAAATATAAAGTGGTGAATTCGATAGGAATTTATATAGTGACGAACTCATTAAATAAAGTCATTAGTCCCACCCTGGCTAGAATAGTTAAATTAGCGATTTTAGCAAAACGTGGACACTAATAAATAATATTTCAACGTGACTCTTAGGCCTTTTAATTTGGACATGATTTCAATAATTTAACTACTCTATTATTAGTTCTATACAAACAAATAACACATTGTGTTAGGTTTAAATTAAATGGTGTTGGTATGAAGTTTCCTTAATCCAAGAGTTGACTCTGAAATAGTGAATTTCTTTTTTTTTAAATGTTTTAATTTTTATTTTTAATATCATAGAGCAACTAAGCATTTCATGAATTCTTTAAAAGGTGTTTGCTCTGACAGTTTTTTTTTTCTGAGTGTTTGTGGTTACATGTAAATACTTATTAATAATAAATGCATTATTCTTTTGCAGGTAACTATCATTGCAAGCACAATATGTAGGCGATGCATAGTGGTAAGCACAGTTTTATCCCTACTAACATAAAAATGTGATAGTTAACTCAGTAGATAATAACCAGTAGTCAATGCCAACATAAGTTTTATTTTGCACTTAGCGTTTCAACAACATCATACCGTCATATTCAGAGCATTCGACATGAGTTGAACCCCTAACCCCTTACCAATATCCAACAACCTTTGACGCTGGGATTTTACTCATAAATAAACCGCTAATCGTATTACGACGAACACAATGAAAGTACCGGATTAAAGTATAGAACACATCTCTCCTGGTCTCCTGGTAACCTGAATTAAAACGTCACCCAAATCTGACCTTACTAATAAAACGCACTATGTTTTCATAGATTATTTTCATTTTACAAATTTAGTTCGCTAGTTTCAGCCATTTGACTGTTTCAATATCACTGACATGCATATTTCCTTTACTATCTGACCTAGAGATGACTGGTGGTCAAAGCTGCAAGAGGCCCTTCCCCTCGCGGGATGTAGCGCCAGTGATGATCTGACCTAGAGACTAGGAGAAAACGGCATTTATGCTGAATGCTGGTAGGATATCAACGAAGTGGGAAGAAAAAGAATATAATGCTTGGAGAAATCACAAAATATGATAGCTAGTGCTTTAGAATATCGTAGGCTGTGCCTCTGGAATCCCAATTATACCTAATGTGATCAGATGGCTCATAAGCTATTATTACTTAAAGGGACATGTATGCGTGCAACCATTAAAAAGAATGCAATTATAAAAATAGCATAACCTTGGGCTTCATTTAAATCAAAATAAAGTGAATGATTTTATCAGGAAATATTCTTCAACATATTTGTACCGGTATTGGTTTGCGTATGAAATATTAATTTACAAAAAGTGAATGTGGCGAAGTCCATATATACTTATAATAAAATACGTCTATGAGAGTAGATCGCAATGATGGGATATATCTGATAAAATGAAATCTCTTATCTATGTCTTTCTATCCAGAATTAGACTTCCTTCACATGAATCAAATGTTTCTATGACAGAATTCCTAAAACAATTAAAACATGAATATAAAGGAATTCCTAAAGCTAATAAAACGTTAAGGAAAACCATGCCTGGTGGGGTAACAATGTCAGCTTATGATCATAGCTTATGATAATATATATTGCTGTATAGAATCCATAATGATTTGATGAAATACATGTTTACTAAAATGAATAACACGTTTCCTGGCAAACCTCCAGGATGAATCATTGTATCAAAGAAATCACTTGTTCACGACCAGAGCCCACTACTAGACACCTCTGGTGTAGTCTAGTCAGTGGCTCGTTCCAAATGGGTCGTCGGGTTGACAAAATAATTTGAATCTATTATGTATTTTCCATCTGTAGGTTGGCAAACACTGATAGGGCTGACTCCAGGGTATGATGAGGCTCATCACTCTACTGGACACAACTCAATCTATGTGTCCTTTCATTTAGGGGAGGTTCACCATAAAATGCATGTTTGCTACGTAGAAATTTGAATATAAAATTTTATTAGGTGACTAAAGGACTCCAAGGCAATTATGGAAATAGAAAAAAAATCTATTTTGTATGTAGTAACAAACGTTTTTCAGTTGACTGACCGTCATATTACATCTCACTACTAATAGAACACCAGCATTTGCTTCCCTACTGCCCCAGAGGGAGTTGAGTATACAAAATATGAGGACCGCATTCTGTTAATAGTTTTGAACTCAGAAAAGCTTGGAGATGATGATTCTGGATGTTGCCAAGAGGCTTTTTGGTCCATTTATTTTTTATACCCCTTCCCCTTAGATTGCAAGGAAATGGACTGAACAAAAGCATTTGAACTATATCAATGATTGCTTTAGAGACAATATTCAATTGTTTCTTTTGATTAAAAACACTTATAGCTAGTCAAAAAAAAAAAGTTAATATAAAAACAAGAATTGTTGATAATTGTTTACAAAGAAAATTTTAACACAATTGATCCCAAATAAAATAGGAATTATCAATCTAATATTTTGACAGTCATTATTAATACAATTGCACAATGTAATAAAAATTCCAGGCAACATCCAGAATCATAATCTGCAAGCATTTCTGAATTCAAAAATATTTACAAAATACGTTCCTCATATTTTGCATACCCAACTCCCTCTGGCGTCTGCACTATATTATTATTTTTTTTTTCCTGAAATATCTTACTGCAGTTATTAAAATACTTCGATGTATAATGTATGTGAGTTTGCCATGTAATCCTACGGTTCATTTCGTAGGTAAAAGAAAAAAACTAGAAGTGAGAAAGAAGCCTCGAGGCAGAATATATTATGTAAATTATTGCGACAAGAGAATGGGTTTAGAAAGTACTTAACATAATTTATTGGAAATTGCTTTTACTTAAATTAGAGGCACTAAATGAAACTTGTTTTAGCGCCTTATTTTATGAAAAAATTTTCTGTAATAGCTCACCTTATCCTCTTTTAATATGTTTTTATGAAATAGTTTATGAAATTTCAGGGACTGCATACAATTGAACAAATGTGGAGGATAATAACAAACAATACTAGTTTATTAGCAGATTTCCCTTGAGGGAAATCAGCTATTGAGGTTGTACTCATGACGCGATTTTCGACATTTTTCTACAAATGTCCATCGACCCTACCCAGGAGATGACGAAAATGAGATCCGTTCAAAACTGTATATATATATATATATATATATATATATATATATATATATATATATATATATATATATATATTTGTCTGTTACCGCTCTAGCGGTCGCAATTATTGTTTAATCGTTACCACGATATTTATTCGTTTTATATAAAAAGAAAGATCAAGTTCGTTAACGGCTGAAATCGGGCCAGGAGGAGGGGGGGGGTTTAGAGGGGAGGATTTTCGAAAATTCAAAATATCTCCGTTACCATAGGTTGAATAAAAAAATTGTATAGAACCAATCCTATTGCAAATTAAATTTACTATAAATATTGGCATATACATTTCTTCCCTATCTTGAATATTAACCGAGATATTTGCATTTTTCAGTTTTCAGCCATCAGCAAACCGCCACTTCTACTCATGTTACATTAACAATACTCTGCTACATAATAAATCACATCGAAGTTTAAATACCAAAAATTGTATTCAAGAGACCTTTATTATACGAGATACATGCAAAAATGTCCTGGTGACCCCCCCCCCCGTCTTAAGGTTTTGGACTACTAAAATTTGGTTGATGGAGATAACAATTATTCTGACTTATTATTAATTACAGTACTAGATATAGTAAATAGTTCTCAATAAAATTAATATTTTATATTCTGATATATTTCAGTAATTGTTTTTTTTTCTTTCCAGTGTGAGGCGGGCAGACCCATTTGTTTACATTTCTAACCTAACGCTTCCTGTCGGAGGGTTATTGAAATTGGATGAAACATTTCTTATTACCGTTTGTATTTATTCTCGGTGTTGTGTTACCAGTATGTAGATTTATCTATTACTAAACTACACGAGGGAAATCTGCTTAGTTTACGCAGCCCCTGAGTGACGGACTTTTATTTTGTAATAAATTCGTGATTTAAATTTCACACTCAGAAGAAATGTAACTGGATAAAGATAGCATTTAATATTTGGACCAATATTATCTGTTATCATTAATCTGCCATTCAATTTAAAAGAAATGCAAAAATTAAAAGAATTTTTCTCATATCTCAATTCACTAAATTTATGTTATAATACTAGGTATACGTTTTGACAAAAACAAAACGAAAATACGTGAATGACCCGAACTAGCTCTTGACGGAAACTCACGAGTAGACCCGAAGTTAGCCGATCTCGTCTCAGAAGCTGAAAACAGAAAAATGCCAATATCTCGGTTAATATTCAAGATACAGAATAAATGTATATAACACTATTTATAGTAAATTTAATTTGAAATAAGATTGGTTCTATATAATTGTTCGATCCGACGTATAGTAACGGAGATATTTTGAATTTTCGAAATTATAATATACATCCAATCGAAAAAGTGTATAGAATCAAAGTTATTGCAAATTATATGTTCTTTAAATGTTGATATACGTGTTTACAATATCTTGATTATTAACCGAGATATTTTTTAGTTTTCCGCATACAGTAAACCCCCATTCTACTCATGTCATATTAACAATAAGCTGTTATACTACGATCCACTTTATTTGAAGCCTAAATACCAAATATGGTTTTCATTGAACTTTTACGCTTTGATATAAATTCATTTACGTGGGAAATCTGCTTAGGTAACGCAGCCCCTGCGTGACGGACCTTTTGACATCTAATGGGTAAGATCTCTGGCAATTTTAAGAAAGGATTGACGAATCGCGCCAAGACTTCAAACCCAACCAATTGTTGATTTTCTTTGAAAGAAATCTGCTCAGTGACTTAAAACCTTCTATAAGTGGGTGTTGCTATAACCCTTATTATCGCTATATGGTCTGTCATTAGGAAAGCTATGGATGTCCAAGCAATGATTCAACCAATGTCATACTAAATAGTTTCTTATTCAGTAGTTATCTTGGTCAGGTACAAGTATTTATTAAAATATATTTGATAATTTTGGCTTTGTAAAAAACAAAAATGTATTATAACCTAAATTTAATGAATTGAGTTTTGAGAAAAATGCCTTTAATTTTTTCATTTCATTATTATATAGATTAATGATAAGTTTTTTACATATGTCGTACGGAACAATTAGTAGTTACCATTAATGTGAGCTTTCACTAAAAATAATTTAATTTTAATAGTTCTTTTAGGCTTAATTTAAAAAGTCCGTCACGCAGGGGCTGCGTTAACTAAGCAGATTTCCCACGTGCGCCACGTATTTGTATTTATCTCAAAACATAAAAGCCCAATGAGAACCCTATTTGGTATTTAAGCTTCAGACAAAGTGCTTCATAACATAATAGAATATTGATAATATGAGATGAGTAGAAATGGGGCTTTACTGAAGACCAAAAACTACAAAGTTCAAATATCTCAGTTAATAATCAACATAATGAAAAAACGTACATAACAACATTTATAGTACATAATAACGGAGATATTGAGAATTTTCGAAATTGCCCCTAGTCCGATTTCAGCCGTTACCAAACTTGATATATAATCGTTGTATACAAAAAGAAAAATCAAGTTCGTTAACGGCTGAAATCGGGCCAGGGGTGGGGATTTATAAATTTTGTTATGTACGTTTTTTCACTACAGTGATTATTAACTGAGATATTTGCATTTTTTAGTTTTTGGTCTTCAGTAAAGCCCCACTTATACTACTCATCTCATATAACCAATATTATGTTATGAAGCATTTTATTTGAAGCTAAACTACTAAATAGTGTTCTCATTGAACTTTTAAGTTTTGAGATAAATGCAAAAATTGCGACCGCTAGAGCAGTAACATATATATATATATATATATATATATATATATATATATATACATGTATTACACATGCACACACACACACACACACATAGTTTTGAACGGACCTCATTTTCGTCATCTCCTGGGTAGGATCGATGGACATTTGAAGACAAATTTCGATAATTCCATCATTAGTTCGACCCCCAATAGCTGATTTCCTTTACGGGGAATCTGCTAAAAAAAGTCATGTATATCTCTTTCCAGAGACCACATAGGTCAGTGTATACCGTTCGACTTTACATAAGCTGAGTCAAGCAATATCGAGTGGTCAGTACTTGAATGAGAGACCACGGAGCTGTTACACCAATTCCCTACCAGAGAACACTGGTGGCTACGCGGTAGTGTATTGGGGGAAGTCTAGTGAGTAAATCAGGCTGAGCCGTCGATATGACGAAGTACCGACTCTCTCCTAGACCCCTTGAACGAGCTAACTGGCCATCGGTAACCCTCCCTCGGTAAATTAAAGCCCACATGCCTACTGGATACAAATTTATTCCAGGTCCTTCTTGGTTAATGGCGGTTGAAATCCCTCGAAAACTCGGGGCAGGTAAAGATCATTAAGCCCTATATTGCCACCCAAGAAAAAAAAAAATTCTTAAAATATATTAATAAATTTTATAAGAAATATGCATTTTAAAGCAGGGACACAAATTTTAAATTAATGTATTTACTTGTCTTCAGAGCTCTTTCTACGTCTTTTGTTATTTAATTTTGATAAACATCATGAAAATTGTGATTGACGAAAAGGAACATCCATAAAACCTTGGGTTTTAGCAGATTTTCCTTAAGGGAAATCAGCTATTGAGGTCGTACTCATGAGGCGATTTTCGAAATTATTCTTCAAATTCCATCGATCAACTGTTCGGTACTCGTATGGAGATTTCTCTATTGTATAACTTTACGTGGGAAATCTGCTTTGTTTACTCATCCCCTGCGTGACGGACTTTTAAACATAATAGGACTTATATCAGTTTACACAAGCTACTCGAAATAAGATTAAAAATGGAAATCTGCTAAAATGGATTAAGGTTAACAGATGTACGCCAGCACAGAAATGTAATCCAAAAGAAAATGTTATGTTGTTGGATATAAATATGTATTTGAACCTACATGTATTCTAATTACCAATTAAAATATCAATTGGTTCTTAATGTTTTATATATTTAATAATACCTGGATCTATCGCGATCTGTTGTCCGTGCGAAAAGTAATATTTTTTGTATTGTTTCACTCTTAACTCATTTTTCACATTTTTTTAACTTATATCCCTGTTCGCATTAACATACCAATTGTTGGTTCTACAATGTCGTGAACGTAATTGGATGAATGTTTTTTTATTGTGAAATCAAGGACGAATTGTAAGGTTAGCTCATGCAATTTCACTTATAATTTATTTAGCTCAACATCTTGTTAAAAGTGCATTTTCAATACAATTTACATTAATTACCGTGGAGGAGTTATGTAATGTTGGTCTTCCTAGTTGCTTCGTTACTAGCTTCTGTATGTTCTACGCTTCAACGCTGCTGCGAACTATAAAGTGTCTTGAAGGTTTTGCAAATTTCCTTTAAGGGGAATCAGCTATTGAGGTTGTACTCATGAAGCGATCTTCGAATGATGATGAATAGTGATGGTATTTTTTTGGCAAGGGTTTACTTTCCACAATATTTTGACATTTACCCGTCCCAGTGTTTAGGGTTAATACCCGTCGTTTCTGTGGATTTGTTAATAATAAAATTAATTTTTTATGTAAGGCTTCACTGTCCTCCATATTGTCATATTTCCCGTCTCCTGTGCATTATGCATAGATTTGAGTTATTAAGGACAAAATATTAACATAGATTTGAATTAATTTTTCCAAGTGAGATACCTGGTAGTTCATATTGGAAAGAAATGTTGAGCATTGGTTGCTTCATATATTGTTCCCGGAGAAATGTATAAAACAAAAGTTAATCTAAATAAGAAAGTAAACAACTTTTGTTTGTGCACGTTTATCGAAAAACAAATAGACAATGAAATATCGCGAGTTTTTATTTAAGGCCTCCCTCATAACCCCCTATCCCGTTCTAACCTAAACATTTTAATATAGCTTATAATCATGAAAGAAGTAATGCTAATACAAATACCGAGTTTTGTTAATTTCGGTTCAATCGTTAGTGCCCAATAAACTTGTTGGATCCCGCTTTAGTATTTAGCATATATCTCGTTTATAATACGTTATACGAAAAAAGTGTATATAACAAAAGTTACTCTAAATGACAAAATAAACTACTATTGTTATGTGCATATTTGCAGAAAAACGAATAGAAGACGAAATACCGCTATTTTTAAATTAAGGCGTCCCTTACAACCCCCACTTCTGCCCGTCTCTAGAAATGTTGGTATGGCTTATTATAATGAAGGTGTTAGTGCTAATACACATACCGAGTTGTATTTAGATTGGTTGAGTCTTTTCTGCCAAATAAAATTGCTCACTTCCTCTATAGGTTTTAGACTATATCTCGTTTATAATACGTTATACGAAAAAAGTATATATAACAAAAGTTACTCTAAATAACAAAATAAACAACTTTTGTTATGTTTATCTTGCCAAAAATCCAATAGGAAACGAAATATCGCTATTTTTAATTTCAGGCCTCCTTATAACCCCCACTCCTGTTCATCTGAGAGAATTTTAATATAGCCTAAAGTCTAAGTTGGGTTAGTAGTAATATACATACCAAGTTTCATAAAATTCGGTTCAGCCGTTTATGCGTAAAAAGGTAACAAACAAACAAACAGGCACGAAAGAAACAAAATGCAGTTATGGTGTCTATGACATGTGAAACGAAAAGTTATCTTGAAATTTTGAGAAAAAAATCAATGTACAGACAGGGGTTACAATTTTATATATACCGTATATATATGAAGGGCCAGGGGGAAAAAGATGAAAGTCACTTTTTCGTCGATTTTAAGATATTAGCGCTATCAAGGGGCTATGAAGGAGTAATATCATCTGGTAGAACAACAAGGGGGAAATAAGATGAGAATCGACCGAAATGTGCATGTAAAGATTCGGGGTAAGGGGGAAATTAGATGAATGTCACAAGCGATATTTTGCGATTCCTGTGCTGGGCAGAATACAAATTGTACCCTAATTCGTTACCTTCATCATTTAGTGACTGAGAAGCATCGTTTCGACAGTGTTGAAGTATATTTTCCCATTCGAGGGCATTGATTCCTCGAATGTGATAAAAACCTGAGTTACACCAACCAGCAGACTTAGGCTGAGTTGCCCGATGAATGGAGGGATGTTATAAGAAATAGCAGAGAGGGGCCGTCGCCCTTTGCTCTGATCAACTGCCAGCAAGTACTTTTCAAGACATGAACAGAATTCTTGAATCCTATGTACTTGAAAAATTGTCCCTTTCCCACTAGGCCCGTGCGTTGTTTAAAGGTCATGAATAAACATCCTTCAAACATTTTTCACCGAAACACTTTTTCTGGTTGTTACATGATGGACCATTGCCGATTTCTCAACCAAAGTTCAACGACTTGCAACAACTAAAAAAATTTTTGGTTAACCCTGCTGCAAAGGCGTTTTTTGAGAATTTGTCCACCATAAATCCAGCAGCTGTTCACGATGACAGCGAAGATGTATACTTGGATTACCCAGATGAATAAATTTTCATAAAATTTTTTGTTCATTGTCAGTAAAATATAAGTTGTTCATTAAGTTTTTTTTTTCACCTTCATCATTTCCCTTAGGAGCTACATGGGACTGCATATATTGATTACTAATATCCATTAATACACTAAAAAAAAAGGTATGATTAAATTACAAAAGGAGTTAGTAGAAATCAAACTTTGTTTTTCATTTTTCTCGAAATCACTTTTTGGCCACTTTCATCTTTTTTCCCCTGACCCTTCATATATATATATATATATATATATATATATATATATATATATATATACTTAATATGTTGCGGCTCATTTGACAAACTTGCAAGTAGATATTTCATGTATTTATTGGGTTAGAAGCTCGACAACTGAGGATATTTACTCCTGAGAAAATGTCAATGACGTGTAGAAATTCTAAACGAGATTAATCTTGAAATTTTGAGTGCATATTTTCAAAGAACAATTTTTTTTAGAAATTACTGCCACCTGTCACGCTTTTCTGCCAGTGAACATTTTTGATTGGTCAGAAAAGTTTGGTAAAGTTATCATTGAAAGGGGTCCTCAATTTATCGTTATGGTAAAAAGAAGGTTTGGATTAACTTCGATGTTTCCCGCATGTCTTTAATAAAAAAACACTGATACTTGACTTTTAGTCAAATTGCTTTAATTACAAATTTAAAGGTATTTCAACAAAAATAAAGTTTTCACTGTTTAGAGATTTAGTTAGAATTTAAGCTAAAATAATTATTCAAATACCTGAAAACCACTCCACTAAAAGTTAATAAAAATGGTACGACTTTTTAAAATAAAATCTAGACAAAATTCATTCTTAAGAAAATTTATTCCTGAATGAAATGACATTAGTTTGATACTTCCAGCACGTTTCCACCGGTAACGGCAGAGTTATGTCCCGGAACAGTCCGTTTTGGCCCTACTGTGCTGTGGAGAGATTTATGCAGAGGTTTCTACTGGATAATTAGGACTGAAGCATTGACATAGAGCTCTCTGGAATCCACACACTGTTCGTGAGGGATGACGTTTTTCGCAAGAACCTGAATGGTTATAGATGAGGCCTGAGGTTCCACTTACTACTTTTGACCTATTTGGGCATCGTCAGTCCTGTAGAACTGGTATTGAGTAATCTGTGACACTTGACTAATGGGAGGAGTGGGTTACCAAAATTATTAAAGAGAGATGGAAGTATACTATATCGTATTCTTCTGAATAATCGTCCTCTTTGAACAAGAATTCGTATTACAATATTGGTATGATAAGTGAGTAAATGGTTTTTAATTATGAAATCGTTTCTCAGGTTAGCCCTATGAGTTAAGGTATTGGCCTTACTCTCACATGGTAAACCTAGAGTGGTGAGTTCGATTCTCATCTGGGAAATAGGAATTTATTTATTGACGAATTCATTAAATAAAACTACCTAGTCCCACCTAGGCTTGAAAAGGGTGGCAGGTAACCTGTAGATAACCCATCCCATGGCTAATTAGCCATAGTAACAAACATTGGACGTTAAAAAATAATAGTTTTATGAAATGACGGACAAATAAGATCAGCTGACTATTCGTATGCTGGTTTACTTTTAATTTATTAAATCCCTTAGATTATGAAATCAATAATAGAGGAGTGTACATTCCTCGATTTAACATTGATATTACTTTGGATCACTAGTCAAAGTATAAAATACTCCTGAGTGTATAAAACTTCTTAGCAGATGTAACCTCATTCCAATGACTCTTACTTGCTTCATCCGAATAGACAGTATCCAACACAAAATATCAGTAGTAAGATTATTTCAATAAATAACTTATTATACTGAAAAATGCACCCTTAATTGTTTCTTGTATACATCCTAGTTTCTATAATGAAAATGTAATTTTCAAAAGTGCATATATATCATTTTTTACAAATTATCCTTTCATACTTCAATGTGTTTATTTTCGTATTTCATATGAACGTGTTTATTTCATAATAAGAGTTTATTCTAATTTGAACAATATTAGTAATACGTTTTGATTTATTGCTAGTAATGGATTACTTCCAGAAATATATTTTGACAGGAAGCAGTGATTCATTTTTGTTTTCTTGTACCAACAAAGTCCTTCAACACAAAGGTATTATGAATTATGCTTAGCATCGTCTCTTAGGTGTGCGTGTATAGCACCTGTTGCATCCTTTCCTGATAAACTCATGAAACATTTATGACCTAAGATCAATTCATTCTTAACGTTCTATGAATGAATAATTCGAAAAACGATATCTTTGAATCGATATGGAATAATGTCATCTCGTTCAATAAGTCTTTGTCTACTCCATTCTGGGGCCAATATTTATTTCATATTTTCTTACATGACAAAATAGGCACATGAAGAATAGTACAGTTTTACACTTAACATTGTGAGAAAAGCAATAGTATGTTCACTCAATCGCACTCAAGCAAAATAAATCAAAAATGGCCTAGCTTCTACCTACAGTGTCTGCTGCTGAGCTTCTTTACACTTACCCTCCACAGTCCTAGGAATACTTGATCCTTGGGCGCCTTCGTTGATTATTCATTCTGGTCATAGCCACGCTCCGTGAGTTTTGAACTGCATGACACCGTCTGTATTCGTCTGACCAATCTTGCTTCTGCCGTTGTGGGGTATAACATTTTTTTGGGAGATGTTCAAATTCCATCCTCACTAGAAGAACCATACACTAAAGCATCTCATCGAAATAATACATATGGTATTATTAAGAGACTAAAGCATTGTCTATGATTCTTCTATTATTCTGTACTTTACTAGATAAAAAAAATCATTCTATGATCAACAGGTATTTATTGTACTAATTCTGTTGGTTGAAAGACCTGCATTTCAATTAGAAATATTAATCTTTTACGATCTGCCAACTTAGCTTTCGTTTTGGAATAGTGACATCTGTGAGAAGAGTTGCTTGGAAACCTAATAATATGAGATTTGTTTTTCTTGAATCTGAAAACTAGAAACGAAAATACAAATATCAAGCTTAATAAAAAATTAAATGTTCAGCAATATTGGCTCCAATCAATTTTCGACCCGACTCATTATGACGCAGATATTTGCAATTTCCGCTCCCCGTCTAAATGCCCTCCCCGTCTGGTCTAATTTCTGCTGTTTAACGAACGTGGTCTTTAGTTTTACACGAAACTCTTATAAATAAAGTTTGGTAACTACCTAACTCAACCAAAAATTAACTTTTTAAATTAACTAAATCAATCAAAAACAGACATGAACGAAATATATAAGTAGTTGTCTGTAACCTGCTACACACACACACACACACACACACGCGCGCGCGCACACACACACACACACTCACACTCACACTCACACACACACACACACACACACACACACACACACACACACTCTCTCTCTCTCTCTCTCACACACACACACACACACACACACACACACACACACACACACACACACACACACACACACACACACACACACACACACACTCACACACACATAATTTTGACCGGACCTCATTTTCTTCATCTCCTAGTTATGGTCGATGGACTTTTGAGGAAATTATTTGAAATTGTGACATGAGTACATCCACAGTAGCAGACTTCCCTGAAGAGAAATCTGTTAAAAATAACAGCGAAAAAGCATAGTTTCCCAAACTGACCATAACATTCTTTCCAGTCCCTGTGGAAACTATCGTTCCTCTGTGGTCCTGATTCCTCTCCTTCAGATCTTATGTAGTTTTAGCAAATTTCCCTTAAGGGAAATCAGCTATTGAGGTTGTACTCATGACGGAATTTTTGAAATTTTTCTTCAAATGTCCATCGATCCTACGTAGTAGATGACCAAAATGAGGTCCGTTCAAAACTGTATATATATATTTGTCTGTTACCGCTCTAGCGGTCGCAATTTTTTTTTATCCTTTCCTAACTCGATATTTAGTCGTTTTATGTAAAAAGAAAGATCAAGTTCGTTAACGGCTGAAATCGGACCAGTGGGAGAGGGGGTTTAGAGGGGAGGATTTTCGAAAATTCAAAATATCTTCGTTATTATGCATCGGATCGAAAAATTGTACAGAATCAATCTTATTGTAAATTAAATTTACTATAAATATTGTTATTACATTTATTCCCTATCTTGAATATTAACCGAGATATTTGCATTTTTATTAAATTTGGCCCGATAACGGATTTTTGAATTTCCCGCCATAAGCTAGTTTGGCCCTTTGCCGTAACTGTTTGGCTCTCCTATGGAGATTTCTCTATTGTATAACTTCACGTGGGAAATCTGCTTAGTTTACGCAGCCCCTGCGTGACGGACTTTTTAATCATTATTTCAACTCTTGTGCAGCATATTGCTCAAATACTCTTGGCAATCTATCGCGACCAACTCAACCTTAGCATATCCTAAGTGTTGAGTGAGAATATAATACGTGATTATAAGAGAAACTGTTACTATTTCATGGCTTATCATATCTAAATCTATATTAAAATTAAAACTGTTAGCCTCGAATTAATATTTTGAATTTAAGGTGTACCATGCAGTACTATTTTAATAACTCAATCCGCGTGTCATTGTTAAACCCATTTTCAGGAGAGTAGCAGCTTTGCTCGACACAATAACAACTGTAACCTCCCACTATATGAACATAATTTTAAAAGGAGATAATTGGCCAGAACCACCTCATATTATATTTAACAAAAATAATAAAGAACTTATAAAGTTTATCAAAAGAATAGATATGGATGTAGCTAAAATACATTAGAATGTTAAGTTGATTGTGAGGAATGGGAATTATAATTCAAAATATTTACCTTACATAGACTCGCAAATTAAACATCGGTTGAGTTTAACTTTAATAGATTTGTTTTTTTTTCTTCTTATTTTATTTATTAATTTCATTTGTAATTATCTTACTTATTTTAATATTTTATTTTATTGTTACTATTGTTTTTCTCTCTCTCTCTCTCTCTCTCTATATATATATATATATATATATATATATATATATATATATATACATATATATCTATATCTATATCTATCTATATATATATAAAATTGTAACCTCTGTCTGTACATTGATTTTTTTCACGAAATTTCACGATAACTTTTCGTTTCACATGTCATAGACACCATAACTGCATTTTGTTTCTTTGGTGTCTGTTTGTTTGTTTGTTTGTTTATTTGTTTGTTTGTTTATTTGTTTGTTTGTTTGTTTGTTACCTTTTCACGCATAAACGGCTGAACCGAATTTTATGAAACTTGGTATTTATATTACTACTAACCCAACTTAGACTTTAGGCTATATTAATATCCTCTGAGACGAACAGGAGTGGGGGTTATAAGGAAAACCAGAAATTAAAAATAGCGATATTTCGATTCCTATTGGTTTTTCGGCAAATATGCACATAACAAAAGTTGTTTATTTTGTTATTTAGAGTAACTTTTGTTATATACACTTTCGTCGTATACCGAGTCATAAACGAGATATACGCTAAAACCTATAGAGGAAGTGAACTATTTTATATGGCACAAAAGAATCAACCAAACTAAATAAAACTTGGTATGTGTATTAGCACTAACGCTTTCATTATAACAAGCCATGCCAACATTTCTAGGGACGGGCAGGAGTGGGGGTTATAAGGGAAGCCAGAAATTAAAAATAGCGATATTTCGATTCCTATTGGTTTTTCGGCAAATATGCACATAACAAAAGTTGTTTATTTTGTTATTTAGAGTAACTTTAGTTATACGAGTATACACTTTCGTCGTATACCGAGTCATAAACGAGATATACGCTAAACATTATAGCGGGAGTCAACAATATTATTTGGCACAAAAGACTTAACTGAACTAAATAAAACTCGGTATGTGTATTAGCACTGACGCCTTAATTATTATAAGCCATATCAACTTTTCTAGAGATGGGCAGGAGTGGGGGTTGTAAAGGAGGCATGAAATTAAAAATAGCTATATTTTGTTTTCTATTGGTTTTTTTAGCAAATGTGCACATACAAAAAGTTGTTTATTTTGTTATTTAGAGTAACGTTTATTATATACACTTTCGTCGTATACTGAAGTGTAAGTGTGTTATACGCTAAACATTATAGCGGGAGTCAACAATATTATTTGGCACAAAAGACTGAACTGAACTAAATAAAACTCGGTATGTGTATTAGCACTGACTCCTTAATTATCATAAGCCATATCAACTTTTCTAGGGATGGGTAGGAGTGGGGGTTGTAAGGGAGGTATGAAATTAAAAACAGCGGTATTTCGTTTTCTATTCGTTTTTCTGCAAATATGCACATGACAAAAGTAGTTTATTTTTTTATTTGAAGGAACTTTTGTGATAGTCACTTTTGTCTTATTACAAAGTATAAACGAGATATACACTAAAACTTTAGCGGGAGCCAACAATTTCATTGGGCACTAACGATTGAACCGAACTTAACAAAACTAGGTATGTGAATTAGCATTAATTCTTCCATGGTTATAAGTTATATTAAAATTTTTAAGTTCGATCGGGAGTGGGGGTTATAAGGGTAGCCTGAAATATAAATACGCGATATTTCATTTTCTGTTTGTTTTAAAGCAAACGTGCACATAACAAAAGTTGCTTACTTTGTTATTTAAAGTAATTTTTTTTTTTTTTTTTTTTTTTTTTTTTTTACATTTTTTGGGGAAAATTGTATGAAGCAAATACTTTGCGTATAATATTGATATGCTCATCAATTCTTTCCAATATGAACTACCAGGTACCATACCTGGAAAAATTAATTCAAATCTATGTTAATATTTTGACCTTAATACGAGATTCAAAGCTATGCATTATGCTCAGGAGACGGCAAATATAACAATATGGAGGACAGTGTAGTCTTACATAAAAAATTAATTTTATTATTAAAAAACCCACAGCAACGACCCCTAAACCCTAAACACTGGGACGGGTAAATGTCAAAATATTGTGCAAAGTAAAGCCTTGCCAAAAATATACCATCACCATTCAGCCTCAAATGAATTCCCGGGCGAAGCCGGGTATCTGAGCTAGTATTATATATGAGGAGATAGTTGATTAACGTGTATATATTGTAACATAAAAAATGTATTTAAACATAATCATACATGTAATATGTCATGTGGCAATGGAACATGTATTCAAATAAATAACTCCTCAAAAGAGTTACTATGAGGAGAAAAAAAAACTTTCCCCTACAAGCTGTCACCTGGTCCCAGTGTTGCCATTAGAACTATTATTGCTCTTTAGTTGTTGTTTTTTGCGAACTCTGCTTTAACTCGTTTGTTTTTATTACTTATTCAAAGACTTATTATTTTGTGTTTTTCATCTTTTTATTTTCGACCAGTATGAATTTTTAGTTTTTTTTATAAATTACAGTGGATTATTCATTTTCAAGTTTTATTGTTGTACATTATAAAAACCCGTCCATTAAAGGAGTATAATTGTTATTGCTGAACAAAGATGACTCGCGCCAATCTATAAACTTCCCCTGTCCTTAATGCTGCACGAATGCCAGAGTGCTAGCAAGGTGTCACTATTGTCCCAAGTTAAGCAGCCATTCAAATTCTGTTGACCACTGCTCAGCGTCAGCCAGGAAGCCTGGCGCTGACTGCCAAGGCCTACTGCTGGTCGTAAGGTTAACCTTGGAACATCTCCTATGGATATCGTTTTAATACTTAAACATCTGCCAAGGAAATGGGACTTTTACTCTTTTAATATTTTATTATTCTATTATTCCCTTAGATGGGTAGACTCACCTTTACTAAACTAAAATATTCCCTCCACAGTCAGAGGCATTGGAATGTAAAAATTTGGAGGAATTAGTTTTTAGTATTAAATATTTGGTTATGTGTATACTAAATTTTTGCTTGAAATGCTATCTTTATACAATATTCAATGGGATATTTTCATAAATTAGCAATTAAATTAGCAGCAAATTAAATTTTGTTATAAGCACATGTGTCACAGAGTGTTTACGTTTAAATACCCGTAGCTTTCCTCAGTTATGTGTTACCTCATAGAAAAAAAAACACTGACAAGTACCATATTTATTGTACACTAGCTGTACTCTGCGCGCGTTGCTAACCCCTAACCACTCCTACTGTGATTTGTTGATTTCAATTTAGTCTTTCGTGTCCTATAATATTGTTGACCCCTTCTAATTGGCGTAATTGATCAAAAACCAAAACCCAATAGGAAACGAAATATCGCTATTTTTAATTTCAGGCCACACTTATAACCCCCACTCCTGTTCGTATCAGAGAATATTAATATAGCCAAAAACCTAACCTGGGTTAGTAGTAATATACATACCAAGTTTCATAAAATTCGGTTCCGACGTTTACGATACTATAAAGGACATACAGACAAACATTCATTTTTATATTTATATAGATTAACGGGGAAACATGACACCTCAATAAGTATAATTTAATGAAGATTTCCATGTGTAGTACCCAGCCTAAATAGCCTCCTCTATACTTTTAGCACATTTTCCTTAGGGGAAAATCAGTTATTGAGGTCGTACTCATGATGCGATTTTCGAAAATTTTCTTCGAATGTCCATCGATCCTACCCAGGAGATGACGAAAATGAGGTCCGTTCAAAATTATATATATATATATATATATATATATATATATATATATATATATATATAATTTGTTTGATCGTTACCAAACTCGATATTTAAACGTTTTATGCAAAAAGACAGATCAAGTTCGTTAATGGCTGAAATCGAACCAGTGGGAGGGGGGGGGTTTAGAGGAGGGATTTTCGGAAATTCAAAATATCTCCGTTACCATACGTCGGATCAAAACATTGCATAGGACCAATCTTATTGTAAATTAAATTTACTATAAATATTGTTCCATACAGTTATTCTCTATCTTAAATATTAACCGAGATATTTGCATTTTTATGAATTGTGGGCCGATAACGGATGTTTGAGTTTCCCACCAAAAGCGTGTTCGGCCCTTTGCCGTAACTGTTAGGCTCTCGTATGGAGATTTCTCTATTGTATAGCTTCTCGTGGGAAATCTGCTTAGTTTACACAGCTCCTGCGTGACGGACTTTTTTGTTTTAATACAAGCGTTTAGCACTTTTGGTCCTCTTGAAAAGCACTCGGCAGCTCCAAAAAATGCTTTCTCTTCATAATCAACACTTCTTAGGGTAAAAATGACAATTTCGCTAAAATATACAAATTGTTATGCCCATACTTGATGAAAAATGAATAAAAAATAATGTATATAACTACTTTTCATTTCGGCCTCCATCATTACTTCAGAAGAATCTTGCTATCTTAAACCCCTCCCCCCCCAAAAAAAACATTCTTCTATTCTTTGCCAACCTTTTCTTAGTTATCTTTACATTTAATGCTCGTCTCGGTATTTCGATCTCATGTCATTCAGCTTGTTCTATATGTCGTTGGAGTTTCTGTGTAACTCCTCTTAATCCTCTACTTTTTTGAAGCAGTTTTTGATGAATATGAAGTGTTCGGTCCGTTTTAGATTGCGTCCAAGGGATTTCAGTTAGACTAAGTTCTTATTTCCAGATTTGCGAGTCTAATAATATTAAGATACAATTCAAGAGCCAGTTTTCATCTTGAGCACTTATGGTTACTTGGTTAAGTGACTATATTTGGTGTCTGGTTTCCTAAAAATGTTTTCCTAATATGGTCAGAGCCTACAATATATATTTTGCTTTGTTAGATGTAATCGAGACGACTAATGTCAGCATTATCACTTAGCTAGATTCTGTGGTGTTATAAATGTATGCTATACTTTCTGTTCTTTATAATTAATCAAGGAAGCTTATCTTTTCTTCAAATGAATTTCAAAAATAAGTATATTTCTGCGATATTTACGTACGTACAATAATGCCTTCAATATTTTTGGACACTTTTTGTAACCGAAATAAAAAATTCGGCTTTCCTCTACTTGAACCCCACAATCCTGTGAAGTGCATCAATAGTGCTACTATAGGAAGCCCAGTGCAATGACCTAAGGCAAGCACTGTGCTCCAATTGGTCACATATCGAAAGGCTGTGGAGTTCCAGCTGACCGAATAGAGTACGTACATTCCGATTCTAGATAATAAGTAAGGACTGCAGTAATTGCCTGTTATCGAGTTCAATAAAATTACTGACCTTTAGGAAGTAAGAGTGGTTATTGCATAAAATATGCATTCTAGCGTTTACTCTGGTATTTTCTACTCTCACGATCACAAACTGCATCGAGAATTATGTAAACATTTTGTAGTGAATGCAATCATATCAACCTACTTTCATATACTGGTTATTTTGTATGCACCATTAAATTGCCTGTATTAATATCACTAACACATTGGCATTTTACCATTAAAACTAACCCAGTGGTTTTAAAACTGGTGCAACTAGTAGACTTTCATCTTTACACTTTCTAATAAATTCATAATTAATTGTACGCTTGTATTTGTATTGGTATGCAATATTACACTACAGAAATGAAATTTTGTTGCAATTTACCGATGTTCATTGCAATTTTCTAAAATTCATTGTAGTCTACATCAATAAACCCAATTTTCGTTTTCAGTTTTAGCGATCGGTATAATTGTTTTTATTATTATTTTTATTTAAGCCCCTCTGCAGACTACCATCTCTTCCCAGGCTATAGTAAATACTGGTAGTTAAAAATTCAAGAAGCCTGCTTTGATGGCCCTATCTGTAATCATCCCTAAGGCACTAGTCAATATTACAACCTACTTCAAATCCTTTGCAGGCTTTGTGAGCAGACCACCTTCCAATTAATTTTGCCAAGAAGGCAACACAGCTGGCCCAGTAGCCGGTGAATAACGTTTTGGCAGTGTGATGAAATCCATTCCTTTCTACAGGTTCTCATCACAGCTTGGCCTGTTTCAGCTGATTTTTCTCCAGGAATATCACCAGCTCAGAGTGCCAGTTTCTTCTAGGACTAGATTACTAATAGTTCTATATTTAGATGATATGATACACGGAAATACGGCACGGAAATTGACAGCTCTCAAGGAGGAATCCTAATCCCAAACCGGTCTTGAAGTGACCACTTGTCAACAAGGGCATTTGTATTATCCGAACAACTCGAACACACTGTTGTTTTATAGTAAAAGGAGAGTGACAGGAAGTCTTTGTAAAATACAGAAATGTTCACCAAGCTAAGAATACCCTATTTCACATTGCATATTCTAATTCCAATATTACGAACCCTATGTAAGCAAGACTTAACCGATATACGATTGATATGAACAATTTAGTGTTGCTTGTAGCGTACTATAATTTAAATATTCCATGATTAGTAGATGAGTGTACTTGGGGCTACCAAAAACTAAAAATAAATAAATGACACACTTAGATTTAAGTTAATGTCGAACAAAAAGAAGAGATTTTAGAAGTAATTTCATCGATAAGATTAGTCGTTAGAAATATGCGTTTGGTAATTCACTCCTCCAAAACCTACTCCCAACCGATTTAAATCATTTACGAACTTGTGTTTACTTTTGCATGAAATGCTTATGCTTGAAGTTTAATAAGTGAAAAGAACCGGGTTAATAGACAAATAGATCTGTGTGTGCGTGCGTGCGTGTGTGTGTGTGTGTGTGTGTGTGTGTGTGTGTGTGTGTGTGTGTGTGTGTGGGCGCGTGCGCGTGTGTGCGTGTGTGTGTGTGTGTGTGTGTGTGTGTGTGTGTGTGGGGGCGCACGCGCGTGCGAGTATAAACAAATAGTAAACAAAGAAGATGATATTCATATATATATATATATATATATATATATATATATATATATATATAAAAAAAAATTATTTATGAACTTCCACTTTTAGCAACTAAGGCTAATCGGGACGGGTTATCTGCAAGATACCACCCTTTTCTAGCCAGGGTGGGACTAAGGATTTTATATAATGAGTTTCTCCATTAAATAAATTCCTTTGCCCAGGCGGGAATCGAACTCGCTAATAAAAAAAAGTAATAACAAAGAAAAAAAAAATTCATAGTTTTCTAATCTGCCTGTAGTTTTCCCACTGTTGGATGGGCCACTAGTATGAATAAACCCTGAATACACAAGTCGGAGAATGTTGACCAATGTTGTATTTTACCCAAACAAACAACTTTTTCAAAACCATTTTAATTCAATGAAAGCAGAAATTCGGGTTATGTGTCAACATGTAGATGCTTTACATAAATATTTACTTAATCTAGAGCTATAAATAAGAAACAGAGATGTAAACAAGCAAGCAAACTGACCAGATGTGTGCTCTAAGCTGGTTCCAACTTAATCTGAAAAATGAACACTTAGAGTGAGAGTAATTGATGGCTGAAAAACAAAACAAAATCAAATGCGCCTTTAACATTTGCGTTATTAAAATGTAAAAAATAGCAATAGTTCGAAATAATTAGATGAAAGAGGTTGATTACACAATTTTTTCTATACTTAAAAAAAATGATTTATAAACGTCCATTTTGTGCTACTACATCTAATTGGAAAAGGTTATCTACAGGTTACCACATTTTTCTCGTCAAGGCGAGACTAAGGACTTTATTTAATGAGTTCGCTACTAGAAAACTCCTGATGCCCCAGCGGGAATCGAACTAGCCACTCTACGTTTAGGTCTAGGTAAGATAATGACCAACATCTTAACGCTTAGCCCACGGCTAACCTGAGGTTCAGAGGTTAAATACGAAAATTAATTGTGGTTTGATTTTAGCTATTACCTAAATTAGCCCTTTCATTACCGGTTGCTAGAATATTTTTGTTTTGCATGTGTGTGTCATAAGGACAACCTCAACTACTGTCACCCATAACAAATTTTAAATCTTTACCTTTTCGTGATAACGTATCTCGCTGTAATACCACTTTCATTTAAATGTAAAAATATAAATCAACAAAGATATATAAAAAAAAACCGTCCCATTGGAGACCATGGGAGTTTATAGAACTTTGAACCTTCGTTTTAAGTTTCTTCAAAAATCAGAATTATCTTACGAGCTGCTTTGATTCTTCTTAGCCTATTATTAAATCAGATTTTTTTCTACATTATGAACAGCACGGCTTCTTGCTAATGAATGATAACTGGGTTCATCACTACAATATTATATGAACGAGTTCTGGCCCTATCCTTCGAATGCTTTCCACAAAGGATGAGAAAATTCATTAATGTATTCTAAGAAGAAAACAGTTTCCTTCTTACATTCGTGCATTTCAAGGCCCCATTTCAAAAATAAGATCCTTTAACTTTCTTGAAAATGGCACCGTGAGCTATATATGTTATTCAACATTCGTTAACAGGGAAATGCAAGGCCATGAAGTTTTAAACATTCAAAATATTATGTCCTTCCTTATTAATTATTTTGTTGCTTCCCCAGAAAGTTATTTTGAGTCTCCTTCAGTGAAATTAGTGTTTAGACTCAAGGATGTTCAGAGATTTCTGTCTCCGGGAGTTTTCCATTACTCTAATTTGGAAAATCTCAAACATTATGTCCATCGATCTTAGTCAGTGAGGACATGCATACTAAAATACGAGTCACAAAAATACAATGCTATTTAATGCGTAATGCGTCACCTATACATATCATAGGTTTCAAACTTAAGACAGTAATTCCATTTCCGCCACTGAAGAAGAAGAGAGAAGCATCTGAACATGTATGCGAGTGCATGTGCACGCGTGCGTGTTTATGATTGAGCGTGTATGTATTATTTATTACACGTGTGAATATATGTATGAATAACGTTGTGGTTATGAACGGAATGCGTGTCCGTACATAGGACTTATTCCATCGGTGTTATATATGTCAAGCGATGTAGTTTCCTCAGTAGTTTCACTAATGAAAGTTGTGCCCGTAATTTTTAGAAAATCCTTGTATGATTGATAACACAAGCAGAAAATATATTTTTTCACCGTAAATACCTAATTCTTGTATTTTTTAAGGTGCTGAATCGAAATATGATACTTAAAAAACTGTAAAACCCACCATTTGTTTCACATTTTATAAATAAACCTATTGAATTAATTTTTTTTACAGAATTTAATAGCTTTTAAATCGTTTAAATAAATTTAAAAGTCCGTCACGCAGGGGCTGCGTAAACTAAGCAGGATTTTCCCACGTAAAGAGAGAGAGTCTTTAAAACCTGGTGAGAAAAACATTTTTCGCAAATATCTTGCTCCTACCACCTTTACATATAAAATTAGGTCAAACGAATCAGTTTGTAAAGGGTTTGCCTGAAGATGGGCCATGTTTCAAGTATCTCTGCCAACAGCTTCCTCACCTTTCAGAAGCTAAGAAGGCGTCTTTGCCAGAACTGGCATAGGAAAATTGATTTTTGACGTTAACTTTGAATTCACATTGACGTTAAATGAGAAAGAATCATGGATATCATTCATGAAAGTAATTAAAGAGTTCTATAATAATCAGATAGTAAAGGTCAAACATTTTTCATAAATTATTTTTTGTTGGCCTGTGTAATCTTTCTTTATGGGACGATATACTTTTGGCTTTCAAATACCCATATGAAACATTGTTAGGTCTATAAGATTTTCACCTGTACTTCAAATTCTCTAGGAAATTATTCTGTTCGTCATAATTCGTACGAATAATTATTCGGTTCTCTATATATGTTTCTACCTTTTTTAGATCTTTCTGTTCAGGAGAATTTTTGTATATGTGAACTCTATTTAGTCACTAGTTCTTTTAATATCTTCTGCTTAGAATGTTACACCAAAAACATTTTCTCCCAACTTTTGACTCCCTGCACAGAACTCACTTGACCATCTGTTCTATATTTCCTCCGTAGTAAGAAGCCTATCTAAAACAGAATTAAAACGGTAACTGAACATGAGATATTCAGTGTCTGAGGTATTTGAAGCGATAATCGGATGAGTAGTAATGGGGTTATAATAAAGGCTGAAACCAAAAAACAAATAACTCAGTTAATATTCGAGTTAGAGAAAAGATGTATACAGCAGTTGTTTTAGATAATAACAAATTATAATTATTACAATTTACTTCCGTCCACTTTTTGCAACTATGAATATTTGGGACAGGTTATCTACAGGTAGCCACTCTTATCTCCGCAGGGTGGTACTAAGGATTTTATTTAATGAGTTAGATACTAAATAAATTGCTATTTGCCCAGGCGGGAATCGACACTCAAGGTTTAACAGAAATAATAAGAAATTAAACAAGATCGGTAATGCAGATTTTTTTCTATCCATCTTATAGTAACGGAGACATTTCGAACTTTCTATTATCCCCTTCCTCTAAACCCCCCCCCCTTGTACCCCAAGCCCAATTTGAGCAAAAACCCACGTTCTATCCACCACTATTGGAATGTGCGCGTGTTGATTTAAATAAGTGTATGTACACACACATACAGACATACACACACACACACACACACACACACACATATATATATATTTATATATATATATATATATATATATATATAGAGAGAGAGAGAGAGAGAGAGAGAGAGGCGGTGAGTGGTGGTTTTATGCACGCTGAATGCTGATCTATGCTTTATTAGGTCCCTTGCAGTTCTTTATAATAAAATCACGAATACTGCATTACTGATATTTCCCACTGGACGTGCTTATCCAAATGGGCTCCCATTTTCTTTCTTCATTCTATGACCATGATCACGCTAGAAATCGTTTCGTCGATATTGCAAACCGCTGATTACGCCCCAATAACATTTAGATTATAACCATGCACACCTCATATGACCACTTTCTTTTATATATACCTATTTATTTTCATAGTGGAAGATATAGTCAAGTTACCTGACGAAGGCCGACCCATATTATATAATAAGACGGGAACTTCTTCCTTATTAAAATGTAGAGACAGTAGATATTAAAAATAGACGTTTCCACCTCTATTCCATAAGAAGCAAAAGAGAATGAAGCTTTAATAATCTTTACATATTTCAATCGTTTGTTTGGAGTGGCAAGCGCTCTGTATGGGCTATCTTCGATTCTTTTTAACAATTAACAGTGCACTTCATTTATGACATAATTCCTAATATTAGTTGCAAGCTTCACGAACACGTGTTGCTGCCTCATCCTACTTGGGTGCTAATGAATTCACCACTAACCCAATATTGTGTAAATTAATATTTATCTGTAACGTTTATAGAAATTTTATTTGTTCCAGAACTGAAATATTCGAGTAAGTGATTAAACATTTTCAGATTGTAGGCAGACTTGATTGATTTGATAATCAACTTTCAACTACATAACTCTCGTCCCCTGAAACATTCCGTTACGCAAGGGCTGCTTAAACTAAGCAGAATTCCCACGTGCTGGTATGACACACTGCACACCGCTTACTCTGACTGAGATCAAGAAAACCCGAATTACTCTCCAAATATTTGAGTTGCGAAAGAATACCTAGAACAACACTTGTTGAGCATCAATAATTAAACAAGATTGGTTCTATATCATTTTTCGATTTGACACATAATGACGAAGATATTTTGAATTTCCGATCCCTCCACTAACCCATCCCCCTATTCCTGGTCCGATTTCAACCAATAACAAATATTATCTTTAGCGTTGGCTGAAACTATTAAATATCAAGTATGGTATAGATAAAATAAACATTTTTTACAAAAGAACAAAATCGGAATTGCTGACTGAATATTTAAGTATCTCCCATAACTATGGTCTAATGAAAACCATATTTGGTATTTAAGCTTAAAATAAAGAAGTTCATGATCTAAAAGCTTATCAATAGTATGACACGAGCAGGAGAGGGAATTTACTGAGGGTTCAAAACTAAAAAAATATCTTTTCGAAAATTTCTATATAACAATATTTATAAGCAAATTTAAAATAGGGGGCTCAGGTTGGCCGTGCGAGTTAGGGTGTAGGTCCAATTCTCGCGTGGTAGACCTACAGTGGCGGGTTCGATTCCCGCCCTGGCAGTAGACATTTATTTAGTGACGGACTCCCTAAATAAACTCCTTGAGCCCACCCTGGCTAGAAAAGGGTGGTAGCCTGTAGATAACCCGTCCCGTTTAGCCTAGTAGCATAAAAGTGTAAATAATAATAAACATAAATTTACAATAAGATTGGTTCAATACAAATTTCGATCCAACGTATAATATTGGAGATATTTGGAATTTTCGAAACTCCCCTAAACCACCCCTTCCGCAGGCCTGATTGTAGCCGTTAACGAACTTGATCCTTAGTTTTACAAAAGTGCTTATATATAGAGTTTGATAATGGTAAAATAAAAATTGCAACCACTAAAGCTGTTACAGAAGAATATATATAAATCACTATATCCAAGAATTATAAACTTATATGTAATAGACATTAGACTAACATTTGAGATGAATCATGAACTGGGATTTTAGTAAGTTAGCATGAACATAGCAACTTTTATATTAGTACTATTTAATTGACGTTTTAGTAAACGTGAAGTAACTTTTTCACTGGGAACCCAAAACTTGAGCCTATGTTACCATATCCAAAACAAAAGTGATAAATATGCAAATAAAGAAAGTAATAACCCTCGAATCCCTGGATTCCTGCTCGGGGTTGGCTAAAGATCTCCAAGTTCTATAGCGCCAACGTGAAAAAAATAAATATTTATATATATATATATATATATATATATATATGTGTGTATATATATTTGTGTGTGTGCATGTATCCATATATGTATTTCAGGATAATAAGTATGTTAATAAGATCAGTAGGCATTTTAGTTTTTTTATAAATTTGATACGCATCCCGACTATCTCAACAAAAAACCAACTCATAAGGAAAACACCTTAACCAAAAAACATTCAACCTAGAGGCTAAAGATACAATATTTAAAAATAATATTCCAGCTCTTCACTGATTATTATTTACAATAAAGCTTTTTCAACAATTTTTTTATACATTTCAATCTTAATCAATGTCATTTGGTTTCCTTCTTTTTTTTTAACAAAAAAAAAGAAGGCGTCTATTTTCTAACCTTTGAAAAACTGCTAAACATCACTGTTAAAAGTTTAAGTCTGAACTTTTGAAAGTCTGTTATACAAGTCTCTGCAACTTAACTCTTAAAGTTGTTTAACTTTCTTCCAACTAAATCTCTTGGCTGTAGGCTGGTTACATCTAAAACATTTCACCAATCCCAAAGCCTGTTAAGAATGTAATGCTGAAAAGACATAAAAAAAAAAAAATCAATATCCCAGTCAGAAGTAGTCTTTGTTCAAATTCTGAACAGCTGAAGAAATGTACTGTACTGGCCCGAATAAGCCAGACCAGGCATTGTTTGAAGTTCGACGAGGTGAATGGGCTTCGGAAGTGATTATATTTAGTTGAATACAGTAAAATATATTCTAAATAAATTTTTCCAATAAAACTATTCTTAAAGAGGATATTGCTGAATATATATTTTGACTCCAAAATACACTCCAGCTCTTAAGGCCTCAACTCCTGTCAGTGGTAATAAGTACTGTATAAAATAACTCAAATTGACTACATCATTTTCTTTGACACGTATGGAAAACAAAGTTCCCAATACTAGTATAGGCATCTTACATAATATCTGTAAACATTTTCATTCAAAGTTTCTTGAAGATGAGTTGGAGTAGGGGTTTTGGAAGGTAGAAAACTAAAATAAATTTGAGCATCAATAGATTAACAAGTTTGGTTCAATAACATTTATCGATCAGACTCATAGCAACGGAGATATTTTGTATTATTGGATTCCTGGTCCGATTTGAGCCATTAAAAAGTGTAATCATTTGTATTGAATATGACAGTTAAATATCATGTAAGCCGCTATTATGTATGGATCAAATAAAAATTTTCCAACCAAAAGCAGTAGTGGGTGATATCATCACCCAACGTCATCGCATGTATCTCATCTAGCAAAGACCTGTTGAAAACAATATTTGGTATTTAAGCTTAGAATAAGACGTTTCAGGATATATTTCCTCATTGCTAAAGTGCGATCCCTAAATGTGGTACTGATGAATGAAAATTAGAAAAATGCAAAAATAACGGTTAATATCAAAGTAGAAAAAATGTAAGAAACAATATTTATTGCGTATGTGCATAACAAGATTGAGCATATTAAAACTTTTCAATCCAACTCGTAGTAACGAAGGTATTTTGAATTCCCCCCCCTTTAAACTCCCCCTCCCCCTTTTTCGATTTCAGCCACTAACGAAATTAATCTTTAATTTTGCATGAAACACTTATATATAGAGTTTGGTAACGTTCACACAAAAATTTCTACCGCTGCAGCGTTAACAGACAAATATATATATATATGCTTATTTTATTTGAAGCTTAATTAGTATTATTTTCATTGAACGTTTTCTGTGTGAGATATGTGCGACTTTTTCGTCGTCCTGTCGTCATTAATATTTTCATTTGATCATCGCCACACACAATATTTACCATTTATTATAGATTATATTAACTAATGTCTGAAATCGACCTTTGGGGATAAAAGAAGGGGTAAAAGAAATGTGAGAGAAATAGAGAATAGCTGGTGAGATGAGATCTTCAGTGTATGCTATTCCAGTGTGTGGGAAATCTGCTTAATTTATGCAGAACCTGCGTGACGAAGGTTTTTTTTAAAAATTTAAAGTGATTGGTTTGAGTATCCAAGTCACTTCATAACTCCATTTGGTAATTTCTATGTATTTATTCAAGGAGCACCAGTCGGGCAGTACTGCTAATTACTAGCAACTAAATTACACCTAACCTGACCTACTTGTATTCAAGGAGAAATTGGAATTGCTATTACTGTGGATGGTATACAACACTAAAAGAACCTCTACTACGTCCCATAAAGTTTATCATACACCACGTATGCAACAAAATATAATAATTAAATTTCTTGATGGCTTTAAATTCACTAATGACAATTTGGGGATGAATGCAAAATAATAGATGACCACAATAGGCTAAAATATCTTTACTCAGTGGAGCTGACTACCTGTTTCGCTACCTTCGGACCCCCCTTCAGGATCTTACTCACTAAAAGGAGTACGAAACTAAGTCACTTTTCCTCAGGGGAAGACAGAAACGATCTAATATAAATAACCTCCATAAGAAACAAATAGAATTAAAGCAGTTAAACATAGATTACTTTCAGAATCATGTCAAATCAACAGAATAAGTAATGAAGAAATGAATGCCAAGTATGAAATAAATACAAAAATTAAAGAACTTAAAAAAAAAACTTAATTTAGAAACGAATAATTTTTGTTTGTCTTAAGAAAAATATTTTAAAAAATTAAGGAGTCATTGCTTACACTTATACAACAGAGCAAAAGTCATCACTTAGGTGTAAACTAAGTAGATTTCCCACGTGCTGGTATGTTAAATTGTTATTAACAAAATGAATTCAATTTTCTACTCTCAGTCAATAATAAGGCTATATATTGACGGTTTAGCTGTTGAACAGGCCAAAGATGGGGCGAGCAATTGATGAGCCGGCTGCATGAGGTAATTCTAAAGGTCTGGAGAGAGGAACCCATCCCTGATGAATGGAACACATGCCTCATATGTCCAATGCTGAAGAACGACTCCACTAATGAGTGTCGAAACTATAGAGGAATCACTCTGCTCCCTGTGGCGTCCTAAATTCTGAAGTACATAATGCTTAATAGAATGAACCCGTACTACGAAAGGGAGGACCCTAGAGGATTATCGGCCAGGGCTCGGAAGTGGAAAAAGCATCAGATATTTACTCTCAAACAAATAAATGAGATGCGGTGGGAAGTATAGCAAAAGTATAGCAATATGTGCACGCCCTATTCATTGACTTCAAAGCTGCTTACATACATATATATATATATGTTTAGTTATAGTTGATAGAAGCTTCCTTTGGAAAATGACGGACCTGAGTTTCCCAGGGAAACTTGTCAGATTGACAAGGGAGTGTATCAGTGGCTCCCGCTGTCGGGTGTGGGTTCAAAGTGACTGAAGTAGTGGACGTTAAGTCAGGATTGAGGCAAGGTGACTGCTTATCTCCCATGCTTATCAACCTGGCCTTGGAGATGGTAATACGTGAAGCTTCCAAGGCAAATGGTGGAGTAGATGCAGGCTAAATGGACAAAGTCCTTACATCTGCAGATGATGTAGCTGTCCTCGGAAGCTAGAAAGAGGTTGTTTCTCACCGTTCGTTGATATCAACGGCAAAAGAGGTGAGCTTACAATTAAACCAAGTACATGGTAGTGAGCCCTAACCTGCAACTCGAAAGAAGCTTAAGCGAAGGGGGCTATCCTTCCCAAAACGTGAAAGCTTTAAATACCTCATCAATGACCAGTTTACTGAAATCGACCAAAGGATAACTAGATCCATCCACTCTTTCTTCTCGATTTCTCGAATCTTATGATCAAGGAAAATCTCACGAGGCTTGACTAAGGGACTATAACTCCATTATCAAACCTGTACTTATATATGGGTGTGAAGCATGGGCGTTGACGGGCACCCTGGAAACAAAGGTTGAAAGGTTTGAGTACAAAGTTCTTAGAGCCCTAATAGGCCCAAAGTGCGATGATGTCTTAAAACGTTGGACAAGAAAGACTATAGAAGAGACTACATCTAAAACTAGAAAGCCAATTTCATATGATATGAAAGCTAAGACGTTTCGATGGGGGGGGGGGGGCTCCTTATCCAAGACAACAGGTGGATACCGATGATGAGATGGAGTGAAGAGATCCTGATTGAGAGAAGAAGGGCCCGGGCCTCTATGGAGTTCAACGTTAAACTGGCTTTCCACATCCATGATAGGCAGAAGTGAAGGAGGCTTCAAATGGCCAGTAAAGGTGATAAAACAAATAAGGTTATATAACTCAAACTTCAAATTTTAATTGGATAAGAAGTAATAAGTGATAGAATTGCTGAAAAGGGAAAATATGATGACGTGTGAGAGTTAACTGAGAAGTTGAAAACAAAATATATAAATAACTCTCTTAATGTTTAAATGAGAGAAAATGTACATAGAACAAAACTTTTATACGTGTATCTCACAGAAGTTTTTCACCCATTGTATAACAGTGGAAATATTTTGAGTCTTGATTTTCCTCTTCGCTTCACCCCCCCGCTCTGTTTTCAAAGGTAAACAAATTGATCTTTAGTTATTTATGAAGCGTTTATATGTCAAGTTTTCTAACGATGAAACAAATATTTCGACAGCTATATACTGAACGGTCTCAAGCAAGTATATATTTATAACATTTTCAACAGACCCCATTTTTGACATATCCGAGATAGGATTAATGGGCATTTGGAATTGGCGTTTTTTGAAACTCCTGTCGGAAGTACATCAATGTTTGATTTCCCTTAAGGGTAATTTGTTAAGTACTAGACTCACAGATTTAAATGATAAGAACGCCCAACACGCAGGAGCTGTGTAAACTAAGCAGATTTCCCGCGTGCGAGTACAGCACAGTATTAATCTCATTTCACCATATATTTTCTATTTCTAAGTAAAAATCCGATGAGCAGAATATATATTTACTTAAGGCTGAAACCAAGAAAGTACGAATAACTTGCTTAATATATTTGCTACGAAAAAATGTAAATAGCTCCACAATCAGTGGAACTAGCCAAGCTTGCTTGCTGCCATACCACTGTCAATGGCAATATTATCTGTTACTACTGTCAGCGTTAATATGTGTTGTATAATATTTAGGCAAAATATTTATTCATTTCAGCGACTAATGTAAATTTCAATATATAATTGAAATTGTAAAGTCCTAAAAATTTCCATTTGATACTCATTTAAACTTAAGTGATTACCTGCTGGTACCACCATCTATTGTTTACGGTTTTTAACTATTTAATCAAAGCTGTCCCAGCGTCTATCTAAGCCAAAGAGGCTCAGCCACTTTTCTTTCTGAAGATTTCCTTTAATCTATTAAAGTTGTGCAAATTTCGGAACATTTCTTCAAATGTCGAATATTTAGAGGGAGTTGACAATTATGATACACAACAAAAGCCAAATTTAGACCACAAATAGAAAATCGGATACGACCAGGCAATCAAATCCATATGTGAGATCCTGAAATCGGCCAAAAAAAACATTATTGGACGGGGAGCCCGTAAGCGAGCAGAAGTACATAAGAGGGTAATAATATACTTTGCTAGGGATAAGTGTATACCTCTGGGGGACCGTCTTACTGTTTGCTCTAATTACAACATTAGGAAACTACAGGCCCGGGCCAACTCTCCCGAATTCATGAGGTTTCAGCAACATACACAACACCTTACGGAAAGATAACTCAGAATAATATACCAATCCTTTCCATTCAGGTTTATTATGCTCCGTATCAATTTCCCCGGAGAAAACATGACTTTTCTAAACTAAAAAATTTTCACCAGGATATTTTATGAGGTCATCGGACATCGGGATGACAACATTTAAAGCAAACATTTCGCCGACGTTCCAGGAAATTTAATTCCTTTATCAAGTTTTTTCAAATTTAAAACCAATCAGTCAATAATCAAAAATTAAATTTAACAAAAATAAATGTATATTTAAAACAATTACTGGGCGAATTACTGCAATGCCATGGATAACACTTTACGATACGGTTTTAATGCATATTTCTAAAGTCAAGTCAATTTCATAAAACAATGACGTAGGCATATAATTTTATTTAAATTAGCTCATTAGAGAATACCATAAAACATTTTGGTGGGAGACATGAGGTTTGTCATGTAGAGTATGCAAGCAGAAAAAAAAAAATAGGTGTTACATAACACTTTTTTTATTTATCAGGAATTTACTTCCAATTTATGGAACTCATAACTCGCGTTATGAGTACTACCTCAATAGCTGATTTCCATTAATGGTATCTGGTCCAAAATATCCAATTATCTCAGTTAATAATTGAATTGAAGAAGAAATGAATAGAACACCTCTTGGAGAAGCTTAAATTTGCAACATGATTGGTTATATAACCTTTTTTTAATCCGACTCAGAATGAAGAAATTTAAAAATTTTCATTTTACCTCCTCACTAGCTCCTCATTGGTCCGATTTCAGTCATTAACGAATTTAATCAAAAATCAAGTTCGTTATCAGCTGAAATCCGCCTAGAGGGAAAGGAAGGTTTTGAGAGGGGGAATTTAGCAAACTGACTAAATATCCGAGTGGAGGGTCCGAGTGAAGATGAAACAAATAAATAAACGAAAACCAACTAACTGAAAGACAAATATTAAAAGTAAAAGTGTAAACGATTCAACGAAAAGGCAACATAGTATGAAGTAAATAAACTGCAAATAGAAACAACCAAAAAACAATTTAATAACTCATTTAAATATTGTCTCTGAATATTTGTCCCTATTGGATTTTGTTCTCATAAGTCTGTAAGGGCGAAGGCTTCAATATCGTTGTAGAATTAAAATTTTTAGTAATCAGTCCATTGAGAGGGATCCATTCTCAGATATTTACGAAACCCTACTCCTAATAATGAGAGAATTGACGAGATCTTGAACAAGTACTGATATCATTAAGTAAGGATTTGACATCAGTTCAAGAATTGTATGGTGCAGCATACTTGCACACAAGTGTGTATTAACCTTACCTACGGGGTTGGTGATGTTTGGTAGATATCAAGGACAAGAAATGATGCCATATCTGATTAATAAACAAGTAATGCAGTGGTAATAATAATATGCTTGAAACAAAGTTTTGACTTCTTCTCTTGTCTTTATCACTGCCTGAAAATGTCAATAATTGAATTTTATTAAAAGAGCATAGAGAGCTCTAAGATGCTGTAATAGAACACAGCAACTTATTCAGATGGAGCAACCAGAAAAGGCCAAGACCCATGTTGTATTCAGAAAACTTCTTCATCCCAGCTCATGTTGACCCAGTGAAAAGCTGTTTATGAGAGAGAAGAAAATTATATGTAGGGCAAGATTTGAGGGGGAGCCTTAACTTGAAGCACTGGAGAGAAGAAATCCAACACGAATGCTCACTGTATAACATGTCTGACAGGGAGGATATTATCCATTTACTCGGTACCTCTCCGATCGTGAAGGAGTTCAGCATAATTCTTTTCAAAGAAGAACTCAGTCAGGAAGAAGTAGTGAGGATTGGGCGAACCTCGTGGCATATATAATGAGTACCGGAAACATCTAGTCCATGAATACAATATGTGAATAAATTCCATTAACTGTGAAGGTATAGCACTATACCTATAGTATACATCCTGAATAGGGATGTTGCTTAAACATTATGTATTAGAGTTTCTGAGATTTTTATAAGGTGCTTATTAGTTATTTGTTATAATTAATTTAATTATTTATTAACGTCCACTTTATGCAACAAAGGCTAATTGTGACGGGTTATCTACAGGTTACCACCCTCTTCTAGCCAGGGGGGGACTAAGGGATTTATTTAATGAATTCCGTCACTAAATAAATTTCTATTACCCAGGCGGGAATCGAACTCGCCACTCTAGATATACCATGTGTGATTAAGGTCAACGCTTTAAGTATTTGTTATAAGATTTTAGATAAATTTGTTGTTATTTTGTAAAATAACTCAAAAATTTTAAATGTAAAAGAATAAAATAGAAGTAGCAATATTTTAAGTATATTAAGAGTGCAATAATTAACTTCGGCTGACGGCATATTAACGATGCCCTATTATGCCATTATTAACCATGCCCTAAATATGTTAAGACTGAATTTATTATGTAAATATTGAAAAAAATAAACATTATTATTCACTCATTCATATACATGTATTATTTCTTGTTTCAGGTAACTCCCATTCTTCTATGAAATATCCGATACTTATGAAAAACTGTCCGGTAAGTATATAAATATTATAGTTTTTAATGCACAGAACTTCATTACTATATATGGGGACTTTCACTTTCGTGATTTTTAATGTAGATGTAAATTTCACTTGGTACATGACGTGTTTACTTCAAGAATTCCTTAACGACAATCATTAGAAGATTCAATTTACTATTAAAGGAGATCAACCAGGAAGACTTTCATATAGAGCCGTTGCCGTGGTGGGGATACTGAACAAATTGTGACACCGGATATACACGGGATACTTAGAACTAGAAGGCTAGGAATGACGCACTGGAACCCTGATTGTAATTCTCATCTCTGTTCTGTCCAGCATTTACTCACGCACTCAAATTGTTAGGTATATAACTGTTTTTGATCCGATTACCTAAATCCCTATACGTACTGTTTCGATTTCGTTTCTTAGCGTTCTATAAAAATACATGAAGGGAGTTTAAGCGATATAGATTCACGTTAACCTCGTTTGAATAAGTGTGAGAATTTACTGAATGCTATAAGAATTTAAGTTATTATAGTTTACAGTTATAATTGTACTAAAATAGATTATCAACAATACTATTTATTAAAATGTCTTCCATAACACTCAGAATTACTAAATTTGATTTTTTTCTTACCCGATCGTATAGGTTAAGCACAAGCATACTGGTCAAGTGCCGCCTGGGCTTCATCTTGAAAACCATCTTTTTGGCAGCTTCTCTTAAGGAAAGTCAGCTATTGAGGTCGTACTCATGACGCGGTTTTCGAAATAAAATCTTCAAATGTCCATCGATCCTACCCATGAACTGACAAAAATGAGGTCTGTTCAAAATTTTATATATATATATATATATATATATATATATATATATATATATATATATATATATATATATATATATATATATATATATATATATATATCCCTTCGTCGGGCGCAGCTAGCCTGAGAGGCCAGGAAAACCTATTTTTTGATGCCCCGCCTCATCCTGCCTCCCCTGTGAGCCGCCATTCCCAGTAGTTTCCTGATTCGTGTTCATGCTTAGAATCTCCTACTATAGTCTATTGCCATCCTTCATCCAGCCCGTCTGGTCCCTAGCTGGCTTGTGAGGCCGACTGCGCCCAATTGCTCCTTAATTTCAAAGATGAGTTTTTTTCATGATATATCTATTGCAATCGTTTCTTTTACTAAGATTAGTGCTATTCTGTAAAGAAGTTGGTCGATATCTTGAAAAATAAGTGCTAGTCTAACTCTGGCCGCTCCGAATGCGCCTTATCAATTTTACTTGTTTTAGTTTAAGCTTCATTCTATTTTAATAAAGTTATTATTTTACGTACTAAATAGCATATTTGCTTTCCTTAGATCCTAGCAAATTCTGTCCTACCAGCGTTTTAAATTAAAATTAATTAGATGGGGAGTGGGGGGCTAAAATATGTGGGCGGCCTCTCAGACCGTGTGCGCCCGATTTTGTTTCGTCCAGAGGTGCGCCCAACAAGGGGATATATATGACTCAACACTCTAGCTGCCATAATTTTGGTTTTATCGTTACCAAACTCGATATTTAATCGTTGTATGTAAAAAGAAAGATCAAGTTCGTTAATGGCTGAAATCGGACCAGTGGGAGGGGGAATTTAGTGGGAGGATTTTCGAAAATTCGAAATATCTCCTTTATCCGGATTGAGAAATATTATAGGACCAATCTTATTGCAAAATAAATGTACTATAATGCATGTTATATACATTTATTATCTATCTTGAATATTAATCGAGATATTTGCATTTTTAAGTTTTCAGCCTTCAGCAAACCTCCACATCTACTCATCTTACATAAACAATACTCAGTTATGTAATAAACCACATTATTCGAATCTAAATACCCGATATTGTTTTGAAGAAACATTCACTATACATGCAAATATCCTCTGGTTACCCCATTTTGTTCGTGATCAATTATAAATTACAATACTAGATATAGTAAATAGATTTCAATAAAATTAATATGTTATTTTCTGATATATTTCAGTAATTGTTTTTCTTTCCGGTAAGAGGTTGGCAAACCTGTTTGATTAAATTTTAGGCTCTTCCCATCAGGAGGTTTCTTATTATCCTTTGTATTTATTCACTCAATATTGATGGTGCGGTTGGGTTACCAGTATGTAGATTTATCTATTGTTAAGCTTCACGAGGGAAATCTGCTTAGTTTATGCAGCCCCTGCGTGACGGACTTTTTCAAAATGCGTTATGAGTTCAACTTAATTTCTGATTTCAAAATCGAAGGAATGTATTCACAATATAGTTTTCTTGGCTCAGAGCCTAAATGTTTGCCAAAATCTTTACTAGTTTTACATTTCATCGCTAGGAAGTTCTACGAATCGTCGGTACCAACCTTGTCAACTGTCTACCACGTCCATTGAGTCCTGAATCACAAACAGCTTCTCTTTTACCAATTTCCTGCACATCAATTTCTTGGCAGACCTACATGTTGTTTTATTCAACGAATTTTCTCGCCGTGAATAACAAGAGGATTGTTTTATTAATGTTTACCCAGTAAAACTGCTAATGCGGAAAATATGCAGAATGAATCAAGAACCTTTTGCACTTAATTAACAAAAACAACTAATTAATTAATATTTATTAAGCGTACCAACAGATGTCTGAGGTCGGCTTATTAGGTTGGAACAGACGTAACGAGTGTTTCACAAATAATTTTTAATTATTTATCTCTTAACTTCTAAGACATTTATATATTCCTGAAGAATGCAATGTAACAAGATGAAAAACGTCGAATCTCACAAGAATAAAATAAACGTATCATTTAACTAATAGCTCATACAGAAATTCCTCTTGTAGCTGAATTAAATAATGAATATCATTGCATCAAACATAACCACTTTAATGGGTCACTTTAGATAGTTACGTGTTGGTATATCTAATTAACTGAAAATGTCATTGTCTTCCGGCCGAAACGACTTCAGAAGCAATAAGTAATTCCTTACATGCGTATTTTACGCATAAAAAAATACAGAAATGAAGTACTGGCTTCATTACTTCTTTAACAAAAAGTTTTACACGAATGAATCAATAGTCTGAAAATTAATTTACTCAGTAGTTCCAAGAAAGATAAATTATAATAGATAAATTATCTTATCCATTTTGTGTCGGCTTGTTCTTTCACTAGTTAAGCTATCGTAGTTATATTAAAACTTCTTTACTTCCGATCCATCCCAAAAGATAGTAAAATATGTTCTTTTAGGAATGCATGTAGTTTATTGTAGCTAATTTCGCTTTATAGAATAAACTAACCGTTGATCGCAGTTTGATACCACCAAATACTAAAAGTCCGTCACGCAGGGGCTGCGTAAACTAAGCACGTTTCCCACGTGAAGTTATACAATAGAGAAATCTCCATACGAGAGCCGAACAGTTACGGCAAAGGGCCGAACTAGCTTCTGGCGGGAAATTCAAAAATCCGTTATCGGCCCAAATTTAATAAAAATGCAAATATCTCGGTTAATATTCAAGATAGGGAATAAATGTATATAACAATATTTATAGTAAATTTAATTTGCAATAATATTTATTCTATACAGTTTTTCGATCCGACGTATAGTAACGGCGATATTTCGAATTTTCGAAAATCCTCCCCTCTAAACCCCCCCTCCCACTGGTCCGATTTCAGCCGTTAACGAACTTGATCTTTTTTTTGACATAAAACGACTAAATATCGAGTTTGGTAACGATCAAACAAAAATCGCGAGCGGTAACAGACAAATATATATATATATATATATATATATATATATATATATATATATATATATACAGTTTTGAACGGACCTCATTTTCGTCATCTGCTAGGCAGGATCACTGGAAATTTGAAGAAAAATTTCGAAAATTCCGTCATGAGTACAACCTCAATAGCTGATTTGCTAAAAATACCATTCTTGTGTGCACATATATATATATATATATATATATATATATATATATATATATATATATATATAGAGAGAGAGAGAGAGAGAGAGAGAGAGAGAGAAATTTGCATTGGACCTTTTTCGTTTATCATAAACGAATAATCGCACATAATTCGCTCTACAACATTGACTCCATTCAAAAAATGGACATATTTTTGAATTTGTTTTTTGACGTCACAGCAACCTTACAAGACAGTGTTATATTTGTTATAATACTCATAAATAGTGTGACGTTCATATTATTTTAAATTCGTGTATTTCCATCGAACTACTAAGTAAAATAGTGAATGCAGTCAGAAAGATATTAGTTTAGAATATCGAAGCCTAATTATGTATATAGTATGTTATTATGGGTAGACCTATTCATGAGTTCACAGAGGGCAAATGAAAACATTGTTCAAAGAGAATCTTGCTACCCAATTTCATCATAAATCTTAATGGTTACATACAGGAAAAATCCGTGTAAGAATTTAAACAAACATAAGCCCACTTAAAAAGCAGTGACAAGAATAAGGCCAATTCTTCAGTGATCTCCAAAGAAAACAGGTTGAATAGAGACAGGGGCAGGATTGCTCCAGGTGGTAGTGATTTTAATCTCACTTTGTTAAATATGAATCTCCATGAAGTGTTGGATATCGGGGTAGTCTAGATGCTGAACACTAATGATTTGCCTTCTAATCAATCAGGAAACAATATAAATGATTAAAGCTTCTTTACAACCCAAATACATTTTAGTGTTCAGTATTAACAGAACATTTAAGAGAGGAAAAATATATTTTTGAGTTTATTTTGAAAAGTTTGAATAAAAATTATTGAGAAACAATTATTTCAAAAATAAAGTAGATCTTGCTTCTCAAATTCTTCATTCAAACCAGTTGCAAACTAATGTGGCTAAATTGGACACTTGGGTTGGAGGAAATAGTGAAGAATCTTGTTTAGGGGTAAACAAGACCCAGAACTTCAGGAGCCAGCTATTGTTGTTTTCCGAATAATTGAATTTACTCCCTTGCTCTGGCTTCAGAGGAAGCCGTACAAATTTAATTAGGGCATGCTCAATAGCCTCGAATTTATTTGGAATGTTAATCAGGAATGAAATAAACAGATTGGCTGATTACAGCCCTTCCATGAGATAGGAAATCATAGCACGGTCTATTGAATCTGAATTGGAATATTTGAGAAGTTCTTCTGTCTTCCAAAGATCCTTATAATCACATCACAGACAGACGGAATTGTCTTTATTGGATCCAGCCTTTATGGCCTCCAACTGTGGCCTTTACTGTCATTCTCCATGTCTTCAAATCATCTATGCTTAGTTGATTCTTTTTAGCAGATTTCCCTTAAGGGAAATCAGCTATTGAGGTCGTACTCATGACGCGATTTTCGAAAAATTTCTTCAAATGTCCATCGATCCTACCCAGGAGATGACGAAAATGAGGTCCGTTCAAAACTATATATATATATATATATATATATATATATATATATATATATATATATATATATATATTTGTATGTTAACACTCTAGCGGTCGCAATTTTTGTTTAATCGTCACCAAACTCGGTATTTAATCGTTTCATGTAAAAAGGAAGATCAAGTTCGTTAACGGCTGAAATCGGAACAGTGGGAGGGGGGGTTTAGAAGGGGGGATTTTCGAAAATTCGAAATATCTCCGTTATTATGCGTCAGATCGAAAAATTGTATAAAACCAATCTTATTGCAAATTAAATTTACTATAAATAATATTCTATACATTTATTCTCTATCTTGAATATTAACCGAGATATTTGCATTTGTATTGTGGGTGTGGTCGCTATGTTCGGACTTTCCGCCGAGTGCTCTGGTGGCCATTTCCAAAAATATTCGTCCCTCGTGAATAGGTTGAAAGGTTAGGTTCTCTGTTTTGTGGGGCGAGAAACGACTGGGGGAGTACGCCCGAAATAATGTTGTAGGTTTAGAGGTTTCTTCCTACTACTGTCGTTATTAGGCAGAGTTCTCTATTGTTCAACTGCACGTGGGAAATCTGCTTAGTTTACGCAGCCCGTGCGTGACGGACTTTCTTCGCCACAGACTGATGGCCAACGCAACATGTTTTTGTTTGAGGAATATAAATATCACATAAATCATGGATTTGTATACAACAGTAGATGTTGATTCATTCTGAAGTATCGACTGGCACTCTACCTAAAATATGTTTGGTATAGCGAGTGGAGCACGAGGGTAACCCAAAGTTACATGTTCAAACGGCATTTGTCAAACTTACTTTTGTCAAAAATTAAAAAACCGTGGCTTCGGAGCCGTTTCCGAAGAGTGTTTGTGTCCTTAACACTCTTTGGATTCAGCTGTGAACCTAAGCTTATTTTAACACAAGTTCTTTTGACAAAAGTCAGTTTGATAAACGTCTTTAGACAAAAGTCAGTTTGACAAACGTCTTTAGACAAAAGTCAGTTTGATAAACGTCTTTAGACAAAAGTCAGTTTGATAAACGTCTTTAGACAAAAGTCAGTTTGCAAACGTCTTTAGACAAACGTCATTGGAACAAGTATCTTAAAACAAGGCAGTTTAGCCTTAATTCCAATTGTTTCTACTCTTCTTGGCGTTGCTCATGTCTTACCGTAACTACGATAACGAATTACCAATTTTCCACCAACCAAAACTTGTTATTCGGTGTATAACCGTTTAAAGTTTAGTTTCGATCCCACTTTCAGTAGTGCTAAGTTGGGGCAACTGTTTCGACCTTTCGGGTCTCAGCTAGTCGTGTGCTGAACGTGAGAATTCGCTCCAAGGACAAAGTTGAGTAAACGGAAATGTTTAAAACTGTTTGACAAAGGATTCGTATGATACAAGGATGCAACGCAATTTCGATGACTTAAAATATCTCCTTTATTATGAGTCGGGTCAAAAAATGTTATAGAACTGGTTTGACTATTGATGTTCTGCAATCTCTGTTTTGTACATTTTCCTGAAACACAAATATTGAGCGAGTTATACCTACTTTCTTGTTTTCAGTCGTCAGTAAACCCCCACTTCTACTCATTAGGATTTTTAGGAGAGAATATTCATTCGGTGAGACGAGATCACCAGTGTGTACTAAATCTGCTTAGTTTAAGCAGCCTCTGCGTGACAGTCGTTTTCTTCATCAAGCTGTCGAAGATGGCGGCACTTTCCCCTCTGGTATTGAGTTCCCACCAGTTCTGGATTTATCGTGACCCTTTTTATGCTTCATCAGTCTATACAATGTAAGCGCGAAAGTTTTCATTCATACCTGTTATCGTTTTCCATCCCAACAGTGTTTGTTTATCACTTAAAGAAAAAAAAAAAAATCTACTGAATTTTTACGTCTCTCGTCCTCAGTCCAATCCGTCCAGGTTACTCTTGAAAACCCATGTTTTCCATTAAATTAAATCGTAATTTTTCCTTCCCACTCTTATATTTATGTGATGAAGAATAGTACTATCATATTCAATATATATTCGAAAATAAATATGGCAAATAACTTACAATTATTTATCATTCAGAGCATATTCTTAATTTATTTAGAACGGAGTAGTTCAGAATAATTAAAATAGTTTTAAAGTCTATTTCAGATTCAGATCAATAAAATTGACTTGTACCTAATATGACGATTGAAATTTCCATGAAATAATACATTTATTATTCTTTAGTGTATTTTATTCTTTATGGTACATACTGATATTTTTATATGGGATAGGTTTTAAGTACCTTAGCATTTTTTGATTTTGAAGATTATAGATTAATGGAACCAGTCTATGCAATTATTTGGTTAGTTCTATTGTTTCTTACACAAAATTCCTCTATTTTTGTACCCTGCATCAAATAGGAACAAAATAAATCTACAAAAAAAAAAAATCAAACCATTTGTTTATAACAATGCCATTTTAAGCTCTTTTAATGAATGGACGTCTTCATGAACTCAAGAAGTTCTTAAGTATATTGTCGCTTAGAAGTCTCTTGGTGGGCACTTATAGTATAAGGCCCAAAGTGCAAAGTATTGGATGTATGATTGCTCTTTATTTTAAGCAAAAGTATAGGAATAAGAGATATATTATTTATTTTACTCTTTCATTAAAATGAAGTATAAGACTATTTTGTCAGATATAAAGGAAATGTGAAATTTGTAAACCAAAAGGATAACGACTTTTTAGTGGAGACTTTATTAATCAGGTTAGGTGGGCATAGCCTTTTACTTATATTATTCCCCTTAATGCTAACCTACAAATGGGATCCCATATAAAAACAATAATAATGCCATATAAATCCATAGAATACCAAATGAATGAATCGGTTATCATTAATGTTGTTGAAGACAAATATCCTGTACCTTTTCCATTTTCTTAAAATACCTTTTTTAGAAATGTAACAGTCCTGCAGGTGTTTGTTTAGCAAAATTAGACTGAAGGGAGAGCTAACCTTGACTTGGCCTGCCTTGCAAGGAATGCTGACTACACGGTGCAGCGAGGTTAATAACATCACAATATCTCCTTGTTTACTCCATTGTTCTGTTGTGGTCGAAAGCAGGAAGAGAAAGGGAATCTTATTCTGCTCCATTTATATTTTAGAATGGGACAGATGATGAGATTTATTTGGAAGACACACGCAAACCATTTTAATGGGAGTTACTTTTGAAATCAGGTGTTTACCAATGGCCGTTACTCAACGGACAACTCTTGTTACAGAGTAACACACGTCGGTGTATTATTAATGGGGAAAAAACCAAAAAATCAATTAAATTCAATTAGAAGTTTTGATTTGAACATAAAAAAAAAATTGTGTTTAAAAACAATCACATTAATAACTGGAAATAAAAAACATACTTTATTTCTACATTATAGGAATATAATAAATTATAACTAAATTTATCATAATAATCCATTGTTTATGACTTTCGTGATTTGGTTGGTTCTGATTATAAAAACTCGTATATGAGGAGAGGGGGGGGGGGTTTAAGATGAACTAAAATATAAAACCATAATATTTCCACTATTATATGTTGAATCTTCTACTATTTTGCAGCTTGACATTAACAGAATTAATTGATTTTTGCGTTTACAATTTTTAGTTAACCCACACGCCTGTTCATGCGATTTTCACTTAAAGCTACTGAATTACTTAAGGTTTCGTTTCCAGATTAAATTTTAAGTTTGGCTCACATGGCGTTCATATTAAGGAGTAATGGAGACTTTTATATGTCATAATCAGGCAGTCAATTCAGGTTGCGAATAATCTGCTTATTTCATACAGCCCCAATGTGATGGTTCTTTAACTTCTAAATCCTATGAGAATGAAAACTAACCCAATGCTACCCCAATGGCTCTTACATTATGATACCAAGGCTCTAAAATTATGTTCTTGGTGTAAATTATGTAGAAGTGAATTATAACCCCCACATATTAAATATCACATCGACTAAAGGTCGAAGTCGGACCAGAAGGAAGGGAAAATTAGAGGGGGCTTAATTGCATTATCGGCTGTTATTATGTGTCTGATAAAAATTGTACAACTAATCTTGTTGTGGAAGTAACTGTTTCTCTAAATATCTGTGACCTCTAGTATTAGCATAGTTATTTGTATTTTTGCGTTCTCAGCCTTCAGCAAAACCCCCACTACTACCCAAACGATTTTCTGATTATACAAGATTCATAATGATTCTATAGCTATAATGATCCATTGATCTACCTTTTTGCAGATTTCCCTAAAGAAAAGGTCTTTCAGACTCAGCTTGTTCAGTTTCTAGGGTGTCTGGGATATTTCCATTCTCTTATCATCAATATTCTTTAGAATGTTTGTTCTATCCCATCAACCCCCATTTTGTTTATCATTCAATCCCGCTAATGGCATCATTCAATCCCACCATAATATGCTAGAGGCCGACACATCAGATTCATATTCATCTACCATTGTGATAGTTCCTGTTGCATTTATTTATCTCCAATAACGGGATCTCTACGAAGTTCTATTTCCTTGTTCAAATTCACACGCATTCTATTGTTTTCTTACACAGTTAGGTCTAGTCATCAATTTCTTGTTCAATTTCATTACCCTTTTTCTCCTTTTCTGTTCTTCAATTATCTTTGTAATAGTCCATCATAAGAGGTAAGTATCTGTTGGTTTAATTAAATAATTGAGAGGATCAAAGAAAATCTTTTAATGAGGAATATTAAAAACGTCCGTCACGTAGGGCAGATTTCTCACGTGGTGTTATGTCACACCATTGCTCTCATTTCACCACATATTTTCTATTTCTAAGTAATAATCCGATGAGTAGAAGTGGGGTTTTCCTGAAGGCTGTAAACAAGAAAGTACACAGAACTCGTTTAGTACTTAAACTACAAAAAATGTATAGAACTACAATTGTAGAGCATCAATAGTTCAACAAAATTGGTGCTGCTCGTAATAACGGACATATTATAACTTTTCGAATTCCCCCCTCTAACCCCCCCCCCCCCTATTCTATGTCCGATTTCAGCCAAGAAAAAATGTGACCTTTACTGTTGTCTGAAACGGTTAAATATCGAGATATAAAATAGATCAAATAAACATTTCCAAGACAAGAACGTAAAGTAACATTGATGACGTCATTCTTTCATATAGACACTCATATTGCAACTTTTGTTTTCAACAACTATTGTCCTAAACATATTTTTTGAACTTGAACATTAACATGGCTTTTTGTATTCTTTTGTTTCCAGCCTTCAATAAACTACCACTTCCATTTATCAGATTTTCACTTTAAGTGCCTGAATCACTTAACATCGTATGTCCAGTTTGTGTTTCAAATTCCTATTTACATTGGCCTTACTACGAGAAGGATAACCAGCGTGCCATTTCAGCACTTGGGAAATTTCCATAATTTACGAAGTCCCCGTTTGCCCCATTTGTCCTCCACTTCTACCTATTCGATTTTCAGCATCTCTGTCAATAAACGTCTTCAATCCCTTAAATAGTAAGGGTCTGTTTACATGAGGTTTATGTTATGATAGAAATAGAGAATAGAATGTGGAATCCCGTCATCAGTATCTCAGTCGGACTGTTTGGAAAATATGTAGGGTGCTTCCCGTCAGGAGATTTCTTAATATCGTTTGTATTTATTCACTTGATGTTGCTATTGTGTTGCCAGTATGTAGATATATCTATCGTTAAACATCACAAGGGAAATCTGCTTAGTATACGCAGCCCCTGCGTGACGGGCTTTTACATGTTTGAAATACGTATACTTTACAATTAAATAAAAAACACTGTTGTGTTTTGAACATTTTCATACCCGCTGTATATGGACTGAATACTCACGGACTGGTTGTGGTGACAGATGATAGAACCAGATTGAACATGTGCTGATTGATAAAGGCAACCGAACACGGCAGATGTTTGGATATTCGGGGGACCTGTCATTCTACGTCCGCGTTAAATTTCAGTTCTTGATTCCATATGAAATTACAATGAGATGATATTATATATGCCACTCCAATATTTTCGAAATCTGCATAGTTTGGGTAGTAAAGGTTTTGCTCTCTGCGATGTCCCCTGGGCGACGACTTTTATCTATTGTGACCAATGCGCGTGAGTGCTACTGTTTCGGCATTATTTATTAATGATTGCTCATTGAAGTAATTTAATTCGATTTGTATGAAGACATTACTACTCACCTCACCGGATGGCAACCTGTTCAATTACGACATTGTTAATTGTGAAGTCTCAATGAATTGTTTTAACCTTCAAGACACGCAGCACTACTCACAATCAATCTCTTCTGTCAATGGGATGAAAGTAACATTGCTTGCAGACAATATCATTCATGGGATCTTTATCTAGTTGATTGATCATTTAATTAGAGAAGTTATTAAGCCATTCAAAAACCCGTTTTCTAAAGTTCGATTTTTCCCCATTATTAAAATATGTATTTCATTCATTATAATTTGTATCGGAGTAGGGGTATTCATCTCTCTCAGTCGAATGATGTTAATGATAAAACGCACATTTCCAGATGGTGACACCATCAAATGTGATTCTCTGAGAGGGAGGAACAATTTCACTTAAATATTTTTAAGTGTGGCATTAGGGTAATGTTACAAATATACCAATTCTGAATAAATTGTATAAAGAAAGCTGAAGTTTTATTTGTTTATAATACTTTACAAATGATGAATAACTTTCAGCATATTTTGTTTCTAGAAATTAACTATAATCATTAAATATAAACGTCCGTCATGCAGCGACATCTAAACTATGTAGATTTCCCAAATGCCGATATAACACTTGTGATCTCATATGTCCACGTATTCTGTATTTATATGTAAAAACCCGGTGATGTGAAGGGGGGGGGGGTACTGAAGGCACAGAAAACAAAGTTATCTTTCTCAGGAAGTCTGAAGAATCCTTGATGTGGTGCGGGGTCAGGCCAATACTTGGTTGTATTTTCCTCGAAATATACTTCGAGATCCCGTAGCATGCAGACTCAATTGAATTAACTATTGGCCTCACAGGAACATCCTCCTTGTGTATTTTGGGTAACCCGTAAAGTCTGGGTGGAACTGGGTCGGACTTGAGTAAACGGTTGTATTCTTCTTTCTTGATCGTAGAAGCGGGTTTTCACTGCCTTGTTTATTTCATTCTTTATTCTATTTGTTGGGTCGTGTTGAAGTTTTTTTACGTTAAGTCACTCTTTACGAGGATTCCTATTCAAGAAACGTTAAATATCATGAAGGAATTCTTAATGGAAGAGGAAGCCCAGCTAACCAAAATATGCCTACAATCAACATATATTTTATTCAACGGCAATTTCTACCAACAAATGGAGGGAGCTAGCATGGGGTCGCCATTAAGTCCAAAAGCAGCCGATGCTTACATGGAGAAATTTGAAAAGATGGCACTGGAAACAGCAAGACTCAAACCGAAAACATGGTTCAGATATGTGGATGACACGTTCGTCATATGGCCACATGGAGAGGAGACCTTAGAAGAATTTCTGGAGCATCTTAACTCAATAAACCCCAACATTGAGTTCACGATGGAGATCGAGCGCGATAGAAAGATACCATTCCTGGATGTTCTGGTGGAAAGGAAACCAAATGGACAGCTGGGGCATGCGGTGTACAGAAAACCTACGCATACCAACAGATACCTACACGCTGGATCTCATCACCATCCAGCACAGAAGAATGGGATAATTCGCACTTTGGTCACTAGAGCTGAGAGAATATCAGAGCCACAGAACCTCCCAAAGGAAAAAAGACACCTGATGACTGCTCTGCTAAAGAATGGCTACGAGAAAAAAGAAATTAGAAATCAATTTAAGAAGAAAAAAGAAAAGAAGACAATATCAATTGAAGATGAACCTCGGAAAACAGCCGTAATACCTTTTGTTAAAGGTACAACAGAAAAGATCTCTAGGATACTCAAGAAGCAGGGAATAGAAACAGCATTTGGCAAGGACAAGAAAATAGCACACATGTTACCCAGTTGCAAAGATCAACTCCAGACAAAAATCCCAGGAATATTGCTAAACACCAGGGTCGCCGAACATATCAAGAGTCTCAAAAAGTTTCGGACAGAAGAATCAGCAATAGCAGAACACTTCTGGGAAACTAATCACAGCATCAAATTCGATGAAGTTAAGGTGCTGGCCAAGGTGGACCGATACCAAGAAAGACTGGTTCGAGAAACCATAGAAATCGCGAAATTCCCATTCAACATCAACAGGGAGGATGGATACAAACTCAGCAAACTCTGGAAGCCCGTAATTCCACAGATACCACGGATAAGAAACATAAACGACGGTATAGCGGGTGAACGACCACCGGAAGAAGTATCCGTAGACACCTGGAGGGGGCGACTACGCCCGAGGAAACCGGACAAGGCCTACATATATACCTGAGGTGAACACACACTCTTCAGTCTCAGAGATGGCCCTAAGGAAGCTAGAAGCATGTCTAGCGAAACGTTGGCAACTAAAATGCAGACACGGTCAATACCCGAAGACCTTAACAGTATTAATGACCAGGACCGTGGAAGTCTACGAGTTTTAACTTGCTTAATACTTGAGTTACCAAAAATGCTAGAGCAACAATTGCTGAAAATCAAAAGTTTAACAAGATTTGCTATATAACATTTTATGACCTGACTCCTAATAGTGAAGATATTTTGAATTTTCAAATTCCCTCCTCCTCTAGGACACTACTTTTCCAGTTCCGTATGAAGTGGTCAATGGTATAACAGCCTATAGCTAATATGCCATGTGTAGGAGAGGGGGTTTACTGATGTCCGAAAACTAAAATTTGGAAATACATCGGTTAATATTCAATATAGAGAAAATATGTATATAACAACATTTTTATAATAATACATTCTATTCTATAATTTTTCTATCCGACGCATAACAACGGAGATATTTCGAAATCCTCCCCCTCTAACCCCTCCCTTCCCACTGGTCCGATTTTAGTCGTTAACGAACTTTATTCGTAAACGACATTGCATAAAATGTTTAAATATTGAGTTGGGAAACGACAGACGAAAATTGCGACTGCCAGTGTCATCTATATATATATACATATATATATATATATATATATATATATATATATATATATATATATATATATATATATATATCTATTGAAATTTTTTTTTCGAAAATCTCATCATAAGTACAACCTCAAAAGCTGATTTCACCTAAGGGAAATCTATTAAAAAATGTAATGGTATGAAGTCCAAACTACTTCTATTCCATTCAAGTTATTGGAGACTTTTAATGTAAAATTAACTGTGACATTTAACCAATTCAAGTTTTTTAAATGGAGTCAAATTATAAAAAAAAATTCTTATACTGATAAATTTATAATATTATATAAATGAATGTGGGGAAAGAAATGTGCTTTTAGTAACTAAACTTGACCTTTTGAACTTCTAACCGGTTTATAGCATGATATATGAAGACCGGCTGAAGAAATACTGAAGAAGAAGCTTCCAGGCAGTTTAGTTGATGTTTCTGAAGAAATCCAGCATGCTGGAACTCACTTCCTGTTTTACGAATCATTGAACAGGGAGCCATCCTTAATTTGTCACAAAATAGTCTAGCAGAATGAGTAGTAAATGCTTTTATTGTATCTTACTTCTTATTGATCATATATTTCTAAATCTAGGCAGTTTAATGAAGTATGCATACTAGAAGGTTAGCTAGCGGGATCATGAAGTATTTTCGGTTTATTCATTTTAACCTTCTAAACAAAGCTAAAATTACCTCTTGGGAATATCCAGCAGTGGTCTTGCTGTTCCTCATCTGATCTCATTGAGATTGATCATTAGTTCTTCTTAGGAAAGAGACCTCGTAATAAGCTTAGGAATATATGACAATATTTCAAGTCTTTCGCAGACAGCACCTTAGTTTAATAGCTTATAAAATGGATTTTTAACGTTATTTATTATTATGGTTTTATATTAAATTTTAAGTGTATACCTCCTGCGACTTGGCAATTAAATTTAAAAATGTTCAATATTGGTAAAAGTTTGTTTCTGTGTTAGTGTTATAAAAATTCAATGCCCGTTAATTGTCTGATTGGATGGAAATGGAAATATACAATTTTTCTCTTCAACTCATTTTGACGGATATATTTGGAATTTGCTATTATATCTACCAATAAACCGTCCGTCCCCTTAAACCGATTCTAGGCATCAACGAAATTGATCTTTCTTTTCGGGATAAAAGTTTACCACTATAGAGCAAACAGAATACACACAGACACAGACACACACACACACACACACACACACACACACACACACACACACACACACACACACACACACATATATATATATATATATATATATATAATATTAAAATTCATACTGATGTTTTTTCGCTCATTTATTATGATTGGCAATGATTTGAAGGAATTTTTGGCAAGTGAGCAACTGTAAAATCTCCTTTTTTTAAAAAAATCCCACTAAAAATACCTTTAATGGAAACATTATTTAGATACCCTAAAAATAAGAAAAGCTAAATATTATATGAATCAATAATACCAAATATTTATATGAATACTGTGAAAATGGAGTTTTTTAGGACCTTCGAGTTTAAAAAGGGTACGATTTGCTTGTTCATAGAGGGAAGATACGATAAATCATCTTCAAAGAGAATATTTAATGATTACAGTAATAGTGGAAAAAACTTTTTTTTTAATGAAATAAACTTAGAAAATTAAGTCACAGCGTTTCATATAAACGGCAAAGTTTTATCCCGATACCTTGGAGTTGAATTTATAATTACTCTTAGTGATTAGAGTTATTCAAAAATGGAACAATAGTGTAGGCCAGACTTAAGAGTTATAGGCAATGGGAAATTTTCAGAGGAAGACAATGTAGAATTTCGGAATTATAAAAAATAAGCTCTATTCCATGTATTTATTTGGTACACTTTATATTACTACGCCTATCAGAGACTCTGGTCTAACCACGGTATACTACCTCCTGGGCAGAGCCGTGGTGTATCTAAGGGTTTTGTTTGGAGTGTTATAACTAAATAAATTCTTGGTTTATCATGAGTATTAAGGTTCCTAACTTGTTTACCTGAGACTCTAAATATGCTTCTTATACGCTCTTATCTGTTTAATGATGAAACCATTACCCTTCTATGAGTACCGGAATGGTTTTCCAATTGCAAGATTGTTTTTATTAGTGATATGTGCGAGTTGAGGGATGAATCATAAATCTTCATCTATTAATGTAAACAAAAGTTGTGGAAAAGAAAGTCGTAGTCATTCGACATTAAATCTTTATTTTTGACCAGTTTCTTCATAGCAATGAGATATTTAAAAAATAAAAAGGAAAAACCAAAGACTATAAGAATATCGCTAGAGAAGGGGTAATAAAATACCTATCACAGCCCAGTCTATCTACAAAATGCTTTCACAGCACTGTCACTCTACTTAAGAAAGACCTGAAGATGCCACTGATGTAGTGAAACTGGTAGTTAAAAATAAATATTTAATTCTGGAAGACTACATCTATCATATCCTGAAGTGCAAGTCCTGCTACATTGATCGCTCATTATCATACTAAAACATATGTTGATATAAAAAAAAAAAAAGTGCCACTTTCTAAAACAATCAGCACCCTGACAAGAAAAGGGTGGTAACCTGTAGAAAACCAGTCCCAAATATCCACCGTATAGAAAAGTGACCGTTTATAAATAATAATATGATAATAAAACTATAAAGTAAATAATAAACACCACATCCTCTTAATTTATATAAAAGTATAAATATTCAGAAGTAATATTCTTAACTAGAAAATAGCACAATTGAAGTTTCTCACTCCCTTTTTGTAGTAGTCTACAGAAAAATGAAACTAACTCACTACGAACATTGGTTACATCATTGTAACAGCGAAGTAAATTCTTTTAGGCCCTTTTGTAGCATGGATATTGATCTGTGGCACCACTTCGACCTTATCTAACTCACTCAGGGCTTCTAGTAGAATAGCTGTGACCTTTATCTAATGCCACAACGAGAAGGGCTCTTCTGGTGGAGTGATGTGCAGTGTTCCTCCCTTCAATAAGCCTTTCTTGATACAAAATTGATTTAATATATTTTTTTTAAAATCTCTATGACTCCGTATATGACGAAATTAGCCATAGATGTCTGATTCTTATGCAGATGCTGGGAAAGCCAAATACGTGATGAATTGGTAGGACCTGGTTACTGGAAGAGTATTAGTTTCCCATGATACTACTGTTTACTATGATTCACTAAACAATTCTTTTTACGAGCCTCTCAATATACAATATATAATGGCACAATCATAATTTATTTTCAAAGCCTGATCTACAAAACTGTCGACTAATCAAGAAATGTCTCTATTGTGCTATGAAATGACATTGAGGACATTTTCTTTTTAAAAACAGATTAATCCCGTTTTATAAATCAATAGTGGAAAGGATTGACACTGTTCTCACTCTACCCTGTGGAATTTTCAAATCGACTAAAAGTAAAAGCGTTCTTTGCTCAGAACTCATATACATCCACCAGACGTAAGACTTACCTCAATGTGATTCTCCAATTCCGAAACCGGTCAGCATATTTTCGGTCTGAACAGTTCAGAGGAATATACCAGGCACCCAGATGTACGATTTAGTTAGAATCACTCGGAACAGAAAGTAATTATTTAATCATACCCATTAAAAAAAAAACATTCATATCTTCTTTTCATGGTTAAAAACAGAGAATGCCACCTTTTTGCTGGCATTGGTGTTAAGACCCATTGGGATGGACAGATACAAGATCTTTTAAAAAAGAGCCTTCATACATCTCATCTCCGTGTCCGTTCCTTGATATGAGGCTAAGATATCACAATGGAGAACTAAAGAATTCCTGTTAAATACACAGTATACAAAGACTGGTGGAATACTTCAACAAGCATTAAAAGGAGGGATGAAGTATAAATATGCTGCCTTAGAATTGACCATAAATGGCACAAATACCAGCACCTGATGAAAAAGGAGGAACTTCCAATCTGTATTGATTGTGGGGTAGAGCTACCAGTTGCATACTTACTTACAGAGTGTAGAAGGTATGACAACTGAATGTCCCTTGGTATATCAGAAGTACTGTCTGAAATACTAGGGGATGATAGCAGCTCTATAAAAATACTGTTTAAATTCATAAAAATTACGGCCCTAAATAAAGAAATATAAATAAGACTTCAACATATGGACACGCAAGTCAGTAAGATGAGTATTTATATATCATATGATTTTAAAAAGATACTGCTGTGTTTTTGTGATTTGTCCCAGGATCGGAGATTGAGAAAAATAGGAGAGACGCAGCATGGAGGGCTAAGGATTGGACGGGATCTCTGAAGAGAGGAACTACAAAATAAAACGAAGGAAAACGAAAATGGACTTTTGACCACCTAGGCACAAGTAACTCTCGCGAGTTCGTTGCCTAATAAAAAAAAAGACTCTAGGTATTTTCTGCAAGAAACAGAAAATACCTAGAGCACTTGTCAAGCCAAAGAGAAAAGTATCCACTTCAACGGAAACGATTTGACGATCCAGTTGTGATGTAAAAACCAGCATTTCCCGAGATAGACCTGTAGGAGCAGAGAGAAGCTCTTAATGTCAACTCAAATACTCTACTGGAATGGTCCCATTCCTCGAGTGACGTCACAGTTCCCTATTAGCGATGATGGTGACGTGTTAGTGGGCTGCGGCCTTGGGCTATAAACCATCTTATCTCTCAGTCCAGACACGCCTCCGTGTCTAGCTTCTTCCTTATCACCTCTCCCTCTCTCGTTTGGTCATTTCTAACAATGTTTTATTTTTTTTTTTTTTTTAACCGTCCTTATGTAATTTTCTCTTCCTTGTTTCCATTCTCACAGGCATGTCAGAGGAGCGAGGCTGGAGGGTGCAGTATAGCTGTATTAATAGTATAGTTGTAGTGGCTGGTGCCTAACCCGATATTCTTAAGCGGACTACGGGCTATGGAGTGGTGGCTCTCCATCTACTCTGGCATTGAATGACTTTTCTTCCTCCTCATACTTTAATAGTTGGGCCTGGTGCAGAAAGCTACGAAAAACAATTCACCTCCGTATGACCCTATTCTTTCCCTTTTTCGTTTCCGGGGAAATCGGGATTTTCTATCTAAGGGACCAATCAACAATTGTAGCCTCTAGGTACAACGACAACGTAATTTTACACTTTAAGGTATCCTGTCCATATATTTTTCAATATCCATTTAGTTAAATGTATTAAATTAAAATTAAGTTAGTACTTTATTTTATGAAGGACTTTATTTGACGTCTTCAGACAATGAAGGTATTCAGTCTCACTTTCAATAGTTTCAGGTTTTAAGATACTTTTCTTAAGGTAAAACTGCTATTGGGGTTGTACTGAAGATGCAATATTACAAATTTCTTCTAAGCTCCTTGGATCTTAGAATTAGGTGGGGGAAAATGGGCTTCTTTCAATTATTTATGTAATTTAAAGGAACTGATATTTAATAAAAATAGATATACATTTCATCTTACGTAGCATCTCATCTAGCTTATAAGTATGGTTTATGTAGAATTCTAGAACGAGAGAGAGATAGAGATAGAGATACTTTATTGAAATTAACAAAAATTAAAAATATTTAATCTAGTTTGCATTATATATATATATATATATATATATATATATATATATATATATGAGAGTGCGGGTGTGTGTGTGTTAGTCAACCACAGGCCATAATGTTCATATGATTGTCAAGGTTCTGTTCATAAATATTATGATTTATGGTGACTAAAGAGTCTATAATAAAGAAGAATTGAGAATAGGATAATCACTCAGTTAGCACATTTTAAATCATATTAGTTAGTTTTCTCAGCCAATGTGTAACTAATATTCATATATACTTTAATACGATGATTTTACACCGCAGATGACGATTTAAGACAATACTTCTGCAATAGGATGTATCGTGCCTGCCAACCCTCCTTCATACTATCCAACATCCTCAGCTTGCACTCCAGATACTGTCTGGATGGCATTTTATACAATACTCGATTTTTACGCTGATTAATGCATAAGCGATGAACGCATCGTGTAGTTCCCGTTAACCAAGGCTACCTTCCTCCGTGAGGTTATACTCACGACACGATTTCATGTTACATCTTCCTGCGAGGAACAACTCTTTCCATTCCCACTAACTGCTCCAGTCTACGCTTTGTAATATTATATTAAATATCTACTTAATGTTACATACGGTTTCTCTTTGACACAACGATACTGTTAGTTTAACACTGTTTTCATCCTTCAAATTCCACTTACTAACGCTCTAGCTATGACAGTCTTTGTTTTTAATTGTTATTAAGCAATATATTTATGTGTTTCGTACGAAATTTTGAGTATTTACTAAATAATTTTCATTTTTTTTTCTTTTTTCGTTTTTGGTTTTTAGTAAATTCTTACTCCTACCCGTAAGTTTTTGACCTTATTGGTTATACGACTGTTTCTCAAGTCTTGCTTAAAGTTAATGTTTTCTTAAGAAAGGGCTTTTAATGAAATAGAATCGCTAGCTTTGTAATAAAGAGTTAAATCTAGTCGAGGTTTTGACCTTTTCCCTATTCATGAACGTCTATAAATTTTGTTCTATGGCATTTTTATATATGATATATTGGAACAAAAATAACAAACTAAATAATTTTAAATGAAGTGCGTGAAAACGTTTTTTAATTTTATTTAATAGAAGCACAATGTTGTCTTATATCAGATTTTTTTTTCAACTTTTTCGTGATCACATTAAAAATCTCAATCTGTAAAAAAAACATGGAAAATTATAATATATTATCAAATATGATTATTATTCATAAACTTGAATTATTTATTAACTAAAAACTCCAAGTGTTCATATTTTAAATGTGTAATTAGAATACCTCGATAGGAAACTCAAGGAAGAAGACGGTCTGCTGCATTCCTCGGGAAATCCACGCTAAATAATTTTAGAATTGAGTAACACGTATTTTTTTCCTGATAAATGTAATTTAGTTCAATCAGGATAATTTAGCAATAATTAACGTCAATTATTTTATTCAAGTTGTAGTCGTTTTTAACATAATAACTATTTGCATTTTTATAGCAATTATCTTTTAAAACTGAATCCTTTAGTAGTAATCCTTTAGTAATATATAAAAATAATAATAGGTTATTCACGATGTTGACATAATCCTCATTCAATGTTCAAGCATAACTAAGTTATTTTTAGTAGTAGCTCAAAACACGATACGCACATTAAGTTTGAAGTTATAGTAATCTTATATGAGAAGTTCAGCATAACAACATGATAAAAATCACAGGAAGTATAAAAACACCCCATAAACAGACATATTGCAACCAAATTTCTTTCTTCAAATTTTATTGTTTGATTGTTGGTTGTTGTTTGTTGTAAAAGCATTTGGTACACAATAGATCGATAATAACTATAATAAATTTGTATTTATCAGCCTACATTAAAAAAAAAAAAAAAAAGTGATTTAGTCGTTTCTTTTTTTAAAAAAAACTTTGTTTTTGTTCGGAGATTTTCAATGAATTTGTAAATAACATTTTCAATTTTATATCTCTGATTCGCCCTTAAGGCATCATCAAGTTCTAAATTTCTTTGCCATGCAGTTCCAACCATTGGATTATATCTCTAGTAACTCTTGTGATAGCAGATTGTGCCTTAATAAATTTCTTCTTCCATTTTTAGATTTAAGTGGATTAGAACACCAAAAGAAGTGAAAAGAAATTATACTTGATCAGAGTTAAACCGTCTTGGCCACATGTACATGGTGAGATTAAAATAATTGAAAGGATGGTCGTCTGTGTTGAAGGATGATCACAATAATGAATTATATATAGGTTATTTGATATATTTATATATATATATATATATATATATATATATATATATATATATTTATATATATATATATATATATATATATATATATATATATATAAATTGTATATATATATTTGATTAGTAAAATTAAGGTATTACTTCACACTGAAATCTAAAGACCTCTGCCAAGTATTGAATTGGGACCTACTGAAGGTCTAGAACATAATAACAAGGTAAATGGAAGTTAGAATAAAAGGGACAAAAACCTGAATTCGCTATACTGTATTATCATAATCAGCAATGCAATACATATTTTTACGAGAAAAAAAAATAGAATTATTAATTTACCAAAAATCTTTTAGAATACGTCGTTAGGTTAAGGAGTCCTGTCTGGGACATTCCTTGACGCCTCCCCAATATTCGTTTTTTAATTAAAAATTCGACCCTCTTTTAAAATTTTGGATCCTATTAGATACCTAATTATACAACGGTTTAGCACTAAAGACTAATAGTGCATACAAAAGGGCCTCTGTGTTTGAAATATTTAAGTTTCAACAAGATTGGTTAAACAAAGTATGTATCCGGCTTATTATAACGAAAATATTTTTTATCTTCGATTCCCCGCCCTTGTAGGCCGATTTCGGCTGTTAACGAGGCTGATCATAGGTTTTACATGAAATACTTATATATCGAGATTCGACGTTTCAATAGAAATTAGGTTTCGTTATCTCTTGGGTCGAATCGATGGAAATTTGAAGAAATGTTTTGGAAATGGCTTAATGAGTAAAACCTCAGTAGCTGATTTCCTTTAAAGGGAATCTTTTAAAATGGTTCCACCTTAAATTATCAATTATATATATATATATATATATATATATATATATATATATATATTTTTTACGAGGTTCGAGGATAATATAATATATAATAAGAATTAACAAACACGCGTAAAAGTGGGGCTTTGTTGTAGCCCGAAAACTCAAAAATACAACTAGTTCGGTTAATGTTCTAGTTGGAGAAATATCTTCTTGAGCAGCTTTCGGGCTGCCCTAAAATTCATCAGGCACCTCTAGATGTCCCTTAAATAGTACATTCCTAGCACAGACGCCTCCATTACTTGTACCTAATCTACTGGTTCGCTGCTGATTCACCCCAGCGCGGTAATAGTACATCTATGCAAATTCTATTTTAGATGTAAAAATAAGTTTTGCCTAGTCAGAGTTCCAAGGTCTAGAGTGTGTTCTTGAGTCATGTTTGCAAGTTGTTTAGTCTTATTTCTACACAAAAGCCTCTACTCCTGTGGGTCATTGGCAGAAGGCAAGCAGCATATACTGGCAAACATTCATATTTTTAGGAATGTGTAAATTCGGTTAATAACATGTATATTAGTTATCTTTCAGAGGATTTAAAAAGTATCTCCAGCCATTATTCCTGTTTCTGCTGAGACTCGTATACTCCATAATTATTGCAGTCTTCCGTGACTTCCCTAAGCATAACTCACAAAAGTGTTGGTAGAGGTTCGGAGAAGCTGAAAATCTCCCGATGAGAATTGCGTATGCGTCCGTATTGCGGACGTTTTAAATTTACCTTAGTGATCTTTATTCCGATTTTTACTTATCTTTATACTTGAACGAAACTTGCTCGACAATCATTGAGACTCAAATGATTCTCGAAAAATATCTTCAAATGTCTTTCAAAGAGGGAATTTCCAGGAAGGTCCATTGAACTTTATATATACTCACATATTATATTCTAAGCTGAATTAGCACGAATTGTTTCTATCGGTATTTTATTTTTACATCGACGTTCACTGTATTGTTGACATCGGTAGTGAATATTCTGGGCTCAATTTTTATCTGATCGAATGAAATATAATTGTTTCATGTGAAAATAATGTTTAAGTAATTTAATTGATAAAATCGGACTAAGGGGTGTGGAGTTTAAAGAAGTAGTGAAATACAAAATCAAGAATAGGTAGGTACCTCCACTAACATGGGTGGGATCGAAAAATATATAACAAAGCTTATTGACAAATAAATGTGCTACATATGTTGCCTAGCTGAAGTTTAAAGCCTTGCGTTTGTACGCTACTTATTTTGGAAGAAATTAGAGATTGGACCTGTAGCCATTTCCTGGGTGGCACTAAATGTTCTATGCTTATGCAAGAGATTGACTTCATTGTTATGGTTTCTATCCATCGGTGATCACTCACCATCGTGAGGGTAATAAAAAGTATAGGATGAAGAAGAGGTGTACAACGAGATAACCAAATTCACAGCCAAAGGAGAATTATCTGAGAACTACTTCCTTGATCTTAACGCCTGCCTGTGTTACGGTTATTATTACCCTACTAGCGTTGACTGGCTAGGAGTTGATATTTATGTGCATGGTAGGGTTGTTTATTCATTTAAAACATTGAACATGTATATCGAGTGGCCAGTAAATGGGTTTGCCATAATTACTTACAAAACATTCCCTATAGAATTTTAAAATTTTATGAATGGGGTAATGAATTTATGAACTCTTTCTTGGTAACTCTCATTCCATTTTTCCTTTGAGAAACATTTTAATTAAGCTTTTAACCTGAGTATTATGTTTTATTTCGAAGTTAGAACTCCTTTTATCCCTTCCTCTTGTAATTTACCACTGCCCTGAAGTTCACAAGAACATTTAAATAAAGCACATAAATAAAATCAATTATAGTATGAAATGAACATTGAAAAATTCTAATTAATAAGTGGTCATTTATTTTAGATTAAAAATGTGAATTGTATGTAAAAATTAATAATAGGTAGATCAAAATCTTTAGAGTTATTGGCAATAAATTAGGCACTGCTTCAATAGAATTTATGCAATTACTTAGTTATTGGAGTGTCCTAGAATATTTACAATAAACTGCTTTCACCGAAATAAAGATGAAGAGGTTGTATTAACGTTTGACCTTTTGATTCGGGGAGCGCTCTTTTCACAATGCTAATGAAAATCAGAATGAATGGAAGAAAATAATTAACATTTGGACCATTTTCGTAAGCATTATATCAGATTTCCTCGTTGTTGTTTTTTTTTTAAATTAAATTCCAATATTCAATCTACGATAGTATTAATACAGAATTATAATGTCTTGCTCTCAGTACTGCTTTGCCAAGAATTCTTTAGGCCTCAAGGAGCAGCAACAATACTCCTTGGTGATTCTTTCTCATCTTTTGTAAGTCAGTAATCCTGAAATGATCTGGTAAATTAGGTTCTTTTTGAAACGGATTTAGGCTACATCTAAGAAAAACAGAAGCTATTTAAATTTCTAGCTCAATAGTTCCAAAAAATACACACTGTTAAGGTTTATAAGAATAATACTTATATTTCTTTTCAGGTAATAATTTTCATGACTGCAGATGGTATTTTGTGAAATCTAGAAGACAATGTAAATTTTGTACACTTTAAACTGTAACAATGCCTAGCTAAGTGATAAGTCGAATCCAGAATATTTCCTAACTACACTCGCTCCTGAAATCCAAACTCCGTTTCCTCGAAACTGTCACATCTCCAAGGTTATTTTGTATTTAACAATTTTGTTTTTTGATTTGTGATAGATTACAAAATATTCAAATTTAAATAACATAAAATATAAATTACTTTTATAAATAGATATATATTGTTATTTCTGTAAATCTATCTAGTAGCTTGTAATTTAATTCATATGTGATGTGGGTTGCCGTTCGTTAATTGATAATCGGTCATCTACTTCATCTCAGCTCACTTAAACACAATACTGAATTAGTTATAAAACAATATTTCTTTAATATACCTATCCCAAAATAGTTCTAAAGTTTGTTAAACTTCATATTAATGAATTTAAAAAGTTATATCACTAAATAATCTTTATCAGAAACCCTTTTCTTAACAAGTTGTGAAAATTGTGTTGATATTTTTAATGGTAGTCTAATTAAACGTGGCTTTTATTAAGAATGTAATGGTCTCATAATTTTTGTGAATGGTAGGTGTATATTTTATTGCATATCAAACAATGTTTGTATTTAGGAATTTGCAAAACTGGATTACGACTAATATATGTAAGTATGCGACAGTTATCACTCGAATTTCTAAATTTAGGCTTAATTTGGCTATTAAGAAATTCAAAATATTATATTTTTTTTGTTGGCCTTGAACTTGGACCCAATCCCCCCCCCAATACCTTCATGCGCCTGGTTCGCAAGCAAGTGTCTCTGAAGAAAATTCGAATTTATTCTGATACGGACGTGATTGTGGACAGCCAGTCTTGCTTTTTGGTTCACACCCGGAATATATTGTTACATTTATTAAAAAAAATGTAATAAACGTTGTTTATTAAAGTTCTTTTGGATTGCAAAATTAAACACACAGGCTGTATAGTTTTTATCACCGCACAATTTATTTAACAATACACTACATTTCTTAACTACTACTCACAGCATGCGCTGATAACTTCACTGTTCTTATTATTGCACAGCCCAATAACTCACGATCACTGAAGTTCACAAAAACACGGCACTGCAGTGCCCTTCACTTAAACACGACACTACACTGTTCTTCACATAAAACACTTTACCGCACTACAATTAAAACGCCCTGTTCACTAAAGCTGGACTGAACGCACTGTTATTCACTTAAAGAGAGCTGAGAACAAACTGACTCTCGGGACGAGCTGGGCGACTTTTATAGCTGGGCGGTTAACATCAAAGGGGAATGCCGAGAACGTAGTCTAGAATAGTCCCTGTCCCTGTCCCAGTCGGCTCCTTTCATCTCCTTCGGACTTCTTAAATAAGTGATTAACTCTGTTTAATTTTTCATGTATTTAATTTACGCAACAATATTATGAATCAAATGGTAAGACAATCTGATCACAATTACATTCATCATTGCGAAAAGGAAGATGAGAATTCGACTGGTTTTCAAGGATATATCGCATTGACGTTTGGCGATTACTCACAATTGACATTTTATAATGAACGCTTGTTTTCCGCATATAAAAGAAATAATATTTTGAATGGTTGAGCAAAGCTTATGATTTATTAAAACTATTTATTTTCACGAAATAATAAACTGGCACTTAATGAAAATGAACCTGGAGTGGACTTTGAAAGCTTTTAAATTATGTTCAAATAAATGTAATCATCCTGAAGAGGCGTGATTAATGATGTTGGAGTTCGAAGTGAAATCCACCCCATTTATCTTGATTGCAGAATAAGGCCATGCGGGCGTCTCCCTTTCTTCAATACTCTCTTCTTTACGGATTACTTTTAGCATCCTACTATTCGAATAAAATTTGCATTATTAGTATTTAATCGTCTTATCACATTGTTCTGTTGCTAATGCTTCCCAAAGGAAAACAGTTACTCAGGTTGTTTATTTATAATGATCCCTACTTTTTTCCATGTCCAAGAATCCTAGCCAGTATTTGACGAGATTGAGGCGCGTCCAAATGAATCTATAAAAGTCCGTCACGCAGGGGCAGCGTAAACTAAGCAGATTTCCCACGTGAAGTTTTACAATAACAAAATCTGCCTACTAATAACAACAGTAGTAGTAAGGAATCTCTAAACCTACTCACGAGGGACGAACAGTTACGGAAACTGGTGCCCTAGCTCTCGGTGGAAAGTCCCGAACATAGACGACTCCTGCCGATCACTCACACGATACAAATGCAAATATCTCTGTTAATATTCAAGATACAGAATACATGTATAGAAAAATATTTATAGTAAATGTTACTTTCAATAAGATTGGTTCTATACAATTTTTTGGTCCGACGTACGGTAACGGAGAAATTTTGAATTTTCGAAAATCCTCCCCTTAACCCCCCCCCTTCCACTGGTCCAATTTCAGCCATTAACGGACTTGATCTGTATTTTTGCATAAAACGTTTAAATATCGAGTTTGGTAACGATCAAACAAAAATTGCGACCACTAGAGCGTTAACAGACAAATATATATACATATATATATATATATATATATATAGATATATATATATAATTTTGAACGGACCTCATTTTCGTCATCTCCTGGGTAGGATCGATGGACATTTGAGGAAATTTTTCAAAACTCGCGTCATGAGTACGACCTCAATAGCTGATTTCCCTTAAGGGAAATCTGCTAATAAGGGGCACTTAAATTTATATACATTTATCTGTTAACGTTATAGTTAATGTTTTCATCGGAGTTAAAGGTTAAACTCCAACCGAGATTTTCGAAATATTCGACGATTCTACCTAGGAAATTGCGAAAATGATTTCCATTCAAATTGATACGTTTATCTGAGAAGCCGCATTTTTTTTTTTTTCAATGTAACGAAAGTCGATATTTTAGTCTTTCATGTAAAACATACAGAATTAAGTATATCACGAAGAAAACACGTCCGTCGCGCAGGGGCTGCGAAATCATGTTGTATGGAAAACTAACTAGATTACCCACTTGAAGGTATACTACAGATAAATCTACATACTGGAGAAACCACCGTGAAAATTTACTGAATGAATACAAACGGTAATGAGAAATATTTCGGTCAATTTACACGCTAACAGTCTCTATAACTTGATCTGTCTTTTTGCATGAAACGTTTAAATATCGAGTTTGGTAACGATCAAACAAAAATTGCGACCGCTAGAGCGTTAATAGGCAAATATATATATATATATATATATATATATATATATATATATATATATATATATATATATATATATATATATATATATATATAATTTTGAACGGACCTCATTTTCGTCATCTCCTGGGTAGGATCGATGGACATTTGAAGTAATTTTTTGAAAATCGCATCATGAGTACGACCTCAATAGCTGATTTCCCTTAAGTGAAATCTGCTAAAAGTCCGTCACACAGGGGCTGCGATAACTAAGCAGATTTTTCACGTGCAGGTTTGACACTCTGTTCACCTCATCCCACCATGTATTTCCAAATGAAAACCTACACCCATATATTTTTTATATCTAAGTAAACATTTTATGAGTAGAAGTGGGAGTTTTCTGTCAGCTGAAAACAAGGAAGTTTAAGCTACAAAGAATGTATTAACGGATAATTGTAGAGTGTGTATGCTTTAAGAAGATTGATTCTATATCATGTTTTGATACCACATGCAATAACGATCATATTTGGAATTTACTAAACTCCACCCTGTAACAACCCCCCCCCCTCCTGTTCCTGGCCCGGTTTCAGCCAGTAACGAGTAACGACTGTCAATGGCTGAATTATAGGGTTAAGGGTTGAATATCCTTTATATATTATAAATTTTAACTGACCCCATTTTTCTCATTTGGTAAAATAGAATTGATTGGTATTTAGAGAAAATTTTCAAAAATTTAAGTCATTACTACAATCTCAATAGCTTATTGAGAAATGTACTGAAGGAAATTCGCATAATTGCCTATTTCTGATCTATAAATAGGTGAGCACTACATATTAAGAGTATGGCAAAATTACGTATAATTATAATGTATTTTAGCAGATTTCCCTTAGGGGAAATCAGCTATTGACGTCGTACTCATGACGCGATTTTCGAAAAATTTCTTCAAATGTCCATCGATCCTACCCAGGAAATGACGAAAATGAGGTCCGTTCAAATATATATATATATATATATATATATATATATATATATATATATATATATATATATATATATTTGCCTGTTAGCGCTCTAGCGGTCGCAATTTTTGTTTGTTCGTTACCAAACTCGATATTTAAACGTTTCATGCAAAAAGACAGATCAAGTTTGTTAATGGCTGAAATCGGACCAGTGGGAGGGGGGCTTTAGAGGGGGGATTTTCGAAAATTTGAAATATCTCCGTTAACATACGTCGGATAAAAAATGTGTATAGATCCAATCTTATTGAAAATTAAATTTACTATAAATATTGATCTAAACTTTTATTCTCTATCTTGAATATTAACCGAGAAATTTGCATTTTTATTACATTTGGCCCGATAATGGAAGACTGAGTTTCCCGCCAAAAGCTAGTTCGGCCCTTTGCCGTAACTGTTTCGCTCTCGTAAGGAGATTTCTCTATTTTATATCTTCACGTTGGAAATCTGATTAGTTTACGCAGTGCCTGCGTGATGGACTTATTTATGTGTGCAATAATAGAGGTTGAAACTTTTTTTTTTTTTTTATTTAAAAACTACAAAGTTTTTGTGAATTTTGGAAGAGGAACGCTCACCGAAAGTCATATAAAATAATCCTGGTAACGAATAATAGTAATAGATCTCTTTAATTCGACCTGTACCAGTGACACCCGCCTCTGGTCCTATCACAAACCTAAAAACTTTATCACCCTAGATCCTTCACAACTCCCCCTTCAAATTGTATCCAGGTATAGCAAAAGGGGCATCTCTTGCTTTACACCCTGCAGAGTTCATAACCCGCATACTATTGCAAATAAGTATGCAGACTAGCTGGGTCTCAGATAAAAAAAAATTAAAAAAAACATTTGACCTATTTCTATTTTTCAGAGGTGTGTCTCGAGTTAAATTCAGATTGTAAAGCGAATAAACTGAAATTTCAAAGGTGCATTATAGACATTTCCGAGGATTATTCTAACTGATGAAGTTCGAAAATGAAAATTCCCTTTCACCTTATCGAATAGTACATTGTTTCCTTATAGAGGTTTTTCTCAGTTGTCAATAAGGAATCTACTTTGAATAAAATTAGAGAGAGTATGCTTAATTTTTTCAATTGTAGACGTGGATGAGTTATGAACCCACAAATAGAATTTATGGTCATGACTAAGAGTAGTGGCGTCACTAAATCAATCTTTGGATGCCACGAGACGGTGCATTATTTATAAGTGGTCGCATAAATTATGGTTAACTTTGAAGTTTTTCTGTTGATCGAGTTGTTTATAATTATGTTGTTTCCTAAACATAAGGAGGAAATTTTCGAATGTAATGCAACTTATTCCTTGGCACGTGGACTATGACCTCCAGATACAGAAATTAAGGGTTACTTATTATATTTATACAGGGTGCGATTTAAATGAAGTCACTTATTTTATAAACATTGTTTCTAACAATAGAGGTTAAGCCCCTTTAAAAGTACATACTCTGAAATGTTCTCATTAGACTTTACAAATACAAGAAATACGCAGTCATTTTATTTTCTATTTAAAACTTTTACAAAATCTTTCATCTTTCGGACTATCCTATTTTGTTAAACAATTAGTATATTTTTTCTTGAAAACTGTTTGATATTGCTGAAACGAGAATCCTTCAATGAAAACTTTGACTCTTCCATGTAACGGTCTATAAACAGTTAATATTTTTAATAATGATTCTGCAATTTGAATACTATTTAAATAAAAAGGAAGCCATTCATTTATCACAAAAGACCTACAAGTAGTATTTCAGTTGCACGTGAGCTCGAGGTGTTCAGGTAGAAATTCAAATTTGAGTTACGTCTTTAACATCTAGAACAGGTATGGGCAACCTATGACATGTTGCGGGTCAAACTTTAGTGTGCAAATACGTTCGCGGGCCGCTTTTAAAAGTAGTGCATTTTAAAGTATTGTTCATAATTTTTAACGATAGATATCAGACATGAAATTATACGGTAATGTAATTACAATATAATTTATTAAAATTCAAAATAAAATGAAAAAAATAGGTACAACATTGTAATTAAATTTGGAATTATTACAAACAACGAAAGTTAAATAGGTACACCGAAATCAAGGAGACACTTGAGCATGAATTCGGGAAATTAATCCATCGATTTTTGGATTAATTCCACTGATGCAAAGACGTAAAGTATTTTTCAAATTATCGTCAGTCAGACGTGTACGATGTTTTGATTTATTAACTTTCATCATTGAAAAGAACTGTTCGCATTTATTAGTACTGCCAAACGCACAAATCTCTCCTCTTTCTCATTTGGAGTAAGTAGTATTATATTTTTCTTAATAATTGGGTTTTTCAAAATGCCTCGTGGGCCGGTGTTTGCCCACATATGGTCTAAACAAATTAGAAATCCTTCATACAGAAATAATACATAATAAATCGTTATTGGAAAAGATTAATGTAAATTTGTTAAAAATGTTTTGGCTATACTGAAATTCGAACCCAGTTCTACCAAATATTTTAGCTGTCACCCTGCCATGTGAGGAACCAAGTCACCATTCATGAGATTCAAACGAAAATATGCTGCTTAATGTATTACTAGGAGGCCGGTAGACCAAATAGCCGGTGTGGAGAAGCAGATAATGCTGTTACCATGTGCAGTGAAAGCATAGATGCAACTGCAGTTACGAGTAGTGTAGTTATTAATTATGATCTATATAATTAATATTAATAATATAATAGCTTGTGAATATTCTTATCAGATTGCTTAACTGTCGATGGAAAAAAGTGATATTGAGTATCGTGGTTAGTGACTTCACCCAGAAGCAGCCCAACCTCCTGCTCCTGTCTAAGTAAATTTCTCTTACAAAAAAATATATGAGGACTAGCAGACCCGGCCACACGTTGCTGTGGCTAAAGTTATTGTTATATTACATTGTAGTATACAATTTAAGAGGAACGGTAGGAGAACATCAGTCACGGGGTCCACCATGCTTTTTACATAGATGGTATTTGTAAAAAAATATGGTGACCTCCATGACAGATTTTCTACGACTACAACCCTTTAGTACAATGAAATTATTTACGAACCAAGACGGAAATGTTGAAGTTGGTACACAAATTCAAGGGATTAGGATTTGAAGGGGAAGGACGTTGAACACGATTGATTAAAATGTTCTTATAGTTTATATTAAGCAGAAATCAATACAAAAGAATTAATTTTTAAATTTATTATTTCCATTTAATTTGGTAACGAATGAGCATATTACAAAGTTGTTAGTGAATAACATATGACATTTAAACTTATGAATGAGGTAGGTAAGGAAGATAGTCTTAAATCTTTAACAGTAATATTTATTAATTTAAATTATAAATACTTTCAATTTCAATTTAATTTAGCACTTTTGGTATCGACTTGTTCTGGCAACTGATGAGCTCTTTCAACAGGTTTGCGTCGTGCCTCTCTGGTGTTTGCGTTGTTGAGGTTAGATTTTTTCGGTGGCATTTGACTGAAAATATTAGTTTAATCGTTTAAAAATATATTAATTAATTATTATAACTATGTGATAATACTTACATGTATATATTTTATAATTATAGAATTTTGAACAATGAAGCACAAATAAGTAAAAAGCAGGAATAATTTCACTGTATTATCGTCACTATAATTTGAATTTGATTTACACTTCGGTCTAAGTAACACGTGGTTGGCTATGCTAACACCAAAAATTAAAAAAGTAGAAATAATTGAATTTCACGGTATTTCGTTTACTACAAAATAAATTTAATTTATACTTTAGTCTCAATAACACGTGGTAATCATGCTATTGAATTGTAGCTTATATAACACGTTTGTCGGTTTACCATAGCAGTGCCATCTATTGATTACTTACTCAATCCAGTCGAAAAGTATCGACATCTGTTAGAATCTTTTGGAGTTAACAGATAATTGTGACTGTCAATTAATCATAGACAAATAATTTGCAATAAAATAAAATTGCGACTATAATTAAAGATCTAAGCTATCCTATCTCTCAAGTTGGACCAGACTGCTCATGGTGTGCCAATTTAATTTAAAATCGGTTAAGTAGTTTAGGAGTCCATCGCGGACAAACATCGTGACAGGAGATTTATATATATTAAGATATACCCATGTCCCGATTTTTAAAAATTTTACTCATAACTCCATCAATATTACTTAGTAGTAGAACAAAAAAAGTCCGTCACGCAGGGGCTGCGTAAACTAAGCAGATTTCCCACGTGAAGTTATACAGTAGAGAAATCTCCATAGGAGAGCCAAACGTTGACGGCAAAGAGCCGAACTAGCTTTTCGCGGGAAATTCAAAAATCCGTTATCGGCCCAAATTTCATAAAAATGCAAATATCTCGGTTAATATTTAAGATACAGAATAAATGTATAGAACAATATTTATAGTAAATTTAATTTACAATAAGATTTATTCTATACAATTTTTCGATCCGACGCATAATAACGGAGATATTTTGAATTTTCAAAAATCCCCCCCCCTCTAAACCCCCCCTCCCACTGGTCCGATTTCAGCCATTAACGAACTTGATCTCTCTTTTTACGTAAAACGCTTAAATATGAAGTTTGGTAACGATCAAACAAAAATTGCGACCGCTAGAGCGTTAACAGACAAATATATATATATATAGATATATATATATATATATAGATATATATATATAATTTTGAACGGACCTCATTTTCGTCATCTCCTGGGTAGGATCGATGGACATTTGAGGAAATTTTTCAAAACTCGCGTCATGAGTACGACCTCAATAGCTGATTTCCCTTAAGGGAAATCTGCTAATAAGGGGCACTTAAATTTATATACATTTATCTGTTAACGTTATAGTTAATGTTTTCATCGGAGTTAAAGGTTAAACTCCAACCGAGATTTTCGAAATATTCGACGATTCTACCTAGGAAATTGCGAAAATGATTTCCATTCAAATTGATACGTTTATCTGAGAAGCCGCATTTTTTTTTTTTCAATGTAACGAAAGTCGATATTTTAGTCTTTCATGTAAAACATACAGAATTAAGTATATCACGAAGAAAACACGTCCGTCGCGCAGGGGCTGCGAAATCATGTTGTATGGAAAACTAACTAGATTACCCACTTGAAGGTATACTACAGATAAATCTACATACTGGAGAAACCACCGTGAAAATTTACTGAATGAATACAAACGGTAATGAGAAATATTTCGGTCAATTTACACGCTAACAGTCTCTATAACAGAAAACATCTGAATTTAAAAAAAAAAAAAAGGTCAGCCAACCTCTCAGACCTAAGTAGGTAGATAAAAATATTCTTGACCGGAAAGAAAAACAACAATATTTTAAATCCAGCTAAACCGTTTTACTGTATGTTTATGTGTGTGTATGTGCGTGTGTGTGTGTGTGTGTGTGTGTGTGTGTGTGTGTGTGTGTGTGTATTTACGCGTGTGTCTGTGAGTGCGTGCGTGTGAGCGTATGTGTACGTGTGCATCAGAGAGTGTGTGTATACATGTTTGAATGTGTGATAAAGAAAGTGAGAGCATATGATTGTAAATATTTTAGGTGTTAGAAATCTTCATTTTATTTACATACTAATTTATATTTATTTGATTTTAGTTTAGTTTTTATCCATTGAAATTATATAATTGTTTACGTAATTTTATTAGTCTTTACAGTTTTTGTTTTTGAACTTAATGTTTTGTTTTTATTTATTTATTTTATTTTGTGTTTATTGTTGTCTTTTCGTTGTTTGGTTATTTGATCTCGTTCTATTATTTAGTAGAGTTTTATTTAGTTGTGTTTCGTTATATTGTTGCGTTCTGTTATTTAGTCGAGCTTTGTTATTTGTTTGCGTTCTTATTTTGTATTATTTAATTTTTTCTTGTTTCTATTTTCATTTTGTATTTTGTTTATATAAATTGCTTTTGTTGTTTTTTATGAGCAATATCGCCTCGCTGCGAACGCTCCAAAATAAATAAATAATAAATAATAATAATATTTCGAATTTTCGAATTTCCCCCTCTAACCCCCCCCCTTGCCCAATTTCAGCCATTAACGAACTTGACCTTTCATTTTACATAAAACGATTAAATATCAAGTATAGCATATATACATATACATATACATATATATATATATATATATATATATATATATATATATATGTATGTATGTGTGTGTGTGGGGGGGGGGGTTTGTTTTAATGGTCTTAATTTTCGATATCTCCTGGGTAGGATCGATGGACATTTGGAGAAATTTTTCGAAAACCCCGTCATAGGTACAACCCCTGAAGCTGATTTCCCTTAAGGGAAATCTGCTAAAAATAGGCCTTCCTTCCACGAACAGTATATTTAACAGCGGCAAGGCGCTTTCATACCAAGATTTCCGAAAGGTAATCTCTCGACGGACTAACTTCTTGGAAGGAGTCTGCAGGCTCACTAACGTTTGTTGCCTGGCGTATACGCGCTTACAGCGACTGACACATGTGGGTTGGTTGGTATGTACGGACTTACTGTGCCAGAAAACGTTTTTTGGTTGGGTGTGTACCGGCTTACTTTCGGATGTTATATCCAGGTCGTCGCTCATTCTATTTAATACCAGTAGATGGCATTAAGGGCAGTCTTGTCAATGCTGTGGTTATGTATATTTTTGAGTATCTTGAATATAAACGGATCGATATGTATTTCAGTTGTTTCAGCCTTCAGTTAGCCTACTTAGGCGATGTTCCTTTAAAATATTTTATTGCTGAAGTTTTTATCACCAACATTGACTTCAACTCTTATTCACTAAGGGTTTTTACTAAGTGAGATAGGGAGGAAATTATAGAATGTTATGTATTAGAATTTGTGAGCCAGTCCAACTGTTTAGTTTACTCCGCCCAGTGTCACGGGCCTTGCTCTTCCCCGCGGGGATATTGGAAACTCGATATTTATAAGCTACGTGTAAAACTTAAAGGTCAAGTTCGTTATTGGCCGGAATCGAAACAGAAGGAGAGGGGATTTATAGGAGTAATATTTAAAACTCTGATTGTATCAGTTATTATAGGAGTATCAAATAATCTTGATGAAATGTTTCTCAACAATTATTCATGTATACTATAGTTTCCGCCAGGCACGCCATTTTCACATTAAGTTATTGTATATAAGTTATCATAAGTACCTTTTTTCAATATGGTGCACATGGAGTTCTTTATCTTAGGGGGAAATGGAGAATAGAATGTGAGGTGACATCTAGAATGCCGCCTGATTACATTTAGCGTAATTAATTAATTTAATTGAATCTGCACAATTTAACAATTTCAAAAAGATTTATAATTTCTCTCCTCATTAGATAAGCCAACAATTAGCAAATAATTATTCTTATTATTTTAGCAGATTTCCCCTTAGGGAAATCAGCTATTGAGGTCGTACTCATGACGCGATTTTCGAAAACTTTCTTCAAATGTCCATCGATCCTACCCAGGAGATGACGAAAATGAGGTCCGTTCAAAATTATATATATATATATATATATATATATATATATATATATATATATATTTGTCTGTTAACGCTCTAGCGGTCGCAATTTTTGTTCGATCGTTACCAAACTTCATATTTAAGCGTTTTACGTAAAAAGAGAGATCAAGTTCGTTAATGGCTGAAATCGGACCAGTGGGAGGGGGGGGGTTTAGAGGGGGGATTTTTGAAAATTCAAAATATCTCCGTTATTATGCGTCGGATCGAAAAATTGTATAGAATCAATCTTATTGTAAATTAAATTTACAATAAATATTGTTATATACATTTATTCTGTATCTTGAATATTAACCGAGATATTTGCATTTGTATTGTGTGTATGGTCGACGGAACCCCGCCATGTTCCGGACTCTCCGCCGAGAGCTCTGGTGGCCGTTTCCAGAACTATTCGTCCCTCGTAAATAGGTTTAGAGATCCCTTCCTACTACAGCTGTTATTAGGCGGATTTCTCTATTGTAAAACTTCACGTGGGAAATCTGCTTAGTTTACGCAGCCCCTGCGTGACGGACTTTTTTTTAATCCATACGGAAACGAATGGATAATGTATTTCTTTATAATAGCAAATGAAGAAACCGGGAAAATGTTTAGTTTGTGGTTAAAATTACTGGATAGAGAACTGAAAAAGTCCGTCACGCAGGGGCTGCGTAAACTAAGCAGATTTCCCACGTGAAGTTATACAATAGAGAAATCTCCATACGAGAGACGAACAGTTATGGAAACGGCCGAACTAGCTTTTGGCGGGAAACTCACTCGCCCGTTAACCGCCCACATTTAATAAAATACAAATATCTCGGTTAATATTCAAGATAGAGAATGAATGTATAGAACAATTTTTATAGTAAATTTAATTTTCAATAAGATTGATACTATACAATTTTTTGAACCAACTTTTGGTAACGGAGATACTTCGAATTTTCGAAAATCCCCCCCCTCTTACCCCCCCCTCCCACTGGTCCGATTTTAGCCATTAACGAACTTGATCTATCTTTTTGCATAAAACGTTTAAATATCGAGTTTGGTAACGATCAAACAAAAATTGCGACCGCTAGAGCGTTAACAGACAAATATATATACGAGTAAATAAATATACGCGTCCTGAAGGAGCTGACAGAAAAAGACTTCCAGCACTGGTTCGAACAATGGAAGGTTCGCATGGAGTGTCGTAGGGATAAAGGAGGGGTGTATATTGAAGGTGATAATAAGTAAAAATGTATGAAATAAAAATAAAATGTTTTACAGCGTCAGTCTCGTTATTTAATAGCCGCACCTCGTATATATATAATTTTGAACGGACCTCATTTTTGTCATCTCCTGGGTAGGATCGATGGACATTTGAAGAAAATTTTCGAAAATCACGCCATGAGTACGACCTCAATAGCTGATTTTCCTTAAGGGAAATCTGCTAAAATTGAATTGCAGACAGGTGATCAATAATATGTTGGGATTCATATGAAAAATAACAAAATTATGAACAAAGCAATTTTTAAATCCGAGTAGAATGGATTATATCTTTCCTTTAATAATATTTATTTAAAACTAGAGAAATATATTTTTGAATCATTATTTTAAGAAGTCTATTATGTTTTCTTATAAGATTCCACCATATTCAACTTACTTTTCCTGAGTACGTTTGTGCCATATGACATATATCTTTTGTGGTCATGAGAATTCTGAAGATGCGCGACGTTGAAATACCTCTGGCGCTTTCTGTAAATAAACCTTGTTGCGAAATGGCCATTCTGCTTCATCATATGACCCACCATCATCTGACTGAGGTGTCCAACAAGGGTAACCCATGTATCTCTCAAAATACCCCCACGGGATTATTGATTGGCCTTGGCTCCCAACCCCTCTCCCCTTACCCAATGCCATTCACCTGTTTTACAGGCCTACCCTTACGAATATAATAGTGGCAAGCTTATTCCCCTCAAAAAAAGCCTTCATTCGAATATATATATATATATATATATATATATATATATATATATCATAATTACTGGAGAATTACACTTCGCATATAGGTTTAAATAAATACAAGTTGTTTCCTCCAGAAATATTACTGTTGCAATTTATTATAGTGCACTTTGTCCTACTGAGGCATTTCTAGCCAGGAAGGGATTATTAAGATTTTATTTAGCGGGTTTATCGCTAAATATATTCCTATTGCCCATATGGGAATCAAACCCATGCCTTTAGGTTTTTTTCAAAAACCAAAGCCTTAACTCACATGGCTAAACTGAAATCTTCCTCGAAGTATTCGAATTATTAGTATTACTAAATAACCCTTTCATTTTTGCAATAACACTCAATGTCTATTCCCTTCGGTCCCAAACTTTTTGTACTAAATAATCCCTTTATTTTCAACTGATAATCTTCTTTTTGTTCAGTCTCTACTTTATCCTGTCAACCATGGAATGACATAGGACAAATGTTTATGGTTGACCATAGGTTCTCATATAGCACCTCACCAATATATAAAGAGTGTACTCACTGCAGCAGTAATTAAAGTTATCATTAATGTCTATTCCGGCTCTGTTTTTTGTATAAATAAAGATGTGTGAAGTCGGTAATAAAGTATTGTAATTTTTTTTAATTACTTGTATTATAATAATATATTTTAAATACAGTTTTTTTTAATCCATGAGGCGACTGCCGTGGTCTGTAATACACCAATATTTGCACGAAATCTTGGCATTTAGACTTATGTCTGTCGTCCTTCTTGTTCCGGAGCACAAAGGGTTTCTAATGGGAGTTGATGATGCTGCCACCAATGTCTTTCTATTTGACACCCTGCTCCGGAATACATGGAGGAAGAGAAGGGGCTTCTATCTCGCAGTACTGGATGCCAAGAAGGCATTTTTACCTCGGCCAGCCGTCATGTGATACTAGTTGTTGCCAGGGCGAGTGGTCTGCCATCCTATAAGACGTGCTTTAATGAATCGGACCAGATTTGAATCTTTATACAGAGTGTACAGCTCGGCATTGGTCCGGAACCTCCATAAATTTGAGTCAGTGTTGAAACCAGGACCTTAATGGGAATTCTCAAACACCTGAAGATTTCTATTTGGTGAGCAACGCGGTGATTTGTGCCAGGAGATGATGTTCGAGGGGCATTTTGCCTGGGCGTGGGACGTGGTGTCAAGCTGGGTCACCCCTCATTCTGCGATCTGTGTAACTTCCGTGATTAATCTATCAGTGATTGTGATTTTTACTGTGGTTCAAGTTGAAATGTTATGAGGTTTTTTCTTCGACTAGAAAGAAAGTAAATTTTCTAATACATGATTGCATTCTGTTTCAGCTATGTGCTTGACATCGGATATAGACTACCTTCTGTCGCACATGAACAACGCCAGGTTCCTGAGAGAGCTAGACTTTGCCAGAGCCGACTTCTACCAGAGGACAGGGCTCTACACTGTTATACAAGCCAAGGGTGGTGCAGTGGTGCAAGGTGCAACTACCATTAGGTATCGAAGGTTCATTAGACTGTGCTCCTTCTACACTATTGTATCAAGGGTAAGAAATTGTGATATCTCATACAGATTAGCCTCTGCCTATTCATAGGACAAATGATCTCAAAATTGATACTTTAAATCTTGAGTGATTATAAAGGCTTAGTAAAGTCCATCGAGATCACCTTCCAAGATCATTGTATATACACGATTTAATAAGGAGTTAATGATCAAAGGTTAGCCTACTCTTGGTTCAAAGGATGTTTGTCGTTCACGCACCGAATGTACAGGGTGATTTGTCGAATATGCTTCGCCAAAACATTAAATATATGTGTAAATTGTGTTCAGATTTCTTTAAAAATGTCGACGCAGTGTCTTTGAAAGCGCTAAGAACTTAATAAATATTGCTAAGGATGTAATTTCTAATAAATGCAATCCAGGTACCTACTCTTAGGTAGTCAGATAATCTTTGTAGTGTCTGTGAATTTCGTTGAAGGGATTGATTGCTTGTTATCCCCTAAACTTGAATTGGGAAATGTATTTTTAAATGACTTCGTATCTGTATTCAAGATCCTTTCCAAGTAATTCACTTTAATATCAAGAAATTCCTCCAAAATAATTTTAGCAATTTTGTCAATATCATCATCAGATTAAGCCAACTTTGGTTTTGCTATTTTTGTAATTACCTATTGTCTGGAGTCAGGCTGCTCCTTGATACTAGTAAGTTTCTTCTAATCCCCAAAGCAATTTTTTTCCTAATCAGTATTATACTGATCCCTTCAAGTTGTACCAGTTGTCTTCAAAGTATATTCAATTTACTTATTTTTACTTTGACAGAGGTTCTTCTCAATACAGTGAATTAACTCCTTTGTAACATAACACAGGTTTACATCGAGGAATGTATCTGATTACTTACAAATTATTTTTACCCTCAGGAGTGACAGTTTCTAAAACATTTGCCTCAACCAAATATTTTGTTAATTAAAACTAATAATCAATCTAATATACTGGAAAAAAATAGGTTAGATCCCTATAAAACTATTCTATTTTTTTAAAAATACTTTTATGTCTGTTATCAAGAAAATCCCAATGGAAGAAATCGACTATGCGACCTCTCTCCCCTAATTAATAAATATAAAAAATGAGACAGGCTATAAATGTTCAGCCCTACCTCAAGCTGGATTTGAGGTTGTCTGTTTGCCATAGGATTTGTTGATAATGGATTGGATAGAGTGTCTAGTTATTAGATTGACAAGCTGCGAAGATTGGCTTTCATCGCCCTTTCACAAGGGTCAACATTTATCTACCTCCACTTATATCGTTCAGAACCTCATTACTCATGAGGTCGCCTCTTCTTCCTCTCATATTGAAGCTATATGACCTCATAACTTTAATATCCCTTTACAGCGAGTCTTAAAAATAATTCTGGTATTTTCCTCATATTATTCTACAATTCACAGATCTTAACTGTTTGTACTCTTTAATCCATAATGGAAGGCGTAAAGTAACTTACGTACAAGGATAAAATAGGGGCTTTCTACAATTTAGCGTTTACTAAATACTGTAACTTCGCACAGTGTTCGGTACTTGCAACCCAATCAATATAGAAATATTTAAAACTTCAAAGGTTGAATTCGTTGACTCCAAATATTTGATAATTGTTATGTTGAAAAGCTAAAATGCTTCATTCTGCCTACAGATGCCAAACTGAATAAATGCTGGGGAAGAAATTTTGTTACTGTTTTCTAAAAAGGAGATTCCAAGATGACGATATGGTACTAGAGTGCTAACACATATAAAAATTCGTTGAATAAAAATCAGTTTATTTTTTAGTAATTGGCTAAAAAACAAACAACAATACAACTTTTAGCAAATTTCCCTTAAGAAAAATCAGTTATTGAGGTTGTACTCATGACGCGATTTTCCAAAACTTTCCTCAAATGCCCATCGTTACTACCCAGGAAATGACGAAAATGATAGATATATATACTCGTATACACACACATATACATATTTGCCTGTTAACGCCCTAGCCGTCACAATTTTTGTCTGATTATTACAAAACTCGATATTTAAAAGTTTTATGTAAAATTAAAGATCTAGTTCGTTAATGGCTGAAATTCGACTATTGAGAGGAAGGGAGGGGGGTGGTTAGAGGGGGGAATGTCGATAATTCGAAATATCTCCGTTAAAATTGTATAGTCCAATCTTATTGCAAATTAAATGTTCTCTAAACGTTGTTATATATCTTGATCTTGCCGTTGTCAGTATCTTGATTCGTAACCGAGGTATATGCATTTTTTAGTTTTCACCCTTCAGTTTTTTTTAATCCATGAGTTGACTGGCGTAATACACCAACATTTGCACAAAATCTTGGCATTTAGACTTATGTCCGTCGTCCGCCATGTACCGGAGCAAAAACGGTTTCTAAGGAGCGCTGATGATGCTGCTACCAATATCCTTCTTCTTGACTCCCTGCTCTGGAAGAAGAGAAGGGTCTTCTATCCCGCAGTTCTGGATGTCAAGAAGGCATTTGACTGGTTGTTACCAGGGCGCGGGGTCTATCTGTGGGATTCTCAAATACTTACTGAGTAGTTCTACAGTCCCGATTGGAAGAAACACCCCCACTCCTACTCATGTCATATTAACAAAACGCTTTTTTATTATGAAGCAGTTTATTTGAAGCCTAAATACCAAATATTATTCTCATTGAACCTTTGCGTTTAGAGATAAATGCAAATACGTGACGCACGTGGGAAATCCGCTTAGTTATCGCAGCCCCTGCGTTACGGATTTGATACGCTGGTCTTTGGTATTGTTCCTGTCCAACCAAAACTCACTGGTGGAGCTTTAAGAATATGGCATAAGGTGCTCATGTGTATGCAGCTGATAGGACAGACCAGTTACGTGACTAACCGTTCATATCATATACTCAGTTATACTTCAGTGTCAGAATTTATTATACAGCTTCTAATATGGTTCGATTCCAATATAACTACCACTCTTCCGCCTCTTTATTTAAACCTGTATTGAATAATAATGAAATGAGTTGACGTCAATCACCTGACGATCTTTTCTATGAAAAGGATTTGATTAATATATTCGAATGTACGAATAATGAATTTCATAATGAAGTAGGCTTTATTGTATAATTGCTCCTGAAAGTTTTATTTAAAAAAATACTGTTAGACTACCCAACATTTTAGCAGATTTCCCTTAAGGGAAATCAGCTATTGAGGTCGTACTCATGACGCGAGTTTCGAAAAATTTCCTCAAATGTCCATCGATCCTACCCAGGAGATGACGAAAATGAGGTCCGTTCAAAATTATATATATATATATATATATATATATATATATATATATATATATATATATATATATAATTTTGTCTGTTAACGCTCTAGCGGTCGCAATTTTTGTTTGATCGTTACCAAACTCGGAATTTAATCGTTTTATATAAAAAGGAAGATCAAGTTCGTTAATGGCTGAAATCGAACCCAGGGGGGGGGGGGGTTAGAGGGGGGATTCTTGAAAATTCAAAATATCTCCGTTATTATGCGTCGGATCAAAAAATTGTATAGAATCAATCTTATTGCAAATTAAATTTACTATAAAAATTGTTCTATACATTTATTCTGTATCTTGAATATTAACCGAGATATTTGCATTTGTATTCTGTATGTGGTCGGCAGGAGTCGGCTATATTCGGGAATTTCCGCCGAGAGCTCTGGCGGCCGTTTCCATAACTATTCGTCCCTCTTGAATAGGTTTCGAGATAAGATTTATCTACTGGAAAACGTCACGTGGGAAATCTGCTTAGTTTACGCAGCCCCTGCGTGACGGACTTTTGATAAATCACGCATTGCCGATCGCTTTCCACAGACTTCTCATAATCTACAGTAATGCCTTCGGCATCAAGTTTTTGCAGATTTCGCTTAAAGGAAATCTGCTATTGAGGTTATACTCATGACGCGAATTTTAAAAACAATTCTTCAAATGCCCATCGATCCTATCTAGAAGATGACGAAAATGAGGTCCGTTAAAATCTTATCTATAGTATATCTAGATCTATTATGTGTGCCTTTTTATTTTTTTTTTATTTGTTATTATCTTTTAATTAATTACACCACGCACATGACCGAGTTCCACAAAATGAATATTATACTTACCAAGCATTAATCAAAATGGGAAGCGATTAGGGTCCTTAGGGGAAATCCGCTATTGAGGTTGTACATATGGTGGGATTTTCAAAACATTTCTTCAAATACCCATCGATCCTACCTGGGAGATGAAAATGAGGCCAGTTCAAAATTTATTCAAAAAATATGTCTGTTACCGCTCAAGCGGTCGCAATTTTGGTTTAATCGTTACCAAACTCGATATTTAATCGTTTTATGTGAAAATAAATTTCAAATTCGTTAATGGCTGATATCCAACGAGTGGGAGGGGAAAGGCTTAGAGGGGAGGAATTTAGAAAATTCTTAATATCTCCGTTATAATGCGTCGATCGAAAACTTTTAAAGAACCAATCTTATGGCAAATGTAATGTTCTATAAATATTGTTGTGTACGTATTTTCACTATCCTGATTATTAACTACGATATTTGCATTTTATAGTTGTCGGCCTTCACTAACCCCCTCCCCCCACCCCTAATCATGTCTTCTTAAAAATAAGATGTTATATTACGAAGCACATTATTTGAAGCATAGATCCGAAATATTGTTCTCATTGAACTTTTACTTTTTAAGATAAATGCAAATACATGACACAAGTGGGAAATCTGCTTAGTTTACACAGCCCCACGTGACGGACTGTTAAAGGTTCTTTTATGCCATCAATATAGACATTAAAAAGTATCAGAGAAAGGCAATCCCCTAGGATGAGACCATTATTAACTGCATTTTCTTCAGAGTATTCTGATCCTAGTCGGACTTTCATTTTCAATGTTGTGTAACCATTTCTCACGAATCTAATTTTAGCAGATTTCCCTTAAGGGAAATCAGCTATTGAGGTTGTACTCATGGCGCGATTTTCGAAATTTTTCTTCAAATGTCCATCGATCCTACCCAGGAGATGACGAAAATGAGGTCCGTTCAAAACTGTATATATATATATATATATATATATATATATATATATATATATATATATATAAAGTCCGTCACGCAGGGGCTGCGTAAACTAAGCAGATTTCCCACGTGAAGTTTTACAATAGAGAAATCTGCCTAATAACAACTGTAGTAGTAAGGAACCTCTAAACCTAAAACATTATTTAGGGCGTAATAACCCAGTAGTTTCTAGCCCCAAAAATCAGTTAACCTAACCTCTAAACCTATTCACGAGGGACGAATAGTTATGGAAACGGCCACCAGAGCTCTCGGCGGAAAGTCCGAACATAGCCAACTGGTGACCACATACTGAGAATACAAATGCAAATATCTCAGTTAATATTCAAGAAAGAGAAAAATTATAACATAATGTTATAATGTATATAACAATATTTATAGTAAATTTAATTTGCAATAAGATTGATTCTGTACAATTTTTCGGTCCGACGTATAGTAACGGAGATATTTTGAATTTTCGAAAATCCTCCCCTCTAAACCCCCCCTCCCACTGGTCCGATTTCAGCCGTTAACGAACTTGATCTTTCTTTTTACATAAAACGACTAAATATCGAGTTTGGTAACGATCAAACAAAAATTGCGACCGCTAGAGCGGTAACAGACAAATATATATATATATATATATATATATATATATATATATATATATATATATATATATATATATATATACAGTTTTGAACGGACCTCATTTTCGTCATCTCCTGGGTAGGATTGATGGACATTTGAAGATAAATTTCGAAAATTCCGTCATGAGTACAACCTCAATAGCTGATTTCCCTTAAGGGAAATCTGCTAATATCTATCTATCTATCTATATATTTGTCTGTTATTATCTATATATTTGTGTTGCTCTAGCGGTCGCAATTATTGTTTAATCGTTACCAAACTCGATATTTAGTCGTTTTATGTAAAAAGAAAGATCAAGTTCGTTAACGGCTGAAATCGGTCCAGGAGGAGGGGGGGTTTAGAGGGGAGGATTTTCGAAAATTCGAAATATCTCCGTTACTATAGGTCGGATTGAAAACTAGTATAGAACAAATCGTATTGTAAATTAAATTTACTATAAATATTGTTATATACATTAATTCACTATCTTGAATATTAACCGAGATATTGGCATTTTTTAGTTTTCAGCCACCAGCAAACCGCCACTTCTACTCATGTTACATAAACAATACTCTGCTACATAATAAATCACATTATTCCAAGTTTAAATACCATAAATTGTATTCAAGAGACCTTTATTATACGAGATACATGCAAATATGTCCTGTTGCCCCCCCCCCGTCTTAAGGTTTTCGACTACTAAAATTTGATTGATAGGGATAACAATTATTCTGACAGTACTAGATATAGTAAATAGTTCTCAATAAAATTAATATGTTATATTCTGATATATTTCAGTAATAGTTTTTCTTTCCGGTGTGAGGAGGGCAGACCCGTTTGTTTACAATTCTAACCTAACGCTTCCTGTCGGCAGGTTATTGAAATTGGATGGGCCATTTCTTATTTCCGTTTGTATTTATTCACGGTGGTGTTGTGTTACCAGTATGTAGATTTATCTATTACTAAACTTCACGAGGGAAATCTGCTTAGTTTACGCAGCCCCTGCGTGATGGACTTTTTTTTTTAAGGAATGCCAAATTCATATGAAAAAGAATAGCTTGAATCACAATATCAAATACTTTAGAAAAGGAAATAAAACAACTGTACACTTTTCTTCCATTTAATTTCAGATGTAACTGGATGACCTTTGGATTAAAAAGTCCGTCACGCAGGGGCTGGGTAAACTAAGCAGATTTCCCACATGAAGTTTTACAATACAGAAATCTGCCTAATAACAACTGTAGTAGTAAGAAACCTCTAAACCTATTCACGAGGGACGAATAGTCACGGAAACGGCCACCAGAACTCTTGGCGGAAAGTCGGAACATAGACGACCACATGCAGAATACAAATGCAAATATCTCGGTTAATATTCAAGATACAGTATAAATGTATAGAACAATATTTATAGTAAATTCAATTTGCAATAAGATTGATCTTATACAATTATTCGATCCGACGCATAATAACGGAGATATTTAGAATTTCCAAAATTCCCCCTCTAAACCCCACCTCCCACTGGTCCGATTTCAGCCATTAACGAACTTGATCTTCCTTTTAACATAAAACGATTAAATTTCGAGTTTGGTAACGATCAAACAAAAATTGCGACCGCTAGAGCGTTAACAGACAAATATATATATATATATATATATATATATATATATATATATATATATACTTCATTTTGAACATTTTAATGGGTAGGATCGATGGACATTTGAAGAAATTTTTCGAAACGAATGATGAGTAAGACCTCAATAGCTGATTTCCCTTAAGGGAAATCTGCTAAAAAATGTCCATGAAGTAGCCACTGCAACTACTAAAGCCATTTTGATTCTCAGTGTGAGGATTTCATTGTTCAGACCATTCTACATTTTGGTTATTTTAAAGTTGTGTGTAAATTTTAGTTATATTATTTAATAAAGGAATTCCTCTGAAATTACTGTAATCCCTGGAATCTTCTTTCTTATAAAACTGAATCATAGTCATCTTGCTCCAAAGCCTTATTGAAAATCCCCAATATGTACATAAAAGGACGACAAATTATGGAAAAAATCATTTGGCATTTCATCAGGGCCTGGAGATTTATTTTTTAAAGTGAAACTGTCTTTAAAGGAATTCCTTTTGACCATAGGCCTATGCCGCAATTTTATCCAAGTTTATAAAGACCAATGATTTAACTCAAGTGGCTAACATAAGCCCCATGCTTAATAAAATATTTTATACATCTCTCGTCTTGTCCTTTTGAGTAACAAGCTATGATTGAACTTTTATAACAACGGATCTCAGAGGTTGAAATGCCCTAAAACAAAAGTAAAAGAAGAAGCTTACTTCTTAATTTGAGCAATACAAAGTAATTATTTCCTTGCCCTAATTCCATTTGAGTTCCCAAAAAGATTCCACATTTTATATGTATTTCACATATAAAATTTAAAAGGCATTTTTATTTACTGAATTGTAATCAAACCCAATGAATTGGAATGCCAAAACTTGTCTTTGAATATGTGTTTTCAAGTCTATACTTCATATACTTTAATTTGAGGTTTTAACACAATAAATATTTCTGGAATATGCTGGATGGTAGAGGAACCAATTGATCAGGATCAATAAGAAGGCCAAGTCCTCTACTGTTTTTTAATATAATGCAGAGTGCACTTTCAGATTCAACGCTCCATCCTCAGAGCGGTTCATGCTGTGCCACCGTTGGCCACGCGTTGACTCCGAAAGTGCACTCTGCATTATATTAAAAAACAGTAGAGGACTTGGCCTTCTTATTGATCCTGATCAATTGGTTCCTCTACCATCCAGCATATTCCAGAGATATCACTGCAGCTTCGCCAAGCTATGGCTGGAATCCAACGGTGGCACAGCATGAACCGCACTGAGGATGGAGCGTTGACTCCGAAAGTGCACTCTGCATAATATTAAAAAACATTAGAGGACTGGGCCTTCTTATTGTTCCTTATCAATTGGTTCTTCTACTATCCAGCATATTCCAGAGATATCACTGCAGCTTCGCCAAGCTATGACTGGAATCCAACGGTGGCACAGCATGAACCGCACTGAGGATGGAGCGTTGACTCCGAAAGTGCACTCTGCATAATATTAAAAAACAGTAGAGGACTGGGCCTTCTTATTGATCCTGAACAATAAATATTGATTCAAGCCCATGATATTATATTTCTGTCTAATATATTAATGTATTTTGTATTTGTTACAGATAATCTATTGGGAAGGACCGAGTATATACATGGAGCATCGATTCATGTCCCCAGATGATGACTTTGTTCTGGCGATAGCAATTGGAAAGCAACGCCTCCTTAAAGTAGAATCTGAAGACCTAATAAGGGAATTAATGTCGAACGAAAAATGCCCTGAATCAGGAGGCTATGCAAAACCAGAGCTGCCCCTCGACTTGGCCAAGTGGATAGAATCTAATGAAATTTCTTCAGCAAATCTAAGGAATGGCTGCTGACAGGAGCCTGTCACCCTACCCTCTGCTGAGCCTGAATGAGGCTCTGGGTGTAGCTCGCTTGGTTGAGCCTGCAGGTCGGTCTCGCCCGTTCCTCTTTCTCTCTCTCAATCTCTCTGTCTCTCTCTGCAGCCTACCATCTACTCTTTAGGCTGTCTCAGAGCTTATCTTTCCAATTATTTAGTATCATCAGAAAACTGTGTAATAATATTGCTACCAAAAAAATGGAAAATATTCCCAATAATCCAAAACAAAAGTACAAATATGGGAATCAAAGATCTTGTAGTTCTCATAACATAACTAAATATAGTTAAGACATTTAAAAACTATCTTTTAAAGTTTCCATAGGAAACAAACAAAAAACCACCTAGTTTTCTATTTACAGTCACTTAAAAATACATATACATAAGGATATTTTGAAAAACACCATGTTTATATTTATCTCTTACCTCTGATATTTAAAAGAAAGCTTCTTGTTTATTCTCTAAACAATTTTGGACAATTAAAATCAAGTGATTGTGATTAAAATACAACAGACTCAGTTATTGACTTAAGAAAATTACATAGAATTGTTCTGAAAGCAGAAAATATCTAAAAAGAACTTTTTTATAACTTTTGTTAAAGTCGTTCCACTTCTATAAAATAGTTTACTGCATTGAGCTTTTCAAGAAGTGAAACAAACAATTTGCTACTTTTCTCTTCATCACAAATAAAATAAACAAACAAATACAGCTAGTATATTATTATTTTTATATTATACAGGGCCCAGATCTTTTGAAATTTTCATAAATAACTTAAATATACATTTTAATTCATGGCTTATCTTTTAGGAAATTTCCTCCACACCCAGAATATATTATTCCAAATTTAGATTTTTATACTAAGTTTTATTTTTAAAATTAAATGTATTTGTATTCGGTACATTATTCTAGGAACAAAATTGCTGTTGAGAATGAGTGCAATTACTTTCAAGTAGAAATATTAGAACTCTAACCTCTAGTCCAGTTTTAAAGTATATTGAATTCACTGAGTACATAGAACGCAAATATATAAATCTGACACTCTACTAATTGTAAAAAAAATATAATTTATCTGAATGGGTTTATTAAACTTTATAATCCACATTCAACTCAAATATTATAGGGTTTTCTCATTTTTTTCTCTGTTATCAAGCACTGTCAATCTTGTTTTTGTTACCGAGTAATGCATAACTCTTTGGTGGATCGTTTTTCTATTTACCTTCGTTGGTAAAGGATAGAGCTCAACGTTTAAACTTTGCAATATAACCATATCACAAAAGTTCCATGTCATTCAAATTGATAAATTAAACAAAGCGAGGTAAATGTAACTTTTCTTTAACTTAATTTTTTTTTTTGTATTATTGATGGCCATGAAAGCATCATACAATTATCAAGATAAAGATTTGTATTTTAGCCCTTGGAATTGGATGGAACTCATAACTAGAAGTGTAATGAGCTTCTCCTTCACTGTGCTTGAAGCAATGAGACATTTCAGTATGTTTTCAGAACCTTCGCTCTATTCTCCATTGTCCTGTTGACAAACAAAAACAGAATAGAAAGTACTCATTACACAGTTAAAATGTCCAACAGTGAGATTTATAACCTGTTTTGCAAATATCAACAATAATTTTATAAACTTTATACAATGTAAAGTAAATTGGAGCAAGTAATATCAAGTAGCCTGAAATGAAAACCATTTGTCCTAAATAGTTAAAATCAATTGTGAGATATGAAAAAAAAAAAATTAAATTAACAGTGAATAATATAAATAATTAAATGTACATAAAAATACTGGAACCTTTATATATATGCGTAGGAACCCGATGAGGGGAACCTAAATAGAAATTAAAGTGTGGCGGATGGAGATAATTATTGCGGCTATACTTATTGTCAGATAGTTGAATACACCTGGCAAATGCTTCCAATGTGAGCACCAACTTCAAAAGTGCTCGATATTATACTCTTTGTACAATATTCAACAGGCTTGAAAATGATAACCTCACCTCAAAAGACTTTGCCAGGTTCATGCAACTATCTGGCAGTCATGATGGTCTCCACCAACAGAATCTCAATATTGCTGTACATAATGGGGCAGAAATAACTCACTATCTGCTATTAAATATATATATATATATATATATATATATATATATATATATATATAAACTTTTATATCGCTCATCGCTTTTTCATTAATATTTATTTTTTCATTCGTTAGCCCATCAGGGTCATTTTTAACCCTAAACTGATGACTCTCATGACTACGACAATTTTTATTACTTTCGGCTACTAATATTATATTCTAATTAGTTTTTTTTTATTCTAAAACATGTGTTAGTTCTAATACTTTTAACAACTGTATATGAATTTTTGTGAACAGGGTACTGATGATGGAATCAGTACTATTAAAGTCCTTTGTCATACTATTAAATACACTGAGAAAGAAAAGCCAGCTTTCTTCAAGCCTCAAAACTACATGTTAAAATCCTTGAACATTTCAATGGAATAACTTTTTATTATTAATATTTTTTTGTTTAAATTTCTATTTATTGAAAATATTTAACCATTGTACTAAGCTATACACTTATTTACAATAAGTGAATATGTAATAATTCACAATTGCTAAAAGTCAAAGTTTTATAAAATTTGGCTTTCTACATTCCTAGATCAAAGTGGATTCAAAATGTCTTATGTAGATTACAGAAAGCATACCGATTATGTTTTAGTGGCATTCCATTCCAGGTTTCAATTCATTGTTGCATGAAATAACGTATATTGGTGCAAATGACAGAACTAATTGAGAAAAATGAATTAAGGGTTTTCCTATTAATCTTTTTTTCCCTGTATTATTATATATTTATATTAGTCTTATTACTCTTTTTTTCAGTATTGTAACTTAAAAATCTGCCAAGAAAATGACAAATTGAGGACTATCACCTTTAAGGCTAACTGATTCGTATAAAATATAAAAATAAATAATTACTATATATTATTATTCTTATGTAATCGATTTTAATGGGGCAATTATGGAAATTTTGACAACTATATTTTAATTTTATATATATATATTCATGTTATCAAACATAACAAAAGTTATTAAATTGAAATATTTTCCCTTTTTTACAAAAGCAAGATATTTTACTTTCCTTCTGAAAAATACATAATATTATTCAAATATTATTGCCAGTTATGAAATTCAAAAACTGAAGTTTTTTATTATATAAGAGCATCGCTCATTGTCTTTTTAAACTTGTAATTAAATTTATTATTTGAGTTATTAATTACAAGATCATTGATTCTTTTTGGTAAAATACTACATGAACATTTATATTAGTATTTAATGATAATTTTAAATTATTTATAAATATGATTATTTTGCACACTCTGTCATTGATAGATAATATTCTTTTAACATTAATTATATTTTACCTCTGGTCAATGTTTGTTAAATATTTATGCTGGTTTTAAATTGAACATTATTTTTTTAGGGAACTAGTTTAGAATGTTTAAAGAAGTTAATGACTGTTATATTGTAATAACTGATTTTATTTTCAGTTGATTTTAGTTGACTGATGCAAACATAAAATAAGAAAAGTTAATTTATATAGTTTTCTAATTGTTGGTATTTGTTAGAAGCAGATTTAATGATATATTTTAATTAATAGTATTTTTTAAAATATGGGAAGACAAATTAGTATTGGCCCCTACGTTGCTTGGAACTGTGATGAAACTATTAAAATATATATAAATAAGAATGTTATAGACTATAGTGAGCTTTTTCTTTAGTAAGTATGAGTAGTTTGAGCATGAAAAGAGAGATTTTTTCCTGAGAGCGATATAAATTGATAATTAAGTTTACGGAAGGCATTGGTTAAAAAACTATTGGCTTACTTCAAGTTGTGTTTCAATTCCATTGGCAAGACAAGTTTCTTAGATGAGAGAGTTGAAAAAAAATATTTCATTCTAGCCAAAACTAATTGGTAACATATTCATTTTAATAAAAAATTGATATAAATTTAGAATAAAACACAATATACAAATGTGTTGGTAGAAAATAATTTGTTAAAAAAGTATAATAAGATTTATAAAGTATTTTTTAATTCTACTCATCCTCTTTTTCATATATTCCTCAGTTAATTGAATAAATGCATGAACTATTTTTGATGAAATGCAGGTTTAAAGTTTATTAAATCATTCCATAGATCAATATCCTAAATAAATAAACCATACTATTAAGAATTACAATTATTAAAGGAATGATAATTTTTCAAAGAATAAAATTCAGTATGAGGATGCTACCTCTAAGACAGACTTTTCTCCAGTGATTATTCGCAACCTCCATCTTGCAATGGATACAAGAAATTATTACATCTTCATTGAGAGATATATGTAAGATTGGATTAGTCAAAGTAAAAATCAGTCAAGAGAAAATTAATTCTGCACAATTCATATCATATAGGTTAAAACTAAGTTAAATGATGACTTACTAGCAATGTACTTAGAGCATACAAGTGGTATGCCTCTTCAAAAAATCCTTAAACATAACATTTTTAATTCAGTAAATATCATAACATAGCCTGTGTAATCACTGAAACTTTTTAAATATCTTATTTCAAGACCATATTTATAACCCCAATGAAATACAGAAACCAGTAAAACAGGGCACAGTTACCGCTCTTACATATAACTGTATTGGTGAATTATTTTAAGTATCTGTTGGACTATTTTACATAATTTCTTATATAAGCCAGTATAATAGTGGTGACCGTACATTAGAAATTAATAGGAGTATAGTGGACATGAGAGTAAATCTGTTATCTCTGCAACTAATCAAATGCTCATAAGTTGACATAAGTGAATAAAGGATTTTGACACTGTTATCCCACTCACCTTTTCCATTATAAAGAGTCCTTCGTATTATTTTTTTTGTGTTACCAAATATTATATATTTGAATTTATAGAATATATAATTAAAATATTATAATAATATATAATTGTGTTTAAATATTTCATATTTGAACATTTTAATCCATCTAGGGCCTGATCTTTTACCATTAACTTTTATCATTAAATTATATATGTTTTTATATGCAGTAGGAAAGTAAAACTGTTTACACCATTTATTAAAGCTTAAATTCATGTGCTCAAATCTGATCAGGATGTTCTTGAAATAGGTACTTCAAAGTAAATCTAATTCTAAGGCCCATTTAACCCAAACACTAAATTGAGAATTAACTAGTTCTATTTTACCTCCAAATTAAGCCAAAAAAATACATGACATTTATTATTACCCTTTGGAGAAAAACTCTCATTTTCATAAAGAAGTAGTGAATTATTGCAAAACATGACAAGTTTAAGTGTCAATATTATTATTTTTATAATAAATTCAGAGAACATTATCTCAAATAAACCTTGTACCATTTATTTTCATGTACTTATTAGGTCTATATTGCATGTGGTTAAAATATGTAGATGTGTATAAAATGTGAAAGTTTTAAATCAACTTATGTAATGTCTTAAATACTTTCAAAACCAATAGAATTGTTTTTATACACTACTAATTTCTCATTTTAGAACTACAGTTTAATGTTAAATAGTATTATGATAGTAGTAAACAGAGGTTATTTAAAAATTGTCTTTCTTTTTTGTATTTTCTCTTTTATACCTTCTATTGAAAAATAAAATTAAAATCTTGATAGCACTCTATTTATAAGTAATTATAAATGTCTATCTTCTCTTATTTTATATTAGTTTAATTTAAATATAAAATGGATAATTATTTTTTCTGGTAAACAAAATCATACAACTGATATCTAGTAGCAATGGATGAGGTGAGGACAGAAATGGGTATTGAGTGCCCATGTTTATTGATAGAAATGTTTCAGTATGACAAGTACCTCAGTCACCCCCTTTGATTCTTTCGTCTAATGTGCTAATGTTAACACTTAACTCTTACTCATTTGGGTTAGTTAAATTATTAGGACATCACTTCACACCCCAAATTTTAAAAGAGAAACCCTTTGGAATTCATTATTCTTATTCATAATAATAATGTTTATTAACTGCCAAGTGAACTAAACTAATTACCTGGTCCTGCTTTTTAACTGTGAACAATAAAGCCGGAAGTCATGCAGTGGCCTACATAGTGTCATTAGATACTCATTATACTGTTAACCATTCCATAATGTGTTAAAGTTCTACAAAAGTAATTAGTACATAACATTGGATGCATCCCTTTGGGGCAATTTGGGGTAACAAAATACTACTGAATGCCCAAAGGAAGCTTAAATTTGGAAAGGTCTTATATACAGGTAGTCTTCCTACCAAGATATTTATTTCAGCAGAAGACCTTTCAAGACTGACATGTCATCAAGAGCTAGGTCTAAATATAGGAGTTCATGTTATGGCAGTGGAGGCACTACTCAATATAGTGAGTGGTAAGCTCAACATAGCAGTGGCTTCATAGCTGTAAAACTAGTTTCTATATTTAGACCAAACATCTGATGATTGTTTCAAAAGGCTTTTTGCTGAAATAAATGTCTAAGTGGGAAGACTTTCTATATGTAAAACTTATAGCTAGATCTGAACTCCCAGATCCAAAACCACTTCATAGTTATGTATCGGTGAGTATCCCATGTCAAAATAAGGATATTACCTGGGTAGTTCTAACTAGTTTTACTTGCAAATGGCAGATTTAATAAATCAATTTTTGCTTAGGTTGCATTTGAAATTGTATTAAAGCTTAATTTTTAATGCCCTGATAAAGAATAAAGTTACTTCCCAAAATGCTGGATGGTAGAGGAACCAATTGATCAGGATCAATAAATTCACTCTTAAATGAAAAGGAAGCAGTTTCATTCCCAGGCGCATATAAATCCCCCTTACCAGGCCGCCTAAAGTATTAAGAACATAATAACTCATTCCATTGAATATTTAATTTGTATGAAAATGAAACGAAATTGGTAAATTGCCTAACTGAAAGGAGGGTGATGGAAACAATTTGTGTATACCAAGTTTGACACTTAAATTATTATTAATCTTAGGCCCAAAACTCTTTTGAATATTCAAAACAAATACCAGGTATAATTGAAAAAGAGGGATTGATGTTTAATGGCTGTGTAATAAACACACTCTTCACTTGCATTCATCATCGTTTTATTATATCATCAACATTGTAAAGAGTGGGCAGTACAAAAACTATCAAACTCATTTAGAACTAAATAAATTTCAGAAGAAAGTAATTCATAGCCTGCATACCATTACATTTTCATTAATAGATATTCATTGATTTTATTGTTACATTTAAATATTTACACTTTTAATTTAAACTAAAGGTATAATAAAGTTTATTAAAAATATATAATAGTGTGATACTTGGAGTTGGACTTTGGGGGTGACTTGGAATGTATTGTTTTTCTTAGTAATAATATTATATTAATTTTAAGATACACATGTTAAGTATCATAAAAACAGAAAAAGTAAATTAAAAAAATTATTAATGATTTACTGACGGTGTATTCCGTCCTAAAAATCAATAAAATATAGATTTTTTTCATAAGTTTGGATTCCTAATGTAATTGAATTAATATAAAGAACTATATTGGTTATTTGTATAATTAGAAAGTATTTTATCATTCTTTATCCTTATTTTATTGCTCATTTTGTTCTTAATATTAAACATTATTGAGTTTAATTTTGTTATGTTTAATACTTTAGATCTGTCTGTTTCTTTGTAAAACAATCAGATTTTTATGTGATTTAGAATAAGTAAGAAAATTAAGTGTGTTATTTCATTTAATATTTTAATACCTGTTTAATAAAGTAATTATAGACAGAAATTAATTTTATGAGAGGTGAGAAGCTTCTTTGTTAGTATGTTGTGACTAATGATTTTTTTCTGTCTAAATTGACTACCATATGTCTAGTTACCAATTGCAGGGTATGTAGAAATTGCAATACATTCTACATATTTTATATAAAACAAAAACTTACCAGCATAATAGTGAATAATTGCTGATAGGACATTTTTTTTATATAAAATAAAAATGTGTACATAAAATAGTTTACTGATTACAGTTATTTCTTTTCATATATTGTTCCAAGAAGTATTCTTTCACATCTTTCATCTATGTCAGAACACATTTGTAGTTTATAATTAATTATATTTATATTTTTGTCTAACAGTATTTAGTATTATTTTTTAGTTCTTAAGTTTATTGAACTGATTTGTTTTACACTAGTCTTCCTTGTTTTTGTTTTGTATATACTTGTTCACTAAATATAATAGCTAATTAAATAAAAAATTACACAATTAACTGTCTCTTCTTCAAACCATCGATCTGATATGCTGAAGTTAGGCCATGCACAATTTTTTAAGGCCATTCAACCTGTAGGATTGCTTTGCCATAAAGAAAATATTTCATGACGATAGGTAGGAATGGGATTCAAGACAAGATGAGGAGTTTAAAGACAACCAGGTAAGAGTAACACAGCTAGTTCAATTATAAAGTAGCTCAATGGAAGCCTATTAAATAGTATAAAGCAGCTTTGCTTGATTATTAATCATAATGATCCCCTACAACTCTATTTATACCCAATCCAAATTCTTACTACGTCTCTGGGTTGTTATATGCAGCCAGGCTCTACATCCAGTAAACCCCCTACTTGTTGAGGATGTTAACAGGATCTTTCTTAGTTTGAAAGGCAGTCTTTGAAATATTAAGGAAGCATAATTCTTCCCAAAATATCGCCTGTCAATCTCATTTTAACAATTTGGTGATATATCATGGAACCATTTGTTCTAAGAGGAAATACAAAATTTTCAACAGACCTTTAATATGTGAGATACATAGATAAATTATTTATGCGATGTCATCAATAAATATTATATTTTCTAGAAACCTCAATAAACCCTTTTTTATTAAGCCCTTCTTACAGGTATATTTCAACCAGTAGGCTTAATGCTCTAACTTCCCGTAAGGATCAGGCTGCTGGGAGGTGGAGGCCAGTAATTGAACTCAAAACCTTGGACTTTAAAGTCCAGCACTCTAACCCCCATTAACCTATTTATATCCTACAATTTTTACTTTTATACTGGTTCTCTTATTTGAATATTTAGCGAGTTATTTGTATCTTTTGGTTTTCAGCATTCAGTTGACCCTCACTTCAATTCATGGAATTTTTACTTTTCAGTAATTCTATCACTAATCTTCTCATGCCCAACTGAAACGTGAAGTCATGTTTACATAGGCTTCTTATTACTGGAGAAATGGAAAACTGAATTTGAGTTAATATCTGTGGTCAATCCAGAATGTGGAGAATTGTTTTAGTTTACACAGCACCCGTGTAATGGACTTTTATGTCGTGATGTGTTTAATCTCAAATAAAAAATAAACAACTTATGATATGTACATATTTCCTGAAAACAAATAAGGAAATGAAATATTGAAGTTTTTAATTTATGTCTTATCTTCCAAACCCAATACCAGTTAATCCGCAAGAATACTATTATAAACTACGACCTAAGTTGAGTTACCAGTTATATTCATGTTGAGTTTAAATCAATCCAATTCAGTATTTTTTCCACGATTAAATTGTTGACTCCTGCTGCTCATATATTTGTTAAAAAAATTTTAATTTTAATAGACAACAAAATGTAATATAACAAAAGTGACTCTAAACAATAAAATAAACAACTTTTATGATGTCAATATCTGTCAAAATGCAAACAGGTATTGAAATGTCATGATTTTTAATTCAAACCTTTCTACAAGCCCTACTCCATTATTGTAAAATGATTCCACAAATTCATGGTGCACACTCAACTCACCAAAGTGGTACAGGAACCCATAGAAGGCGTACAAACATATATTCATGTTTTATTTTAAAAATATGTAATTTAAATAATTACTTAAAATATAATTCATGAATGTTGAAATATCTGAGTATTTTTCAATAGTTATAGTTAATTTATGTAATATCTCAGCACAAAGCTATTTATTAATAATTTGGGCACAAGTATACTCATCTGGCTTGCAGACATTGGTCAAAAATGCAAGGTATTTTCTCTTCTTTTTATTATTTTTTTTTTTTTTTTTTTAGGAAGACCAACAAAACCTTAAAAAACTATAATAACACTAAATATTTTAAAAATCTGATTTCAATTTATTAGTTCTTAACACCTGACTAATTAATAATAAAGCCCCCCCCCACTTACAAATAAAATGATCTTTATTCTCTTTGTTCTTCTTTTGGCTTAAGGAATATTTATTTCTATGGACTAATATTTCTTTGAATTTAAGATTTAAAATGAGTGAACAATGAGTCAAATTTTAATATCAAATAGCTTTCATCATTCATTTACTATATTCCCTGCTTATGTTGTATATATATTTCTTTTTTTACCCTCATAGTAACCCTATGAGGAGTTATTTATTTGAATATATGTTCCAATGCCACATAGCATATTACACGTATCATTATGTTTAAATGCATTTTTATTTTACAATATACTGTTGCGAAAATTAAATAGATAAATAATCCTTCAGAGAGAGAGAGAGAGTGTCGCGTATTTGGAAAGTGTGACGTAGATCAAAGAGACCGACGGAGGGTCGAGACGCTTCTACGCTCGTCTAGCCCAGCCTCGAATGAACTAGACAATTCCCCTTTGATGTATGCCGACAAGCTATATAAAGAGGGCCTGCCGGGAGTCAGTCAGTTTTATTGTCACCTGTCTTGATGTTCGCTTCAGTGCGACCTAGTACAGTGCGGTAAAGTGTTTTTATAAGAAGAACAGTGTTGTGTCGTGACTGTAAGTAGCAGTTTAGTGCCGTGTTTAAGACAGTGCAGTGCCGCGAAGTAAAGGACAGTGCAGTGCCGCGAAGTAGAAGACAGTGCAGTGCTGCGAAGCGAAAGGACAGTGCAGTGCCGTCTTTCTGTGAATTTCAGTGAATTATTGGACTGTGTAATCTGAAGAACAGTGACGCTATCAGTCTATACTGTGAGTAGTAATTAAGAATAATTACCAAGTTTATTGTGCATTATCCAAATAAATTGTGCAGTGATAAAAACTGTGAAACTTGCGAGTATTTAATTTTGCAATCCAAAAGAACTCTTATTAAAAACGTTTATTACTGGATCTTGGTAATAAAAAAAATGTAACAATATACATGGTAATCAACTATCTACTCAAATATAATATAAAAACAAAATAATAATAAAACAAAATATTAAAATAAGTAAGATAATTACAAATAAAATTAATAAATGAAATGAAAATATAAATGAATAAATAAAATAAGAACAAAAAAACAACAAATCAATTGAAATTAAACTCAACCGATGTTTAATTTGTGAGTCTATGTAAGGTAAACATATTGAATTATAATTCCCATTCCTCAATCAACTTTATATTCTAATGTATTTTTACTACATCCATATCTATACTTTTGATAAACTTTATAAATTCTTTATTATATTTGTTAAATATAATATGAGGTGGTTCTGGCCAATTACCTCCTTTTAAAATTATGTTCATTATTAAAGTTGATCTATTTTGATTAAGTGTTGAACAGTCATAAAGTATATGTAAAAATGTTTGTGTTATCTGTCAGTCGCAAGTACATTTGTCATTGACTTGAATTTTAAATCTTGTTACATAATGCCCTGTCTGTCCACATTCTGTTAGAAATTGTGTGCATTTGTAATGGTGACTCTTAATTGTGTTGTAGTTGTGAGTTTATTTGGTATGTATTTGATGTAAGCTGTAAGATTTGTTTCATGTCCATTCTCTGTTCCACTTATGTATTGTGTCGGTACGTAAGTCTTTTTTAATGTATGAGAGTGGTACGAGAAAGAATTCTGAAATTATTTTTGAGCTGCTTTTTTTGCTAACGTGTCAGCTTGTTCGTTTCCAATATTTACTGAATGGAATATACTTTGTGTATCTGAGACATCATGATGTATTATCTGTAGTCTTTTATAAGAATAATCCAAAAGTTAGTGATATACAATCAATAAGCCATTTAATGTATTGTCTATTGGAGAGATAGTGTGTCTCTTCTAGGTTTAGTATCCATACAGTATTGGCATGAAGAATTGTGCCGACTCTATAAAAATACATTTTGTCATGTAAACCGACTTAAAATTTCAATATGATTTTTTAAAATTAAATGGAGCCCTGTGTAACTCACTATTACACAATTTCTTATCACTTTCCTCTAACACTTCTCCAAATATCACATGTCATTTAATTAAAATTGTTCACATAATAAATACATATTTAAATTGTAATTGTTAATAAATACTTAAAATAATGGATTTTAAGAAATCATCTTTTATCTAATACTTTTAGATAAGATATATATTTCCTCCATACTCATAAGACCTTCGAATGAGAGATATCTAAAGTCCACTGATGGATTTGTATTAAATTAAACTATTATGTCTTTTTAAATTTATACCACTATGTATTCATTTACATTCAGTTCATTTTTGATCTATCAAAGTCAAAGATCAATGTTCTTCTTTTTAATCTTCTGAGGTGATTACAAATTTTTTGTCTAGGTATCAATGTTTTTTAATTTTACAAGTAGGAGCTTCTATTACTGAATAATTTATGAAATATTTTCTAATTATTAATTAATGTTCTGTTGACTATCAGTTCCTATTTGCCTATAACAATAATAGGATATGCTTTTTTTAAAATCGAATAGTTCCTCTAAGCATATACTGATTAGGTGTGAACTGAGGATTAATATGAGGGGGATAATTGTTATTATGCCTCATATAACTGCCACCAATGTCAATACTTCTGCCTTTTTCCCCAGTCCAAATTCTATGATCAATGCTTGCTCCATATCCATATTCTCTTCCTATTCCCTGATAAAGCTCAGGTTTTTTGTAGTAGCCTTCAGCACCAATTTTGGTTTTCCCGTCATTATAAAGGGGTGCCTTAAGTCTTATGTCAGGAAATTTCCCAGTCCCTGAGGCTTCCACCTTAAAATCTTCTTTCTTAAGCTGGCGTCTTTCCCTTAATTTACCCTGAAAATCAGATTTTAAAAATGCAATGTGTTATCCAATCTTTTATAAATCTACATATACTAATACTTAAATTTAATATTTACTTTATAATATTAATATCGAACATAATTTTCAGTATGAAAAATATTGTTTTGAAGTACGATTCAATATTTTGTCTTCCAGCCATTGTACCACTTTTAACTGAAACAGCAAGAAAATAATTTTGTATTCTTAGCAGAAATTTGAAATGTTCAATATTTTTGTTTAGGGAAGACATGAATAAAATTCACTCGAATAAAATTTACTAAATTCTATATGTTTAGAATTTATGAGAGAGGGAAGGGGTTGATTAGGTGTTACAATATATTCCATATTCCTCATTATCTCTATTTCAGTCAATGATTTGTAATTGAATAAGAGTTTTTCCTATCTCATTAATTAAAAACAGTTTAAAAAAATTCAAAGAAGGAGATTTTGTATTTGAAATCAAATATCGCAATGAGCAACCAAGATCTTTCAATTCATTGACTCTCATAGAATGTGTAGAAAAACATCCATATTTAAGGCCACTGAAACTTATTTTAGAACTAGAAGCATTCCAACAGTTATCCACCATTTGAACAATTGGTTTCAGTTCCAGAGGCACACAAAGTGCTCCACACAATTTGACCCCTCACTAGGTAGAATGCAGTGTGGAAATTTACGAAAGTCTTCTGAAAACCCCATGTGACATTTTTGTTTTGGAAAAAAAACTATTACAAATCTTTGAATTACCGAAAGCAGGAGAACTAGGTCTCTGTCGCAAGAAGAGATTGATTTTTGAAATTTATATGGGTATGGCATAATTTTTAAGGTGTAGTCCACTGTGTGTTAATACCTGAAGAGTAATTAATTAGGTCATAGGTTTATTCTGCCATATTTGAAAGAGCACATTCAGCTCTTACTCTGGAAATTATATTCTGCATACAATTTGGTAATAAAAGGTAGAATACATCCCCATTGGCGTAGAGTTTTTGCATCAAAAGATTCATCACCGTACCAGAATGACATCGAACATTTGCCACAAAAGTGGCGTCAACAATTTTGGTCCATTATTTTTACTATTTTTAGAGCATATATAAACTTACTTCCCTTTACAACAATTTTCAGGTTTTTATTAGATTCTATTTTTCAAAATGTATTTGCATTGTACTATATGTTATATTTTTTAGGTGTACTTGTTTCTTCTAGTATTCCAACTGAAATTTGGAGCCACATGTATAAATTCAACTGCTTTCTACACAAACTTCTTTAGTACAAAGACAAAAATTCTTAGAAAAACTAAAAACTACAAGTAAATTCCCTCCAGAACAGTCTAATGAAGTCCTCGGTAGAACTCAGAATGGGAACTCCCAATATATAATATAATATAATCTCTCTAACTTAGCATTTGTAGATCATCGCCTAATTAGGCTTTAACATAGATTTCCTAGACTAAACTTTAACTTTAGTTCTTCTACAAACAAATAAAAAAAATGATAAAAAAATTCACTTGAAAAAAAGTTGACTTTTTCAATTTATTTCTAATAAAATAATAAATACTTTTGATGTTATATATACAGGTGTAGACGTCGATCATTGAAGATTCTGGACTTTACTGGTACGGAGTCCTCGAGTTTCTTAGTATCATAACCCTTCTAATGAAAGTAAACAGTGGATCCATGGCAATTTCATGAATGGAATATATTCTTTGCCTAATTAAACTACCTTTAGTTGGTTCAAATACAAACTAATATTAATTATTAGCTAAGATTAATTAGCTAATATGCTTAATAGGCTGGGAAGAGAGAAATAAACCTTGTATTGCATATAAATACTGAGTAAGGATAACAAAATATATTGGTCATTACACTTATATTAGTTTTATACATGCAAAAATAATTAAATATGAATAATTTAGTCCAAAATAAGGCTTACCATGTGAAGAGCATATGGGCCTGTAAAATCATCGACCTCATCAAGAAACTCCAAGTCTGTTCCATGGACATTTTCTAGCAGAAGTGCCAGAACTAATGCTAGTGGTAGAACTCCTCTTATATTTTTCATGATCCTACATAAAAATTAAAATAATTCATTATTCACTTACTTCTAAATAGACATTCCTGCTATATTTAAGGGAAAAAATGGCAAACTATTTATTTTTATTTTCTTCGTATGATTACATATTTCCTTTTATTTGTTTATAATGAAAGTACATTTTCCAAAAATGTGAAATATTTTGTTTATATTAAAAAAATTAATGGTTTTTTCTCAGTCCTCATTAATATTTAGATCAATCTGTTTTATTTGAAACAATCACTCAATTTCCTAATGGTAAAATAAGTCTAAGAAGATGTTCCAGGTGTTATGGAAAATTAAAAATGCTTACATATCAGACCAAAAATAAATAAAATGCAGTTCTGCCACTAAAATTCTGGATGGCTATTACTGCATTTCTACCAACTTTTTGGGACAATTGTGTCATGCAAAATAAAATAAATTTACATAAATACATGGATAAACTATTATGGTTTATCATAGTAAAATCAATAATTTAGGTTATGCTCATGAAAATATTTTTAAAAAATACCTATAAATATCCATTGATCCACCGATATATATATATATATATATATATATATATATATATATATATATATATATATATATATATATATATATATGTATGTTACCTCTATTACAGTAACAATTGTTTTTATAAAACTGGATACTTAAGCATTTCATATCCTTGGGGGAGGGGGTGAGGGTGTTAAAGGAGACGGAATCAAAATTTGAAATATCTAATCATTATGACTCAGATAAAAAAAAAAATCAATTATTCTATAATAGTTGTTTAATTTATTTCTTCCGTTACTCTAAATTAACTGAGAAATTGTGCAACTTTCATAATATATATCTCTTGAAAACAATATTTGGTATTTACTCTTAGAATAAAGTGGTTCATCATATAACATCTTATTGTTAATATCACATGAGTTGGAGTGGAGGTTTAGATTAGATTAAATTACTTGTGGCTTTCCCCCTGCCTGTTAGGGGGGAATTATGGACCTATTGTGCACTAGGGGTTTACTGATTGCTGAAAACTAAAAAATCCAAATGTCTTGGTAAATATTCATTATAGAGAAAATATGTATATAACAACATACGAGTATATAGGCAATTACATGTGCAATAACATTGGTTCTATACCATTTTTTGATCCAACATATGATAACAAATTTTCGAAATTACTCCCCTATAAACACTCCCCCTTCACTCATCCAACTTCTGCCATTAACGAACTTGATATTGAGATCGATGAACAATTGAGGGCAGTTGTCGAAAATCGAGTCATGAGTAAGACTTCAATAGCTGATTTCTCTTGACGGAAATCTGCTAAAAAGGCACAGTCTTTGGCGAGTCGATGCAGTCAAGTGGGGCTTGAGGGGGGGGGAGGCTAAGGAGCAATCATATCTTTCCTATCAAAACTTCCAGCTCAAACAGACAAATTTCTCGAGATTGAGCCTCAGACCAAGCACTACTTCCAGATATATAATTCATTTTATACCTTTGTTGAGATAAGACTAATTGTAAAATGACGTGGTCGTCTGCATAGGATAATATCAATACCCTGAAGGAGGTCAACTGGGCTTCTTGAGGTCTCTATAACGTGGTCTATGACCATGTCGAATAGGATCGGTAAAGGAGTGTCGTCACCCTGCCGATCATCATGACGAGACAAGATCCCTGGATCATCCCACCGATACCAGCCCAGCCTAGTTGCAGAATCCTTTACAGGGACACGAGCTCCCGATAGATAACGATAAAATAGACGCATCATCGTCTTTAACAACACACTGTTGGGGAACATTCCACGGTCCGGAACCTATCCACATTATAGATGGCGTCCCTACAGATAGTGTCTAATTCTTCCCATTTGCTTGCGCCACTAGCTCACAGGACAGTAGCTTTCCTTCACCCAATATGATTAGATAATTGCATTATTTGCAGGTTTGGGTTTGACCTACTGAAGATATATATATATATATATATATATATATATATATATATATATATATATATATATATACATACATACACACACACACACACACACACACACACACACACACAGACACACACACACTCATACACCAGGTTTTGGAGCCATTTGCTAACCTGATATTAAAATACTCTGTAATGCACTGACCTGGCAGCTCAGTGACATCTTTCTTTTTCACAGCAGTGTTGTTGGAAGTGAAGAATATTGTGTACTTGGAGAGAGAGAAAAAGACGTCCAATTCTTCACAAGTTTTTATTTCAGCGCTAAGCGCTTTCGAAGACTATTGTCTCCATCTTCAGAGCTACTTGCATGCGCTCATAGGGAAAGACGGCAAGTGACTGCTTGCTGGCAGAATTTGATATAAGGCACCCGAGGAGGAAGTAAGGAGAAGGCCATGAAAAGGCTAGTTGACTGAGGAGGTTGTCTTGGGCATCTAATCTACTGCATAAGAGATCAAGCTTGGCCATAAGAACTGCGACAAATGGCCTAAGACGTTGGTATCAGATGCCTAGGTGCTTTATTGACTGCACTTAAAGCCCATGAACGTTTTATTGCAGTATCTCGATAAATGTGAAAGGTAGAAAAAGGAGAAACTCATTTCCGGCGATACCTTTTATGCTTGTTAATAACCGCTTCCGGCTTCCTAAAGTCGATATAACGGGCAAAGATCCTTTTGACATCTAATATATTGTCAGAGATTTCAATTAAGTAATAAAACGTTGAATGTTATCGAAAAAGGTTTATGAAACCACATTTAGTACCCACAAATGGGGAGTAGGACAAATTTTGAAAAAGAGACAATCCCTAATGATAATCAATACCAACGAAGTATAAATTCAATACCAATAGATTAAATGTTGATGTGTAGTCGAAAATGAAAGGTCCTTCTCGGAGACAAATACCACCCAAAATTACCATAATCTAAAATAAAACATTAAACAAGTAATAAGAGAACTGACCTGCAATGCTGGACAACGTTTATAGTGATCAGAAAGATTTGTGTGAAGAGTGATAGTGATAAGTGAAGAAGAGCTGTTATATACTAAAAACAGTTGGACATCACATATGGGATTACCAGATATAGTTTTTCCCAGGATGGTGACCAGTGTGCAATTTCAGCAGATGCAAGAATGAATCTTTATCGTTTTACTAATGTCCTTGACAGTTAGAGTCAATAATAGAAGTGTACACGGTTTTTTCTTTAAAAGATTTAATATTCAGGGCTATATTTGGAATATTTTACAGCTAATTCCTTCACAATAGATTTTCTACAAAAATTCAAACTTTCGTTGGTCTTTTCTTGATCAAAACCCTTACTTCTAGCAGATTTTCCTAAAGGGAAAAAAGTTTTAAGCTTGTAGCTAGGATATCTAAATTATAAAATTTGCAAGAATTGTTGTGTGTATGCCTCTGAATCTCTATGTGTGTGGATATATATATATATATATATATATATATATATATATATATATATATATATATTCCTTCTTTAAAACTCCACTCACCCAAACCCCGGTCTAATGATGCCATTACTTGACGAACTTAATTTTTACCTCAACTTATTACGTATCAAAATTAAATTTTGATTAAAATAGTGGAGACCAAAACATATATATATATATATATATATATATATATATATATATATATATATATATATATGTTTTTGTCTAAACTATTTTTATGTGATCGTTATTAATTTTGATACGTAATAAGTTTAAGTAAAAATTAAATTCTTCAAGTAATGGCATAATTAGACCGGGGTTTCGGTGATTGGAGTTTTAAAGAAGGAATATATAATAAAATAATCTCTAATGTTATCCGTCGCAGAGAATCATATCAGCTAACCAATCGTGTCAATCAAGTGGTCCTCATAATTACCTTTCTATGCTTTTTCCACTATAGTATTTCTAATTAAATACATTTTGAATCTAGTAAATTTTATACTTTCTCAAGGCTATAGTTTCATTGAAGATAAGTTTTATGTACAGACAGGCCTGGTTATGATAATCTCATTAGTCCACTAGGTGCTGTCAATGCGGAACTGGGACCCCTGGAAAAGGCGCTCGCTGCTTTTGACTTAACCCGCATCTCCTACGGTTGTGTTGGATCCGACCGAGGCGGCGGTTCCCCCTTGTCTAAAAATCACCAGGCTTCCCCGACTACTCCATGGTCCTAGGTACCCTCCTCTCCTGTAGTCCCTGGGAGGCTGACAAGTCCACTTCGCTCAGGTAAGTGTCCTCTCCTCATTATTAACCATTCGGTCAGATCCGACCCACCGTAGGAAATAAGTTAGGGGTCGGATCCGACCCACCGTAGGTTCTATGCTTTAAATTTGTTCATGATTATTTCTACATTCCCATAAGAATGCACGATTTTTTTTTTTTAGAATGACATTCAATAAAATTTTCACGACCACAGAAGAAATTTTGGAGGAGTTTCGACGCCAAGAGAATGAAGACATATTGGAAGAAAACGAGGATGGTACATCCTAGTAGGAAGATGAGATATTACACAACGTTGATGATGTATTTGATGCTGTTGAGTGTGGATTGAAAAATGACCAGGTTTTTGACGATGATGAGAGAAATTTCGATTTCGGCAAGGATGGGCCCTCTGGACCGATAAGCCGATGCGATCAAAATTTTCCAGAGTTCTTGCAATCAATGAGGTCAGAGGAAATCCTGACCAAAGAGGAGAAGCAAGAGGCATCACGGATGTTTTGAAACTGTATTTACTTTTCATTGGTGAAGAAATGATGTGATGTAAAGCAAAGAAATCTTTTTTTTTTAGTTTTTAATCAATATTTATCCTTTTCCTGCATAATTAATGATTTCAGACCCTTCCTTCTGTTCTGTCCAAGCCTGGAGATGTGTTCTGCCCATGTAATTCTCGGCTTGCCACGAGGTCTTCCCGTCGGTCTGGCCTCAAAGAACTTCCTAGGGTCCCTTTTTTTTTAGTTTTTAATCAATATTTATCCTTTTCCTGCATAATTAATGATTTCTTTAATGATTACGCCCTTCAGGAGCCAGCATGGTCGGATCCGACCCACCGTAGGAAATGTGGGAGGATGAACCACCGTAGGAGACGAGGGTTAAGAAAGGGCGCGCACCGGCCTTGGGGCCGACGGTCCAATAAACAACAGCTAGAATATAAGTAATTGAAGAAATGCAACTGATTTTTGTTGATCTGCTATTGTTAGATATGTATTTCTAATCAACTAAAATGTCTTTTGGAATATACGAAACTGCGCCCTGCGGGACCGCTACGCCGGTGCGCCAGTGTTTGCTGTTATAACTTTGGTTTGAGCATTGTCTCATTAAATTTCATAGAAATCCCCTAAGGGACAAAACTGAATTCTGGACATGATTCATTCTGCATACTTCATGGTATGAAAGAAGAATTACAAGAATATTAAAAGAAAGCCCACCTCTGTGTACTTTGCTATAAATAACATTTCTTATCAGCAACTCAGAACCGTCAGTAGAGTAATTGCAGTAATTAAATTATATATAAATTAGAGTTTCCATGTTCCATTCATAGATCAGATTGTGACCCCCTAATCCGCATTGCCATTATCTGTTATATCATCTTTATACAGGCTAAGTAGAATGTTCAAATATTACTTATTAACTTGTACATGCTACTGAGGCTATTTCTCTGAAGAGCATCATTATTAAAAGTGTATTTAAACATGTTATAGTTTCTTTATTTTTAGATATATAAAAATTATAGATTTCTCTTTAATAAATATCTTTTAGAAAGTTAATTTTGTTGTAACTGGAGACTAATTATGTTCTGTTTAGATGCCACGCATAGTATGAGTCCAAATAATCTTGACTTACATTACAATATGAGTTTTACTACCTGAGAAAAAAACATGAACTTATTGTTATGATTTTGTACTGGGAGCAATAAGTAATCACTATAGTTTATTCATTCGACTCTAATGCTCCTCAGAATCTCAAGGTATGGGAGTAGCATACAGAGATATGGGCAGCTCTAAAGATTTTTATCAGTACCATATTTCAAGGTACTACATACTAGTATACTAATATGTAGGCGAAGTCTGTAGCTCATTTTCTACGGGAAATTTGCTAAACCAACAATAAAAAAACCTATGAATTTTTTTGAGCACAGTTTGTTCAGGTAATGGGATTCTTCGCTTGCTAATACTCTAAAGTTTAGCAGGATTAGTAAATAATTGGTGCGTTTGTGTGTATGTGTGTGTGTGTGTGTGTGCGTGCGTGTGCGTTGTGGGTATGTGTGTGCGTGTGTGTGTGCTCTTTGGTTTGTTTATATGAGGTAAAGTACTGTTGAAAAGAAAAATAATAAATAACTCCATCTAATAGTTTAACCTTGTCTAATTATAGCTCTGAGAAGAACCTCTGTTTTGCACTGAGGTAAACCAGACGATGGGCTAATGCGCTATAAAAACAGTTTACACAACTTAATCACCAATGAGCTCCTTCCTACCGCCAAAGGTTTATAATGGACAAGATTAATGAGGATCTTGCCAAGAAGTGAGCTGAGGCCGAAGAACAATCCTACTGTTTTGTAATTGCAACAGCTTTAAACGCGCCAAAACCTCATCAGCATGAGTTGCTTTCTTACTAATATTAGTCATTTTCTCCACAGCAATCGATGGATCAAATAAAGCATTTTGAGGTAGATGAAAACCATTCCTACGGGGTTCTTCTTTTTCTCATTCTTACTTAAGATTAAATTTATAGCCAACAACATTGTGTTAAGGTGATTGCCAAACAACTCAGAAGCAGTAATTCCAATTATGTCTTATATATAAGATATAAAAAGTCCGTCACGCGGGGTTGCGTAAACTAAGCAGATTTCCTACGTGTGTCATGTATTTGCATTTATCTCAAGAAGTAAAAGCTCAATGAAAACAATATTTGATATTTATGCTTCAAATAATGCGCTTCATAATATAACAGCTTATTTTTAATATGACTGAGTGGATTTACTGAAGGCCAAAAACTATAAACTGCAAATATCTCAATTAATCATCAAGATATACACAATTTTGAACAGACCTCATTTTCGTCATTTACTAGGTAGGGTCGGTGGACATTTGAAGAAAAATTTCGAAAATCGCGTCATACGTACGTCCTCAATAGCTGATTTCCCTGAGGGGAAATCTGCTAATATGAAAACTTCATCAAAAATGAATGACATTCAGAAGTCATTCATTTACGACAAAATACTTACAACCCATTTTGAGACTGCATTTCAAATATCTATAAATAACTCCGAATATGAGAAGCCTATTTATTATATATTGGTTCTTTTGTAGAATCATTTTTCTTGTTTGAATTTATTTTCCCAAGGAACCAATAGATTCTAAGATATTAACAAATAAATAAATACCTCACCTCCCTTCTGCTATCCCACTCCTTATCAATTCGGTAATTTACATTAGTAGACGATAGCGCGTGGCTTCAAAACTTTGGAAATTAATTCCCAAAATCTATCTAATCTGATACTACTTATGCGTATTATGAGATTTTAAGTTCATCTATTCACTACAGAAGCACACTACTGTCGGGTCTGGTGTAGTATGTAGTGTGGTGTAGTCTATTCAAAGATTCGATGTTGGTGTAGGTAAAAACCGTTGATAAAAAAAAGGTCAAAATAACATTTAGAACAATTGTATGTAATTATGAAGAGAGTTATAACGAAAGGAAGAAATCCATTAAAATATCAGAAAGAAGGCTTCTTTCTCGGATCCTTTGAATAGGAAAAAATAGCAATAATGTGGGTTTTAAAGGATAAATTAAATTAAAAGAGTACAAAGAGCACTTTTAATATATTTAAAAGTACTAAAATATGAATAAATTACTGTGTTATGGTTTTTATAATAGATAAAATTCTGTAAAGGATAAATAAACGAGACTCAGTGGGTAACCATGAGGGTTGAGGCATAGGTCTGAAGAGAACTAAGTAAACCTAGAGCTGTATTTTATATTAAATAAAATCATTAGTCCTATCCTGGTTTGAAAAGGGGAAGGATAACCTACAGAACCATAGTAGCATTATTTTTATTTTTTTTTATTTACGTCCACTTTATGCTACTATGGCTAATTGAAACAAGTTTCCACCCTTTTCTAGCCGGGGTGGACCTAAGGGATTTATTTAATGAGTAAATAAATTTCTGTTGCCCAGGGAACCCGCCACTCTTGGTTTACCACGCGAGATTAAGACCAACGCCTTAACTCACACGGCCATAGCAGCATGAAATAGACTTATGATTAAATTTGATTTATTTATTTGATTTATGAATTTTTGATTATTTATTGATCGACTCTAGATAAACCAAGTTTATGAGTAGCAACTCTTACATCATATGGCCAACCTGTACCGCTAATGGAATTAAAGAGCTATTTATATCTCTTTAATTAGTTGATTTATTTTTTTCTGCAAGGGCAATGCAATCAATTTCTAAGTAATAAATTATACAATGGCTCCTTTTTATGTCTTTCATTTTTAATTTTTATAGCGTTGTTTTTATTGCTGCTAGTATTTAAACCAGTCTGTAAATTATCATGTGATAGTAAAAGTGACACATTTTGATGCTCTCAGTGGAAATGGTTTTTGTTTTCGGGTTTGCGATATCAGTGTTGGTTTTTACTACAGTAGAATGTTTGGAAGAAAGAATCATCGGAGGCAAAGAAGCTAATCCAACATCATTCCCGTATCTTGTATCACTACATATACAGACTGTGAACGGGTTCGAGATATGTACCGGGTCGCTATTGAGCCAGGAATGGGTACTCACTGCGGCCCATTGCGTTGAGAAATATATGGAGATATTCCTATCTGCCGGAAACCCTGATATTACCTCTCATGGAGCCCAGCAAAGATATGCAGAAAGCGTTATAGCTCACCATAACTACAAAAGAGGTGAAAGGTACACAATGAAAACACATGGCCTGTTCGATATTGCCCTGATCAAAGTTAGCAGACCGTTCAACATGTCTTTAGGTAATATAGGACTTGCCCGTTTGTCCAGTGACCCATGGGGGAGTAGGCCGAAGAACTGCATAGCAGCAGGTTGGGGGGTTACAGACGAAAAAAAGATGAGTTCTACTTCCCATCTGCGGTACACACATGTGACTGCAAGGCGAACTGACTGCCCTTGCTACGGACAGGACCCTCAATTTCAACGTGCTCTGGTTTGTCTTGAGGGATCGACAAACGCACCTTGTTCTGGTGACTCGGGAGGTCCTTTGATTTGTCAGTCCAAGGTTACTGGAGTACTGATAGCTGTTCAAAACGATAACTGTCAAGGCCCTGCAAAGTGTGCTACATTGGGTTCAGTCACATTCTACTTGTACATCTGTGATTACCTCAACTGGATAAGGAAATATGTACCAGGTGTACCCAGCCCGTGCAAAAAAATGTATGGGGAGCTTGCGAAGAAGAACCAGCCTAAAAACCTAACTAGCACACAAAAGTATAGTATTTTAACACATTTTCAGTTTAATATTTAAGCTTTTTCTCTAAAAATGCATTTCAGTAATTAATTATTTATTGGTCTAGTTACCCTCAGTTAACTGGCGAAATTCCCTTATAGTTTAACTATCATTAAATTTGTAGATTTCGTCTGATTCATCTATACCTTACATTGTTATAGGCTCAAAATGTTTGGAATATTTGACTTAAAAGGGTGTTCAGGTTATCCCTGTGAGTTAAGGCAATAGGAATTTATTTAGTGACAAACTCATTGAATAAAATCCTTAGTCCACTTTAGTTATTATTATGGGGGAGGTTTATACTCAGTGAAAACTGGAGTAAAATCCATATCGGGGGAAAATCCAACCGATATGGAGTTTGTGAGTGTGACATATTAAGGGGAATTTAAAAATTTTCGCACGATTCTAGTAGTATCAAGAAGTACCCCTTGCTGTGCTTCTTTTATAATTGCTGTTGGCAGATTCAAGTTCTTGGTGCCTGCTATCGTTGTTTTTGGCACTAGTCCATTTGAACTTACTATAATAGGCGTAACTATGGTAGATTTCAGTTTATATACCTCTTTGAGCTCGATAGCCAATTCTTGATATTTTCTTAACTTTTCGGCATGGGATTTTCGAATATTCTCATCATTGGGCACTGCAATGTCAATAATATCAGCAGTCTTATTGATCTTGTCAATAATGAGAATATCCGGTTTGTTATGGTGCACAGTATGGTCAGTTATCATTGCTTCGTCCCAATACATCTTTATATTATCTTTCTCCAATAATTTTTGAGGATTATAGCGATAATAAGCGACCTTACTGCCTACCATGCCAAATTTCTCTGCTAGAGCTTGATGGTATACTTTTGCCACGTTATTGTGCCTTCGTAAGTACTCGGATCCAGCAAGTATTTCACATCCTGCCGTAATATGTTGAATGGATTCATAAGCTTTGTTGCATAATCTACATTTGTCTGAGACACTACTGTCTTTGAGGATATGACGTCTGTATGATCTGGTGGCAATCACTTGGTCTTGGATAGCTGTAATGAAACCTTCTGTTTCTGAAACCAGTTTTTCAGACGTCAGCCACGCGACAGAATAAGCCAAGTCTACCTCCGAGTCATAAAGGCGATTGTAGTAACGACCATGAAGTTCCTTACTTTGCCATTCTGAAAGAAAGTGGGATTCATTTTTAACTTCAGGATTGTTACTACATTTCAAGTTCAAGGCCGTAAATCCGTCATCAAGTTTAACTATTTCTTTGAAGACGTGGCTATCATTCGATCTTATGTAATGTCTCAGGTTAACTTATTATTATTATTATTATTATTATTTATTAACGTCCACTTTTTGCAACTAAGGCTAATTGGGACGGGTTATCTACAGGTTACCACCCTTTTCTAGCCAGGGTAGGACTTTGGATGTTATTTAACGAATTCCGTCACTAAATAATTTTCTTTTGAGGCAAAAATCCAACTCTCCACTCTAGGTTTACCATGTGAGATTAAAGGCAACGCTTTAACTCACATGGCTAACCCTTAGTAAAGGGAGGTAACCTGTAGAAAACTCATCCCGAATGGACTTGAGTAAATAACATTTAAGACCATGGCTACCCTGACACTATTTTCTTATTAAAATTGATAGTTTTAAATATAAATTGTCTTCGTTAACGTATAATTTATGCTAGTAAGGGTAATTATTTACTAAGCATTATTATTTCGTTCTTATTTTAAATTCTGATTTTAAGAATGTACTTTTGGAACACCATTTTCTTCCACTCCATTTGCATATGACCCTTGATTACAATTTTAATTTCCAGTATTTTTTCCATACCTGTCCAGTTCTGCGCTGAGTTCCTTTTGTTGTTTTACTTTGAAAGAGATCGTCTTATCTAAATAGAACACTTCTATTGTAATCATTGACTGGCATTTTTAGGTTTTAGGGTGTCGTATTGGTGGCCGTATTACATAGTATGCATATCTTGTCCATGTTGATTTCTAATCCTATTTGTGAGAAGTCCTGTAGATTTTATATCACTATATTTAATTCTTCTTCAGCTGATGCAGGCATGAACAGGCCTACATCATCAGCAAATTTCAAATTGTCCAGCTTCCGCCCATTTATATTTATCCCAATTTTGAAGTGAAAACTTCTTTAGGCACGTTGTGCACCCCGTAAGGAAGCATTTGCGGGAGAGGAAAAAAGTATGAAATAGCGACACCGGCACCGCTACCGCCACCGCTAGTACTCAACTCAAAGCTAAAGGAGCTTCTTTTCTTCATAACTCCTGAACCAAATTAGCTAGAGTTTTCGTTCGCATACCATTTTAAAGAGGACAAAACCAGCATCATTTCGTTCACAGATACTATATATCTACCATTTTTACTTTCATAGATATTTTAATCCGAAGTTTAAATAAATTCGAATATTTAAATAAATAAATTCGAATATTTAAATAAATTCCGATATTTAAATAAATTCGAATCAAAACTGTTTGTATCCTACTTTAGCTACCATATACCGATCGTATCACTTTTAGAAATTGGTGATGATGCTGGCAGTGATGATGGTGCAAGAGTTGTTGAAATTATTAAACTTAAAAAGTTATTAAACTTATTTTTGTAAGGCATTTTTTTATCACTATTATTTTTGTCATTTCATTTTTTCATGTAAAATAGAACATAACTGTTACTTATTGATAAATAACTAAAAATATTTTTAAAATAAGACTTCGTAAAAAAAATTTCTCAGCAATGCCAAAATTGAGCGATCAAAGCTAAAGGATTTTTACTTCTACCGGCAGTCCCCTGACTGCTTATTTTTTTTTACAATTAAATTTTTTAAAAAAAACCTTTCCTGAAACAGATTAAATATATCTGGTGAAAGAGTGTCAACCTGGCCTGGCCTGACTTCTCTCCTTCTAAAAAAATGTCTTCCAGTCTGTTGGCATGAAGGCATTTTTTTCATGACACAGAGCTTGTATTAACTTTTATTACTGTAAACATGAGGATAATAAAGGTTATTCTTATATTTAGTTGTAGTTATGGTTTTATTATAAAGCCTATTGTTTCAATCATGGCTGTAGTTTGTGTAATAATATCAATTAATTTGGGGGAAAATAAATTGAATTAATTGATTTTATTACAAAAACAATTGGCTTTATTACAGAAATAATTGAAATTCAGCCATGATTGTATGTAGTGAGAAATGAATTGGGGGAAAGGTATATGCCTATTATGTGTGCCTCAGACGTTTAAAAGTTACAGGCAATAATCCTGCTTTATGAGCAACATGGAAATTCTACTTTTTCAGAATAATCGCGTTTTTCAACACACTCAACGCCTTAATGTTTTCTTTCTTCATCGAATTCTATTAAAAAGCTGTTGTTGTGTAGAACATTCCTCAGAAGTTATTGCAAATTTTTGTGTGTAACCCCGATTTTCTGCATTTATGCACTGTAGCATCCTTTTTGCATCTGGAGTACAACAATAACGGCAAGAAATTTTGTCATTTGAATTGGAAACGATCTCAGCTCCATGTGTATTTTCTTCACCAGGTTGTTGCCCAGCCAACTTTGCTCTTCATAGAATGTACAAAATAGTTGCTGTTTATGTCTGTTTAGTAATTAAATTATTTAGATGCTGCAGTTTAAAAGCCCAGACAGGAATGGATATTATTTTATACACAATATGTGAGGCGATGATTATAGCATTATACACTCTATTCTGCTATTGTGGCACTATGTATTAAATAGTAAGAATTTCCATTTAGCTCGTCTTTGTACTAGTCTACGAACGTGATGAGATTTCTATTCAATCTAATGATGTTAACACTTTAACTTAGATTATTCACTGAATAAAGCATTTTTGAATGCAATTAGAAATGAATACAATAGTTCAACATGTTTTACTCTGTTTATAATTGTTTTTAAATGAATATAGATATTATATGTATTCTTCCTTGTCTCGTTACTTTTGTAGTAACTTTAATTAATCCTTATAATATTATAATTTCCCCTTTCTCATTTATTTGAACAATTTTTCTTGTTATTTATATTTTACTATTGTATTCCTAGTTCTCATCATTTTTAGTAATTAAAGATACTTATTCATTCTATATTTTAAAAAATATCTAATTATCTATTCGTACACTAATTTCAATTTTTTCTATTCGCAGCCCTGTTGAAGAATCTTATGAAGATAACTCCTCCAGTAGCGTATAGTATAAATTTGAGGAGAAAAACTGAAACAGAATGAATTTCTAGTATTTCTGCAGCTCTTTATTAATTATATGATTTGTATAATAAAATACACCTATTGAACTAAAATAATGTTTATATTCTTCGTTTTATTTATTATTATAAGGTACTTTATATCATTTAATTTAAACACGGTGTTTCATGGCGCGATTTTCGAAATATTTCTTCAAACGTCCGTCAATCTCACCCAGGAGATGACGAAAATGAGGTCCATACAAAATTATATCTATATCTATATCTATATCTATCTATCTATCTATCTCTCTCTATCTCTCTATCTCTATATATATATATATATATATATATATATATATATATGTATGTGTGTGTGTGTGTGTGTGTGCGCGCGCGCGCGCGTGTGTGTCCATAATTTTTGTTTGATCGTTACCAATCTCGACATTTACTCGTTTTATGCAAAAAGAAAGATCTAGTTCGTTAAAGGCTGAAATCGGACTAGTGGGAGGGGAGGGTTTGGGGGAAAATCAAATTTTAAAACGATTTTACATCTATGATTTTTTATTGTTCTGACGCCAAAAACCGCAATAAACCACACTTCTTCAGGCTAATTTTTCATTTTTATAAGAAACAAAAAATGTATCAAAAAACACCCCGGTACATATTGACAGTTAAATTTACCTTAAAAATGAGTGTCATTTAAGTATTAAAAGAGATGTAAAATCTGTCATTTTGCTAGAACACCAAGAACCTCCCATGTGAGTCACCTTGGTCTGCCGAGGAAACTGAAATTATGATGACAGGTTCTTAAGTAAAATTGAATTCTCAAAGTATTATGTTTTGAATGCTTGTTTTCAATTTACCAAGCCGTTTGCATTTATAACTACAAACGAAGAAGCCAGAAGTGTGCTGGTAACCACCAAAGGCTGAGTGTGTGGCTAGCAAGAAAATAATATTTCTTTGATTTCCTGATGAGCGGTTAATGGTACAATGCATTTGAAGTCCTACTCAGCCAGTCTCTAAAGTTCAATATTTTTTTCATTGTTTATCATAGTGTAAAAAACAGTTATCACCTATTCCTTTAATCATTTTTTTTACACAAAAGTATGATTAGATTTAAGAATTATTGTTTTAATTTACATTAGATCTTAAATTTACTCTATGTTTTGCTTATTATTAGAAAGAAGAACCACGAGAAGAAAATGTGAACCTAAAGAAATAAGCTAATGCTCTTTAGAGGGAAGACTCAACAGCAAAGACAAACATTGAAAAAATAGAGCCAAAAATATTGTCTCAATAAAGGGCTGGTGACTAAACGGCCTAACCACGATAGGAAAAACGAGGAAGAAGATGGGAAAGCTAAAAGTTACGAAAACAAATAAGTATTTGAAAATATTTCACGGTAGTGTTGTTGGAAGTGAAAAATATTGTGTACTTGGAGGGCAGAAAACGTCCAATTCTTCACAAGTGTTTTATTTCAACTCTAATCGCATTCAAAAACTATTGACTCCATCTTCAGAGCTACACATAAAAAATCAATAAAATCTATGAACACCAACATCGAGACAATAAAACACGTTAGAACATTACAAGAAGATAAAACACGTTAGAATTCATAAATAAAAACATAAAATTATCTATTTATAATTTAAAGTACCCCATACCGCCAATGACGGGCAATACATCTTAGTTAAACTCGTAAAAAGTCCGTCACGCAGAGGCTGCGTAAACTAAGCAGATTTCCCATGTGAAGTTTTACAATAGAGAAATCTGCATACTGGTAACACAATACCACTGTGATTAAATACAAACGGTAATGAGAAATCTTTCAGTTAATTAAAATAAATTCCCAACTGAAACGGCTTCTGAATTGGAATAATAATTTATATTTTAATAACTCAAATTTTAGTAGTCCAAGAACTAAAGAAGGGGGGGGGGCGGATGAACAGAAAGTATTTGCATAAATCTCACAAAGTAACAAAGGTAAGGTAAGGTTAGGAACGACAGGTTAGATGAACCCTCCCACCTGAGCCAACGGAAATGGCCGATCTAATCCGAACTATACCCGACCACAGACTACATAAAAATGCAAATATCTCGGTTAATATTCAAGATAGAGAATAAATGTATAGAACAATATTTATAGACAAGTTTATTTACAATAAGAGGTGCTTCTATACAATTTTTCGATCCGATGCATAATAACGGAGATATTTTGAATTTTCGAAAATCCCCTCTATAAACCCCCCCCCTCCCTCTAGTCCGATTTTAGCCATTAACGAACTTGATCTGTCTTTTTACATAAAACGGTTAAATATCGAGTTTCGTAACGATCAAACAAAAATTGCGACCGCTAGAGCGTTAACAGACAAATATATATATATAATAGCCTAAGTTGCAAAAAGTGGACGTTAATAAATAATATATATATATATATATATATATATATATATATATATATAATTTTGAACGGACCTCATTTTCGTCATCTCCTGGGTAGGATCGATGGACATTTGAAGAAATTTTTCAAAAATCGCGTCATGAGTACGACCTCAATAGCTGATTTCCCTTAAGGGAAATCTGCTAATAAAATGTTGAGTGTTATAGTCGCCACCGGCAACTCGTTTATTAGAAATATTATTCAGATTACATATACATTGGGTAAACAAACACCTACAATAGAGTTTCTGGTTATCTGTCATTAATTGTCAACTACTATTTAGAAATTGTTTATACTATATTCATTATTAAAGTCCGCTTTATGCATCTATGGGTAATTGGGACGGATTATTTACTGATTACCGCCCTTATCTAGCCTGGGTGGGACTAAGGATTTTATTTGATGAGTTAGTCACTAAATACATTTCTATTGTCCAGGCGGGAATCGAACCTATGACTCTGAATTTACCGAGTGACAACGCCTTAATAAAAATGACAAACGAGTGCTTAGAAAATTGAAACGATTGAATGAATGTGCTCATCTGTTCGAACTCCTTCGATACGGATTACACTTAAAATGATCTTACAGGATTTCCTTGGCCAACTCAACTATGGAAATGTTTATAGCTTTAATTTAAAAGTTTGTTCATAATTCACTACTTCCTCTGTCCAAAGCTTTCATATCTTTTTTTTTTTTTTTTTGACTTTACTCTTCAAAGGCTAATCGGGGTGGGTTATCTGAAGGTTATCACCGATTACCAGGGGCTACGGTTTTTCTTTTTTTTTACTTCATTACCAAAATGCAGGCCATTTTTAGATTTATAATGTTATCTAAAAATTTGCATTAGTGCATGCATTATAATATTAATGATTGTAGATTTATTGTGTAAAAAATATAATCATAATTTATATTGCTACAGCGTTTTTGTGTTAATGCGGTATTTAGATAGCCCCTGACCTTATTACATATATTTTTAGAGATTTATAAATATTCACACTGAAGGACAATGACGATACATAAATATAAACAATCATGAGTAATGTTACCTTACGGCTATTAAGGGTCGTGTTTTTACAAAATTTCCAACGGTTCTACTTAAAAAAGTCCGTCACGCAGGGGCTGCATAAACTATACAAATTTCCCACGTGCTAGTACAACACACTTTTGATCTAATATCATAACCTATTTCCTATTTCTATGTAAAAAACAGATGAGTAGAAGATTGTGGTGGGCGGTGGGGGGGGGGGGGGGTTACCGAAGGCACAGAAAAGAAAAGAATACGAATAAGTCGCTGAATACTTGAGTTACGAAAAAATGAATATCGCAACAATTGTAGAGCGTTAATAGGTTAACAGGATTGGTCTGTTAACACTTTACGATCCGACAAATAATATCACAGTATATTGATTTTTCGAGTCCTCCTAAAATCTTAGTTGACGACGTCATCACTCAACGAATTTGCATGTATCTCGAGTAATAAAGGTTTCTTGAAAACAATATTTGGTATTGAAGATTAGAATAAAATCGTTCATGATATAACAGCTTATTGTTAATATGAAATGAGTAGGATTGGGGCTTTACTGAGGGCTAAAAACTAAAAAATCGAAATATCTCGGTTAATATCCATGATAGAAAACATATGTATATAACAACATTTATCGGAAATTAAAGTTGCAATAACATTGTTTATAAACTTTTTCGATCCGACTTTTAACACCGGAAATATTTTGATTTTTCGAAATTCCTCCTCTCTAAACCTCCACACAGTCCGATTTCAGTCATTAACGAACTTGATCTTTCATTTTACATAATTCGCTTATATATCGACTTTGGTTACAATTAAACAAAATTGCGACCGCTAGAGCAGTAACAGGATAGATACGGACCACATTTTCGTCATCTTCTAGGTAGAAGATGGACATTTGAGGACATTTTCATAAATCGCGTCATGAGTGCAACCTCTCAATAGCTCATTGCCATTAGTGGGAAATCTGTTGAAAAACAGCGATGAGGCCTGTTCGTAAAAGGGATATTGTGTGATATAGGGATATCGCAATTTTTGTTTGATAGCTACCAAACTCGATATTTAATCGTTTTATGTAAAAAGAAAGATCAAGTTCCTTAATGGCTGAAGTCGGACCAATGGGAGGGGGGGGGGTTTAGAAGGGGTTTTCGAAAATTCGAAATATCTCCATTACTACAAGTCAGATCGAAAAATTCTATAGAACCAATATTATTGTAAGTTGTATTTACTATAAATATTGTTATATACATTTAAACTCTATCTTGAATCGTTTTAACCAAGATATTTGCATTTTTATTAAGTGTGATAACAGACGAGATGAGATCTGCTGAAGTCGGTTCTATTCGGGACCTTCCTCTGTTATTAGTAGGCAGATTTCTCTATTGTAAAACTCCACGTGGGAAATCTGCTTAGTTTACGCAGCCCCTGCGTGACGGACCTTTCTGATATAAGAAGCCATTATAAACAGAACTTGAAATGTTAGCAGGACATTATATGTTTAGAGGCTCAGCTGCGCAAAGTGAAAAACGCATTAATAACTGGGGACTTTGAGAAAATTGAAAACATAAAAATTGGAAATATTTCGGTTAATTTGGCATTTAGAAAAAAAAAAACCTTATAAGATTTCAATTGTAGCAAATTGAAGGTGCAACGAGATTAGTTATGTAACATCCTTCCATCCGTCTCGTAATAGAGGAGATATTTTGAATGTCTTTATTTTACACCTTCTTTTAAACAATACGTTCTTTTAGCAGATTTCCCCTAAGGGAAATCAGCTATTGAGGTCGTACTCATGACGCGATTTTCGAAACATTTCCTCAAATGTCCATCGATCCTACCCAGGAGATGACGAAATTGAAGTCCGTTCAAAACTATATATATATATATATATATATATATATATATATATATATATATATATATATAGAAATATATATATTTGTCTGTTAACACTATAGCGGTCGCAATTTTTGTTTAATCGTCACTAAACTCGGTATTTAATCTTTTTTGTAAAAAGGAAGATCAAGTTCGTTAACGGCTGAAATCGGACCAGTGGGGGGGGGGTTTAGAGGGGGGATTTTCAAAACTTCAAAATATCTCCGTTATTATGCATCGGATCGAAAAAGTGTATAAAACCAATCGTATTGCAAATTAAATTTACTATAAATATTGTTATATACATTTATTCTCTATCTTTAATATTAACCGAGATATTTGCATTTTACAGTTTTCAGCTTCTGAGATGAGATCGGCTAACTTCGGGTCTAGTCGTGAGTTTCCGTCAAGAGCTAGTTCGGGCCGTTCCCGTAACTGTTTGACTCTCTATTCTGAAATTTCTTTATTGTAAAACTTCACGTGGGGAATCTGCTTAGTTTACGCAGCCCCTGCGTGACGGACTTTTTTAACTTTGAAATAAGGCGCTGCGTGATGTATTGGTTCATTGCTAATATAAAACGAGTATAGTGGGAGTTTACTGAAGGGTAAAAGCTAAAATATATTAAATATCTCTGATAATATTAGAGGCAAAATAAATTTACAATAACGTTGGCTATATAACAATTTAAGACCCAACTCACGATAACGGAGATATTTTGAATTTTTGTTATCCTTTCCGTAGGTGGTCTTCTTTCAACTGTTAACGAAGTTGAGCTTTAGTTTCCAATAAACAATTGAATATCGAGTTGGGTAGAGATCAAACATAAATTGTGACTGCTAGACTGGTAACAGACAAATATACGTGTGTACATAGTCTGGATATTATTGAAACGTTTTGTACACCTACTCCTAAAGGGCGTTAGATTGAATAATACGAAAGATTTAATGGAAATAAAGTTAGTTGAAGAAAAGTAATGTTTTATAAATTCCAACTAGTGATATCAGATTAAGTGTTGTGCGTCATAAGCGTATCACGGATTATTGTGATAATATATTTTTTGAACCAATTCATTTCACCACGTGGGCTGAAACTCATCTATACTTTCAATAAGAGTACAAGCAATTAATACGACTAAACAAACATACTGAGAGACGCCTGAATGGTTTTTTTTTTTATGATACTAACATAAGCAACCTACTAATAATAACAATGATTCACAGCCTCTAGACGAAAGCTAAAGATTTATGGCCAAATAGTCGACGATTGCCTAGAGTTTGCCAGCGGTCTATTTTTTTTTTTATTTAGTAGATTTCCATTACAGTGAATCAACTTTTCACAGCAGTTTTGTTTGAAGTGAAGAATATTGTGAAGTTGAAGAGCTTCAACTTCAGAGCTATTTGCAGTCACTCGCTGTCTTTCACTATGAGCGCATGCAAGTAGCTCTGCAAAAACTTGTGAAGAATTGGACTTCTTTTTCTCTTTCCAAATCAGCTTATCAGATTGTACTCATTTTCAAAAAATGTCTTCTAATGCCCATAGATCCTACCTTGTAAATGATGAAAATGAGGTCCGTTCAAAATTTTATATATATATATATATATATATATATATATATATTAACACTCTAGCGGTCCCAATTTATGTTTGATCGGGAACAAAGTCGATATTTAAACGTTTCTTGCAAAACTAAAGTTTAAGTTCGTTAATAACTGGGATCGGACAAGTGGGATGGGACAATTTGGAATTCAAAATATCACTGTTTTTATAATTGTATATGACCAATCTTAATGCAAATTTAATAGCATATAAACGTTGTTATATACAATTATATTTCTCTATCACAAATATTAACCGAGATATTTGAATTTTTTTTTGTTTTCTTCCAGCAGTAAACTCTCACTCCTACACATACCACATTAACAACGAACTGTTGTACCATGAACCATTCTTTGCGAGGCCAAATATTGCTTTCATTGAACTTTTCCTACGTCATATAATTGTAAATACGTTGTATTACGACGTGATCAATTATAATTTGACAATCATAATTCGAAAATGTTTATTTAATATTACGAGATGTATCGAAAAATGTTATAGACCATATACCTATTCAACCTTTATCTATGATGCCCTTGTCATAAATTTTTTATAAATTTTTGTTTTATACATTGTTCGTACCTCAAATATTCAGTGAATTATTCAGCCTTTGTATTTTTATTTCAGCTTTCAGTAATCCCCCACTTCTACTCATCGGAGTTTTACTTAAAATTAGAGGGAAAAAAATCGAAAATCGCGTCATGAGTACGGCCTCAATGGGTAATTTCCCATAAGGATTACCGTTTGCATCTTATGCTTCATACGAATACCACTTAGACACACTTATTTCCTAGACAGAAATGCCTACACTTCAATATTTGTATATTTTTTTGTATTTTGCATATTCTGTCTTTAAACATGATTCTAATTCCTCGCCCATTGAATTTCTGTAATTTGACACAAATATTGCTATAAGAGAAGGACTCTCCTATCTACTTTAATATATAAAGATGAATTTAAATGAATTACCATAACGTTGCAAAATATTCCTAGATCACGGGGCACTGTATCAAAGACACTGGGACTCACTCTCAAGAAACACATCTATGTACAACACAGAAAAAATTGAGGAATTAAATTAGAATAATTTAGATTAGTAAAAATGCTTTATTTGTTTGACAGCCCGTACTGGAATACATGCCTACTGTAGCATATCTATAAGGAGAAATTTTCAAATATTAAATAAAACTATAAATTACATTTTAGAATAAGTGCTACAAAATGTTCTATTGGAAATAGAGAATGTAGAGCCTCGACGTCCGAATAGCATCTTCGTTAGACAACTACAGATCGCAGCATTGCTATTATAACCATGCTAGTGAAGTAAAGTCCTTTAAAAACTAGCCCATATTAATTTGAACAACGTATCTGGCTGAATGCGCAGTCTAGAACAAATAAACCACACATCGACGGCCATGATCTAAATACATACTTGATTTGTAAATTGGCAAGCTTCCCGACAGTTGTCGAAATAAACCACAAGAAATATCCAAAAGAAAACTTTTCATAGAAGTAATAATGATGGGGACCTAATAGAAAAATTATTTCATTGTAATCCGTAGACAAGCCTACAAAAAGTATTAAGCTATTATTCTGGCGCTTAAACACACGCATTTTCTGACTTTTAGCAGATTTCTGTAGCTGGAAATCGTGCTTGTTTGCCATCCACGGCTATTCGGGATTTTCAGGGGAGCAGAAATATATAAACAACAAACGTAACCACTAAGTTACTATGCGTTCAATGAACCCTTAAAATTGAAAGAAACGAACTCGCTGTGATGTTGTGCCACAAATTACTACCTATGATAAGAGATAGCTTCAACCGTAAGCTTATCCTGCTACCTCAATTCGTGCCACATTAACTGGGCTGAGTGATGTACCATATCCCCCAGTCCGCTTTGCAGAGCATCAACTATACCTAGATAGCCCTCTATTATAACTGGATTAAATTATAACCAAGTTTCTAATTAAATTAAATATGAATTAATACGTGTAAATTTAAACATTACAACTCCGATAATAGTATGCATTTATAATAAGAGTGCCATATATGTAGAATATGAAGAAAGAAAAAGGCTCCTCTTTAATCAGATGACCAAAAATGGGGTTTCTCTTTTTTTTTAATAAACCTAATAAAAACAATTAAATCTAACTAAGAGGTAGAGTTCTTAGAACCCAAAACTTTTCTTCTTATTCGATATCCAACGGACTCTAGCTAATGAAAACTACTTATTATCAACAACTATTTTAAAGCTACTTTTCTAGCAAAAGATTTAAATTTTATTTATTAACATCCTCATTATGCAACTGCAGCTAATAAGGGCAAGTTATCAACACAATTCATAACATAGAGCTTAGTCATTTATACATACTCTCGGATCGAAAGTACCCTCGGAACCTGGCCTTTTCAACGATATCTGCAGTAAATAAACATCTCCAGGTTCTGGTTATGAAACGCCTATGCCCGGATCAGCATCGTCTTCCTCACCTGGTACCTCGAGCATCCCTTTGGGCATCCTTTGCTAACTCTTTTAGCATAGTTCAGTCAAATAGGTCTTCTCAATAGCACGAAGAGCGTCATGTTCTCCATTCTGATCCATCGGCTTTCCTTCCCTTGAGATCCACCCTTCCCAGTGATCATTCAGACAAACGGCTCAAATAAAATATGTCATCATTTAGTATTCAACGACAGTAAGCAATAACCTCAGCTTGTTCTATTGCCCTTGAAAGAAGCAGGCATATCAGTGTCTGCCTGGAAAAACAAACGGCGTTTCTCCTGTACTCAGAATTCCATTCAAGAAACCTTTATTCCTTGAAATATTTCCTGAGAAAAAATATTGTATGAGTAACAGATGATTTGTTGAGCCTGATTCGACAGGTCAGGGCAAACAAAGAGGGCGGAGTGTGTGTTCGGAAATAGCGGCCAATACTTGATTTAGCAGTGGTTCCCCACTGCCGACCGCTGGACTATATTTGTAGTCAGTGAGATGGGGTCCGACGGTGAGGGTCTTCTCGGGGTCCAAGCGCCTGTCTTACGCTTCAAGGATGCCATCAGGCATCTCGCTCTGGGTCTCACGCTATGCGTCTACACCGGCATCGGAGGAATCGTAAGATATTTCAACTTCTTGGATTTACTATGTAGTATGAAACATACGTACATTAAGTAAGTATAATAAAGATGATGAGTTCAAGGAGCCGAAGTGACAAATATGACTGCAGGGCTAAATCTTGAAGTAACAACAAATAAGATCACAGTTTTCAAAAATCATTGAATCCTTAATTTATAAATCATAATGTTGCATATTGAACATGGTTAAAGATTTTTTTCCCTGTAATATAGACAAGTTTTTAAGGTTTTTAATCTTGTCTGGAAAACTGCACGTTTTGCGTCTAAATAGTGTTATTGTTATATAAACATATCACTACTGGTAAAACGTACAACAGTCCAACAACCATTTAGGACTTCAACGATTTTTTTTCAAAGGATTTTAAGCAAGGGACAGATATACATCACTCATACGAGTGATGCTGTGTTCCAAGGTTAATTGCCTATTTCTCAAATCCGAAGATAACAAAAAATTGTGAATTTCACGAGATTAAACCTGTAATTTAAATGGTAAACAACTAGTTGTGAGAATTTTTAATATTTAATGGGAGAGTATTAAAAAATCATTAAATACAATACATACATACTTTTCTATTTATCATAGTACAATTTATAATCTAGGCCAATTGTGTTTGTGCTTTAGTAAAGCCAGTACACCTGTTACGCAGAATAACACAATTTAATTAAATTAAGCAACTTTTCAGGGACTCGAAATAATTAGATATTTGATTAAAACCGACTGCAACACAATCTTTGTATTACTTAAGTGACCAAAAACGATATGTTCTATAAGGAAGGTTCCCACAACACTTTTTACATTAGTCAATGTACTTTTTGATACCCGCTGCACCGCTATTGATACGAATATTTGTATCGTTATAGTTCGCAAATTGTAAGATAAAAATGCTAAACTGTATTTTTATAACAAATTTCAGCTCATTTTCAAAACCTTTCAATTATAATATCTCCACACGAATGGGTATCTTATAAAAAATTATTAACTGGGGGAAAAACCAATTAGGTTAAAAATAAAGACCTCAGAGAAACCATTTGTTTACGGCTGATGGAGGGATTACAGTTAATACCAGATCTTGTGTGGCATTTCAAAAGACAAAAATTCGTAAGTAGGATGTCATCAAACTATTGGATGTGGAATCCACGGATCATATTGGAATCGGGTATCATAAAACTTTTACATGTGGCATTCGCAGAGCATATTGCAATCGAGTGCAAGCTGGGCACTGGAATCTCAGCTGGTGGAATATATAGTTGTAGCGGCTCTGCATGGGAAGCAGTAGAGAGATGAGGGTTTGATGTCTGAGTAAATATATTTTAATAAATAGTGGTTCCAGGGGGACCGATAGTATGATGGTCCAAACTACTTTACGTGATTTTAATGTTCAGATAGGCACAAAGAACAAAAAAAGTACCCAAACTATTCAATTTGCTCAGGTCAGGGGAGTGAAAGTGGTGTGGACAATAAGAGATCCACTGGAAAAAATAGCAACACAGCTAACCTAACTTGAAACCATATTTTGCTGAACGCCACTCTTCTCACGTTTAGGCAATCTTGACTACGAAACAGTAGACTGTGGTGTTTCCATTTTCTCCCACCGGCGAAGTAAAGGAAACTTTTGCCATTAATGAAGACATCCATGGAGACAAAGCATGTTGGTACTGACAACCTTGGGAAAGAATCTTCAGTGACCCACAACAGAGAAAGACGCTACAAACAGTTGGCACTGTGCAAGGCCATAGCAGCAGAGGTGGTGAAGACTGAAATATATTATCAAAAATGCGGGGCTCAATGCTTGCATAGTTAACTACTGCGGAAAGAAACTCCAGGATTGATTGTTAATGTGAGCGGCCTACTAGAGAATGGTACGATGATCAACTGAAAATACTCCAACGGAAACTTTCTATGTGTACAATACTTACTCATAAAACAGTGGCAGTTCTATAAGAATTATTGATAATAAGATAAGTACTTATGAAGCTTTGAAACTCGAGAATACCGAGAGTTTGAAGCATGCTAGAGTCTTAATTTCTATAAAGCCTAAAAACTCGTAACAGTTGGCTTGAAATGAATTGGATATAGAAATTATAATGTTACCTTCAGGTTCTGAATACATCATATAATAAGCACCTAATAACCTTTAAACCAGAAAGCCGATGATATCATTCTGCGGAAAATATGAAATATAAAGCTATTATACATTTTCTGCTTTAATTACTCTGAAGACGGTTCCTATGTTCCTTGCCGGCCCTTGATTTCAGTATTCATATTCTAAATGCAAATCTCTTAAGCTGTTTAGTTTTATTAGTAAAGCAATTAAGTAAAATACAATTGTAATTACATGAGTTTTCATCTAATTCATATGAGCAGTATTTCAGACCAAGATATAAAACGTTGGGTGATTCCCAGTCTGGGGGATTGTAAACAGTCTAAAAATGCCAGATCATTGGCATGGGGGCTGAAAATAGAAAGAATAGGCAGTAATAGTAAACCTACGCCTGACAGAAGTTTCTCGCCATTATCTCATACCTCTGCATTACTCATACACACCTAGAATTCATTCTTTCTCCTCCTCCAGAACATTCATTTTAAACTATAATATAACATAATTAATGTTCTCTGCTCACTGCCAAGGCATAATTCAAATAATCCTACGAATATGCTCATTAAAATATTTGTGTGTCATTGTCTAGAACCCGCATGATTACATGCAAGAATTCAAAGGCAAATAAACATTAAGGAACTCTTAATTATTAGCCTTTGTACTTTGTTTGTTTAATTCATTAAAATATATATATATTTCGTCTAACTGCATAAACTAAACATATTTTCCACGTGCTGTGATACGACATATACCATCACCTCACATTCCATTTCTATATCTTCTGCAGTAAAGAACTTATGCAAACTAGAGTTCATATTTAAATTGGACAAGATATAGGATGTTTTCCCCTCTTAAACAGGAAAAATAAATACTTTCCTGAGTCATGGGTTAAATACTAACCTAGAGGTGAAGGGTTCGTTTCCCGCCTGGGCAACAGAAAATTATTTAGTGATAAACTTATTTAACGAAATCCCCATCCGGGCGAAAAAAAAGGTTGTAACCTTATAGTGAACCACTAGAAAGCTAAGGTTCAATTTATTAAAAATACATTATATAATACTAAACTTTGCCGAACACTCTGTTCTACATGATTCACATTTATTTTAACGCCTCTTCAGGAGCCAAACCTTAAAATATAAGTCACCCCAGACCGAGGAAGGCATTCTTCTTGTAGACCGAATTCGTCAAGAGCATTTTCACAATTTGACGCTTTGCCTCCAAGGATTGTTGTTTCGCTGTCATTTTAGGGCTGTAACCTGTACATAATTTTAAAAAAAATTGGAGTTAATAAATAAATAGAAGCTACTTCAAAAAACCAAATTGAAATATCTCAGATTCCACTTGGCTTTGAAGTTTACTAAATGAAATGAAACGCATTGAATATATTTCGATTATATATTAAAGGAATAATTGAAAACGTTGAATTTCTGTTATCTATATTTTTTTTTTATTTAAGTATACAACAAGTAACTTAGTACATCTATATTAAGATAATGTTTAGGGAGTAAAGTATTAAAAATTCTAAAAAACACAATTGTATTGTGGATACATTAATTATAATATTAATTCCGTTAATCATTAGAGTATTTCAAAATTATAACATGCAATTTTAATTTAATTAGTGTGCGTCATTATTAATCCTAACCTCTATTATAAATGATGAGAAAATTGCCTCCACCCACGAGAGAAAGTATCTTTGAAAATTATTTTTGAACGATTGCCGTGTTAAATTTGTATATATGTAGTGTATTTCTTTTTATAACATATTTAAAAATTATTTCGCCATGGTGTAAAATCATCCGGAAACAATTAATTCTTACAAGTAACATATTTTCGAAATCCCTGAGGGGATTATTATCGAATAACACTGATATACTATAGGTTTTAAGGATTACTCCTGAGTGAGTCATTCCAAAACTGCTAACATTTGTCATTAAGAACTTGTAGTTACTGAAAACAAAGATAACATATAGGTTTCACCAGCTATCGTGCTTGTGTTGCACTTTAAATATGCTAAACGGTGATAAACGTGTATTACAATATTGTAAATTGCCATGGAATTTATTTAGTATATTTATCAAGCTCATAACGAGATAATACAACAAATATTTAATGTTAGCTCCAGCTGATTTATAATTATGGCGAGATGATTAAGGTAATAGAAAGTATTTATTTTCTATTTTTTTCTTTCGCAGTTGAATATGTAATTGCTAAGGATCTGACAAGGTGTCTCCATTTTCGTAGATGTGGTTCATTCAAGATAAAAATAACCGCTTGGTTTTCCGAGTGAGTCACCCGAATTCTCTGAATGAGGAATAGGAGCAGAGGGCTCATTACCGACTCTACCCCAGCTCGCCAATGCTGGTGATATATAGCTGGTGACTGGTGGAGAGTAGCCACTTATCATTGGATCAAAGTTATGCATCAACAGCTAGAGGACGTTTTCATCGCTTTTACAACTTCTTCATTACGACAACACATTATACCCACTTTTAGTACCTTAATCCCGATTTAAGAGTTGTACTTAAAGGGAAATCAGCTATTTAGGATTCACTATTAAAACGATTTCCGATTCTTGAAATGAAAAGTTGACGAATCGATCCTAACTAGGAGATGACAACAATGAGATCCTTCCGTTCATATCCCTATTATATATATGGCTCTAGCGGCCGTAAATTTGATGGATATCAGTACATTTCACTTAAAACTATAGGTCATTGCAGGTTCAAAGAAGGACTGAAATTAAAAAAAAAACAAAATGTCTTCCTTATAAAAAAGTCCATCACGCAAGGCTATAGAAAAGATTTTTTGGCATTTCAGCTTGGAATAAGGCGGTTCATAATATGTTGACGTATTCATCAGGTACGATGACAACGAAGGGAGGGAGGAGTTTAGTGAAAGTTGAAGATTAAAAAAGTCAAAAATTCCGGATAATATTTTAGATGGAGAAAGAATTTTTTAAACATTTATAGGTAATTTAATTTTCAATAAGATTGGTCCTGTACATTTTTTCGATCGGATTCATAGTAACGGAGATATTACAAATTTTCAAAATTCCCCTGTAAACCCTCTTCCACTGGTGAAATTTCTGCTATTAACAAATTTGATCTTTCTTTTTTACATGAAACGATTGAATATCGAGATTGGTAACGATCAAACAAAAATTGAGACCACTAGAGCGTTAACAGACGAATATATATATGAGAGGGGGGATTTTCGAAATATCTCTGTTACTATACGTCGGATCGAAAACTTGTATAGAAACAATCTAATTGCAAATTAAATGTACTATAAATATTGTGATAAAGATTTATTCTCTATCTTGAATATTAACCAAGATATTTGCAATTTTAATAGTTCGGCCATTTCCGTAACTGTTTGGCTGTCGTAAAATTGTTGTAGAGTCTGGTTTAAGCTTCTTCTTTGTGATATAGGTGGAAATATGGTTAAGAATATTTATATCTATCTGTTCAGCTCTGAGTGGTTGGCAGACCTGTTTAAACAAACAGGTCTGCCAACCACTCACGGAATTGTAAACACAATTCAGAGCTTTCCGTTTAGAGGTTATTAAAATTGACTGAAATATTTCTCAATATCGTCTGTATTTATTCACTTAATACTCACGGCGGTGTTGTGTTACCAGAATGTGGATTTATCTATTGCAGAACTGAGAAATTTGATTAGTTCACGCCCCTTCGTGACGGACTTTTATTCATGATGCTATTTTCTTAAAATGTCAATTGATCCCACACAGAAGATAACGAAAATGAGGTCTGCTCAAAACTATATAATTTATTTATATATATATATATATATATATATATATATATATTCAATTTTCTGTACTAGCGTAAGATGCGTTAGTTACAGCCGATTATCACATTTAATCTTGAATTTGAGCTGGTCCCCTCATGTGTTCCATACAAGCATATTTGTAAAGAAATATATTTTATTATTATTTATTAACGTCCACTTTTTGCAACTTAGACTAATCGGGACGGGTTATCTACAGGTTACCACCCTTTTCTAGCCTGGGTGGGATTTTAGGACGTTATTTAATGAATTTCGTCACTAAATAATTTCCTTTTCCCAGGTAAGAATCGAACTCGCCACTCTAGGTTTACCATGCGAGATAATGGTCAACGCTTCGCATGGATAACCGGTGCCCCAGAAATATATTTAAATACTCACTAATACTCTCACATCAACACATGGAAGAATATTTTATACTAGTGTTTGCCTGGCGATACGGAATAACAAATTTTCTTTAAAATGAAAACAGAACGAATCGAAATAAATATGTATTTGTATAACATGAAAATTATTGTGTCAAAAACATAGTCTCCAATTTTACAATATTCTGACTAATTAAATGCCTATTTATTGTATATTTTCTTTTGATGATTATTAATGAGTAAATGTATTCCATATTGTATTTATGCTGAAAACGTATATTTTTTTTGGTAATGATTGAGTTTAAGAAATGGTTTCAATAGCTTAAAAGAATTCTCAGGTCAGGAGAGATTATTTTAGAGTTAAATATAGAAAGATGAAAGGGTTATTTGTTGCAGTAACTTTTGATATACAGGAGTTGGAAGGGACCGTAAAAAAAAAAAGGTATTTTAAACCAGACGATACAATAGTGTGGATTGGTGGACTGACGTCATGCCTTCCAGAACTATTTATGGACGGAGAGAAAATAGTTTTCTGGAAGGATATCACCACTAACACAGACTAACCATGTGTCGACCTACATTGAATTCTGAAGTAAGCACTAATGGATAAATGACAAGGACATGTAAGTTTTATATGATGCCTTATGGTGATAACGAAGGAAGCACTTCATTGTTCTATAGTCGTCTTCTTTTAGCACTACAAAATAATATAAAAGGCTATTATTAATATTTATTAACATCCCCGTTTTGCTACTATGGCCAATTGGGACGGGCGATCTACAGGTAACCACTATTTTCTAATCAGGGCGGGACTAAGGATTTTATTCAATGAATTCGCTACTGAATAAATTACTATTGCCCAGGTGAGAATCGAATTCACCATCGAATTTGGCCATTATGAGATTAAAGCCAACGCTTAACTCAAATGGCTAACCTGAGGCCTAATATCAACGATGGTTTTGCCTTTTTTTTCTTTTTCTTTTTTTTTTTTCAAAATGCTAATACCTAAAATCCTACTTTTTCCGACACTGACCAATCCTATGCTCTTTTTTATTCTTCAACCAATATTCCATACAACTTGTTAGCATGCCCATGACAATGTAGGCATCATCACTGAACTATCCCATCTCTTGTATCACCATATGTATTTAACTGTGAAATGGTGAAAAGAATGAGAAGAACGGTTTCTATATGCTTTCCAGCAAGTTTGAACTCAGTTTAGTTAAGCAGCTCCTGCGCTAGCATACGCCTTCCTGGAAATCAGCATTTAAGGTTGCCTGACGATGCCGCCAGTTTAGTCAACATCCTTCAAACATTCGTCGACCCTACAGAAGAGAGGACGAAAATCTGGTTCACATTTATATATATATATATATATATATATATATATATATATATATATATATTTCCCAGTTTCAGCTCGAGCGGTGGTAATTTTCTTTTAATCGTTACAAAACTGGAAACCTAAACATTTCAAGTCCATTACTGTCTGTAGGAGTGGGGTTTAGAGAGGGAACAAAATAGCAATTTTTCCTACAACAATGAGTTGGATGGAAGAATGTTGTATAACCAAGATTGTTGCTAATTACATATTTACAGTTGTTTCTCAATGCATTTTCCTCTAACTCGAAAACTAACGGAGTTAATGTTTTCGTTTACATATAGAGATAAGAGTTTTCATGTACATATAAGCATAGCTATACTGTTTACCGAACTTAAAGACATAGTTTTGTTCTCTATTATGTAAGCGAGTTCTATTCCAACAACTTTTGAGGGAATTAACCCTTTTGTTTATGCTACTGAATCTCATTAAATTCTTTATCTAATTTTAGTAATTTAAACTGATTTAATATTCAATTCGTGGATTATAAATTTCCAGCTAAGATTTTGTTGACAATTTTCCTTGAAGTTTTTAGGCATGTCTTTATTGTCCATTCCCGTATGAAATAACCGATTCCGACAAATTTTAGAATGCTCGGTTCCTTGTAAAGAGTATATTGTCAGTGATTATTCATTTTCGTCCATTTGCCTGCACGATTCTCCGATAGGTAGGTAGAAGGATGTTCTTTGGAATGGATGTCTGAACTACTTTTGATTGTTGCCAAACCTCTGAACCCTTCTTGAACATTGTTCTTGGCCAATAGATGGAGGATCTCACTAGATAGTGAGCCATGTAGTAATTTTTCTAACTCACGACTTAAGTTTACTTCAAAGCTGGTAAAGACATTTCAATACCTATTCCCTTCAATCATCTCTCTAGGGTCTGATTATGATTTACTGTGACTTTTCACAATCTACAAGACTAAACTACATGTATAAAGAGAACAATTTACTCCCAGCTTAGGATCTTAAACAAAGTTCACTATTGTCTTATTTGATTGTTCATCTACCATATTTCTTTCTATATCGATAACGGTTGAATGGTTATTATTAGAATATAAATAAATAATTAAACCTATTAAAATAATAATAATAAGAGTGCATCGGCAGGGTTTAGCCGTGTAGCAAGTCTATAAGATCGCCCTACGCTCTGAGGATGGGGATTTAGTCCCCGAAAGCGCTCAGGGTTTATAAGAAATAAAATTGTGAGGAGCTATAAAAAAGTTTTGTGATTAACCATTCATCACCCTCACCACCAGCTAAAAATAAATATGGATAAAATAATTAAAGCTATTTTGTTATAAAACGTAATTTTGTTGGTTTTAGTGATAAGCGATTTAATTCATTGAAATATTTTTTGTAACTCTACTAGAGTTGTACATAGGAGTGTTTTTTTGACAAGGTCCATTGCTATATTTTTTGTAGTTTCACAATCCCAGGATAAATAAAAAATGTTAAATTCTATGGTGAAAGACACCACCCTAAATATAACAATATTTAGAATATAATGATGATTTCATTCTGAAATAGGTGACCCTTGCTAGGTGTTTAGAGAGCTGGAATACCCTTCAGAAGTAGCGAGACTCACGGAGGCCAGCAGGCTGGTTACCAATTCCAGAAGCGAGTTCCTCTATGCTGTCAGTCGTCTTCACAACTCTACGAGGAGCGGCTTTCACCGGGCCTTTGAAGAGGAACTCCGAAAGTATGAGGTAATTGGAATATATATTTCTAATGTAGTATTTTTGAGATTAGGAGCACCGGTGGCCGTGCGGGTTAAGGAGTGGGTAATTCTACAACTATCGTTAGAAAGCTGAATGTCAAAATAGGTGCAAGTTCGATCCCCGTGTATCGTGCAACGCCATATCCCAAGCTTAAATACCACATATTGTTCTCAACCGATTTTCACTAATTGGAAACCGAAAATAAATGAGTAATGTTATTTGACCACATTTGCTTGAGCCATTTACTTAAACTAACTCACGCCAGTAAGGGGCCTACGTCCCCTTAAGGCTATTTCGCAAGCGTTACCTTCGGGGTCCCCACGCAACTACTTGAGCTTTGCCCTAGAGATTACAGAATTTTAATTACATATGTATTTTGAGGATTCATTATTCTTATCGTTATAACAGTGAATCAGTCAAATTTATCGGCGAAAAATAAAAATACTGCCCATTCGGTTAAACAATTATTTGTTTCGCATGTTATATCATTAAGAAAGAAAAGAAAAAAAAAATTTAAATATCTATTTGGCAAAGAATGCATTATTTTCAAAACTTATTATAAAAAGAAATATATTGACAAAATTTCATAACCAATTACGAAATCTTGATCAAGTAATGTACCATGTAATATATATATATATATATATATATATATATATATATATATATATAAAATAAAAACAGTTTAAAATTAATTATTTAGATAGAGGAAGTAGGGAATCGACTTTTCAGAAGATATGAAAGTTAAAATGTCAATCAATAAATATATATATATATATATATATATATATATATATATATATAAAAAAAGGAATTAAAAGTTATAGCAAATAAAAAAACATTGAAAAAAGTTGGACGAAAAATAAGTCATATTAGTTCTGTCATTATCTGGTAGATTGCGCATTACACGTCGTCCCCAAACGAACGCATCTAAACCAATAACAAATCATTCAAAACGCTGAACAACAATAATGGTTGAATTTCAACTTTTGTACAAATAGAGTTGTGGCCTCAGGTAGGGAATTGTCTTGTTACCAGAGGACAGTATTTTTAAGGTGGAAAAAGGATAATTTAGTAAATATGAATGCCTTCTTTACATGTTGTAAATTAATCAGTTTACAATTACCGTAATGGTTAATGTGTTCGTAATCTGTACATCAGGATTATAAGGGAAATAAACGATTAATGTACGATACAAATATCTGTCGACTGAGCAGATATCTTCGTTGAGCCGACTTCTCGTCGCAAAGTAAGCAGTCGAGTTTCGGAGATGCTGCCAGATTCGTAAGGATGTTGCCGGAGAACTGGTCTCTTGAAAGGATTGAACGCTGATGTTTGTGAGTGAGAAGTTCGTGTAGTTACATCAAGAAGGCAAGGCGTGAGGTGATCTGATTCCTGGGCCTGAGATCCGCTTTGGGGAAGGAGTAGGAGATGGGGTATCGTTCGGGCTGTAGGGAAGGTGACTTTGGAACTTGATAATAACAACGCGCGACCACAAGCTGTTGGCTTCACCAAACACGCGCACGACACGCCACATTTTATTTTAATGTTACTAATATCACAAAATCAATTAGAAAGCTGAAGATATTCTAGACCGTAAGATATGCGAGAGCCGTTTATTGTAGACTATATGTCATACAAGTGAGGGAACTGCATTTTGACATAGCCTCTGTAAACGCATTAAGGATATCTAATGCACTATCACCAATGGGAAATATGCTTCGTTTATGCAGTTCCAGTGTGATGGTATTTTACCAAATATTTATTAATGTTGTGGTATCTGTACGATCATTAGATAGTTATGTTTAATGAAAATATTTTCATTTTATAGGCATGTCTAAAGAAGAATTCATACCATTCATCATACCAGTAAGCTTTGAATGATGAATGGCATGAATCCTTATTTTGCACAACAGTAATGTCTCAGAATTATGGTGGCATGTGTTACACTTAGAATCTGAAAGATGCCCGTCAAGAGGAATATTTAGAAAATATCAGTTGGTGTGTATATTTATAACGTCGCCCACAGAGACAAAGGCGTGAATAAGATTGTCTATTATAAAGTGTAGGCGCCTCTTCGTAGAACACTGCCTGGGGCAGCAACTCCTGCCAAGATTCATGCTTTATTGCTGTACTCCCGCCATTATTTGTTGATTCTTGCTGCCTGTTTAAGATTGAGATTCTCATCCTCTAAATTTATAGTGGGCGATTGACATATTTTAAATAAATATAAACGTTGTTCGAATATTTTGAGGGTGTTAATTGTTTTTTTTTTACGGCAATACAACATAGAAAATGACTTAAAAATATTGTCTTCAAAAATTATTTTATTAATTGGTTTAATTTAAAGGAAGAGTTAGTACCAATTTTAATATTTCAGAACCGATTTGGATTTGTTCAATAACTTAATAATGCCTCTAACCTGAATTTATATCAATTTTAAAGAAAACCATTTTAGGTTTATCAAAAGCACATTTGCTCTTACAAACATATTTACTATATTGAAAATATAACAATTTTTAAAGTAAAATAAGTGAATTAAAAAAAATTGTAATATATATTAAAAGAAAAATATATTTAAAAATAAAATAAATAAATTTTAAAACAAAATATCCATTCATCCTTCATTAATAAAAAAATATAATAAAATAAAACAATAAAAGATTTTTAAAACTGAAAATTCGCTCATAGTTCATCGAAAATTTATAAAAAATACAAATTTGTTCATCGTTTATCGTTTATCAGCCGGCTTCGGACTTGCTCGGGTCACATCGGCTGACTATTGTCAGCTTTTGGCGGGAGAGGTAGATGTTGCTTAATAGTAATGGACATTATCAATGATTTTTATTTACATCGACCACATTTTTTTAACAATGAAGAGTGATTGACTAGGGAGTCGTTGTTAGCTTCAACCACTTCTGGTGCCATTTCTTTAGTCCATTCGCGTTTAGCGGGTGGTCTTATGAAAAAGAAGATACTTCGGTTGCTCACATGACAAAATTAAACAAAAATGCCTTCAAATTTTTTAAATGCAGGTGTACGTATGTATGTATGTGTATATTATATGTATATGTATGTATTAAAAATGCATTCTTAGAAAGGAAATTATGAACATAATGCAGTTTTATATATATAAGGTTACTCTCATAAATAATATAAATCAAACTAGGAGAGGTGAGAGTTTAGAGAAGGGGTAAAATAACAAAAAGTCCGTCTCGCGGGGGCTGCGTAAACTAAACAATTTCCCCCGTGAAGTTTTACAATGGAGAAATCTGCCTAATAACAACAGTAGTAGTAAAGAATCTCTAAACCTATTCACGAGGGACGAACAGTTACGGAAACGGACGCCCTAGCTCTCGGCGGAAAGTCCCGAACATAAACGACTCCTGCCGACCACACAAACAATACAAAAGCAAATATCTCGGTTAATATTCAAGATACAGAATAAATGTATAGAACAATATTTATAGTAAATGTAATTTGTAATAAGATTGGTTCTATACAATTTTTTGGTCCGACGTATGGTAACTGAGATATTTCGAATTTTCGAAAATCCCCCCCTCCCACTTGTCCGATTTCAGCCATTAACGAACTTGATCTGTCTTTTTTGCATAAAACGTTTAAATATCGAGTTTGATAACGATCAAACAAAAATCCCGACCGCTAGAGCGTTAACAGACAAATATATATATATATATATATATATATATATATATATATATATATATATATATATATATATATATATATATATATAATTTTGAACGGACCTCATTTTCGTCATCTCCTGGGTAGGATCGATGGACGTTTGAAGACATTTTTCGAAAATCGCGTCATGACTACGATCTCAATTGCTGATTTCCCTTAAGGGAAATCTGCTAAAATAAAAATATTACTATGAGTCGGAAAGAAAAATTATATATAACCAAACTTCTTATGAAGGTAATGTCCTACAAATGTTGTACTATACATTTAACTCTAATTGGGACAATAACGAACGTATTGGTATTTTCGCGTTTTTGACATTCAGTGAACTATTGTGATTTTACTACATCACTTACTATCTCTTCCCAATTAGCCATAGTAGCAAAATGTGGACGTTAATAAATAAACAACAAACTACATCACTTACAGTACTAAGAGAGGAAGTTTCGGAGGTTATAATGTGTAACTGATAATGACGTCATTTTACTCTGTTTTCATAATCCCTGGGTGTCATACTTTTTTAAAGTGTGGTTTTATAAATGTATTTGTGAAAACCAATTCAAGCAAAAATCTTCTATTTTGTAATACTCCTGTCTTATAATTGAGCATTTATTTAATTAAAATATTTATCTGAAAAAAATATTCCTATGTTAAGGCTTCTATGCAGACAGCAGCCCAAGGAGGTATATTAGTCCCGGTAAGTGAAGGAGTTGCTCCTCAAGATTTAGCACGTTGGAATCATCTCCAAGCTATTTTCTTCGCTTCAACAGTACTCACTACCATTGGTAAGTTGTTGGGATTATTATAACCATTCTATTCATTTGATTAATAAAATGTTAATCTGTAAGGATTATTAGGCGGTTACATTTACTTTTATCATTAAGTTAATGGTTTGTATTTTGTGACTCCTCCTTACACTACTGATCATAAACACGAGTCTTTCAAGCCATTTTTTTAGCAGATTTCCCCTAAGGGAAATCAGATATTGAGGTTGTACTCATGACGGAATTTTCGACATTTTTCTTCAAATGTCCATCGATCCTACCGAGTAGATGACGAAAATGAGGTCCGTTCAAAACTGTATATATATATATATATATATATATATATATATATATATATATATATATATACATATTTGTCTGTTACCGCTCTAGCGGTCGCAATTTTTGTTTGATTGTTACCAAACTCGATATTTAGTTGTTTTATGTAAGAAGAAAGATCAAGTTCGTTAACGGCTGAAATCGGACCAGTGGGAGGGGGGGGGGATTTTCGAAAAATCTCCGTTACTATACGTCGGATCGAAAAAGATTACAGAATCAATCTTATTGCAAATTAAATTTATTATAATTATTGTTCTATACATTTCTTCTGTATCTTGAATATTAACTGAGATAATATTTGCATTTGTATTCTGCGTGTGCTCGGCAGTAGTCTATGTTCGGACTTTCCACCGTGAGCTCTGGCGGCCGTTTTCGTAACTATTTGTCCCTCGTGAATAGGTTTAGAGGTTTCTTACTACTACAGTTGTTATTAGGCAGATTTCTCTATTGTAAAACTTCACGAGAGAAATCTGCTTAGTTTACGCAGCCCCTGCGTGGCGGACTTTTTTTAGTCCTCTGGCCTTTCTACAAAACATATTATTAAATAAACTCTAACGTCTCGAAAATTATTTATGACAGCAGAGTAAACACCTCAGTAAGCATCGTGGTGATAGATTCATCTCCTTGTCTTACTTGTTTTTGACAAACTTTTTTCCCAAAAGGTTTCCAACAAAATTAGTATTATACCCATATTGGGTATGAATGAAGGGATGTTGCTAATCGAGGTCATTCTCATTTATTGTATTTGTTAAGTTTTGTTTAATTTCAGGATTGTTCTAGAGTAATAGTCCTGGTCAAGAACTGCCCCAATTCTTTGGGGCTTAGTTTTCTTGTTCGCTATAAATAAGTTTATATTGAGTAAGCTGCGATTGTGTTAAGTGTCTGTTGAAACTGTACGAATTGTAAATACTGTAAATAGACTTGTTGTTATGTGGAAATATTACATCCCATTGATGAAATTGTTCTAATGTTTTTAATATACTAGTTAAAGTGAACCAGGACTATTTATTTTCCCCTCAGTTCACTAAAATCTTCAACATATAACTGCGACCAGGATTTTAGGCCCTTATAATATATAATATTCCTCTATAATTCTGTAATTTCGATTTAACCCTTTTCCCTAGTCTATCTTCATTCTTCTGAAATTATTTGTTCTATTGATATAACGAATAAATAAATTTAAAAAACCTCCGTCGTCACTGGCTGATGGTCGAGTACCGCTGCAAGCGCTTTCGATGCGATGCCATCATCTTCAAGCCTGTTAGTAGATGTACTGAGTTGGTTGTCCGTCAGTCAGTGGGTTTTATGCTCTGTTCACCGTATTGGTTGTTTACGTTTAGTCCAAACCTGTTTACTTACCACTAAGATCTGTCAAACGAGGGATGTTGATGTTCAGGTAAATTGTTTTCGTGTGGTGGGTTGTTTACGTTTTAAATCGAGATCTGTTTACTTACCACTCAGATCTGTCAACGGGTTGTGTTAGTGTTCAGGTAAATTGTTATGTGTGGTGGGTTGTTTACCTTTTATTAAATCTGTTTACTTACCATTCAGATCTGTCAAACGAGGTGCTTTTTAACTAGTGTTCAGGTAAATTGTTATCGTGTTATTGTTGTGTGGTGGTCTGGTGTAATTTGATATGTAGCTACGGGTATAATGTGATATTTGTAACATTGTTATTATACATTAAAAATGATGTATCATAGATAAATAAATGAATGATTAAATACAATATGGAACTACCTGCGTCGTCGCTTTGTCTGTTGGTCATCCTGCGTGAGTCCGTCCGTTATTGTATTCCGTTTATTCCTTTTAAATAGTTGTAGTAGTCTGAAGATCGTGTCCGAGTTAGTGATGAGCTGTTCGTTGATGATGTCTCCGTTGAATGTCCGTTGTTTGTATATCTCCATATTCTCTAGTATGTCCAATCGTCGGCCTTTCGTTTGTCGTTGTAGAAGTTTCATGCTGTCGACTATACTCGTCGGGTCGTGGCAGTGGTCGTTCAGGTAGTTGGCGAAATTGGAGTCTCGTTTGTTAAGTCTGAATGAGCGGATATGTTCGGTGTATCGCGTTTTCAGTCTCCTTCCAGGATGTCCAATGTATGTGTTGTTTCAGCTGAACGTGAGTTTATATACTCCCTTCATATTGTAGATGTCCTTGTTCTCGATGTCATTTGTGAGCTTCTGTCGTAGGGTGTTGTTGGTTCTGAACGTAGTGTGAAGTCCTTCTTTCCGAAGTGCGTTTGTGATTTTATATGTGTCAGGACCCGTGTATGTGATAGCGTGGCGTTTGGTGATTGGTGATTGGTTCAGCTGTGTTCGTTAGTGTTCGCGTCTCGCTTGGCGTTACTAGTTAGTTTCTTGAGTAACTTGTCGATCGTGTGTCGTTTGAAGCCGTTATTGTAGGCTATTTCGTGTATTGTCTTCAACTCCTTGTCGTAGTTTTCCCTTGAGAGCGGAAGGGTATGCAGTCTGTGTAGCATGTGGCGAAATGCAGCTAGTTTGTGTTGAGTTGGATGATTTGAAGTGGCGTGTATTGTTGTATCCGTGGATGTAGGTTTTCTATATACGCCGTACTCCAATCTTGATAGCCATTATCACGCACAGACATTTAAATATTCTTCACTGTAAGTTACTTTCTGTGCTTTATTGGGTGAAGGGTAGCAATTCTGCTGCTGTAACTGTTGGTTCTAGTGTAATAATATATTTGAGTCATCTATGCACATTGTATTATTCCTACTGCCTCAAGAAGGAGCATTGGAGGTTTTCCATTGGGGGCTTTAAAGATGCAGTTTTAATTAAATATTTTGATTTTCAAAATATCTTTAATCACTTTTCCTTCCAGTTCCTATTACAGACTAATAATTAAATACATTTCCTAAATATTTTTTTATATGAGGAAAAAATCTCGAGAACTCTGTAACGACTTGTAAGCAAATGTTTTCTCAAAGCCAAACTGCTCAAATACGGCGCCTCGCTTGTTTTAGAAGGACAATAATTGTCAATTGTCGGATTAAAGCAGGATACTCCGATTAAGCGTAATCACTATATTCTGAGGGATTCAGTAAATATTGCCTAATTTAATTGCATTTTATATACGGCAAAATGTTTTTGCACCTGCCGGGGTCGAACGGGTGTCCTAGGTACCTAGTCTAGTACTCAGCTTCCTATTCTAGTAGCAGGTTGAAAAACTGTTCTCACCGAGGCAAGATGTACAATTATGCCACGGAAAGAACGAAATACTCTTTGTAAAAGTGCAAAAGAAAAGTAAGGTTTCATATGTTGGGGTTATGCAACAAAATAAATAAATAAAAAGTACATTAACATAACAAAATAAAAAGTACATTTTTTTTCCTATTTAAATTCAAGAATAAAAGTACAAAAATAAATCGTTTAACAGAAGGGATGGGCTATAAAGTAGATAGAAAACTATTACATGTGAAATGACATGTTTCTTCTTGTAAATATTATATTGGTATTATAAAACACCCAGTGAAGATTTTCTGGACATAATTCTCCTTCAGTCAGTGCAACCTGACACAAATCTTCACACGTCAAGCAACTTTCGAGGGGCGAAACGCAATTTATTTTCACGGGCACTAATCCAACACAAGTCGTTACATTGGCAAGATGCCTCTGCAATATATTAAACAGAGTCTAGACTAATTCTTCCAATTAATTTCATCGCGAAGAACCTGCTAGAAATGGTCTGTCATGTTTGTGGCAAGTCTTATCACTCAACAGGCTTGAATTTACAAAGGTTAAACATTAGTTAAACGGTCTCGATTTATTTTATTCACGCGAAACGCTTCCATCTAGAAAATGAATCTTCAGTTCACACTTAATGAAACACGACAATTCCAGATTAATGCCCACTTGAGTTTTCATCGTCTCATTTGAATTTTCAATTAGTACAAGTCATTCTGCATTAGAATAATTTGAGGTTTATTTCAAACCGAATTTCTTCTTAGAACATATGTTGAATTAGTCAAAACTACGAAAAACTGTTATAAGTTAATTTAATTGAGGTCGTAAAAATGACGCAATTTTCGAAATTTTTCTTCATCGATCCTACCTAGAAGATGACGAAAATGATGTCTGTTCAAAACTGTATATATATGTCTGTTTCCGCTCTAGTGGTCGTAATTATTGGTTAATCATTGCCAAACTGGATATATAAGCGTTTCATACTAAACTAAAAATCAAGCTCGTTAACGGCTGAAATCAGACCAGGGATAGAGGGGGTTCAGAGGAGAGGAATTTCGAAAATTCGAAATATCTCCGTTACTATACCTCGGATAGACATTTGTATGGGACCAATCTTACTGCAAATTAAATTAGTATAAATATTGTTATATACATTCATTTTCTATCTTGAATGTTAACGGAGATATTAGCATTCTTCAGCTTTCATCCTCCAGCAAACCCCCACTTCTACTCATGTTACATAAACAATAGTCGGTTATGTAATAAACCACGTTATTTGAAGCTTAAATACATACCAGATTTTTCAAGAGACCTTTATTATACGTGATACATGCAAATATGTTCTGGTGACCCCCCCCCCCCAGCCCCTCCCGTCTTAAGCTCTTAGACTACTAAAATTTGATTGATTGAGATAAGAATTATTCTGATTCATAATAAATTCCAGTACTAAATACAGTAAATAAAATTAATATGTTATAGTCTGATATGTTTCAGTAATTGTTTTTATTTCCGGTGAGAGGTTGACAGACTTGTTTGTTTACATTTCAGACGCTTCCCATCGAGAGGTTACTAAAATTGTCTGAAAGATTTCTTATCACCGTTTGTATTTATTGACTTAATATTCACGGTGGTGTTGTGTTGCCAGTATATGTTGTTAAACCTCACGAGGGAAATCTGCTTACTTTAAGCAGCCCCTGTGTGACAGAGTTTTTATATTTCAACTTGACAACTATATTCAAGCAATAATTATAATTATGTCCACAGGTTATGGTAACATAGTTCCAGTAACCTTTGCCGGGAGGTTATTCTGCCTGCTGTATGCCCTGATAGGCATTCCTCTGTGCCTGACAGTAATAGCAGACCTGGGTGTGCTTGTAGCCGGCTCCCTACCCGACATCACCTCCAAGATGGAACAGTTCTCAGCCACTGTCAAATCTCTAGTATCGGCATTTGCTGCTCTCCTCCTCCTCCTGGTCTTCCTTTCCGTTGGAGCAGCACTCTTCATGCACCTGGAGGACGACTGGAACTTCTTCGACAGCTTCTACTTCTGCTTCATTACCATGACGACCATCGGCTTCGGAGATTTGGTACCTAGTGAGTTGAAAAACTAATAAAAAAGTATTTAATGACTGGCTTAGGCCAAATTTTAATTTTAACTCGTAAGCTTATCTGGAAGGAGAAACGGAGGAATTGTGTCACAAAAAGTCCCATCAGTCGACAACCACAGCTGAGTTGGAAAACGAAATTACAAGCTTAAGTAACAATGTATATACTGATGCAGATGACGCTCAACACACCTTACAGAATCACATCGTAGGCGGTAAAATAATAATTAATGTAATTCGTTTAAACTAATTACAATGTCATTATTATCAGATTTCCCTAAAACTCGTACTTTAATTATGACTATACTCCCTTAAATTCTCGAGACATTTGATGTTCCTGAAAAAATTATCGTACCACTGCCCCTTTTCGCTATAGCCATAACTTAAGATATTCCCAAATAATTGTTCTCCTTTTCTTCGTAGATTTTATTAGACTTACTCTTTAACTCATCTCAAAAGGAACTTCATCGTTTAATTCCATACAGCTACAATTATTAAAAAGATAAATTACATACGTAGCTTATGACTAACTACTCTTCCCCAAATTGTGACTAAGTGACAACCATTAGAAAATTAAAACCACAACCTCACAAACAAATTCTGCTATATCACTAACATGTACAATTATCTTACAGATGATATACTCATGGTTGCGTAGTAGCCTTGCATTTTTCTGTTTTAGCAGATTTCTCTTAAGGGAAATCAACTATTGAGGTTTCAGTCATGACACGATTTTCAAAGCTTTCCACATATGTCCATCGATCCTATCTAGGTAATATCGAAAATGAGTTCCATCGTCATAGATCATAGCTACAGCTCTAGCGGTCGCAATTTTTGTTTAATCGCCAAATTGAATATATAAGCGTTTCATGCAAAACTAATGGTCAAATTCCTTAACGGCTGAAATCGGACAGGGGGGAGAGGGATATTTCAAATTTCAAAAATCTGAAACATCTCCGTCATTATAAGCCGGATCGAAAAATAGATATAGGTACACATTGAACCAATCTTAATAATATACTATTATTGTTCTCATATACATACTTTCTCTATCATTAATATCAAACAAGATATTAGGATTTTTTTTAGTTTTCAGCCTTCAGTTAATCCCCACTCCCCGTCATAGTAACAATAAGCTTTTATATCATGAACCACGTTATTCTAACCTTAAACACCAAATATGGTTTTCTTGAAGATTTTATTATGAGAGATACATTCAAATTCGCCGTGAGATGACACCATCAATTATGATAGTACTTTCTTTTCTCGAAAGTGTTTATTTCATCTATGCCATACTCGATATGAATCGTTTCAGTCTACAGAGATCACTAGTGTGTCATACCACGTGGGAAATTCGCTTAGTTTACGCAGACCTTTTTTCTGTTTAATACATTTGAAGTCAAAAAGTAACAGTGGATACTAACACATATTAGTATATGCATAATAGTTGACATCTTTGCCTGTTTAACTCCAGCTCTTCTCCTGTAAAATAACAAAGTATGGAATCTCGCCAGCAAGATTAATTCACGATTAATTATTTTATTTATTCTGAGTTAGTATTCTGGCAGAATCTAGAATTAGAGTCTAGTTCCAAGAGCCATCAGGTCAACATCTAGGACCTTCGGGCACTGATGATGATGCACTGTATCGAAAGCGCTCTGTCGTTTTAATAAATTGTTACAGTGGAAGCGTAGCCGTTCTTTTATTTACCTACATTATTTTATTCATCTTTTTTCATGCAATTGCGATTATCAAATTAAGTACATACTGAACCATTCGCCAAAATATTTGTGTTATACTATAAAAATGTTTATACGCATAAATATGACCAATGATGAATATAAAAAAACATAGCCTAAGAAATTGCATCACTAAATATTACATTCTAGAAATTATACAAAAAAATGGTTTTGAATTTATGAAATTTTTATGATAACTAAGCTTAGATTCTAAGTTAGTATTTAATTTTTGAAATGGCAAAACTACTTTTGCTTTTTATTTTATTTATTTTTTTAGTTCAAAGACAGATAAAATAGCCTAATCCACTATTTTTTTGCCAATTTCAGAGAAACCGCAGTATATGCTACTTTGTACCCTCTACATCCTGATCGGACTAGGTCTAACATCCACCATAATCGAAATAGTGCGAATGGAGTATGCGAAGAGCTGGGAGAGATTGCAGGCACTTGCGGAGACACTGAGGCGACTGGGCGAGGCTGGGGGAGGCCAAGCATCTGTGGATCTATCATCGCTCCAAGGAGATTTGAGCAAAGTCCTCAAACATTTGGGAAAGAACAAGAAGGGTTCAGAGAACTGGGAGAAAACTGTCAACAGCTTAGTTAACTCATTGAACAAACCTAAGTCAAAACCGAAAATTGTTCAAATCATTGTATATGAATCATCTGTATAGTACGCCCATAATTAACGCTTCGTCCGTCGAAATTTTTATATACGTCAAAGAGGGGCCGAAAATAATTTAAAATTCTTTTCAGCAGATTCCCCTGCGGATACCGGGTCCAGACAAATCATATATAAAAGATAAATTAAAAATTGTAGAGAAAAAATATTTGAAAGTAGTTATTATTTTTTAGTTACTTTTATAATTACGAAAAATAAGTACCAAGAAACAGTAGAAAATAAATTTAAAATCTTTTGGTCTTAGTTATAATATGTACATTCCGAATATTAGTCTTGTTTTTGCACAGTTTCTGTGATAAAATTAACTAACTCTATTACGGCTTGTTCAATAGTATACGTGTGCTCATAAATAACATCTGCTTAAAGCATATATTTTTGGGAAAGTTCAGATGTGCATTCATGAGATAAAATCCTTTCTGAAAAGAATAACAATGAAATTATTAATTTTATTAGTATGTATATTAAATTTCTGAAATTAGTTGTAGTAGAAATAATTTTGTAGACTTTATAATGCTCTTATTTGAGGGTAAAATGAACAAAAGCTTCCCGTTATTATGTTTTTAGGATTAATGAATTTCACTTGTTTAAAATTACAAATTTTATTTGTTACATTTGAACTTTGTAATAGTTGTATTCAAATGCCTATAATATATTAATTTTGTATAAAATGTAAGACTCTTAATGTTTTTTATTTCCCTCACATTCTACATATACAACAGAAAATAAGGAGAGATGCGGACGTTCTACTGTCTTTATTGAAAATAGCTTGAGTGATGGGTCATGTGGATTTTCTGCAACTAAAAAATACAGTTTCATTCGAGTTAGGGTAAAAATATATAGAAACCAATGGCGTACAACATTTTCCAACCCGCTTCAGTTATTTCGGTTTTGCTACTTGCTTTTACAGTACCTAAAGCACCCACTAGCAACGCTAGTGAAGAAATTATCCTAGAATTGCGATTGTGTGTTATTCTTTCCAATTCAGGCACTTTAATACAAATACAGCAGTACATTATACTGGGGGTGTAATATTATTACTGATTTTATGGCCTATATTAGAACTCCTCTCTGAAAACCAAAACTCTTCCCAAAGATCTAGGGAGGGGACTGCTTGATTGGAAAAGAGGATCCCGGAGAAAATTATTTGGAGCCGTTCAGAAGCAGTGCAGATGGCACTATAAGCATCATCCGACTAGTCAAATGGTTTAGTCAAACTAATGGAGCCTGACATGACATGTACTATCAAAGAGTTAGTTGAGGCATATTGCAAGAATGGACCCTTATGGCTACCAAGAAGACGTCATATGGTTCACCAAGGGGAAGTAGGAAAATAGATAGGCCCATGCAACTGTGACTTAATGAAGAAGAATTGTTTAGATTGAGGGAAAGTCAGGCAGGAAACCAGGAAGAATGGTCAAAAATAATTTTGCCAAGGTACTGGTCCTTCAACGGCCATAGCTCCGTGTATTTAAGTAAACTACACATATTAGATAGATAGCATATATTCTGTGTCAATATATTGTTGGTTACATTAAAGCGTTGAGCTTTATCTCACATGGTAAACCTAGAGTGGCGAGTTCGATTCCCGCCTGGGCAAAGGAAATTATTTAGTGACGAAATTCATTAAATAACGTCCTAAAATCCCACCCTGACTAGAAAAGGGTGGTAACCCGTAGATAACCCGTCCCGATTAGCCTAAGTTGCAAAAAGTGGACGTTAATAAATAATAATAATAATACATTAAAAAGAAGTTGAAACATATTGTTTATGGTTATTATTGAAGTGTCCATCAGCCATAACGCGGCCACTACAATGAAAGTTGAAACACCTGAGGTTTTTTGTCATTAGTTTAATAATCCTGTTGTTGAATTGATAATGATGTACAAGTAAAATATTTTACAAATCGAAACAATAGTAAAACTGTAGTAAAAACTACAAGTGTTTACTATGCAGAGTGAACTTTGAGAGAGCAAGCTTCACCAACAGTGTCTGTTGACAACACAAAAACCACTAAGAAGACCATTCATTGCATGGGCAACTAAGTATAGAAAGCATTCATGCAATATTAAAACTAAATAAAAAATACATATATATCTAACAAAGAAAAAATAAGAGTTAATTAAGCGAAATAGTCAACCAAAAAAAAAAAAAATAAAAAAATAAGCGTGTCAGGAAGAAATAGTTTAAAGTACAGTACACTAATCGCAAAGTAGGTATACTGAAGACCGACAAATCCTTGGTTGGGTTGACCCCCCCCCCTTGAATTCTTGCACAGGAGGAGCTAGGGTGAAAATGCACAGAATAGAACAAAAAAAAAGTTTAACGATAGAGTGGAATTGTAGTAGGTTGCTGTTTAGAGTCGTACTCAGGACGACTGAGGCGTTGTCATTGAAGAGATTCTAGGGTCCCGTCACTGACATGTCGAAGCCTAGTCGCTTCTTCCTTCTTGTTAATGGTCATCTCTCCCTTCTCCAATATATCCATCTCAATAGACATGCCTTCAGCCGTGTTAAGTTTCTTCCTCTTCTTTACCTCATAAAGACTCTCATATTTAATTGTGGATTAGTCATGACTCTCTTTCTTGGTGGGGGTGGAAAAGTCAGTTTCTCGTGTGGTGTGCTCCTTTAACATTGTTCTTATCTTCCTACCACTCTGCCTGACATAAAAGGCATCACAACTGGAGCAGAAGAGATCCTGGATATGCTTGATTTGTCCTGGGGCTCAGAAATGTTAGAAAAACTAATTCAGGAAGTCTTCACAAAAATATGACGAAAGATATGGAGAGCACTGGAGAGCGACTGGAAGAGCAAGCCACAAGATTCATAGCAACATAAATGTTATTTATCCAGCGTTCACTTTATGGCACAACGGCTAATTAGGGTGGGTTACCTACAGATAACCACTCTTTTCTAACAGGGGTGGGATTGTGGATATTATTTAATACGTTTCTCTCTAAATAATTCCTATTTCCTAGCGCGGGAATCGAACCCTCTAGGTTTACCAAGTGCATTAGAACCAAATTTAACTCACATGGCTAACCTCAACCCCGAACCATTACAGGTAAAAAACTGGCCTTTATTATAAAGTAAAAATTGTTATACATGCAGTATAGCCAAAATCGATTCCTTAAAACGAACAGATTGAATAACGCAGGCATTAATATAAACAAGGTAGGAGAGGGTACAAGGTTGAGATGTGTCAGAGAATGACTCTTATCCTCTCCCATCCCATGCCTCAAGGAAGCCATGGCTCAAACAAGTGAAAATTATAAGTTTCTTGTTTTACTCTATTGTTCCCTTTACACCTAGTTTTCCCTTTTCCTCCACTGGTACTAGAAGATTTCCCTATTGAGGTTGTACGCATTACGCGATTTTCGAAAAATACCTTCAAATGACCATTAGTCCTACATAGGAGATGACAAAAATGAGCTGTATTTAAAATTCCTGAGCCCTCAAATTGGTAAAAGAAGAGAAGAATTTAAGAGATCTAATAAAAAAATAGTTACAATGAAGGACAATGAATTTAGGAAGGGAAATCGTCTAAGAAATGTGTGCCATCAGAAGAAGTAGAAAACATCAGAAAATCGGCTTTACTATCACTTATGTGAAAGGAGCGGTGGAAAAGTAGCAAATGTTCTCAAGTAATATAGTACAGTCAGTTTTCACTATTGACAGGAAAATAAACTAGATGATACCAATTGCTAATAATTTACTGCAGTTAGGAACTCTAGATTTATAGCATCAATGTGTGCATGGAAAAGAATGCATTGAACAAACGAGAAAATTTATAATTGCAAGAGTTTCTGAGCATTTAGAATCTGTTCAGAAAACAGATAAAAGATTAGTGAATAAACAGAAAAGAACGCTAAGGAGCACAGATCCGAATGACGGATCCGACCTGGCCTCGTGGTTACAGCGACTTCATCCCCGGGACCGGACAGGACTAGTACAAACACTTTGGATAGATTACCAGACACTCATTCTCTGATGAGATATGCTGAACAAGCAATATGATTTGCGAAACCTTGGTACAATATACTGTGGTATATACCTATTTACAATTCAATAACTCGATGATTAGGACATAAACCGCGGAATTCTTCGAGAACTTTAGTATTTTTTTCAAGTAAGAGTAAATACACAATCTTGCCGTTTTACTTTATTAATAAGTCAATATATCACGAAGGACCTTATTTGATGCTTAAATACAACGAAAGGCTTTCAAAAACAGGACGTGGAGGAGCAGGGATAGCGGAGCGGTAAAACTAAAAATTCGAAATACATATATCAGTTGTTATGAGTTGGGTCAAAAGATATTACATAACCAAACTTATTACAATTTTTTTGTTCTATGTAATTGTTCTCTAACTCCTAATTCGAGTTCGACATTTTTATTTTTTGAGTGTGTCATCAAGGCACTGATGATGGGCTTAAGCGCTCTGACTCTTTTATATGTGAAAGACTAAGCCCTTCTTATTAATACTTACCTGTTAATTAAAGTCAGTCCCTAGCTCCATGACCTAAAATAGATACCACGGAATTCGTAGGGCCAATTCTTTGAAATGGGTTTGATTCGTTTGATTATTTTAATCCGGCACTCAAGAGATTAAATATCTAACTACATTTCTTGTACCCGAACTCTTGAATTTCTTAGGTCACTTGGAGTTAAACAGCTTTGAACTACCAAGCTCCCATAAAAATGTTCAATAAGCGTTATAATATTCCACGCTTACCTTGAGTTATTTGCATCAACTTAAAACCCTAAGGCACGTAAAACATTCAATTACAAAAATTGATTGGGTAAATTACACCTACTAAAAAGTCCGTCGCGCAGGGACTTCGTTAACTAAGCATATTTCCCACTTATTTGCATTTTCCCCAAAACTGAAAAGTTCAATGGTATTTAGGCTTCAAATAAGGTAATTCATAATATAACAGCTTTTTGTTAATATGGCATGAGTAGGAGTGGGGGTTTACTCATGGCCGAAATCTAAAACATGCTAATATCTCGGTTAATAATCAAGATATTGAAAAAACGTAAATAATAACATTTATAGAACATTAGAATACGTGTAGGTTCAAATACATATTTATATCCAACAACATAACATTTTCTTTTGGATTACATTTCTGTGCTGGTGTACATCTGTTAACCTTAATCCATTTTAGCAGATTTCCATTTTTAATCTTATTTCGAGTAGCTTGTGCAAACTGATATAAGTCCTATTATGTTTAAAAGTCCGTCACGCAGGGGCTGAGTATACTAAGCAGATTTCCCACGTAAAGTTATACAATAGAGAAATTTCCATACGAGTGCCGAACAGTTGATCGATGGAATTTGAAGAATAATTTCGAAAATCCCATCATGAGTAGAACCTCAATAGCCGATTTCCAGTCCCAATTAGCCAAAGCAGCATAAAGTGGACGTAAATAAATAAAAAAAAGTCCGTCACGCAGGGGCTGCGTAAACTAAGCAGATTTCCCACGTGAAGTTTTATAATAGAGAAATTTCAGAATAGAGAGTCAAACAGTTACGGGAAGGGCCCGAACTAGCTCTTGACGGAAGCTCACGACTAGACCCGAAGTTAGCCGAACTCATCTCAGAAGCTGAAAACAGAAAAATTCAAATATCTCGGTTAATATTCAAGATACAGAATAAATGTATATAACATTATTTATAGTAAATTTAATTTGCAATAAGATTGGTTCTATACAATTTTTCGATCCGACGTATAGTAACGGAGATAATTCGAATTTTCGAAAATCCTCCCCTCTAAACCCCCCCCCCCTCCCACTGGTCCGATTTCAGGCATTAACGAACTTGATCTTTATTTTTGCATAAAACGTTTAAATATCGTGTTTGGCATCGATCAAACGAAAATTGCGACCGCTAGAGCGTTAACAGACAAATATATATATATATATATATATATATATATATATATATATATATATATATATGTATATAATTTTGAACGGACCTCATTTTCGTCATCTCCTGGGTAGGATCGATGGACATTTGAAGAAATGTTTCGAAACTCGCGTCATGAGTACGACCTCAATAGCTGATTTCCTCTCCAGGAAATCTGCTAAAAATGTCTATCTCTGGTTCTGCGCCTTGAGTTTTCAAAGGAACCTCTTTGCTTCGCAGTAATGCAACTGGTGGCAGTTTTCTACACTACTTATCTCTTATCACATTCAAATATCAACTGCTCCAGTGCTTCAGTTCCATAGATAAAATGGGTCAGTAATGAGGAAATATAATTAACCTTGTGGGCGTGTCTGGTAGATGTCAGTTCTTCAACCTTGTCTAAATGATTGTTGACATAGCCCCTAGATTATATATAATTGCTCATAATTTTGTTACATAACCCACTATCATTTATTTGCCTTTAGACTCTAACTCTAGTTGTCCTTCTCATTTAGTCACTACCATTCAAATATTCTAAAGTAGTTTGAAATTGTGTGAATAATGGATGCAAGAGTGCTATCTATTCAAAGTCATGTTGTTCGAGGATATGTCGGAAACAAAAGTGCTACATTTCCATTACAGGTCCTTTAATGTTATGTACTGCTTTGTGATAGTTCCCAGTGTATTTGTGTATTGTAATTAAATGTTTTACAGGTCTTAGGATTCGAAGTTGATGCTATTAACTCAGTGCAGCTCTCAAATCACACTGGTTACAAGCACTTCAAAGGGCAGATTCTTAATGAAAATGATTTAGGCATGTTTTAAATTTAATTCTCAGTGAAACGTTTTCTAAAAAACATTCAGTTTCTGACAATTTTGCTTTTATTTTTAGGTGTCATTGTAGAAAGTCTTTTTGCTAATGGAATTAAACAATATACACATCTCCTCTCAGGGTATGTGGGATCCCCTTCATTCTTAAAAAAAATTGCAGAAGTAGTTGTGGAGCTTCGCAAAACCAACAAAAACTTTACCTATGGTATAAAATAGTTTTTAAAATTTGAGAAATTTAGTTTCTTATATTAAAATGAGTTAATATCCAGAACCATTTATTATACTATTTGATTATATATATATATATATATATATATATATATATATATATATATATATATATATATATTCTTTTTCTTTATACTGAATAATTTATACTATAATAAAATAGAAGAAAAAATGCCTGTCAAAAAATGTAGAGTTCCTTTAGATTTTTTTATATGTGTGTGCATGTATATATAAATTTTAAGAAAATTATAAATCATATATGTACATACATATCAATCCCTTAGATAGGATCATATCTATGGGCATTCAAAAGAAATTGTAAAAAATCTCTAGATATATGAGTACGTCAATAACTTATTTCCATTAAGAGAAATCTGCTAAAATATTAATTCTCATGCTTGTATTATAAATATTGGAGCCTTTAATTAAATCTTTGGCTACTGTGAATTATTTCAGACAATTCTTTTCGAATTTGAGCCATAAAAACTCTATCCCCTTGAAATTGTTTCAATGTTTTGACCACATAAATTTTTATAAATAATTTATTTTTATGTAGGTTCTTTAATATTTAAAATCACTCTGTATAGTATAACTAACAAGAGAAAGTCGGTGCCCTAAAATTCTAAGTATTTAAAATCAATTTGTCATTGAAGTATGATTTGACAATGCCTTGAATAAGTGATTTATTTAATATTAAAAAAATCTAATTTGTCATTTCTTAGCTTAAAACTATTTTTTTTTAAAGGAGAAACCTTCATTACAGATGCAAAAAATACCTTCCATTACTTTGTTAGATGTGAAGAACATTGTATTCCTTCCAAATACCTATGTCACCATAATTAACTTTCAATTTAACAACTTACAAATATTGAAGAATTTTTATCACAATTTCATTTGCTTTTGCCTTTATTTGTTTTATAGTTTGTGATCCAGTTATGGGTGACAATGGTAAAATGTATGTACCTGAATCACTCCTTCCAATCTACAGAGATGTAATTGTTCCTTTGGCTGATGTTTTAACTCCAAATCATTACGAAGTAGAGTAAGTGATCTATTTTTCATATATAGTTGCTTCTACAATTGTTTAGTTATATATGTGTTTCTTAGTCGGTGAATGCTAAGTGTATTATTCTGCTTTGTGATAATAAAACTATTAAACATTTTGAAAAAAATATAACAATTTACCACCTCCTGACATAAAATTAAATAAAAAAGGATTCGATGTTAAGTGGTAAGGAGGGAAATTAAGTAATCTCTTAAGGAAAATGGATGCTATTGAGAAATTCTGTATTTTCTGAAAATGGGCACCAGAGCTTTGTAGTCTATCTATGCAACCAAACCAAAAACCAATTTGTATCTTTGCTCACATCATATTGTTCATTTGCCATCTCTAGTGCAACCTAGTAGTAGAATGAAAAAACTAGTAGTAGTTAGAGCTGAAATAAATTCAGGTAGAGATAATCTCATCTCAAACCTAATGCTTCTTTATTGTATTCATATAATGCAAAATGATGTAATTAATAATTATCTATATAATCATTGCTTTAATAATTAGCCCCCTTAAAGAATGAATGCTCATATTCAACTCCCACTGTACGGAATGTTACATTCATTTATTTATTTCTAATGACCTCTTTTGATACAAAATACTTACAAATAAATCTCTAAGGTTTGTCTTGAAATGCTATTTAAATTCTGATGGGGGATAAATGATTTTTTCCATCATTCTAAGTATGATTTTATCAAAATTGAAATTCATGTCTGTCATCTGTTCACCTATTTGTTACTCAATCACTTATAAAGGGCACAAAGAATTTTGGTGCACTTTTAAATTAGTTCATATAAGAGTTTTATATCCCACTAGTATAACAAGATACCAGGTATATTTTTTTTTATTTTGAGTGGAGACCATATTTATTCAACCTGTGAAAGAGGGGAACCTAAGTTACATTAAACAAATATGATCATAATTGTATACTCAGCACTTCACATTTCACTAGTATAAAAAAAGAATGACTCAACACAACAGAAAGTACATTTTCAGTACTAGATAAATATACCTTACAATACATAGTGTTAAGTTAATCTAATCTTTAGATTTTGATGGCAAACCAATTTCAGCTCCCAATAAAAAAGCTAGTATTAAATTTTTAAATATACTCACACTCCATATTTATCCATCCTTTTCATCAACAGCACTCACATTTCATGAGAAGCAAGTAATAGTCTTATTTAGCAATGCTATCATCTGAAAAATATCAAAAACAATGGAATAATAATAAAGTTAAAAGACAGATGAAAAATAAATTTAAACCAATTATAAACCTCAATATTAATGTTGGAATATACATATTTGTTTTACTTTTTTACTTGAAAACTTTGAAGTGCTGATTATTAGCACACTTTCGCTTGTTAGATTCTCCGATCAACCATTTTTAAGAATAAATATTTATTTTAGGTGGTTAACTGGAAAGAAAATAAATTCTGTTCAAGATGCTTGGGATGCGCTGGATAAATTTCATGAGAAGGGATGTAAACATGTAATTATATCTTCATCGGAATTAGGGGATGCACATACTCTTGTTAGCTTAGCTAGTAGTATTAAAGGTAGGTTCCATATACATTTTTCTTATTAAACTTTAGTGAGTGTCTAGTATATTACATTCATTTATTAAAGTAATAAATAGTTCAATATACTGAGAAACACGCTTTGATAATCGTTATTGATCAATTGTTAAGTCAATATCAGCCATCTGTCTATCTGAATAATAGAACCTCCATTTTGTATACTACCTGTAGTATCCAAACATCAGATCAAGAATCCTTGTTCTCTCTCTGTACTATTCGATGTGTCGGAACCATGAGAGCAGGTTTTCCTCCTGTTTCTCATTTATGCTAATATAATAATGTTATTTATTTCTTTAATCATTAACAGACTGATCCAGGTTTATTTTATTTGGCAACATCTACAATTTAGACCTCATATATCTTCAAATCAAAACACTTTCTTCCTTTCTCCTTGTGAGCTCCCTTTGTTATCTAGGCTGTATCTACTGCTGAAATCTTTTTCTAGCTGAGCTCCTTTTTTGTATTTCATTTATCTTATTAGCTCCTTCATTTTTCTTATTTAAATTAAACACGCTATTTTTTTATTCATCCTCACAATTCTCTTTCCATGTTAATTTCACTTCATATACTTCAAAGAATTTATGACTGATATAATATCTCCCTCCTATCTATTTGTTTCTTTTATTTCTGTATATATTCAATGAAACAGCTGAGTAAAATCAAATAATTCATTTAATGGAAAAATGGGAGGCTGATAGATTGAAAAAAAAAAACACAATTAATTCTCTTTCACTTATTTATTTACTTTTGCTTAAAACACGTTCCACTTCCCATATATTCCTCTCCAGAAGTTACACCTATATAGAATTTCAGCCTTAGCACTGAGGTGGACATGTCTCCTGAAGAGGTTTCATATTCAACATGAAACATCTATAATGAAAGTAAAAAATAAGTGAATGTGATTTAAGTGTGTGTTTTTTTTTTTTTCACATTTGACCTGCCATTTCCCCACTCAATAAAGATTGAATGTTTGGCAAATTTCGGCTATATAAAATAATTCACTTCATGCACAAGAAACCTGACACACTCACAGACTCTATGAGAGTACAATTTACTAACCTCTTATAAAATCAAGAGAGATAAAATCACAGGGTTAAGTGGTAAGTTGCAACAACTCACTATATGATCAATTGTGTAATGTAGCAGGGACTTTTATATCCAACCCTGTTCAAACTCCAACGAAAACCAAATCATGGAGGGAAATAATAATTTTTATTGGTTGTTAATCAGTACTTTGATGGTTTGAGGTTTGAACAACCAAAATCACTAATTTTCTAAATTAAATAATTTGTTTCATCTATGTTTGATGCATATTAATAGTTAAAATAATATTTTTGATTAGATCAGTTATTAGCAAATGACTTGCAATGTTTTTTACCCTAAGCACAACAGTATTATTGGTAAATAGGTTGAATAGGCAAAATGGAAGAAGAAACTTTCTGGAGAGCCTGTAGCCAAATTCCATTACTTAAGTTATAAGTGACTATTAATGAATCACTTAATTTTACAACTGAAATTTGTTTGTGATTATGGGCAAGCTTAGATGTCTATAATAGCTACAAAAGTATATTCTATTATATACAAAAAATTTTGAAAAGATAATAGTTACAAATGACAAAATTAATTTAAAAAAAAAATAAGCCTTAGGATAGGTGTAGGGTATGCTAAATATTGATATAGAATGGCTGGTCAAATATGGATTTATATTAAACTTGAGCAGCATAATTAAAATTCCTGGCATTCCACTCTCCTCATTCTAAAAATTTCTAACTCCTGGCTATGTATTGATCACAAAATTTTTCTAAATTTCATTTAGAATATATTTATGTTTTAATATTAAGATCCCTTCATTATTTAGTGTTTCCCCCTTTCCTAATACGAAATAAACTAGTTTATGGTAAGTTGTCTGGTGGGAACAGATTTAGGTCAAAACTTTAAATGATCTTAAATGTGGAAAACATGGATTATTCACAATTGTTTTATGATATTAAATGTTTATAAATTAGCAAAAGTAATCAGACTAAAATAGTGAAATTAATATAATGCCAAGGGATTTTTAATTATGTAAAACTTAAAATTAAAATATTGATATAAACAACTATTTAATAAATAAAAAATATTTAATTACATTTATTCTACAAATCTAAAATTTTTTTTTCCATAAGTCACCCAATTGACTCTTACGGGGAAAAGTGCGCCCAGCCGGAAGAGCAGTTGTACACATAGAAGCATTGCCAAAAACAAAATAAAATCTTTTCGTCTCAAATGATTTCCCGAGCGAAGCCGGGTACCTTGGCTAGGCTAATATAAATATAATTGTTCAAGAAAAAAATATTTAGTTTATAATTAAATGCAGAGGGGGAGGTGTGAGGCTTAGGGTATACTAAAACTAATTGAGCTCTAATTCCTGCAAAATAGTAATAATTGTTATTATTATTATTATCATGTTAAATGAGTTCATGGGATGTGTTCTTAACCACAATACTAACAAAAAACTAGCATTCAATTTTTTTTTTTTTTTTTTTTTTCAGATGGAAAAATTAAAAGAGTTATTTTGAAAATTCCCAAGCTGGATGCTAATTTTCTTGGAACTGGAGACTTGTTTGCAGCTCTATTCTTAGCCTGGATGCACAAGACAAATGAAGACATTGAGACTTCACTTGAAAACACAGTAGCTACTTTACAAGCTGTTCTCAAAAGGACTTTCTCCCATGCTTTACGTAAGTATTTTCATATTCATTAGAAATGAGTCGGTATTACGCAGATCTATTTCAGTTTTACTAGTTGTTTTCCTTAGTAAATTAATTGTAAGGGTAGAGCTGTTGTCTTCTTAATTATTCCACTTGATTTGTTTTAAAAGAAAATCAAATTTGATAATTTTGAAATATTTTGTTTCCCCAATTTAAATTTCTTTCATTTATATGGAATGGAACCCTGTGGTATCAAAAATACCAACTTTATATGTCAAATGTTATATCAGATTTTCCTTGAGGGAAATCGGGTATTGAAGTTTTACTCATGACGTGAGTGGAAAATTTCTTCAAATGTTTACCGATCCTGTCTATGAGATGAGGCCCATTTAAAATGTTATATGTATACACACAAACATATCAGTTACTGCTTTAGTGGTTGCAATTTTTGTTTGATTGTTATCAAACTTAATATTTCAGCGTTTCATTAATCTTCTTGCAAAGTTAATTTAAATATAAGTGTTGTTTTATCCATTTTTTTACTATCTCAAATATTAACCAAGATATTTGGATTTTCTTAGTTTTCAGCCTTTTCTAAGCCTTTTATATTAAGAATTAGCTGATATATCATGAAAATGTCACGAATTAAGATTTGCTGAAAACGGCTGGGAATAGGGTGAGGGTTTCAAAGAGAAGAAAGAGTATGTTTTCAACAGTTCTTTACTAGATGAGATTTGTACAAATATGTAAATATGTTGTGTGATGATGCCATCTAAGATTTTATTTCTCGACTTGAAAATGTTTATTTTATCTATACCATACTCAGTATTTAATCATTTCATTCAACTAAAGATCATATTCGTTAATGGCTGAGGTTGGACCAGGAAAGGTATATGGGGGGTTTAATAGAAGTGGGAATTCGAAAATCCATAATATCTGTTATAATTGAAGAATCAAAAAATGTTGTGGATCCGATCTTGGTAAACATTTAATTTTCAATATTTGTTATTTTTATTTATATGTTCAACCTTCACTAAACCCCCACTTATAATTATTTGTTTTTTTCTTTGATTAACTGAGCACTAAAATATAATTTCCAGCATACATTTCAATTTCTGCTAACATAAGCTTCTTATTGCGGAAGAAGTACAATATACAAGTGTCATTCTAGCACGTGGGAGATCTTAGTTTATGCAACCCTGCATGATAGGACTTTTTTCTTCTTTTTTTTTTTTAATTGTTCTTTTTTTCATATGATCCTGTTTTTTTTTCATTTTCCTTCTTTTTTTGTTAATTACCTTGAGTATCGTTTTATTAAATCAAACTTCTATAGCAAAAATGGGAGTGAATTAAACCTAATGAATCGAGTATTATTATTTGTGATATTAATACTATTAAAGTGAATACCATTTTTGATATTAATGCTTAATCCAAATAACTAAATCAATAATTCATCCAGAAATACCTGCTCTTGACATCTTGTGGACACGGGGAAACCCCAAGCTAAGGGACCAGGCCAAAGGCTAGCGATGCCTATGATAGAATAGAGAGAAGTTAAATTGTAATAAATAGCTGAAAGTAGATAATCACAGTTCTAGCAGTATACTGATACACCGGACTCTTGGTCTGCAACCCTCCTGTCAATATATTAGAGGCATGGAAAGGGCTAAGGGGGCCTCTTCATTTTATTTTTTTGTTCATGTATCAGATGGGTTTAGTCTATTATTTATTATATTCTTCAAAGAACAAATCAAATGCAAGCTAGAAACTTCAAGTACATTTGCAGTTGTGTTTTAATAATGACTTATGGATGGCTCATCAAATTATAATTATATTTGAAAAGTATATTATTTATTCTTATATCAATAATTTCTATACCTGTTTCAGAACTATCAGGAGGTTCTACACCCACTATTGAACAGCTAGAACTTCGGCTGATTCAAAGTAAAACTGATATTGAATCTCCGAAGGTTGAATTGCGTTGCACTACAGATGGAGTTTAAAGCAGCTAACCATGTGAATAGCTTAGAAATTATATATGAATGTATTGTCTATGAAAAAAAAGTACTTACATATTTTAACAGTAATGAAACTGAAGCATGTTTCAAAACATTCCAACTTAATTAAGCTAATATGGTTTTAAAGCAGTGACTACTCTGAAAACGGTTTTTTATGTACTTATATTTATATTTTAGAAAATCAGAGAAAATCTTTTTGAGACAATCGTAAAGAAGTGCACATTTTAAGTTGTTATTTTTAAGTATTTTAATATTTTTAATTTATATACTATTACTGGATGTTATTGAGTCCCAGACTACAATATCTTTAGTAAAAAAAATATATACCAAAAAAAACTTCAAAATGATGTATTATTTCAGTGGTTTGTATTGAGGAGGTTTTCCTAGACTTTAATATCATATATTCTAAGCATGTGTTCCATTTTCAATTCCTTTTGATGTACACTCCCCATCTGAAAACTGCTGACAAACATTGAGCTACTCCTTTGATGTCAACTTCCTTATCTGCCCATCTATGGCTTCATCACACTCGAAAGAACCAGGGGTGTGGCCAGAGGAGAGGTAGCCTTCCCCCACCACTCACCACCTCACTTCTAATTATGCTATTTGTAAATGATCCATTCTCAATTTTCTTTTTTTGTTCAGTCTTTTTACTCTCCGGAGTTGTAAGCAAACATTTTGAAACACTAGGACCCTGTATTTTCTTATTTCCTTCAGCTATAATACATTTGACTGTTAGCTATATTTAGGTTTATGCTTCTCTCTTCACTTTCTTAAATACTCGGCTACATTAAAAATCATTTGCGGAACTTGATGCCAGCAAGGCCAACCCAATATCAAAAGTCCAGACATAACTATTCTACTAACGTAAATAAAATTCTATTGATATGAACATGCACTTAGAGGGGAAATGAATATAGAGTGGGGGTGGGCCAGGGGGTTTCAGAGACCAATCATGCGCCTAGCCTTGGTCTTTTAAGTTTGGTACGTCTAAACCTCAGTTGTCTTTATTTGCATTAAAATGATTCTTTAGTGTTCTCCTTTGGTAGTGCAAGGTTTATTTGGGTCCTGACTGAAGGATCTCAGAAATGTTCATTTTATTTATACCAAATAACATTCCAACATAAACCTCCTCTGAGCTATGTACTCTGAAATACAGTTTTTTTTTTCTTGTTGTAAGTCCATTTGGATGATAATTTAATTTGTAAGTTGCTGATTCTGATTACTTTATGATGTGTATTTTGAGGTAGCTCCTATTGCTACAAAATTCTAGACACATCCAGGCATTATTCCTACATTTGCCAAAGAAATGATATCACCTTTATTAAACTGGCTGAAAACTCCTTACATTTGTAATATTAAATTTCTAGATCAGCTGAACCAACTCACCAAGCGTAAGAGAGGAGATTATTCTCAAAAAAATTGTTAATAAAAAAAGGTCAATATTATAACAATCCATTATATGAATGTTGACATTTCTTCTTATTTCATAATTGAAAATGTTAAGCTACCATGACGTTATTTTTATGAGTGATATTGTTACAAAATCTAGTCTTCTAGCCATATATACTCAGTAACAGAAATTTTAATTTTGTGAATCATTTAATGTCACTTTGTTATTTTTAATAAGTATTATATATTGTATAATAATTTATATTTGCTTACCATGATATTTTTTGTTTATATCTTGAGTGATTTCATTCTCTGTAATGAGTTGTATGAAAGGTGGTGTACTGACTAAATACTTTAGTTGAGGAAAAGTCTCCATTTAATTATTCAGTTTCCAACTTTCAATTCTGAATAGTTTATTTATAGCATATTTTCCTCAATTAAAAATCTTTTTATTTCTTAATCAAGAAATAATTTGTTCATGTTAACCGAATAAACAATAGTGCAAATGCAATCGATTGCATACCATTTTCACATCTTGTGAAATTATAGTTTCTATTATCTATAATATATATTCTAAACTATACAGGACAAAATTAATATGTTGAAACATTAAACCTCAGTTATTCTTGAATAGCCCTGTTTACTGAGATCCATCATCTTATATTTAAAGTGACAATGTAGTCAATTAATTATCCTTCTCCCAACAAGACCGAATGTATCTAGTTAAACAATGAAAACCACACTGACTATTCAATAATAAACTTGATTTTAGCACTTGAACAAATACTTGTGAAAGGCATCTAATGTCTGTATAAATTATCAGTTAACAAGTCTGAAACAAATTTGCAACCCAACCTGACTCAAATTCTAATATAAATAAATATTTTATTTTTGGATTCATTTATTCAAAACTTCATTTTCAACAAATCTCATAGATGTCTTTCTCATCTTGAGAAATGTTTTGAGTAATGAGGAGCTCTTATTTTGGCGTTCTCCAATTTTCTCATCAACAATTATTTTAATTCTAGTAAAATAATGTTTACCTCCTTCAAAGAGTTATCTTCTAATCTAATTTTTGTTGTCAGATTCGATTACATTTATCTTTTGTTTTTTTTTCTAATTTTCATAGTAATTATTTATTGGTATTTTGTGCACTGTAGTTATAACTCTAATAATACTCTACCTCATCACTACGAAATCTAATACTAAGAACTGCAGTTTGATTCGATAACTACTCCAAGATTAGTATAAATACTCCATTACAGTAAATGTTTGCTAAACTGATTGTTAATAAGGTAATACATTTTTATTTAATGGATATTTACTATGTCATTTGACTTTTTTTTATGTTTATTCTTTTATGAATGTGCAGTATTTACATATGATCACCTTATTAGCTTATGATGACTACTTTATTGTAGATATCTATTTTTTAGAGATATATATTTTAACATATCCTGGCGGTTCAATAGTTATTTAAAAAATATATGATGTAGATTATGTCAGGCTTGCTCGAGAAAAACCTCCTGAGATCCAGTGTTTAGTTTTGAAAGTTTACAAATACTTTAATTATACACATCATTGAAAGATAAAACCAAGCAGTCAAATATTGAGTTAAGTTTGTCACCTAGCTCACAACCCCAACAAGAAAAAGTCATGATTTTAAGGCGCTTTAATTTTTTTTATAACAAGCTACCAGGTGGACATCTCTAACCTACTTGTTGGATTAAGAGCCCACAACTGGATATACAATTAAGAAAGTATCCCCTAAGAAAATGTTTACCATTTGTAGAATAGAGCATTGTGTGATTAATGTGTTTAGATTCTGGGTAGTATATCAGGAAAACAAAGAAAACTCATAACAATCTCCACAAATATTTATTCACCAAAAAGGAGAAACTAGATTTCAAAGGCAATACTTAATTATCAGTGTCCTGTGTTTGTTTTCCTTGTGTTATTTTGCCCTGCTTTATTCAAAATAATTTTGAATGTACGAGTACCTGTAAATTTAATTTTTACATATATGCAGGGGTTTTACTTAGAGCAATTAGAGTATGAAAATATATATGAGTGATAACACATATCTAAATTAGTGTTATAAATATGCTATTACATTTTCAATAATGATCGACAATAATATATATGTAAGTATTACAAAAAAAATTAAGGTATATTTTTTTTATTCTGTATACTTTTTTACTGGAGTTTAGTTTTAATTTTAATGTATTCTTGTTTTCTCACCGTAACTTCTCATTTTAAAACATCACAAACTTTTCATTCATTTATTATGATATTCCTGAATGGCAGTACTTAAAATGAATATATATTTTATATTCCATTTCATTTACCAATTGACTGTTTTAACCATACACTCTCTAATGTCTTGGTGTTGCTCTGCCATGATGTTATAGGTAATCCTATACTTGTACCTAGTCTTTTTATTTACATCATAAATTTTATATTTATTGTTTTATTTTTGGTAAAAAGTTTATATTTGTTGAAAAAAAAATATATTATAGTAGTTGAAAATGTGAAAAATATTGTTAGTTAAAATAATTAAACGACAATTGTGTCAGAAGACTTGTTTTTATTCATTAGATATTAACTAGAGAAATACTCTATTTTGTAGATGAAAACTTTTTTTTTTAATATATATTTTTTAAAATCTCTCTGAAGAATAATAAGGGAGCAAATGCTGCCTAGCAGTTTCCATTTGTAATACTGTGCTGAGGGCAGCTGAGCAATGGGAAGGATGGTTGTCCTCTATATACAGGGATTCTCAACCTAACACTCATCAGCTCATTGTCAGTGATGTGAGCAGCAGGATCAAGGAGAGGAAATAAAATACCATTTTAGCAGATTTCCATTAAGGGAAATCAGCTATTAAGGTTGAACTCATAATGCGATTTTCGAAAAAATTTCTTCAAATGTCCGTTGATCCTACCTAGTAGATGACAAAAAAGAGGTCCGTTCAAAATGATATATAATATATATAAATAAATAATATTGGGTTCAGAATAAGAAGTGTGTGTGTGTATGTATATATATTATATTGTACTAGCTCAGATACCCGACTTCACTCGGGAATTCATTTGAGGCTGAATGCAGATAGTATTTTTTTTGGCAAGGCTTTACTTTGCACAATATTTTGACATTTACCCATCCCAGTGTTTAGGGTTAATGCCCGTTGTTGGCATTTGTTAATAATAAAATTAATTTTTTATGTAAGTCTTCACTGTCTTCCATATTTTCATATTTCCCGTTTCCTGTGCATTATGCATAGATTTCAGTTATTAAGGACAAAATATTAACATAGATTTGAATTAATTTTTCCAGGTGAGGTACTTCATAGTTCAAATTGGAATGAATTGTTGAGCATATCAATATTTCTACGCAAATTACTTGCTCCACACATTGTTCCTGGAGAAACGTATAAAACAGAAGTTAATCTAAATAACAAAGTAAACAACTTCTGTTATGTGCATGTTTGTCGAAAAACAAATAGTCAATGAAATATCGCGAATTTTTATTTCAGGCCTCCCCTATAACCCCCACTCCCGTTCTAACCTAAAAATTTTAATATAGCTTATAATCATGGAAGAATTAATGCTAATAGACAGAGTTTTTTTTAAAGTTAGGTTTAATCGTTAGCGTCAAATGGAATAGTTGACTCCTGCTTTAGATTATAGTGTATATCTCGTTTATACTTTGTTAAAAGACAAAAATGTATATGACAAACGTTACTCTAAATAACAAAATAAACAACTTTTGTTATGTTCATATTTGCTGAAAAACGAATAGAAAACGAAATACAGCTATTTTTAAATTCAGGCCTCCCTTACAACCCCCACTCTTGCACGTCCCTAGAAATGTTGGTATGGCTTGTTATAATGAAAGCATTAGTGATAATACACATACCGAGTTTTATTTATTTCGGTTGTGACAAATAAAATTGTTCACTTCCGCTATAGGTTTTAGCGTATATCTCGTATATAATTCGGTATACGAAAAAAGTGTATATAACAAAAGTTACTCTAAATAACAAAATAAACAACTTTTGTTATGTTCATATTTGCCGAAAAACCAATAGGAAACAAAATATCGCTATTTTTAATTTCTGGCTTCCCCTATAACCCCCACTCCTGCCCGTCCCTAGAAATGTTGGTAAGGCTTGTTAACATAAAAGCGTTAGTGCTAATAGATATACCGAGTTTTATTTATTTCGGTTAAGTCTTTTGTCCCAAATAAAATTGTTCACTTCCGCTATAGAGGTTTTAGCGTATATCTCGTTAATAATTCGGTTTACGAAAAAAGTGTATATAACAAAAGTTACTTTAAATAACAAAATAAACAACTTTTGTTATGTTCATATTTACCGAAAAACCAATAGGAAACGAAATATTGCTATTTTTAATTTCTGGCTTCCCTTATAACCCCCACTCCTGTTCGTCTCAGAGGATATTAATATAGCTTAAAGTCTAAGTTGGGTTAGTAGTAATATACATACCAAGTTTCATAAAATTCGGTTTAGCCGTTTACGCGTGAAAAGGTAACAAACAAACAAACAGACACCAAGAAACAAAATGCAGTTATGGTGTCTATGAAATGTGAAACGAAAAGTTATCGTGAAATTTCGAGAAAAAATCAATGTACAGACAGAGGTTACAATTTTATATATATATATATATATATATATATATATATATATATATATATATATATAAAATTGTAACCTCTGTCTGTACATTGATTTTTTTCGCGAAATTTCATGATAACTTTTCGTTTCACATGTCATAGACACCATAACAGCATTTTGTTTCTTGGTGTCTGTTTGTTTATTTGTTTGTTTGTTACCTTTTTACGCATAAACGGCTGAACCGAATTTTATGAAACTTGGTATGTATATTACTACTAACCCAACTTAGACTTTAGGCTATATTAATATCCTCTGAGACGAACAGGAGTGGGGGGTTATAAGGGAAGCCAGAAATTAAAAATAGCAATATTTCGTTTCCTATTGGTTTTTCGGCAAATATGAACATAACAAAAGTTGTTTATTTTGTTATTTAGAGTAACTTTTGTTATATACACTTTTTTCGTATACCGAATTATATACGAGATATACGCTAAAACCTATAGCGGAAGTGAACAATTTTATTTGGGACAAAAGACCCAACCGAAATAAATAAAGCTCAGTATGTGTATTAACACTAACGCTTTCATCATAACAAGCCATACCAACATTTCTAGGGACGGGCAGGAGTGGGGGTTGTAAGGGAGCCCTGAATTTAAAATTGGCGGTATTTCGTTATCTATTCGTTTTTAGGCAGATATGAACATAACATGAGTTGTTTATTTTGTTATTTAGAGTAACTTTTGTTATATACACTTTTTTTTTATACGGAATTATAAACGAGATATACACTATAAACTAAAGCGGGAGTCAACTATTTCATTGGGGCTAACGATTAAACCGAACATAAAAACTCGGTATTTCAATAACCATTAATCCTTCCATGATTATAAGCTATATTAAAATTTTTAGGTTAGAACGGGAGTGGGGGTTATAGGGGAGGCCTGAAATAAAAATTCGCAATATTTCATTATCTATTTGTTTTTCTACAAACATCCAAATAACAAAAGTTGCTTACTTTGTTATTTAGATTAACTTCTGTTTTATAAATTTCTCCAGGAACAGTGTGTGGAGCAAGTAATTTGCGTAGAAATGTTGATATGCTCAACAATTCATTCCAATTCGAACTATGAGGTACCTCACCTGGAAAAATTAATTCAAATCTATGTTAATATTTTGTCCTTAATAACTGAAATCTATGCATAATGCACAGGAGACGGGAAATATGACAATTTGGAGGACAGTGAAGACTTACATAAAAAATTAATTTTATTATTATCAAATGCCAACAACGGGTATTAACCCTAAACACTGGGACGGGTAAATGTCAAAATATTGTGTAAAGTAAAATCTTGCCAAAAAAATACCATCACCATTCAGCCTCAAATGAATTCCCGAGTGAAGTCGCTGGGTATCTGAGCTAGTGTATATATATATATAGACACACACACACATACACATATACATAAATACACATTTGTCCGTTACCACTCTAGCAGTCAAAATCTTTGTCTTATTACCAAACTCGAAATATAATCATTTTATGTAAAAAGAAAGATCGAGATCATTAACAGCTAAAATCGGACCAGTGGGAGGGGGAGACTTTTGTAAATTCAAAATATCTCTGGAGCCGGATCGGAAAATTGTATAGATCTACCTTTTTGCAAATATACTGTTCTATAAATGTTGTTATATACATTCATTCTCTAACTTCAATAATAACTGAAATATTTGCATTTTTTGTTAGTTTTCAGCCTTCAGTAAATCGTCGCTTCTACTCATGTTACAAAAATAACACTCTGTTATATAATGAAACACTTTATTTGAAACTTAAATAACAAATATTGTTCTCATTGAACTCTTACTTTTTATGATAAATGCAAATATGTGGGAAATCTGCTTAGTTAACGCAGCTCCTGCGTGAAGTACTTTTTAGATTATTGCCCTTAAGCAAAATCAGGTTTTACTTATGGTGAGATTTTTGTGAAATTTCTTCAAATGTCCATTGACCCATAGAAATAAGCTGATTTCAAGTTTGTGTGTGTACGTGTTCGTGCATGTAAATATATATTTATTTATTTATATTTGTCAGTTACCATTGTAGTGGTTGTCATTTTTTTTTGTTCTTTACCAAATTCAATATTTCCTATAAAACTATAGGTCAAGTACATTAATGGCTAAACCAGATCAGGAAGAGGGAGAGCTCAGAACGGGTAAAATCAAAGAGTCAAATATTTGTTGACAAATATTAATATGTGTCGGATCAAATATGCTATATAGCCAATAATTGCAAATTTAATTTTCTACTATTGTTGTTCTAAACATTTTTTATCTAAGTCAAATATTAACCAAGATACATTTTTTGTTTTTTCAGGAAACTCCCACTCCTACCCATTCATGTTAGTAGTAATCGAATATTTTTATTTCAACCGTAAATACATTGGGCATATGAGATACATGGATAAATTTGCAATGCACCATCAATGAATATTCTAGCTTTGGGGCTTAAGATTTATTTGATCAATACCATAATCGATATTTAACAATTTCATGTTCATATTGAACGTATAAAAGATGATCTGGATGAAGGAGTAGTGTTAGCTGGCAATAAAAGAGCCTCAAACAAACTACCCAATAATAAAAAGGAATGGGTTAACTAACAATCAGTCCATATAATTTAAATAATGAATCGTTAATTCACCTTTAGCAAGTTAAGTAAATGAAAATATATATCTAACTTTGAGAGTCACCTTTAAAATTGTTACACAAGGATCATTTAGAAGGTACTGTTGGCAGGAAGGAGGATAAAAAAAAAGTTCATTAAGTCCTATTGTGCAGTCTCCCACTTCCAAATCACACAGCCTTTGAAGGAAGAAACAAGTTTTTCTTGATTATCTATTTCATGTAATCTGTATCTAAGTACTTAAGTTCTTTTTCTTTAGTTATTTCTAAATTGTATGACTAAAACATCTGTAAATATTCTCAATATGTTACGATAAGTCAACCTTGAGAGCAATACTTACATTGTTCCATAGACTTCCATGATCCATCTCATGATTATCGAGGTCTTCTGGTATTCTCTACTTCTCAGTATTTCTTCTGTTTGTTAACAGAACAGGCGTTCGTTAAGTTTATTCTGATTCAAATTCCTGAGGAACATTTTCTGAGGGGCTTCTTCTCTAATAACTACAATATTCCAAATTTCTTCACATTCATTTATTTTACATATGTGATTGTACAAAACAAGTAATTATTTTAACAATATATTTTATAAAGACTAGAAAGTTATAAAATAAAACTTAACTACCTAAACCTAGTTTTTGAAGTGCCAGGTCTTCTTTTATCAATCTTTTACATTTGCCTTCATCAATTTTTCCATTATTTTCATTTCATTCTTTATAGAATTGGTTAAACTTCTTTTTAAATACATCTCTAAGACTGTTCCAAATATTCCAAATGCACCAAGGTCAATAACGGAGTCTTGTTCCCATAATGTCCTTAAAATAAAGGTAAGTTATGAAATGGAAAATACTTTCATTATACACATTTATATTGATAAAAGAACTATTTATCTTATGACAATAAAATGTCACTTTATTACGAGGAGTTATTAATCTTGTTCCCTTTCAAACCTCTGAAGCCTCTCACCAGCCCCGACAAATGAATAGAAATCAAGCCGAAAGTGTTACAAACTAAGACTTTTGCAAAAAATTGAGTTTTCTTCTGGACTCCAACCTTTCTTCATTCACAATTACAGTTATGAACCTCACATATTTAGTACAATTACCTCTTATTTATTTTATTATTATTTTTTATATGAATAAATATTAAATAAAGAAATATTTCACATAATGGCTATTTTCCTCTGTTAGATTATTGGGAAAAGATCCCAATAACACCTACAACAAACCACACACAACAACAACCACTACCACAAAAGATCCGTTGTTGGACTATACAAACCACTGTAGCAAAAGCCATTTTTAAAATAAATATTTTTTTTTATTGTTTATATTTAGATATTTACACAAGAAATAAAATTAAAATTTCTCACCATTTGGGATTTCCTTCATATTTAGAGATATAGGCAAGATGTCCAATTATTACACCTTCCCATGTTTTGTCATGGCTTCTAATCCAGTTCCTGCCCTCATCGGGTTGTGACCAGACCTCTTCTTCCACTTCCACTGTATCTCTTTTAAGATTTTCTAACTGAAGTTGAAATTATTTGAATCATTATATGAGTATAACCACGTGTTTCATTAGCAAAATTCAATTTTGAGCTTTAAATTTAATTTTTTTTTTTTATTAATAAACAAAACTTATGTTAGGAAGTGTGTTAATGTTATTTATCTATGTCCACATTATGCAACTATGGCTAATAGGGGCAGATTATCTACAGGTTGCCACCCTTCTCGGATGATACTAAGGATTTTATTTAATGAGTTGACAAACTAAATAAACTCCTATTGCCCCGGTAGGGATCAAAACCATGGCTTTGGCTTATGAAGTTCATCAAGACCAACAACTTAGGCTACCAAAAGTGACAATAAAAACACTAATTCATTTGGAAGTTGAAGATCAGTGGAAAAAAATATGGGTATTAAAACATTAAAAATTGTTATAAATAATTGCATTTTTTAAAATAAACTTCAAAGTTTAATTTGAATCATTAATGTAGTGATAACTTGAGGATAAGAAAGACACAGTCTTCCTGTGTATGTGACTGGTTTCACCGAAATAGTAGCATTCTCAGAACTACTTTAAAAAAAAAGTTCTCCTTAGTATACAGCTCTGCGTGAAAGACTTTTTAAAAATAAGCTGTGGATGCTGCTAATGATTGTTTTTAAGAAGAAATTGACAAATCTCTACATAACAAAGATTTTCGATTATATTACTCCTTATCAATTCTAAAAATATTTCCAGCTATTAATTCTTGGTTGTTTTCCTTACTGAAAGGAAATTCTGTGAAATTAATTCCCTTGTTTATTCTTTTGTAACCTATGTTAAAGTAGGTGTCATATTTGCTCAATACCAAGTGCTCATTTTTTGGTCTGTATAGATCCAAAAGAAAAACATTATCTAACAGAAACTTTATTCGAGTTTACTAAGACGAATTATTTTACCAGCCAGTCAATTTTTTTTAAAATATAAACCAGATGCTAACTTCTTGGTGATTCTCAACAAGATATGTTATACTCTTTTTGAAATCAATAAACATAATACAGAGAGTGGCAAAAGTAACTTTGAAGTCCTTATTTATAGACTTACTCTTCTAAAGAATTGAGGGAAGTAGTTAGCCATTGTCAGCCGCCTTTTAACACAAGTCATATCACCTAAAAAAGTAAAAAAATCACGTTTTATTTTAAAAAAACATTCATATTTTCGAATTCATCCATATATAGATGTTCTCTCATGTTTAAAGATAATGAAAATTTTTTATTAGGATTCACATTTGTCATCACTTTAAACAGGCCTCCCAATGGAATCTCTTATTACTAATATTCTGCAGTTCCTTCCATCTCCATGTACTTATGACTTCATGCATTGAAGAAAACAAAAGGGAAAAAAAAAGGAGATTTTAATATTAAAATTAGAATAATGTTTATATTCTAAAGAAAGATGCTAGACTAATGTGATTCCTCTTTGAACAGCCAAGAAAAGAGGAAATGTGACCAGGTCCTCCTTATTTTGATAGAGGAATTCAGCCATCCTCCGTGCTGGACTGTTAGGATTATAACTCTATTTCTTTCCTCTCATGCCTCGTAAAGTTCTGTCATGGAGAAATATATATTTATGTGGAAAACAGGAATAGAATGGAAAGGCAGAGGTTAATTTGGAACGTTGTACAAAAACCAGAACATTCTTATCGGTATGAATGAATTTGAAAGCTATAATTAAGAAATATTAGAAGTGAGGCTATGATTAAGAAAGGTGAAAGTGGTTCAATATAATCATTAAAGGGGCAACAAAAAAAATTAAGTAAGGAATAGAACAATGGGAAATAAGTTATTGAAACAGATTTGGATTGCTGTCATCCCACAAACAAGATAGCAAAGACTGGAATAATATGTACATACACAAAGGTTTTGGGTTTGAACCACAAAACATTCCCTGTGTCTTAGCCCCTCCCCCCTTCAACACCGAAACTTTAATTGAAATACATTGGTAATAATACAGGATTGGAATTCCTATTACATAAACAACTTAAGATGTTTGGTTTTTTACACACACGCTGTATATATATATATATATATATATATATATATATATATATATATATATATATATATATATATATGTGTGTGTGTGTGTGTGTGATTTGTAACTATATAAAAACATTACATTGCTGAATAACCTTCTGAAAACACATAAGGTCATTATTTTAATAAGTAAAAAAAATCCAAACCAATGAGCAATCAAACAATCATCCATGAGCAATGTCTTTCTCTAACTACAAAAACAATATTTGTTTCTTTATTTATATAAAATTAATGACATATTTTGATTAATAATTTATTATTTTATGTTCACCATCATGCAGAATCTCTCAAATAACCACAGGCAAACGAATATCCAAATTAATATTTAATGTTAAATAAATTTACTCTAATTTATAAAAAAAATATAATTATATGAATTACGAGATAAAAGTTTTAAATATTATTTATTACAAAGATACATAATTTTTGGAATATTATTTTATTATTATATTTGTTTATGACGGGCATGTTAGCTGTGGGTCTCTGAACCATTTTTGGTAATAGTTGTACATTGACTAATGAATCCTGGTATTTAAAAATTATTTTTATTTACCTTCTTGATAAGATGCGGTAACATCAACTTTGACAGGTTCTTGCTGGTTTATAGTGTCATGTTTATTCATGTATGTTTTTATCACCAAGTCCACAGGGTATTTAAATAAATGGGAAATATTTAGGGTGACAACCATATTTTCTTTAAGTACTACCTAAAAAAGAAAATGCTTTAATTAGAAAATAATTATTTAAGAAATTGAATATTTCATTATCTAATTAAATTAGCTAAAGTTAATTAATATGCAGTCTATAAAATAGTTAAATAATAATTATTAATTATACTTCAGTGCACTAGTAGAGAAAATAATTTATGTCAGCCCTTAAACAAATACAAATGGTAAAGCAAATTCAAAAGTGGCATATACACCCAATAGAGTTTAAAAGTAGGTTGTTTTATAAAGATTAATAAGTGTTTTGACGGTTATAACCTTCATTTCACCAGATATTACATAATAAGAGGATGAGTGGAACTCTTGAAGCATTTTTATTCAGGTCAAAATGTTGAAATCCTACACAAACATTTCAATAAATTGCTCAAATTTTTGCAATTTGTTGACACATTGTGCTATGCATTAATGTAGTTAAATTTGTTTCTGCTTCTAATTTGAGAATTTATAATATATTATTATATATTTATTTTAAGTATTTATATTATGATTTTGGTTTAAAAGTAATATGGAAGCATTTAAATTAGTTCATAACAATAGTAATGATTAAAAAAATTTAACAAATAATGTAAATCATACATAATCCTAAAATAATCTTTGCATGTAGTTTTTCAATTATATTATTAAACACTTTTAATTTATTTGTATCAATTTTTTCCAATTATTAAGCTTCCCCTTTTAAATTAAGCTTCCCATTTTATTTTCTGTACAATTTACCTTATTAAACTTCTAACACTAATATGTAAATTTTTTAATTTATGAAATTAGTTAGGATGTTCAAGTTCATTTTTTAAAAAATAGTTTCTTTGCAGCCACTGCTTTCTTTATTCAGAGTATGATGTATTTTGTTGGGAAGAAGGAAGGAAAAATATTATTTCCTGAATAAAAGAGGGCATAAGGGACTCAATATTTTGAATTATGTAATAAAAAGCCGAGAACGGTTGAAAGGGTAGCACAATTTTTTTTTTGTCAGAGTAAAAATTAACAGTGTTAATTAATAAAATTGTTGGTAGAGCCTTATCAATTTATACTTACTACATGTAAATTAATTTTTAAAGATAAAAAGTAATATATTTTACTCATAAAAAAGTTTTAAACATTTAAGAAATACACTTAACTTTTTATTTGTATGATTTAGGACCCCGGGGAACTAACATCGTAGCATGTATTTTTTAGGACAGTTACAAGGACCACAAGTTTAAACATATCTGCATTATGAGTAGGACTGAGTTCCTGAATATTAGAGTAGTAATCATAGCCATTTAAAGAGGACTCAAGAAAATAATATAATTTTTTTGTTTTATTGAATTGTTGGGACCTGGCAAAAGGTGCAGAAGTACATGGCTGACTTGATCCAACGACATAAGACCAGGGTTGAACTTGAACTTTGCTAATTAAATCCAGGACCCAGGCTCTCTGTAACTCGTTAAAACATATTTTTTTTTAATTATGATGCCCAGATGATGCATTTGCTCATGGTATGATACACATCAAAGCCTTATGGGTAGAAAAATCAACTAGTTTTAAACAAAATTTATAATTAACTAATTATTAGAGTACACAATTAATAACTAATTACAGGGTCTTCTGCAATGTAGAAAATACTTTTATTTACTTACGTTTTAATTTTCATTTTGAGCTGCTACAGCTAATTAGGATGGGTTAACTACAGGTCACCATCCTTTTCTACCCAGGGTGGGCCTGAGGATTTTATTTAATGCGTTTGTCACTGAATAAATTATTATTGCCCCGTCCTAGCAGGAATCGATCTCACCATTCTAGGTTTACCATGCGAGATTAAAACCAATGCCTTAAATCATATTGCTGATCTGACCCCTCAAGTAAATCTAGAATCCTCTGTAAACCAACTAATAAGGCACCTTATAAAGTAACAGATGTTGCTCTAATAATATGTATTGCACTGCATAAGTATTTCATTTCTGCTGTAAATTGTTTGTGCCCTGGTTCAATGGATTTTGAAGATCCTAGAACTATAAAAGTGTGTGTGTGTGCATATGCGTGTTAAGGCTCTAGCTGTCACAATTTTGTTTGATCCTAACTTAAATCCTTGTTGGCCTTACTTGATAACTAAACATTTTATGTAAAACTAAAGATCAAGTTCATTCATGGTCAAAATCGGACCTGTGGGAGGAGGAAATTTAAAAAAATCTGTTATTATATAACGGATTGAAAAATGTTATAGAACAATCTTATTGCAAATGTAATTTCCTATAAATGTTGTTATATACATATCCCCACTATTTTGAATAATAACCAAGATATTTGCATGTGTTAGTTTTCACTCTGCAGTAAACCCCCACTCCTACTCATGCCATATTAACAATAAGCTGTTATACCATGAACCACTTTATTCAAAGCTTAAATATTATTTTCAATAGATCCTTAAAAGATGATTCATGCAAATACATTGTCATATGTCATCATCAATTCATATTTTACGTTCTTAACTTGAGAATGTTAATTTGATCTATACTGTATTAGATATTTAACTGTTTCAGTCAACACAAGGTCATATTTCATAATGGTTGAAATTGAACCAGAATAGGGGGAGGGTGGTTTAAGAGGTAAGGGGAATTAAAAAATCTCTGTTATGGTGTATTGTATTGAATAATGTTGTAAAACCATTCTTCTTACACTAGTGATGTTATACGATTGTTGTTCTATACATTTTTTATACTCAAATATTAAGCGAGTTATTTTTACTTTTCTGTTTTCAAATTCAGTAAACCCTCACTTCTACTCCAAAGAATTTTTATTTATAAATAAAGAATATATGTTGAGATGAGATTAGTAATGTGTCATACCAGCATGTGGGAAATCTGCTTAGTTTACGCCTGTATGTGAGACTTTTTATTTGTTTTCTGCAGTTCAAGTGATACTTGAATGGTTAAATGCTTGAATATGGCAGATTTACCCCACTGATTAAATAGAAGCAATTGAACTTAAACTAAAAATACACACCTGATTTCTTAAATTATCAATCTTCTCTTATGCTGAAGTAGATTACTGTCACAATACTTAAATTGTGCCACAAATTCTTCATACACACTTTTTTTTTTTTTTTTCATGTCTGCTAGATTGATGTCTAACATTCTACAAAAACCCTGTTCCTCGTAAAGCTGGATAAACTGAAATATGTAGTTTGTCTGACCACTCTCGATTATCCACCACCTTTTCTATGCTGTACCAAATAATGATGAGTGTGTGAGTTTGGGAAGGAAGAAAAATTTACATGTTTTGAAAATTATTTATTTTCTTGCAGTATACCTACAATGTTTCAGGATTTGGAGGTTACATATAGAACACATATGTACTATTAGTCAATATTTTTTTAAAAAAATAACAAAAAAAAAGAAATTTAGTATAAAAATATGATCACAGAGATTTCCTAAATAAAAATGAGCTGATTTAAATGGAACATCATATTTTTTTTGTACTTTTTTTTTTCTTTTTCTTTTTTTTTGTTTTAAAACATTTCTATAAAACAAATTTAATCTAAGAAAAATTAATTACAGAACCGTTATAAGGGATAGTTTTCTAATCTAATAAAATTATTCGCCTACTCTTAAAATTTACAGTACAATAAAAATACTGATTTGTACAATAATAAATAAATTAACACTACATTAAAATGATATTGACATCGCTAAAATTAATAATCCGTAAATAGATCATCCCTGATATCTGAAGATCATGACTTCATGTTCACATATAGTAACGTATATAAAGCAAGAAATTTCCAGTAAATATCGTGTTTTAAGGAAGAGGACTGTCTGTACCACTGCCACCACTTCCAGCTCCACTAGAAAGTGCGTTGCTAGTAACTTTGTTATTCTTGTTAGACTTTGTAAGTGTAGCTACTTCTTTCTGAAGAGACTTGATTCTTATAGATAGAGTTTCTACCTTCTTTTCAAAATCTCTTTCAGTGTTTTGCATTCTGTTCCTCAACTCCATTTCATTAGTGAAGTGTTTAGCTTTCAACTCTGTGATCTATAAATAGAAAAGTTCCAATTATACTTTAGAAATAAAAAATAAAATGGATATATGAGATTAATTAAAATATCTATTGCCAATTTATATAAATGCCTAGAAGTATACAAGTACTAATTTCACAGAAAGGTCTTGAAGGCAAAAGGCTAAAAATGGTAGGAAATTATACTATGGCTAATGGCAAATAACTGTTAATGTTACATTTTGGACACCTGATTATCTCATTTAGAGGGGAACAACAGATATGGGTGTGCACAGGGCCAAGTAAAGAAAGGTAAAGCTTCTGATGAAGCTAACTTTACTACTTTAGAAGAGTTAATAAAGAAAATAAAATGAACCTGATTCCAATGAACTACTAAATACCTTACCCTCTTAAACTTCCATTTTTTGGCAATACTTAACAGAAATTGGATTAATAACCACAACACTATGGCTCAATAGTCTAGCATATTGGGCTTTCTTATTTTTTTAATTATCTCATCATTGCTTTTCTATACTCAGGGCAAAACTAGTCTGTAGGGCTGAGAATTAAGGTAAACATATATTTTAGAGAAGGGTGAATGATTTGGGTACTCACAAATCTACATATCAATTGCACGTGACTCACTCACTCAGCTAAAATAATTGTGGAAGCATCCTACCATCCCCCATTTAAGAATGCCTCTTGGTTTATTAATATGTTTTATATTAGAATAACTTTTCCAGATCACTAACAGATGTCCGTGCACACATACAAAATTATGAACTTCATTTAATTGAATGGATGGAAAATATAAAACTCAACAAGGGAAATTAATGGCAAGTTAAATTTATTAATAGCACATTGAAGAAAGTTTTATTGACTAAATAAAAGTAGAAGTTTCTGAATAATTTAGAGTGACATATTAAAAATTGAAACATATTGAAGCAAGTTACTTTTCTATTGGGGGGGGGGATGAGAAAAGAAGATCTTCCCATTCAATCAAATTCATATTTTGTTTTTAGGAAATAGAATATTTTTAATGCTCATGGTATGTGATACTTAGCCCCTAGAACAGAGAGGCATCCAGTGGATAGCAAGTAAGTGGATCTCAAACTAAAACAATAATAGACATTATTTCCAGGAATATTTGTTAAAGTCTAAATCATACTAGTAAAAGGAATTTTTGCATAATAATAAAAATAGACAACTCAGACTATGTTTAGTATATGAAATTAAAGCTTTTAGGTAAAATAAACTTTACACCGAAATGTTCATAATATTTTCAGGTAACTAAAAAATCAAAAAACTTGGTGTAATCGAACACTGTTGTGGTTTATACAAAACTTTAATCATTTGATTTTATTATTTATTTCTTTTCAGGAAAACTTATCAGGTAGGAAAAGATTTGTTGTATGGAAGAATATAAAATTATTCACCATTTTGTCTTTAGAAAGAAGCTGAGCATCCTTCTGGACTATCTGTTTCTGAAGAGATGCCATCTGCTCCTTAAGCTGAGTCATAGCGACGACATGATCAGAAGAATTGGGGTCGACGAGATCTCCCGGAGGCCTATTTGTCCTCATTGCTTTAGCAACTGGTGGCAGAGCCTCAAGCCCTGTTTCCAACTTAGAAACCTCTGATCTCTGACTTGAAGATCTTTTGTTGTTTGAACTACGATTAGGCCTGTGTTAAAAAGTCCATGAAAGTATTAATTATTGCAAAATATGTACAAATCCAAGTATAGTGGCAATAAGAACATAATGCTAATCCAAATTTTACTGAGAATGTTAAAGTTTGTTGTTTCTTTTCCAGAGTCAGTTTTGCTTCAATATCAGGAAGCAATATTTCAATAAAAAATATTACTTAAGTTAAATTTGTTGTTGTTTTAAAATTCACAGATTAGCTGTATATTCTATCAAAATTACTCAAACTTAGAAATAAATAAATATTATTATTTATAACGTTTACTTTTTGTTACTTTGGCTAATCAGGAAAGGTTATCTACAGGTTACCACCCTTTTCTAGCCATGATAGGACTAAGGATTTTATTTAATGAGTTTATCACTAAATAAATTCCTATTGCCCAGATAGTAATCGAACTCGCCATTCTAGGTTTACCAAGTGAGATTAAGGCCAACACTTTAACTCCATGGCTAAACTGAGCCCTGAAATAAATAAATAAACAAATTCAAAATAAGTAAAAGAGATGTTGAGCAAAATAAATGATTCATATAAAGTGTATTACTAATGAATGAATGTAATAAATTATTTATAATTAAAGGAGTACTAGAAGTAAACATTGGTAACTTAACACTCCTAAAACTATGAATAATTATTTTATTATGTGCTATCCCAACAAATGTTAAACTATAATTAGAGCAGCAGTTGCAGATCTAAACATTGATGTGATGATTTTTTTTTCATTTTCCACATCTACTTTGTTCAAATCCATGATAGATATTTTACATTATGAACAACACACTAACCTATTTACTCAAATTTTGTTAGATTTTCAAATTAAGAAATCTTACCATTTTGTTTAGGACTGGTGGGTGTCATAGTCACGGTCTTTGGTGCTTTAGAAAGTAGTTACCTGACATCCCTAAGACATGGGCCTATTTTTTTACAACTCTATTATAACAGGATAATGAGCTGATATTTTTTTTATTAGTTCATATAGTATGCCTTTGTTTTACAAGTCCAACTTCATAACTCCACAATTTCATGGCAAAATCTTTTATAGGACTTAATGATAGTACCTCAAATATCAAGGGAAGCAAATATTCTGATGAATCAATTAAAAATTTTGGCAAAGAATTGTAGAAGTACTTACTGCTCTTAAAAAAGTACACTTATCAATTACTAAAATAAAAGGAATATACTTTGAGCCAAATCGCTAACTTGTGGGTGCTCCTGAATATATAAATAAAATGTAACTAACTACGACAATAATAAAGCAATTCGTTAACTTGATGTTTACAAGGTGTCATGTTTTTTACTCAAAAGTACAGAAATAGCCCAAGGGCCAGATTCAGTCGATTCTAGCATTCCAAATCTATATAAACCATATTTTTAGGACATTTTTAAGGTGGTCAGAATAAGAAAGAATAAGCATGCAAGAAAATGGTTCTACTAACATTAGAAATCAGAGGGTGAAAGAAGCTCATTTACTTCAAGTCTCTAACATTACTAAAACAAAATGTGAACAGACACTGGAGTCTGTGTTATAGGAATATAAGGTATATTCAGTTGTTCTAGAAGAGCAAAGATGGATTGATGGAAGTTAGTGTGTGTTTTTGAATAATTATGACATCATTAAGATGTCTTAATAAATAACTGTTTTGATCAAAATGAGCAATGAACAATGTTTATATTAAGGAAAAGTCTTTGGCTCTTCTAGGATACAACTATTTCAATGCCATAGTCTCCCCTCCCCCTTCTTTGATGAAGTGAATAAGTTCAATACAATATATGCCCACACCTTATGTAAGTCCTACACCACCATGCTCTGCAAATATAGGAACATCATATTTCAAGCCCCAGAACCTGGGATAACTAAAAATTGATGGCATAGAATAGATAAAACTTGCAAGGATAATTTGTATTTAGTTAACTGAAACCAATGTCTGATCTAATGTAATAAATGAATTGGAAATGATCACCATTAGATGAACTGGAAAGTCATCGAAGGAAACACTTTCTAAATATTGTAATTCACAATGAAAATTTGTAACTACACTTTAGGAAAGAATAAGGGCAGAAAATTTCATAATGACTATACCTGTTTTCCCTGTTTTTGCTAGATCTCTGAGCAGCCATTTTATATTGAGCCCTTCTATCAGCATCACCCTGTTTAGTTTTAGCAAGAGCTCTTTTATAAGATAATGTACAAAGCCAACAAAGAAGCTTTCCATCAACCTGAAAAACAAAAACAAAAGACACTAAAAAAATGTGTTGTGAAACTTCCAACTGATTAGAAGCTGACAGATCTCATTCTTAAATAGAGATATTACAACAATAATACAGTGAAGTAAGAAACATTTTGGGACTAGTACCAGAAACATAAAGTAAACAATTATCAATGTTAAATTTTACTGCCAGATCCTCAGATTGGCAGAAAATAAATAGTGATGTCTGTTTAGTTTCTTGCTGGACTCAGAATAGTTATTGTGTATTTTAGAAAATTTATATTGTCAGCATAGAAACATAACCTAAGAAGGAATATAACAAAGCCCAGGTGGAATGCACCTTATCAGTCAATTTATATTTACGTTATAGATTCTCCTAGGAGTACAAATGGTCATAGGCAAAAAAAATATTGAAAAAAGATCCCAGAATGCTTTTCAAGAGAAGAAAGACCAGTAATGTTCAGAATAACAATGCTTTGGCTAATGGTCTCTAGCTAGTAAAGGAAGAATCCAGAATCCCAATTTGTATTGTTGAAAAGTGGGACGTGGATGAAATATCCAAAGCGTTGTACTGGGACATTTCTAACAGCATAATAAGCACACCAATTGATTAGAATGAATTGACCACCAAGAGAAAAATCAATCTAGTAACAACCATCCAGGCTAGAACACTCGAGGAATATGTCAGCTACAACCAATGAACCAGGTTGGAGCTCCCAAGGCAGAAGCAATCTAGCACCAATCATCTAGGCTAGAGCACTCGATGAAGAAGCAATCTAGTACCAATCATCCAGGCTAGAGCACTTGATGAAGAAGCAATCTAGTACCAATCACCCAGGCTAGAGCACTCGATGAAGAAGCAATCTAGTACCAATCATCCAGGCTAGAGCTCCCAGGGAAGAAGCAATCTAGTACCAATCATCCAGGCTAGAGCTCCAAGGAAAGAATCAATCTAGTACCAATCATCCAGGCTAGAGCTCCAAGGAAAGAATCAATCTACTACCAATCATCCAGGCTGAAGCACTCGAGAGTAGCAGCCCTTACTCTTGGACCTGATAAAATGGGAAGAATACAGCACCAACTACTAAGTAACAAAGAATGAGACAATATATAGCTCTAAATTCAAATATTTAAATACTAAAATAATATCATATAAATTATATTTTTATGCAAAATTTTTGACTTTCAAAAATAAAAATAGGTTTGAATTCAATATTCTTTGCTGAATTACATCTAACATGCCACTTTATACTGCTGATTCTCTTTCTGAAATATTATGCATTCAGCATGTTTCTTTAACATGCTAACAGGCATATTAACGGGATATCGTTTTTAAATCAGATATTTATGTGTTTATCTGTTATTCTATTCATAATCTCATTATTAAAATCTCTTAATGTTTGTACCTTGTACTGAAGTTTTCCAAAGTTTGGTGGATTCTTTATTTCTTTGCGTTTGTATTCATTAATTTGATTCTTTTTACTTTCCCACTGAGACCCAAGTGCTTTTATTGTAATCTTCATACCACTTTGAGAAATATAATTATATCTTATCCAGAATCAGAAAGTTTTGGAGTTGACAAGATTTAAGATGTTTTAAAAGTATGTCGGGTCCTTTTTACTAAATAGCATTTTAAAAGGAAGCTAGGTTACTGACTTTCAAAGGTGATCTATTATTTAAGAAGCAGGAAACTTTCCCAGGATTTTCAGACTGCATGAAGCAGACAGCTTAGAGCAGGTCAAAACCTTGGATATGCCACAAGACCAGAAAAATATGTATGAACTAGTAAAAACTCTGTGCTTCTGTTTGTAAATTTTTCTTTAAGATTCATATATACCTGGTACTTCAAAAAGGCTACTAGTTTTGATGGACACATTTCATTTACAACAGCTTACATCTATCTAAAAATGAGATCATTTCCAGCTTAATATATACAGTCAGTAAGTCAAATGTATCTACATTTTGATGTCTGTTCAGAGTGATTGCCAACTAATGTATTGAAATGTCCAGAAAATATTGTTCAACGTAACTGTATCTATAATCATTTTTTGAAAGGTCTCTATTTTTTTTAAGTCTATTAATTTATATCATTTTGATGTCAACTTACTTTTTGAAGCCTCACTATTTTGAATTATACAAAAAAATGAATAACATTGAACTTAAAAGCAGTAAAGAATATAATTTAACAAAACCATCATGCCCATAGCTCAGAAACAGATAACAGAATAAAGAGGAAATTTAAATGAACCAAAATTCAGATAAGAATTATAATTAAACATATAAATAGAAAAAATACTAAAAGTAGATCAACAGAAACAGCATGCAATGTTAAATCAATAAAACAGTAGAGTTAAAAAAATTAAGGATAGGTGTGAAAACGAAAAAAGAAAAAAAAGATCCAGAGTACCTCTACCTTTTTGTCGTCATCTTTTCTGTCAAAAGCACACTTCTGTTTGCACTGTTCACATGTAACTGGAGGGCCATATTTTCGTTCTGAGTTGGTACATCTCTGGCATTTATTACCAATGAATGCAGCAATAATATTGCAATATTCACAGGCAGAAGGTTTTCCAAACTGCTTTACGTTGTGTTCACATTTGCTACATATTGTTGATGTGCTTAATTTGCTAGAAATAACAACAAAATAAATAAAGGACTCATTTAATTGAAAACAAATAAATAAAACAAATAGATTGTAAAAAATATTCATTTTTTTTTAAATATATGAAATGAAAGACATTAAGATTGAGAGAAAAGTGCTATTATGAATATTTTCTCCCACCTAGTTCCCTGCATAAACTGAAGGCATGATTTTCCTCAATTCCACTGCAAATTATAATATTTAACATTACAAATTGCTTCTAGCTCAATCCTAATATCTTCATCTTACCTAAAATGTACTACAGTTTCATTATGCTACATATATCACAGTTTATTGTTGGAAACTTTATATAATGCATGTAAAACTGGGTTAAAGTTAAAGTGATAATGCATAGGCCCCCTTAAACATTTTAATGACTTAGGATTACAGAATTCTATCATCAAATGATCAATAGAGATTATTAGATCAAAAGAAATTCAATATTTAAATAATGGCTGGAGTAAATCATTTACATTTTTAAATTTTAATTCACTTTTAGCAGATTTCCCTTCAGGGAAATCAGCTATTGAGGTTATACTCATGACGGAATTTTCGAAATTTTTCTTCAAATGTCCATCGATCCTACCTAGTAGATGACGAAAATGAGGTCCGTTCAAAACTGTATATATATATATATATATATATATATATATATATATATATATATATATTTGTCTGTTACCGTTCTAGCGTTCGCAATTTTGTTTAATCGTTACCAAACTCGATATTTAGTCGTTTTATGTAAAAAGAAAGATCAAGTTCGTTAACGGCTGAAATCGGACCAGTGAGAGGGGGGTTTAGAGGGGAGGATTTTCGAAAATTCTAAATATCTCCGTTACTATACGCCGGATCGAAAAATTGTACAGAATCAATCTTATTGCAAATTAAATTTACTATAAATATAGTTATATACATTTTTTCTCTATCTTGAATATTAACCGAGATACTTGCATTTTTATTAAATCTTGGCGCCTAACAGAGGAGAGTTACTTTCCCGCCAAAAGCTAGTTCGGCCATTTCCTTGACTGGCTCGGCTCTCGTGAAATTTCTCTATTGTATAACTTCACGTGGGAAATCTGCTTAGTTTACGCTGCCCCTGCGTGACGGACTTTATAATTAATTAGATCAGGAAATATCACTATAATTATTAAATCTCTTGGATTTACCTTTTGGGTTAGAGGGCCCGATGTGTTTCAACAAATAATCTAGCAGCTACGTTTCTGATCATGAATACATCATGTTCATTACACAAATGTGCATTCATTCAACTTCAATACTTTGGGAATATATTTTTAAATTTTATATTTGGGGATATATAAAAATTGGGCAAATATTACCAAGTAGTTCTTTTCTAAAAGTTATTTTTAATCCAAAATTGTTGTTATACCCACATTTGTCTAATCAATTTTTGATAAAACTGAGTTATTATGAATTACATTTATACTGGGCCATTTGATTATGATGGCCAAAAGGATTTATTTTACTTTACATAGGGTTCTTACTAAGAGACTACAAAATGTGAAGATGATCTCATTTTAGCACATGGGGAAATTAGCTTAATTTACATAGCCCATGCATGACAGATATTCTTAGTTGCAATAATAGCCATTTTAAGGTGTAATATAAATAAAAATTTGTTTTAATTTATAAAAAGTGTGGTAAATAAAGTGCTAATTGTTGTTTTCATTTATTAATGTCCATTTCTTGCTAATATAGCTAATTGGGACTGGTTATCTACAGGTTAATACCCTTTTCTACCCAGGGTGGGACTGAGGATTTTATTTAATGAGATAGTCACTAAATAAATTCCTATTGCCCAAGCAGGAATTGCCAGTCTAGCATTGCCATATGAAATTAAGGCCAATGGTTTAACTCTCATGGCTAACTCTTTATATTGATTATAAAATTTTTAAATGAGCACCTGAAACCCTAAACAACAAATTTGAAGGGGAATAGGTTTAATAGTACAACAACAAAAAAAAGTAATACTAACTTGGTCTGCTGGAACTCAGAACGGCAATAGGTACACTTCACAATTGGAAAAGACCCTCGACAATCCTGTAACAATTACATTTATTCATCAGTTAAAGCTAAATTGCAAAAATTAAACATCAAGAAAATACCTTAAAACACTTGCTAAATAAAAAGAAATTGATCTTGAAGTGTGAAAGTTTAACAGTTCACAAATAAGTTTTGAAGTGAAATGAAAAGTTCGTCACTCAGGGGCTGCATTAACCAAGCAGATTTCTCATGTGCATCATGTATTTTCATTTATCTCAAAACATAAAAGTTCAATGAGAAAAATATTTGGTATTTAATTTTCAAATTAAGTTCTTCAGAAAGTAACAGCTTATTGTTAATATGACATGAGTAGGAGGGAGGTTTCCTGAAGACTGAAAACTAAAAATGCAAATATGTCTGAAAAACATACATACCGTTTATTGAAAATTACATTTGCAATAAGATTGATTCTATACAATTTTTCGATCCGGTGCATAACAATGGAGATATTTCAAATCTTCCCCACTAAATCCACCCCCCCTCCTACTGGTCCAATTTTACCCGTTAATGAACTTGATCTTCATTTTTACATATAACATTTAAATATTGAGTTTGGTAACAATCAGAAAAAAATTGGAGAGTGTTAACAGGCAAGTATATAAAATTATGAACGGACCTCATTTTCGTTATCTCCTGGGTATAATCGATGGACATTTGAAAAACACTTTCAAAAATCCCATCATGAGTACAACCTCAATAGCTGATTTCCCCTGAGGAAAATTTTGTAAAAATCTAAATTGATATTCAAAATTCTAACAATATTCATCTTGCAGACCATGAGTCTTGACCACAAAGCTCTGATTATCGTACACATGAAGAATTGACAAGCCTTATTAGAGTGCCGGGTATCACTCGAGTTCTTTTCTTGGTGGAATTATGCCCCAAATCTATTTTGACTAGTTTCAGCACAATATCTGTATGCATCTGGCTTACCTCAAAAACGACTAGCCTTAGAATGTTGAAAGTTCAAATTAGGGATTATTAATTATGCACCTCCTCTTTTGATCAAAATCAAGAATAGAGTAGGTGAGGGATATTTAAAAGAGGACAAAAGTAAAAAATGAAAACTTCTTCATACTTATTAGTGATAACAACCACACATTAGTGATACAAACAATTTTTAAGACCTTTATTGTTTAGTAATGAAAATACCTACAAATTATGTTCAGTGACATTATTTGACCAAATTAAACCATTTTAAATGAAGTGTAGCAAAACAATTTGTTTATTTTATTTAATAGGAGTATAACGAAGTAAAATGGTGTCCAAATCATTTTTTGGAGGGCTTTTTATTTGTAGATCTACCTGCATGGGGGTACTCTCTATCAGGTCTAACGAATTGTTCCGTGTTCAATTATATTAATTAACACTTTTCAATCGATTTGTTATTTACTGTAGTAGTAATTATAGCTATATAGATCCAGTTTTCAGTCAGTAATTTACAAGTAGAATAGCCGTTATGAAACAAAATGGGACATTCCACAGTCCAGGTGATGAAGAGCAAGGTCACCACAGTTACTATCCTGGAATATAATTTATGCCCATATTTGCTGATGAGCAAGGTGAAAGTCAAATATGGTAAATAAAGATTTAACCATCTAATGCTTTAGTTTTAGTCCCTCTAAAGGCTGTATAGGGTTGAAAGTTGGGTAATAATAAGGTTGAGAAAATCTCAGGCCACTGCCAGTTCTTTCAAGAAAAACATTTTTTTTTTTTTTGGGAGGGAGAGTATATAATTATTTCTCTAGTTTTTGTTTTAATATATATAAACGTATTGGTGAGGAAAGTAAATATATTAAGTCTGGTTCAGTACAGGGTAGAGTCTGGTTTACAGGGGTAGTGTAAACTATTTCATTTAATTTATTTCATTATTTGAAGCCCAAATACAAAATATTGTTCTCATTGAGCTTTTACGTCTTGAGATAAATGCAATTATATGACGCACATGGGAAATCTGATTAGTTAACGCAGCTCCCGTGTGAAGGACTTTTTTTTTAAGAGGTAAAGTATGAGTTAATTTTTTGGCAAAAGAAAATTTGAAAAATATTTTTTGAAGGATTGGAGTGAGGCAATAGGATTTTTAATTAATCCTAGGGAGGGAGATGGGTTTTCCCCAGTGACTTTTTTTTTTCTAATGGCGAAATTACAACCAAACAATACAAAACACATTTATTGTGAGTTGCTATGCTTTTCATTTTTGCGTAGAAGGGAGGATTACCAGACAGGTGCAATTTTTGGCTAGGCTTTTCAATAAATCATAGGATGAGTCTGCTTTGGGGGGAGGGGGAGGGGAAGAGATAGGGTAGTATGATTACAATTTTTTGGCATTACCCACTTATTCTGCTGCATTGTTTATTTATTTTTTTTTTTAAGAGGTTGGGTGAAATAATCCTGACTTAAGCCCATTTAATGTAAGCACCTCTGCCCAACTTAAAAAAAAATTAAAGCATTTTTAGAAGCGATGATGTGAGAAAATTAGTGATAAAAATGGATAAATAGATGAAAACTTACTGTTTTACATAGAAAACCTAGTTATCATCTTGTGTTTTTAACCACTTTTATTTTATGCTAAACTGCAATATTAGTAGCATATTTTAATGTGCTTTAAAACCAATTCAAGGTTTTAACAAAAGGCCAATCCCTCCATTATAAAAATACATTGCCAAAAATATTTTTGGGATTTTTATTGAAAGTAAATACTGTTGTCATATTATTTTTCAATCATGAGTAGCTATGTTATTATCAGTTACATAAAACAAAACTCTTGAATCTTGCTGCTCCAGGGTTAATAGAATAATATATTTTATCAAATCAAAAAAAATCTCATGGAAAAATAAAATAACTACATCCAATACTAAATTTCTTTTAAAAAGTGCATGTGTGTATATGCATTGAAATATAACCACATTTCAGAATTAAAAAAAAATGATATATAAGATTAAAATTACAGATTAAGAGTAAATAATATATGTTTATTATCTAAACTTAAAAATCCCTTTGAAAAATAATGCATCATGTTCAATTCAAATATTGCTCAAAACATTTATAATTTTGAATATTGTTTTCATGAGTCATAACAAGGAAATAGGATCTACATAACTCATGCAACATATTATAAATTACAATAAATGTATTATCTCTATTCAAAGTTAAATATATTCTACTTGGCATTAAAAACAAGACAACTTTTAAGAAAATGGCCTGTCACATTATATCTAACGAAATTTAAAAAAAATATATATATTAAATCCAATAGTCAGTATATCACAAACATTTCCTTCTCAAGCTAAATTAAGCCCATTAAAATAATCTGGAAAAGGTCATATCACGTAAATGGCACACAAATGAAATGTACAGTGAGGCATGATGGATTTTTTTGTTAATTAAACGGAGCTTGAATTGATGACAACAAAGAAAACCTTATCTCCAATCATATCAAAATAAAACTTAAGCTACACGGAAAGGAATGTGCATGATTAAGAAGAAAAAACGTAAATATATAAAAATCAATAATGTGTAAACAATAGTCTGGTGAACAGGAAAAACTGAGGAAAAAAACAGAAAATTAATATTACCTTGCACAATTGTTGTCCAGACGATAGTTCTTCAAAAGGGTGCTTTGAGAAACACTTAGAACAGGCAAATAACATTATATTATTGCTCATATTACGGACTAAAAAAAGGTAAAATACTAAATCACGGAGGTAAATAAAATGTTAAAAAGTAAACTAAACGTCCGTTAACACCAACAAGAGTATCTGCTAAGCCAGGTTATATCAGGTTCACCAACATTTCAATAATTAGAATATACTCATAGTATATTACTTAATCAACAATAATTCAACTTCTTAAAGATTTAATAAGCCGTACAAAGGGTATAAATAATTAAAATTTATGATTCTCTTGAAATAAAATAATTCTGAGTCAATTAAAATGGAGATAGAAGTGTTCAACTTTTAAAATTTAGTTAGTACAAGAGGATTGTTAAAGAACAATGGGGAATTATAATAAATTCTGAGTAAAATAGTTAAGTCGACAATTTGAAAGCCTAAATGTATTTCGAAATATATAAGTATTAAAAAAAATTTGAATTGTAATCCTCAATAGATTTAGTCTATTGAAAGGAATAGCATTCAAATAGTTTAGGAAGAAAATAGGCATCTATATTTTAGAAATAAAGTAGAAAGCAAAGTTATATTAATCAAGTCGATTCGATCATGCCAAAATATAAATTAAAAATTTGTCAATATAATTAATTACATTGTTAAAAGGAATTTTGGCGTCCAATAAGAAGCTGCATGGTGGCAGTTCATTCTCCCAAGGCGATTTGTCTGTTAGAAAAATGATCTTTCTCATATAATAGATTTATAATCATAATCAATTCATTATTATCCTAGCGGTTAAGTGACGATAAAAAAAAATTACGATTCAATGGTTGGAAGAATTGAATGCCATGGTTGAAACCGTTGAACCTCTAATCTATATCCTTAATTACCTCCAATTCAACATTTTGTAATTCTAACATTATAATTAATATTTTAACTGGCCTTTATCATATTAGTGGAACTAAGGGGTTGCAAATAAAAAAAAAACTGTATATGTAAATGTGAATATATAAGATATATCATGACCAACATTTGTAACTGTAGATCTATCAAGCTCTAAAATTTAAGTTCTCCAACCATCTTTAGTGAACTAACGGGTCGTATACCTCCAAGTTATATTGAACCCAATGTTCTTCCAAGACATCTGGCACAATTTTTTTTTATAAGATTTTAGAAAATAATATACAATAAAAGCAAAAAGAAAGGAAGGGGCTTTTGAAGGAACATAAAATTGTTGCGTAAGGTCTCCAAGAGGTCATCATAATTATAAAAGGCAATCTTGTTTGTTGCATCAATCATTTTGAGCTTTGACTTTCTACCTCTTTGGAATAGTAACTGATTATCAATCTTGACATCGAGTTTCACTAAATTAGACGTTTTGAACACGTTTCATTTAAAAATTTAGTTTATATTTTTTAGAAGCCTTGACAAGGAATGTATGTGTTATTTTACAATGTTATCCTTTGTTAATACTTAATTTTCGATGTAACATTATTTGATATGATTGAAAAGGTAATTCGTTCTGTCAGATAAATATTTCCACATTCCTGTTTTGCTTTAGATGGGAGTTGAAGTTAATGATGTTGCCCAAACAACGGAAAAGAAGAAAGAGTTAATCACCAGGAACCTCCAAGAAGTCCTCGGTGAAGAGAAACTACTTTCAATTTTAAAAGAAAGAGATTTGAAAATTTACTGGGGTACTGCCACTACAGGAAGGCCTCACATTGCTTACTTTGTACCCATGTCAAAAATTGCAGACTTTTTAAAAGCAGGCTGTGAGGTATCACTATCTGGAGAAATCATAAAATTAACATTTGTCAATCCAATTCGTGGTCAAACTCATTGTTTCTGTTAATGATTTTGTTTTTAGGTTACCATTCTCTTTGCTGATCTACATGCATACTTGGATAATATGAAAGCTCCATGGGAGTTACTTTCTCTAAGAACTCAATACTATGAGAAGTCTATAAAAGCAATGCTGACATCTATTGGGGTACCTCTTGACAAGTTAAAATTTGTCAGGGGGACTGATTATCAGTTGTCACGGTAAGATCCTTTTATTAATGTAACCGAAGTCTGAGATTTTCAAACGTTGAATGCTATTTTTAAGAACGAATAATTACCAACTTGTCATTCAAGTATTTACAATAAATGAATTGTCAGAAGTGAAGGTAGGGAACCAAAAAGTGATGTTTAATATCATTATAATTAAGTTACTTCCTAATATAATTATAAATAAGTAGCTTCGATAAACATTAGCCTTGTTAAGTTCCTTTGTACAAGAGGTGATACAGGAATCATGTTTTCAGTATTCTTAAGCACTCAAGAACAGACTTCTGTTTAACTGGTCATGAACTTCTGGACATTTATATTATGATTACTCTATAACAATTTGTTTATTCCTTAAGATAATTAACAGTAAATAATCCATGAAAAACGTTTTTCTCTTTCTTTTTTTTAATTTAATCTTCACTACTTTTCAGTGAATATACTTTAGATGTTTATCGATTGAGTTCTGTGATCACTGAGCATGATGCAAAAAAAGCAGGTGCTGAAGTTGTGAAACAAGTAGATCATCCGCTTCTTTCTGGTCTCCTTTATCCAGGTGGGATTAATATATTATATGTTTTGTTTATTTTTCAATAGTTTTTTAAGTAAAACTCGTATTATGTGTTATTATTTATAATTGGAATTTGCTCCAAGTCAAGAGCAAGACCAACAAAATTTGACTTACTGATGTTGAATGAATATTATATTATTATTTTTTTAAATCTATTATGCAATGGTTATTTAAGGCTCTATACTAGTTTAATAAAATAATGTATGGCAAATATGATTTTTTGATCAAGTTTATAGCTGGTTGTTAGAAGTATGAGTGTGGTTTCTCTAGGTCAAATCAAAAAATTTCAAAACAAAATTTGCCTCAGCATCTTTGCTTTTCATGAAATTTGTCACATTAGTTCGTCATCTAGAGTTGAAAGAATACTCAGTTTCATCAGAATATCCCTCTCTACCTTAAATGAGAGCTATGTTGTCGCACTTTGCTCTAGGCAAAAATAAACAAGCTCATGTGTTCAATTTTGTTTTCGTTTTTATTTCACTATAAATAAATGCATGGTCATTTTACATCTAACAAAAACAAGCTGTCTGATACTTTTTATTTTGTTTTATGTATCAATAATATTTTAGTTTTCTTAATACTACCCTTTTAAATGATTTTGAATAGTGTTTGTGATATGAAGTGAAATTATTTAAGGTTTACAGGCCTTGGATGAGGAATATCTTCATGTGGATGCACAATTTGGAGGCATTGACCAGAGAAAGATCTTCACATTTGCAGAAAAGTATTTACCTCAACTAGGTTATGGAAAAAGAATCCATCTAATGAATCCAATGGGTAAGCTACTGTGATTGTCTTATTACCTTTTTTCCCCCTTTTTCAGAGTATTAACAAATAATTGCTTTTTAAGAGTATACTGTTTTTAGTTATTAACATTGGTACTAGAAGTGCTTGATATTTTCTTGGGTATGTGTGAGCGTATAAAATTTCGGTCTTAAATCTTTCTACTTATTTAACACATAAATCACAATATAGCTTATAGAATAGTCTCTTTCATGAGTGTATTAAGGGTTGTATGAGGGGGGGGGGCATTTCTCTCCTCCCCCTATCTGGTGAACCCTACAGCATTCTTTTGCCAACCTATTAGAAACCACTCCCTAAAAACATGGAATCAATCACTCAGGAGGTCAATTCTTGAAGATGGTGACGAATTTGGCCCTATGGCACTGTTATCCCCTAGAGTTACTGCCAAAATAGGACCAAAACACTGCTAATAACTTAGCATACTTTTCTGGACAAAGATGTGGGTTTAGCACATAAAATATTGATAGAAGACATACTTACTGAGTAAGCACTTCAGCTCGGAGAGGGCCTTGACTTCCTTCACAATGTTGCTCTAACTCTCTCTGTCTGTTGCTTTTGCCTTCCATCCTATGGCACCCTACTAATTTTAGGTCTTCTGTAATGCCTTGTAGCTATCATCTTTCAGCCAACTCTTCTTGTACCAAACACAGATCCTTGCTGTAGTTTGCTCGGCATTGTCTTTTGGGGCATTCTTATTAAATGACGTAGTCATTCTATAAGGTGTATTATTAAAAATTAAATTATTTTTGAACGTTCACTTTTTGCAACTGAAAGTTTATTATAATGAATTGGACCATATTTCCATCTCTATACAGAGAGAACAGCATTGCTCTGGTACCTCTATACATTTGAGTCAGTATCAAATGCAGGACCATAAATCTTTTGTTCAAATGTTTAGATGGTTTACTATTGCAGCTTAGTGATTCTCAACAGTATTGTAGTTCTGAACAATACTGTACTTCAGACATAGAAGACATCCACAATTTCTAAAATAAAATTTTAAAAATGTATTCAGCCCTTTATCTTCCGTTGTGTTAGAGATCTTTGTATAATCCTTTGAGTATATTGAGGAATTAAAATGTTAATTGAACTAAAAGTTACCTCCCAATAACCTCATTTAAATAAATGTAAATTTACAAATTTGTTAAAATGAAAAATCTATTTTTATTTGCTCCTTATACTAATAAATTTATGCATTTTTAGTTCCAGGACTAGCAGGAGGCAAAATGTCTTCTTCTGAAGAAGATAGTAAAATAGATCTTCTTGATACTCCTGCTGCTGTTAAGAAAAAGCTGAAAAAAGCATTCTGTGAACCTGGGAATGTTGAAGATAATGGAGTTCTGGCATTTGCTAAGCATGTTGTATTTAGTGTCCTCAAGCCTGGGGAAAGTATGTATTTCAGTTTTTATAAACACTTTTATTTTCATTTTGTTTAATACGCTTGTTACCTAATATGTTTTGTTATATTTGTGTTACCTAAGAATGCCCACTTACTAGACACAGTTGCAGAGCTCACAGTCTTTTTGACACCTTGGACTAGAAAAAGTCCGTCACGCAGGGGCAGAGTAAACTAAGCAGATTTCCCACGTGAAGTTTTACAATAGAGAAATTTCACGAGAGCCGAGCCAGTCAAGGAAACGGCCGAACTAGTTTTTGGCGGAAAAGTAACTCTCATCCCTTAGGCGCCCTGATAAAAAAAAAATGCAAATATCTCGGTTAATATTCAAGATCAATAAGATTGATTCTGTACAATTTTTCGATCCGACTACAGTAACGGAGATATTTCGAATTTACGAAAATCCTCCCCTCTAAACCCCCCCCTCCCACTGGTCCGATTTCAGCCATTAACGAACTTGATCTTTCTTTTTACATAAAACTACTAAATATCGAGTTTGGTAACGATCAAACAAAAATTGCGACCGCTAGAGCGGTAACAAACAAATATATATATATATACACACACACACACACACACAGTTTTGAACGGACCTCGTTTTTGTCATATCTACTAGGATTGATGGACATTTGAAGAAAAATTTCGAAAATTCCACCATGAGTACAACCTCAATAACTGATTTCCCTTAAGGAAAATCTGCTAAAAAAGTTGACACACACAAAATTAATCACTGATGATATTTTATATTTTAAAATAATTGGGGGGGGGTGGGGTTAAATGTAGGTTTTATAGTTCTTAATTAAATTGAGATATAGGTTCGATTTACGAGCAGGCATAGACATTTTCTTGGTGATGGAACTCACTGAATAAATGTTCTTCTATCTTGGCTAATAATGAGCCACTAAAATATATATATTGGCTATATATATATATATATATATATATATATATATATATATATATATATATATATATATATATATATATATATATATATAGGCTGTGACTTGTTTATGTAAGTATTGTAGGGAGATGAATGCAATATATAATTATTATTAATATTTATGAGAGATTTCCTGGGCTTTATTTTATTTATTTGTGGGAATATTCGATTAACATAAATTATAATTTATTCTCTTCTTTTCCTATTTTAATGAAAGGTATTCATAATCTATCTGACAATCTATGCAGTTTCAAGCAGCACAGCTTCTTGAATTTTTTTAATAGTTTCAATAATTGTAAATAAATCATTACATTTATGGCAATTTTGGGGACCAGCCCATTACTGCTTTTTATAATGGGAGTAACTATTAAAATAATTGGGTGTCACAGCCATTATGGTAGGCTTCTAAACCTTTATTTGCAGTTTAACGTCTTAATTTTTTTTTCTTTTTAATTATTTATGGCACATGCTAGGTACTAGTGTTTCAATTTCTGGTTCTGAAGTTGACAAACCAGTGAATTACCAAAACTGCTCACTGAGAGTAAAAATTGAAGCAATCTCCTTTTATTCCTCAGGTTGAGTGTGTCATAAGCATAGCAGACCTTTTAGTTTAGTAATTGCTTTTTTGATTATTTCTTCTAAATGTTATGTGGTTCATATTTCAGAGTTTGTGGTTGAAAGAAATGAAGCAAATGGTGGAAATGTTGAATTTGAAAATTATTGTGATCTAGAAAAATATTTTGGCGACCAAAAGCTTCATCCAGCCGATTTGAAAGGTGCTGTGGAAACCTACATTAATAGACTTCTTGAACCTATAAGAAAAGCCTTCGATACACCTGATCTAAAAAAACTAGTTGCAAAGGCTTATCCTCCACCTAGTAAAAATAGTAAGTTTTTAATAATCATTTTACTATATTTTCAAAATTTTGAATAATAATTACAAATCTTGTTAGTGTCCATTCACTGAGACGAAATATGAATTTGTATGGTGGGGCTGAGTCAGGAGTGTGGTTTTGCTAATCCTGGTGTCATTTGGGGTGCTAGAAGATATTTGATAAGTGAATATTGCCAGTCAGATATCATCTATGCTATTAAAAAGAGCCAATTGTGCTAGTTAGGTCATTTTGAGAGGTTAGAACCCTCCCCCAAATTGTCTTTGGTACACTATGCACCAAGGGTTTTCATATTTGGAGAGTTGATTTCAAGAGAAAGGTTCTACATATGGGTCAGAAATTGTGCCTACACAAGTAATAATTAAATTATGAAATAAATAATTGTTGTAAACCATATTTGGCGCACACAGTGATGGCTTTTAAAGCGAGCATAGTGAAAGCCTATGTTCTCTAATTAAATTGAAGAAGCACAAACTTTTGCAATGAAATAGGTAAAAAAGCTACTAGAAAATTTGGACATAGAAAAAGTAAATAAATAAATAAAAGGAAAAAGAGATAAATTTTATTTGTTACCATCAACTGAAGGTTGAGACCAAACAAAATACTATTTTTAATTGGGTTCATGCATTATATAATATTTAAGTTTTTTAGTGAACCCTGAAAAAAGCTTATTGAATGGTCTTATCATTCTTTCGCCTTTTTTCTGTTACATTTACTTATAAATGTTTGTGATTTTTATATTTGTTCAGAGTCTGGTGGAGCAGGTGGTGAAGATGAAATAGCGCCTCATAGGCTAGATATGAGAGTTGGTAAAATAATAGAAGTGTCTCGACATCCTGATGCTGAAGCTCTCTATGTTGAAAAAATTGATTTAGGTAAACTTATTTTTAATAAATTAAAAACATGTGCCTAGTAACAAAGATAACAAATGTATATTTAATAACAAAATTATTAAGTTATGAAATAGTAGAAATGGAAACCTTTTAACCCGGGAGAACTCGCTAGGAATTGTGAAACGCGAGAACTCGCGCGTGAGATTTTCTCTCGCCCTGAAAGTTTTTGCTTTAAGCAAGCCTATACCAATTTCTAGACACCAAATATCGTTATTATAATATGTTTAATAGGTAAACAAATAAGTAAACACAAAATAGCGTAAAAAAAAGTTATATATTGAATTAAATTATTACAATGAGGAACTGAAAGAAGAGTTTAACATAAAAATACAGTTTAAATTTTTAAAATTTTTGAGACAATAAAATAAAATAGGAATGTAATTGTTAGGTACAATAAGTAAAATGATCAAATGAACAAAAAATAGGAACTCAAGTTAACCAATCACAGTTTTTGATAACATAACTAAGTTTAACAATTTTTGTGTTTATCATAGATTGTCCGGCAAGTGTGGACCGTATGTTGTGTACATATGGGATTTTTACTAACATTGCACTCTTTCTTTGTTCTACGGTTTTTTTACGAGGACAAAATCCACAAAGTCCGTCTCAATTTTTTTTCTCTGGAACGTCTTCTTCTTGCACTCCTGAAATTCGCTTCATTGTATCACGCACATCACTAGGAATATTTGAGATAGCTGAACGTCTTACCAAATGCTTTGACTTAGGGCTAAGGTCTTCAAAAACAGTCTTCTTTCAACGAGATCTTCCGTATTAGCCTTATAAATTATAAAGCTATTGATCCCTCCAATGTTTAGAAATGAAAAAAACAAAGTTAGCGGCCATCTACAGCTAACCCTTGAAACAGAGTAAATAGCTTTCATTTCATCTACAACATAGACTCCTCCTTTGGTGAGATTGTAGAAAGTTATTATTTCGGGTTTCGCTGCAACTCCTGTAGTTTTATCAATATTATCATCGTTATGTAAAGTTGATAACACTAGCACTATTTTGTTGGCTTTGGCTTTGTAAGAGACTAATGTTTCAGATTTCGTGAAACTAAACATGCTGGTATGCACAGGTTTATTTTTGGTCACAAGAAATGAAGGCGGAATTTCTCGTTTGTTCTTCCTCAATGTTCCAACTAAAGTGTTTTTTTTTCGCAAGTAAGTCTTTTGCCAGAGGAATGGAAGTGAAATAATTATCCATGGTGATATTTCTCCCACTGCCCAAAATATGATTTTACATTTTACAGATAAATTAATCTAAAAGTAAACAGCTAGCGTTTGAATTTAATATATAACGGGAGAACTCGCATGTAGAGCAAAACTCTCACCGGATACGTTTTCCTAAGAACAACTGGAGGGGTGAAGCTCACGACAGTACTAACTGACTGCGAATGACGGCAAACTGTGACCAAACGTCCAAACTCCAGCTAGACAAACGGAGACCCCTCTACCTAAATTAAGAGTACGGCCGTAGCGATTCTACTCCAAGCGTGAGAGAAAATCTCACCCAGCGAGTTCTCCCGGGTTAATATAAAAACACAATATATACTCTTCAAGTACCAAGAAATAAATTTGTTAAAGAAGAGATGTATTTGTGTACTAAATGACCTTCTGATCTATTTATAATTGAATGAGATAATCACAACTTTTATAATTCCTATAGATGTATTATTCTTTTATGGTCTTAAAATGAATATACTTAAATGGAAGCATTTTGAGTAGAAGTATAAAGGGGAAGTGGCATCTCTAACATACTATATATTAAATTTTAAAAGCATTCATTTGAATAATATTTCTGACTTAATCCTTCAACCGGCATTACAGTTAGTTAATGATTATCTTATGGATATTTCTTTTTGTGATAGGTGAAGCTGAACCTAGAACTATTGTTAGCGGTTTAGTTCAATATGTTCCTGAAAACGAGATGTTAAATAGATTTGTTGTTGTACTCTGTAATCTTAAACCAGCAAAAATGCGAGGAATTGAGTCATCTGGCATGGTACTCTGTGCTTCCTGGTAAATATTTTAGTAAAACAATTTATTTATAACACACAAGCATGCACTCATGCACATACTAACATGGTACACCTAGAGCCATAGTTTCTATTCCACTTTTGGTGTTATGAGTTCGGTTTTAGATGAACTTCCTAAATACTATTCTTAGTCTCAATCTGGCTTAAAACAAGCTGGTAACCTACAGATAACTAATTCCTATTATAGACAGTAGCATAAAGTGAGCTAAATTAAATATTATATAACATGATTGTATTTTTAAGAGACCCTCAAAATTATATAAACCTTAAATATATGAAATGATTTGGTTTTCCTTAAATTTGAGTATTATGCAGGTTTCATCTTTATAACGTTTTGGTTAAACAGTCTTCAGCAGCTACCTATTATTTAAGACTTTTTTAATTCCATGATTACAGTGGGTGACCAAAACCAACTTGCACTCTGCAAGTTATAATACTTATACTAAAGTACTTTTGAGATAGTAAAATCATATTTACTTTAAAAATAATTATTACATCCCTAAAAAAAAAGACTGACCGTTTGGCTGGGTAGTAGGAAGGTGTTAATTTTTATTTGTTTAACTTTTTGTATATCAAAATTATCACTTTTCTAGCAAATATGATCATTCACATATACATAAAAAGTAATGTAAGTTGCCAATCAAACATTGGCTTTGATCAGTCATTATGCTCATGGAATTAATAAAAGTCTTACTTAAGTAAAAGGAATGGGTGTAGTGAAGAATGTTTGACAAGACAAACCGTTTTATTTGTATTTGAAGATTACTAGATTTGTTAACTGGAATTCCATAGAATGTAACCTTGAAAAAGTTTGAGACCCAGCTAGTTTTTAATACACTATTTGTACCTGTGTTATAAAAAAATATAATAATATTTTGCCAGTTTCTTCAGTATTCCACTTATTATTACTATTTTATTTAAAATTATAATAAAAAATAACTAAGATCATTTAATTACTTTTCAGTGAAGATGAGCAAGGGAAGAAAGTTGAGCCATTAGACCCACCAGAAGGCTCACAGCCAGGTGACCGAGTTAATGTTGAAAATTATGAAACTGGAAATCCTGATGTTGTCTTAAATCCGAAGAAAAAAATTTGGGAAAAGTTACAGGTAATTGTTGTTTTTTGAAAAATTTCCATAAATGTCCATCGAGCCTACCTAGGAGATGATAAAAATGAGGTCCCTTCAAAATTATATATATTTAGTCTGTTACCATTCTAGCGGTCGCAATTTTTGTTAAATCATTACGGAACTCGATATTTAAACGTTTTATGGAAAACAAAAGATCAAATTTGTTAACAGCTGAAATCGGAGAGGAAAATTTGATATATCTCCATCATTATAAGTCATATAAAAAAAAAATGGCAAATCTAATGTTCTATAAATGTTATTATGTACATGTATTCTCTATCTTCATTATTAACTAACTGAGATATCAGCATCTTTTGGATTTCAGCCTTCAGTAAATTCGCACTTTCAGTCATCACACATTAAGAATAAGCTAATATATCATGAACTGTCTTATTTCAAACGAAAATGCCAAATATTGTTGTCAACAAATCGTTTCTATACTAGATACATGCAAATACGTTCTGATGACCCACCTCCTGTCTTTTCTTCTGGAATTACTAAAATTAGAGTGATTGAGATTATTCTGATTCATTATAAATTGCAGTACTAAATATAATATATAGTTTTCAATAAAATTAATGTATTATATTCAGATATATTTCTGTAATTGTTTTTCTTTCCGATCCAGAATATTTCTATCTATTCAGCTCTAAGACCTGTTTTTTTTACAATTAAGACTCTTCCTGTGAAGTTATTAAAATATAAATTGATTGAATCATTTTTCATTATCATTTGTATTTATTCACTTAATATTCATGGTGTTGTCAAATGCTATGAGTATGTAGATGTATTTCTTGTAAAACTCCACGTGGGAAATCTGCTTAGTTTATGCAGCTCCTGCGAGATGGACTTTTTTTACACACACACACACACACACACACATATATATATATATATATATATATATATATACATACATATGTATATATATATGCGAGATGGAGTTTTTTTACATATATATATATATAAATTATTATATTAATATATATTGTTAGAATGTGACAGTGAGACTTGAATCTGTGTTCCTCCAATACAATACAGTACCTGTTTCCATACTATAATGCCACTCATGCCTAATAAAATAAAAACAAAAAAGTTGAGTAACTTTATCACAAATAAAATATTATAAAGAAGATATTTTTAGTCTACATCAATAATAAACATATTGCTATATTATATTTACCTTATTATATTTTTTCATGTCTACAGTAAGCTTTTATTTTTTAGGTCGACTTAAAGACATCATCTACCTGTGAAGCTGTTTGGCAAGGAAACCCTCTCTTAACATCCAAGGGAAAAATTACCTGTAAAACTTTGAAAGGCGTTCCTATCAAATAGGATGTTTTAATGACTTTAAGGACCTAAAACACCTCTATCGCTTATTTCTTTCTCGAAGAAACGGATTTTTTGTTTTAAAAGCATTACTGGAAATAGATATTTCAGTTTTTATACACCTAAGGTCCTTTTTATTTATTTTTTTTATGTATTGAAAACATAGCAATAAATTTCTGCTGTGCAATAAAGACATTGTTAATTTTTTTTTAAATTGAATTGCCTAATTTGTTTCCTCTTACTGGGGTTCACAATAGTATTAATGTATTTTTAATGAGTTTACCTATTAGGGAATAAACCATCCATCACCATAGGTCTCATGGAAAAACCCAGGCCTGGGGCTAAAATTACTTAATTTTTTGATGCCACTAAATGTTATTTGTTCCAATTTGTGTGTGTTATGCTCGGCATCCATCCATGTACGTTCATTGACTTAATAACTTCTAAGTGGAATGTTTATTAACCTTGAAACTTTGAAGATCTAAACTCATTATTCAGCAGAATTGAGAGATAGGGGGGGGGGAGAGACAGAAATACACAATAAATGTCTCCTTACCTATTAACCCTTTCCTTACGCAAAACCACTATAGTGGATTGAATGAAGCCACTATAGTGACTTTGCACAAGGAAAGGGTTAAAGATACAGCAAATTTGTATATTCCCTTTTTATCAAATTTCCCTCGAGGGAAATCAGCTATTGAGGTCGTACTCATGACGGAATTTTTCTTCAAATGTCCATCGATCCTACCTAGTAAATGACAAAAATGAGTTGCAATTTTGGTTTAATCATTACCAAACTCGATATTTTATCGTTTTATGTCAAAAGAAAGATCATTTTGTTAATGGCTAAAATCCGACCACTGGGAGGGAGGGAGGTAAGATGGGAGGAATTTCGCTTTTTATAGTTTTTGTCCTTCAGTAAACCCCCCCCCCCCTATTCATGTTAAATTAAAAATAAGCTGTTTTATTATGAAGTACATTATTTGAAGCATAATTACCAAATATTGTTCTCATTGAACTTTTACTTTTTTAGATAAATGCAAATACTTGGGAAATCTGCTTAGTTTACGCAGCCCCTGTGTGATGGACTTTTGTTTGTAAGAAAGGTTTCATTTTTTTTTTTTATTTAACCCCTTACAATTCCCAAATAAGAAAGACTCATGAAAATGCCTGCCATTTTTTGGACTTTTTATTATTGTTTTCCAGCCCTTCTGCTAAAGTCCAAAATAACTAGGGAACAGCCGTATTGACGACAGAATCTAATTGAACGGAAGATTCTCAAATAAATATTAATCACTGGCCTTGACCATTTTGAGGATGGAGAAGAAATAGAGAAGGAAAGGACGAGAATGAATGAAATATAAGGGGTATCAACTGGTAGAGTTTCCTATGGACCATATGACTGAAATATATCACTCAAGTAGATACATCAAAAAAATATGGACAAGTTGAATAGCTGTTCTACGAACCATATTCCACATTTTGAATGAAAAAATCTACAAGGTTACTGACAATAATTCAGAATATTTCCTAATTATAAATACCTGTAACTGCTGATACTAAGAAAGAAACACTGGTGTAAAACATTTTTTTTTACAACAGAGCTGTGGCCAATGAAATCTTACGCTGTCACAAATAGAAGCTACAAAATTAGTGCCATCAATGGAACAAAAATAGATGAGGGAGTAGTCAAAAAAGTGGGTCTAAAGTATTGGGTCAAAGGATGGTAAGGAAATCTTGGTGTGATGCCAAATGTAAAAACGTAAGTAAGGAATGAAATGAGGCATGCATATAGATAGAAGAGGGCAATAAGTTCTATAAAGGCATAAAATTCCTCCAGCAGGGATTCTTTCAATGGACCAAATTCTGTCCGACCAACTTAACCTTCCCACTAAGAAATATGAATTGTAGATATATGTGTACTATCAATCAGCCCAAAAACAATAATATTTAGAAGGCTCTGCCTCTCAATAGAGAGGAGATTGATAGAATGAATATGCCTCTTAAAAATAATAAATCTCGAGGCCTGGTAATATTCTTCTGCTGAATCAGTTGACATGTATTGTTCCTCTTCAAGTCATTGATGCAATACATACATTTCCCAAAGATAGAATTCATCAATAGAAATCCTTAATCCTACCTGTAGCTTAGTAGAGTATGGGGAAGATTCCTGGGTTTTAGTCACAGGTGCGAGAATTTTTGTAATAATTCTAGACTTAGGGAATTTTTTTCTGCAAGGAAATGTTATAGTGAAGACATTATTTTGGATCATATGATTTTGATTTGCATGATAACATTTCAATAATAGTCAAACATCCACTTACATTATCTTAACCTGACACACAACTAAAGACCATGAACTTCAGAGAACTGTGGTATACAGAAATAACGAGACAATTTCTTTTAGTAACTGGTATTTCCTGTTGGAATTTAAGTTTTGTCTAAATTATTAACAACAGAAAAGAAAAAGAAAAACTTGGACCAACCAACTTTGTTATTTACTGAAACTGCCAGATATCTTATCTGACCCTCCCCCACTACCTGTTAGCTAGATTTGGTGGAAGGAGTCAGTAAACTTTCAACTCAAGGACTTGCATAAATCGCTTAGTTAGGAACTGCTTTCTTTCCATCGACTCCCTTCTCGGACTGTCTGGCTTCTCTTTGTCAACGTCTCTCGCCCAGGACGACTCGGTGACAAATTGGCGCCCAACACGTAGCTTGCGCCAAGGAATGGGAAGCGGCTTCTAGACAGTGGGACCTTGCTGTCATGAGAACACTCATAACGCCGAAAGAAGGGCTGCGACGCAGTGAACGGGACAGCCGATTAAGGACCACACCCCTACCAAACATCGGCCAGTTTCCACATTGATTGAAACTGCAGTGGAGAACGAGCAACCACAATGCGAAATTCCGCGCTCACTGTTGAGGGCGGTACCTTCATCGCAGTGCACATGCAACTTCTACTACAAAGATGACCCCTAGCGGCCACAGGACCAACCTCAGCGCTCATTGCAAGGGCAACCTGCGACCGCTACGATGACGCCAGGCTAGACTACAATTACGACGTCATCCAAACACAACAGAGGGCACCTCACTACTTCGAACCAGTGGCGAGGAAGGAACACCACTGTTGTCCAACATCCACTTCGCAGTGCAGCCACAGCAGCACAGGGAGAGGTCCACCCAGGCGTTCTACGCACGTTGGGAGCTACGATGTGGATTTCAGACCAGCACACACGTTGGAGAGGGCCTACAACAGTGCAGAAAGTAGGCCGCACATGTGGGGAGGTAGGAGGTGGATTACAGGCCAGTACATGCGCAGCAGAGGGTCCCAGTAACGACGATACTTGTGGAGGCCCACAACCGAGAACCAAACCACTGCCCTTAAGAAGTAGTCACTGCTGCTATATTATGACCCTAGAGGAAAAGATAAGGGCACCCCCCCCCCGGGGTACCCCGAGCTCACCTACATCGCCGCCCCGCCCCTCTTACCAATTATGATTGGACTGATTGCCAGGGCCCTTGACGCATCCCGCTCCCAACCTCATAGTCAATCATACTCCTCTACCCCCCTCTCATCAAGTGCAACAAACTCCCTTCTACGCACACCGGTGGCTGAAGGAGATGATGAAGTCCTTCCTCAACACTGTTAATACTCTCCACCAGGTCTATGCTAAATCCATGACCAAATAATGGCCAGACCGTATTCTCTGCTGAGTTTCAATGTTAATTCAGCCACTCTTTGACAGTCGAATTTAAAGATCTTTTACAAAAATATGACCCCACTGTGGCGGTGTTAAGCGATACTCGCCTTGACCTTGTCGACGATTTTAGAGTGACTGACTATTACGTCATAAGAAACGACAAGGTGAACAAGCGGGGGGGGGGTAGCTAATACGGTATGGCACCTCGTATAGTGTGATCGATCTGATTACCCCCCCCCCCCAATGCGAGGGAAAAACCACATTATCACCGTCAAAGTATTAACAGCCAATCACACTTATACGATCACCGGCCTTTATAGGTGGCCTTCAGCCGAACCCGAAATCTTTAACAACCTCCTTAGCTTGGCAAAAAGCGGTAGGAACCATCATTGTTGTTCACCTGAACGCCAGACATCCCTCCTGGAATAACGTTTCAGCCATCAAACCCGGCACGGGGATAATGAAGTGAGGCTTCAACTAAAACACTCCATTGTCGTTCCTTTCTTCAAACCCAAGAAGGGTGTCTTCTCCTCGCCACCTCCGTCCTATCAGCCTACTCTCACACATCTCCAAATTACTGGAGAAAATAATTCAACATTAATTTCCAGGAGGCCTGTTTGTTCCCGACGACCAGCCCTGCTTCCGTCCCCTTTATTGCACCCTCCATCCCCTTGCCCTCTTTACACCAATACTTCCATTAGCCTCCGCAGGAATTTTGCCACTGCAAAGATATCCATTGACTGCACTAAGGCCTTCGACTCCGTTGACTACGCCAAACTCCTCTCTATCCTAAACGAGCATGGATCCCACGAACTCCTCACCATCGTCAGAAAAATACCTGTCTCTCCGAAGAGCTACCAACGGTGTTATCCACGAATCCTTTTCCCTTGAACCCATATCCCTAATCCATCTCGATAATCCTCTCTACTCTTCTCTTCCCTTACCTCTCCTCAGCAACCGGTGAAATTGCAGAGGATCGGCATTGTCGAGCCCCTTGACGATCTCATTCGGCTCTTGCTGAATCCCCCCCCCTCCCCTTAAATGGCCAGGGACATATCACAACTCGGGGCTAGACACAGATTAAGGGTAGTTTAGCTTTAGTTTTGTTTTATTTAGGTTATTTTAGGTTTAGAATAATCATCATAGCATAACGGCATCTCCCTTGCTTATGCTTCTTCTTAGGTTAATTTTCTATTCTATGATAAGTTCCTCCTTAGCTTTACCTCCCTGGCATGGTAAGACCGCTTTCTTCTTTCTCTTCTTATCTACTCTCCAATTAGCCCTATCCCCTCTTCTTCCTATTTGTACTATCCTCGCAGCCGTCTTGGCGTTGCTGGGATATCCTCCAATCGCTCTAATTACACCCCATAAACACCTACCAAACCCCCTTATAATGGAGTGCTGTGTACAGTAGAAGCGGAACTATCTGCTCACCACCTACAGGCTTGATAGGCCTGGTATCCCAATCAAGGCATTGGCACTACTTAGCCTAAGATAAATTAAATATACAAGTAATCTACGGTTACAATGCTTTCTAAACCAAATGCCATTTATAATGACTGCGATCTATTTGTAGGATAGAACATTCAATTGCACATGATAATTAGTTAAAAATCTATGCATTTTAGATTTTGAATAAATACGTTTAATATGTACAAAAAGCAATAATACAAAAAAAAAAAAACAACAACAAGATAATCTTTTTTTAATTGACAAGAAAAAACACTCGACTTTGAAGTGGAAAAATTATTGACAGTTCACTATATCTTAGTTCCTAACTTAATGAATGACTAAGAATGTCACCAGATACACCTGCTAGACTGAAATCTAGTCACACTTTGAAGGCCGGGACAGGGCCCCGCTACCATATGTACAAAGTGTGCAATGCACACGGGCGCCATCCTTTAGGGGCACCAAAACCAAGGGCCCAAAACAAATTTTATTCTGTTCATTCATTTTGATATTTTAGTCTACAAATAAATATGACTTTTAAAGTTCAGTTCTTTGCTTTATTTCAAGCACCTACCTACCATAAAAAAAAGATAATTCAAAATGCCTTAAGGGGCGCCAAAATCCTTTTTTTCACACAGGCGCCAGTAGCCCTTACGGAGGCCCTGGGCTGAGAAGTCTTTGGGTTCCCATTAAGTCTTCCTCAGAAGAAGCAGACTGTCCTATAAATAAGTAGCCACCTCTTTATTGGTTTATAATTAGAGATTTCAGTAAAAATTATTAGGATGAGGGTGGAGCATGCACTATTTCTTTGCATTTGTTACCAATGTCAGGATATACAGTCATGTTAAGAAGAAGGTAACATTATTTAATGTTTACCCTCAAGAGGTAATGATACAGGGGAAGAAGAGAAATAATCTTTGTATGCCGGACTGGACAAGAATTACAATGAATACCAAAGTATGCTGCAAAATTAGCATGAGGTAACATTATAATAGGGAAGGAAGGGATCTATGGATGAATAACTGAATAGCTTAACGTCCTTAAATATATGTATAATTATGTTTATAGGATAGTAAAATCTATCACCTATTTTCAATTAAATATATCTTGATTAAAACGAAAATTTATTCGATCATTTTTTCTGAAAATTTTACCATTTCGTATAACAAAAAAAATAATAGATTAATCTCGGCAGTTTAAGTCAACAATGACGTCATTAATTTCCTTGAAGATCTCAGGGCTGCGAAATCATTGGCAATCTGATTTGTATCTTTAACTTTTTTAGCTATTAATTTTATGAAACGTCTAAATTTAATAGTAGGTTTACTTATTAGATCCCTTTTATAGGTATTTTCTTCAAGGGTTTATCATGTTTCTGAATTCATCAGAATTATTTTAAAGTTCTCATGGTAGCCGTGGAAGTGCTTTTGCGGCCATTTCTTTCAGTGGGATCGGGGGCTGTGAAAGTCGTATAGTTTTCCAATATCATCCGTAATATATCTTAAAGATGGTCCAAAAAAAGGTAAATACATGAGACTGAATAGGATTCTTTAAATTTTAACTGTAGTTAAGTACTAATTTGTTTTAAGAGCCGTTTTGTCAGCAGAACTTGCCGGATGCCCATGTGAGTTTACGTGGTTACTTGTTTATTTCGGGAATGTTTTTGTGTATTATTGGTTTTGTTTCATCTTAATTAGAATGGGGAAATTGAATAATATCGATGGTGGTCGTATATTCATTTTTCATCCTTTTTAATTCACTGTTACCATTCCCATATTGTTAACCGTAGTTTCGTTGATATATTAGGTTTGTTTATGGATACCTCATTGATATCTTTGTGTTGTCCATGTTTAAGTTAAATATTTGAAGCCCCCCTAACTTCTTTTATGTCCATAAATGTGACTTCATTTACACACACTTTATTTATGCTCCTTTGAATTGGACCCATTGCCTTTTCCTTTTATGCAATGCAGACAAGCATTTTTATATTATAAAGCCTAAATAAGTATGAGCGATATCAGAAGTTTTTTCTATTGTTGAGATTTTTGAGGCTTAATATTATGAAATCTTTACAGTTTCACAAATTTTAAAATGTTAAAATTCTCCTATTTCTTTTAATAATAAAGTAATAAAGTTAAAATGTAGTGTCATAAATATTTGATATTTCTTTTTCAGTAACAATATATAATGTTAATAACTTATTGCTTATAGTTGTTTGCTTCTGGAGTTTATGTCAGGGTGTATGCATTTTATAGTTAAGTTTTTTTTTTTCCTTCCTATAGTGTTATTTTGCTCTTTAATACAAAGAGTTTACTAGGATAACATTTGTGTGATTTTTTTTTTTTTTATGCCGAACTTGTGCATCTTTGCCACTTGTAAAATTACTCTCTAAATCTGAATAATATGAGAATAAATTTAATGGGTAATAAAAAGGGTCAGCATTTCTTGGATTATGGTAAAAAGGCGAACTACACTTAGTAAAACAAGGAACCAGTTGAAAAAATTAGTATTTTATTCATGTTAATTTGTGTTTTTATGATCTATCCAAATTTGGCTGAAAAAATCTGCTCTTAAGATCATTATTCAATTCTTTTGATGGGTCACAGTAAATATTAATGATTAATTTGTTTTCAGCCCAAGAAGAAGACTGGGAAGAAGGTGGCTGCAGCTCCTCTTGCTGTCAAGAAGCAAGAAGTGCAAAAAGTTGTTAACCCCTTGTTCGAAAAACGACCTAGGAATTTTGGAATTGGTATATAAATCATTTTAATATTCAGTTGCAAGCCATATTTATTCAGTATGCAACTTTCATATTTATTTGTATTTGATTTTTAGGTCAGGATATCCAACCATCACGTGATTTGAGCAGATTTGTTAGATGGCCCAAGTACATCCGTATTCAAAGGCAAAAATCTGTCGTGCAGAAGAGGCTTAAAATCCCTCCCTCAATTCATCAGTTTTCTCAAACATTGGATAAACAAACTGGTAAGTGCATAAAATAGAAAATTAAAATGATTCGACATTAGTTAAATATTTTATTTAAGCGCATTGCACCCTTATATCTTCATCCATTTAAATGCTAAATATGTTTTATAATTCTATTTTATTTTATAAACCACTGTGCTCTTGAGGTGGTATTTAGTCTATCAATGTCTTAGTATTATCTGTACAATTGTTTCTTCTTTTTCAACAAATGGTTCAAATTTGAATTTGTTCATTTGCCTTAGAGCAACAATGTAGTAAAGGCAGGTTTCTCAAAACCGGTTTTTTTATCTTAGCTCACTGTTAATCCTTGTACAACTGATTGATAGTAAAATAAAATATGGTATACAAGATGCTCTAATTTTAATTTAAGTTAGATATTTTATTATTTTGTAGCCGTGCAGCTGTTTAAAATACTTGAGAAGCATCGCCCTGAGTCTGCAATAGCTAAGAAACAACGACTAAAGGCTAGGGCTGAGTCTAAGATCAAGCAGAAGGATGACGTACCAGCAAAGAGGACCAATGTCATCAGGCAGGGGGTTAACACTGTCACCAGGCTTGTTGAACAGAAAAAAGCACTCTTGGTTGTCATTGCTCATGATGTAGACCCTATCGAAGTAAGTGTTATTTCTATACTGAATTGAATAAAAATAGTCCTTGCCCTATGATGTATTATGAATTTCTTCACCTGATTATTCCACATTAATGTGTTATTGAAATGAAGAAATTTGACACCTGAGGGCAAGCTATTTGGATGACAATAATTTGTAAACTTGCACAGTATTCGGAATTTATTCTGATTATAATGCCTATTGTCTTCTGCAAATTAGTTGTTGACTTTGTTCAAAACTATTTTCTTCATCCTTTTTTTTTAATACGCTCACAATAAAGTTGAATGTTTCCACCTTGGTATTTTGCTAATGGACTCTATTAATTGTGCATATATTGGTCAGTTACTCCTATTTTATTATTATTATTGTGGGGAGGTTTTGTCTCAGATAAGTGGGAGTGGGGAAAATTCAACCTATATAAAGCTTCTGGACAGATTTAAATTCTTGGTGCCTGTCATTGTTACATTTGTATTTGGCTATAGCTGTAATTGGCTGACTTAAGTTTGTTAATTCATTAAACTTGCTAGTTTCTTTATTTGTTGGCATACAATAAATACTTCTCATATATAATATATATATATATATTGCATATAATACAATACTTCTCATTTATTGGGAACTGGATAAATCTTGATTTTTTTTATTTTAGTGGTTCTCTAAATCCTCTTCTGATGTGTTTACAGCTATTGACAAACATCATCTTTATTTTTAAATTTTTTACTGCTCGAATTTTAGACAAAAAAAAATTTGAACAAGCCTAATTTTTGTCATTTTGGTATGATAATAAATGGACATTAGAAGAAATTGTTCATGTGTCGTATCATGAGTGCAACTTCAATGGCCTATTTCCCTTAATGAAAAGGTGGTAATAAAGAGTTAATCAGTCCAGAACTAGCATCAAGATACTAACGGCAAGATGATACTAGAGAAGGGAAGTTGGATGAAAGTAGTCAGTTATCATTAGTTCTCTAATGGTTAATATTTCTTGGTTGTATAGTGTAGAATATTATTTCAGTTCCTAATATCAGAGAATATTTTGATTAAATCATGGTTTTAAAATAGTGTTCAATGATGTTAAATGAATTTCTTCACCTGATTCTTATGAAGAAAATTGACACCTGAGAACTCGTAAATTACTTACTAAAACTAAATTTGTAATGTCTATATTTTTTAATAATTTCATTAGCTAGGAAGCGGTATTTAGATAATATAAAATATAATGCCCATCTACTATTTCATGAAGATTTTTTAAAGAAAAAAATAAATAATAACAATAAGTGTTTAAATTTATCTGTGATACGGTCCTAGTTCATGGATCAATTCAACTCCAGAGTTGAACATGGATAGATATTTCAGTAACAGCGATATTTCAAAATTTTGTTTCCTCTCTTCCTGATCCAATTTCAACATTTGCCAAATGATATGTAGTTTTATATAAAATGGTTCAATATCGAGAATGGAATTAATTAATGAAAAATTATGTTATCTAGAAAATACAACGTACAATCATTGTGTAGCCCCTATACAGTAGGGGTTAGACTAACTTTAACTAAGGGCAGCACATCGTTCCCTCTAGTTACTTACGTAATGAAAGGATTAAATTGTTGATCATTTTTTATTTTAGACTCACTGTCAGTATGATGAAAATTTGTGAGCCAATCCTCTGAATTATTGTGATTGGATGTCAAAGTTATCTGACTGGCATGTTAAACTGTGATTTATATTTATTTTCTTCTTGACTTAATTGTCTTATCTCCTCCATTTCTTCAAGTTTTTTTGGCGAGAGTAACCAACAATAAAGGGATGAAAGAGATTCTATGAAGTAGGGTCCAAATTGGCAAGATTCTAATGCACAGATGTGATTCATATAGAGTCATTATAATGTTTTTTGCCGTATTGGCAGTTAACCTTTTTATTGCTTTGCTTAGCAAATAGTATTCTATTCCATAATCTGCCCTCCTATACCCATTGAAAACAGTTTTATCTAGTCGGGCTTTACCCTTTATTCCCTATAAGTTTTTGCAGTTTTTTCTGTATGAACATTTGGTGAATGCTTGCAGCATGTTCTTGAGCATGTGAATATCCAGAATCCAATGTTTCTTGCAAGATTTTTGATGTGTTCGCTATACTTGCCAGAGAGAGCATTGAAGGGTAAAAATACCATAAATGACTGTTAAATTATGCCATTAACATGATGGGTTTCTTCCCTTAATGTGATAAATAGACTATACTTCTGCCTCTCACTTTAATCTTTAATGTTATGAGACAATGAAAATATCACATATAGTTTGTTATGAAGTAAAATTGATAACTGCTTTGTTTTATTCACAAGTTTTATGTATATATCAAAGTGTTTAATGTCACTTTTCATAGTCAGAATGATGATTTAGTTTGAGCCAATCCTCTGAAAATTTGTGATTGGAGATCAATTTTTACTATCTGACTGACATGATTTATTTTGATATTTTAAACTCTAATCTGTTATTTTCATTCTTAAAAACAAGGTTTCTTAAAATGGTTGACATTTATATATTTATTATTATATTTTTAGTACATTTTTTTAAAGTGGAATCCACTATTACTGTAGACGAATACGTATATTAAGAAAATATAAAATTTCTTTTAAAATGCAAGTATTAATTGTAAATGTTGTATATTTAAATTTTTGAGTATATGTTAATGTCTTTTAGATGCTGTAGTATAGTGGGAATCTATTAATAGAGGAATAAATTAAACTATTGGTTGCAATATTGATTAATTGAATTGGGCTATTAACCATCAATTAATAAATAGTGAAGCTTCTTAACTTCTTAACCAAACATTCAGCATTTCTCTTAAATATATATTTTACTTAATGAATCATTTTTCTTTATAGCTTGTTCTGTTCCTGCCAGCTCTCTGCAGGAAGATGAATGTCCCTTACTGCATAGTAAAGGGAAAAGCACGCCTTGGAAGACTTGTCAGGAGGAAAACTTGCTCTTCAATTGCTGTCACACAGGTGAGCTGCTTATTTCAATTATGAAATCTTAGAATGTTTATCATCTAAAGAAACTATAAATGATGAAATTGAACAATGAAATGAATTCATTTTCCAACTATTAAAGCTAATCGAGGGTCAAAATGGACACCACAACTAATTTATAATTTTTGATTTTGATAACTGATTCATAATGTCTATTCAGGTTGGCCGTGCGAGTTAAGGTGTTAGTCTTAATCTTGTGTGGTAGACCTAGAGTGGAGGGTTTGATTCCCGCTCTGTGCAGTAGAAATATATTTAGTGACGGACTCATTGAATAAACTCCTTAGGCCTACCCTGGCTAGAAAAGAGTGGTAACCTGTAGATAACCCGCCCTGATTAGCCATAGTAGCATAAAGTGGACGTAAATAATAATAAACAATAATCATAATCTCTTGGATGACTTGAAACAAGTTTTTGTGATGTGAAGTTGATATTTATTAGTGTCTTCCAACTTAGCTTCAGCTATCTGTTATAAGGCTTCTTCCTATTATTTTTTTTTTTTTTTGGGGGGGGGGGTTCGAAGTACTAATGGTTTGTTAGACAGAAACAAGTGTTTTGATGGTTGCCCTTGTTACTAATGACGAATGAAAATGAATTGTTTCTTAATTTATGATGAATATTAAGGAAAGTATTATTCAGGGTCTCTTACTATTCAGAAATAAAAATAAATTCATGAAAATGCCTGACTACATTTTTCTCATCTGGCTTAGAAAAAAACATTATGTGACCTGAAAATATATTTACTTCACTTTCCAATATGACTTATCACTAACTAACAGAACGTTTAATTCATTTTTAATATATTAATTACTCCAAAATGACATCAATGTCAAATTTCCCATTTTAATTGATTGATGCTAAAATATTTTATTTTATTTTTTACTGAGAATAAAAACAAAACAAAAACAGCATTGAAGGAAATGCTTTGGAGCTAACAGAAGTTATTGTGAACAATAGTTATTTATTATACAAGTGACGAAAGTAGATCATTTTACAACTCGAGTGAAACATTTACCCACACGAGCGAAGCGAGTGTGGTAATTTCACGAGAGTTGTAAATTCTACTTTCGTCACGAGTGTAATATTAAATTTTTTCTGTAATCGTGTAATACATGATCAGATCTAACCAGAATATGAACAAAATTAGGATGTTGTGAAGATTGTGGTATGTTGTTGGTATGTTATAAGCATGGTTGTGAAAGGTTATAACCATAGTTATAAAACAACTAGTGATGATTGTGAAGTAGTGCAGTTATAAACAAGTGCAGGTTATAAACAAGGAAGGTAATTATTATTATATTTAAATTTTAAAATATATTGATTATTTCCACCAATAATTCATTCACATTTCAATTTATTTTGTTAAAATAAATTCTTACAATGTTAAGAAACATTTAAAAGCATTTAATTTCCAACTTCAAATTATTTTTTAATTTATACTTATTACTAATTAAGAAGACAATTCACTTTCTTCACTTGTGAAGAAAGTGATTACTTTCTTCACTCTATTGCAAAATGTTTCACTTTCTTCACTCATTTCAGTTTAGTAATGTTACCATTATTCAACGATTACAGAAAAAAATAATTTTGTTAAAGTTTATTATTATTCTTTCATTTTTGTCATCCTCAAGGAACTAATATTTCATATTTTCTAACCCTATAATATTCATTTAGAATTGGCACCTTTTTTGTTTTCCAGATGGAGGGTAATGACCGAACAGCCTTGAACAAGGTTATCGAAGCTGTTAGGACAAATTACAATGACCGTTATGAAGAAATCAAGAGACACTGGGGAGGCGGTCTCCTTGGCTCCAAGTCTGCAGCCAGGATAGCTAAATTAGAGAAAGCTAAGGCTAGAGAACTAGCTCAAAAACAAGGATAACTTGTTTGATACAATAAATTCGTTTTTATTTCTTATACGTATTTATTTGATATTTCCTTATCCTCTCTATCACGTTATCTAAATCTGTTGCAATGGTCTCGTGTTTTGTATATGTGTGTGTGTGTGTGTGTGATATTACAAAAGTACACAATACACAATTCTTTTAGTGGTTTTTGACTACATATACTAGGTTGTTACAAAAGTCCTTGTGCATATCAAGTTGTTTACATTGAGGTCTCTAATTTAATCCTTATTTCATCTCTGACGAATACAATTCTTATGTCAATGTTTACATTAAATAATCCTCTAATTATTTATGTACGCCAACTGTCCCTGCCTTTCATTCAGTTTATTAAATTTCACTAGAAATGTCGGAAGAAAAATTTGCCATTCGCGGCCTTCTTAGGCATTATTGGAAAAAAGGTTTTAGTGCAAAGGCCTCAGCCGAGGTAATTTGTGCAGTGAAAGGGGAAAGTGTGGTGCATCGAAACACGGCCGCATTTTGGTTCAGGCGGTTTAATTCTGGGAATACAAGCCTTGAAGATGAACCTAGATCAGGTCGTGTTTCAGTCGTTGATGATCCAGTGCTACTTGAGTCTGTTGGTCGGAATCCACATGTCACAACTCAATTAGCCGAAGAAATGGGAGTTTCAAATGCTACAATAAGCCGGCATTTCAAAAAGCTTGGTGTCCAAAACGTCCGTTCAAGGTCAGCACCTCATGACTTATCTGCAGGCCCAAGCGTTATTTCAGCAAGACAATGCCCCTGCTCATCGCTCACGATTAGTTAAAGAAAATTTTTCAGAAATGAACGGGATTAGCGTCTTGCCCCACCCTCCTTACAGCCCAGATGTCGCACCGTCTCACTATGGAATTTTCAGGTCAATGGCGCATTTTTTGAAAGGTTGGCGCTTCGAAAACTTCGATGATGTCAAATCTGGATGCGATGAGTTCTTTGCCTCGAAAACTTCAGAGTGGTATCAACATCAAATACAACTTTTGTCTGAAAGATGGGTTAAAGTAGTTGAAAATGATGGCCTGTATTTTGAAGAATAAATTTGATTTGTAAATTTTGTACTCACATTTGAATAAAATTAATTTTGTGAACAAGGACTTTTGTAACAACCTAGTAAAATCGGCTTGAGAAAACATGAGGTGGGAAACGTGCAGTTATATCACCCACTAATTGAATTATTCTTATGATTTCCTTTTTGTTTCATAAATACTTCAAATTTAAAACTCTTGGAAACCCTGGGACAATTATTAGGTTATGGCAGGAAATACAAATATTCTAGATAAATGACAATTTTTTCATTTAATATTAGGACAATAAACGAGATGTCGATATTAAATAATGAGACAAATGTAAAGAAGAAAAAATCATTCTTAATTACTTATTATCACCTTTAATATACACCCCTTCTCTATCCCTGCAGTTCTGTCAGCTCATTCAGGGCGCATGCTTATTCCTCTTTTACAGCTTCCACAAACGCAAATATTGTCCCTTTTATTGCAAATTTTACCTTAGGGAACAGATAGAAGTCATTAGAAACAAAGCGCCCGTCCATGCCCTGGAAGACCCCAACTTCTCCGAGGGCCAACAAATCTCGAATGAGCAAGTCAAACTTTAAAGAAATGATGATTGCTTTTTGTGATATATTCACTGGTTTCCTGAAGGTCAAATATTAATCAATATTACTACCTTCAGGTACTACGTGAAAGAGTGAGGGCAAAACGACCCCTAATTTGGAAGGGCAAATCATGTGTTCTCCAACAAGACTATGTGCAAGTTCATTCCGTGTTATCTGTCAAGCTGTTCCTGGCCAATTCCAGAATCCCAATGTTAGAACATCCACCTTATTCACCAGATCTTTCACCATGTGACTTCTATATGTTCCTTAAAGTGAAATCTGGGGCTCAGGTGTCCTAAAGCATTGACCTCAATCTAACATGGCAAACCTAGAGTGGCGAGTTCGATTCCAGCCTGGGCAGTAGGAATTTATTTAGTGACAGAATTCGTTAAATAAAATCCTTAGTCCCACTCTGGCTAGAATTAGGTGGTAACCTGTAGATAACCCTGTCCCAATTAGCCTTGGTTGCAAAAAGTGGACATTAATAAATAATTTAAATTTAAGGTAAAATTTGCATTAAAAGGGACAAGATTTGAGTAAAAGTGAAATCAGCATGTGTCCTGAAGTAACTGTCAGAAAATTGACTTCCAGTACTGTTTCCAATATTGGAAAATTCGCATGGAGAGTTGTAGGGATAGAGAATGGGTGTGTATTGATGTGATAATTATTAATTATGTATAAAATATAAATAAAATGTTTTACCATGTCAGCCTTGGTAGTTAATAAATAAATTAACTATTTTCTGGTACACCTCAGAGCATTGGAATATAAGAAACAGTCTGTCATACAGGGTTTGTGTAAACTAAGCTTACTGTTAGAACAGCTGACTACTGAGCCATTATTGAACTTGATTTTTAGTTTTACATAAAAGGTTTAAATATCGAGTTTGGTACCGATCAAACCAAAATTGGTTTGATACCTACCACTAGAGTGGTAACACATATAACCTACATCTCCTACTGCTCTAGTGGTCACTATACCTGAATGCAGATGTTGATGTAGAGGCAAGGAATGAAATAAGTTGAGGGGGAAAATGGAGAATTTTCGGATATGTAGCCCTATACCTGGCAAAATGCATACAAGAAACAATCTTGAATTGAGATGAGGGGAAAGTTATAGAATAACTAAAAATGTGTTAGGTGATGATATACCAATTTGAACTGAAACCTGGTGGCGACTACCTTAACATAAAAAATCTTGAGTAGACTCATTTCATAGGTAGGATCGTTGTGGACAATAAAGAAATATTTCAAAAATGTTATTATGAGTACAACCTCAATTGGTGATTTTTCCCCTTAAAGGGTGATGAGTGATATAAACATATGAATCATTTTTAGTCCTACATAGCACATAAATGAATCATCCCTCATTGATCTTAATACATGATAAACCTATATTCCGTCTTTGTTCCTGGCCAGAATTCGTCCTCAGTTTCTTTTCCCTGAATCACCCTTTGTAAACATGTTCAATGTAGGTTGCCTTTTGAAGAGCAATATGTAGGGCTGCTTTTATACCAGTACATGCTCATATTTGAATTCATACTATCTATTTCCTAATGATCATTATTTGGATGGCAGGGGCTGATATCCTGATCACCTTCAGTGGTCTCGAACCTACCGATTTTTCGGTATTTCTACCGAAATGGACTTTGTAATACCGAAATGCAATGATTTTTCCACGATTTCAGAAAATATATGGTAATTCTCCTGATTTTTCTACCGATTTCACAATTTTTTGTTGGCAACCCTTTTCATTTATGTTTAATGTTACGGGAAATCACCTTACAGCAAGTATGAATGAGCAGTTATTGGGGATTGGTCCATATATTTCGATAGTGCCTATTAGGCTCTTTCCTAATATTGTTCTGGACAATGATTTCTAAACAATTGATACAGAGTGGCGCACTCTAAGAAATTGTGATCAAATGAAAACATTTTCTGATGACGTAGAACTATTTTGGGATGAAGTAAGTAAGAGAGACTCAAATGTTTCCCTTGTTAACTACTTTTATGTATAATATTTTATCACTCCCCCATTCATCTGCCAATGTTGAGCGCATTTTTTCTCAAATTAATATTGATACAAAACGGAGAAATAGACTGTCTACTGAGTCAATCACTAGCCTACTCCATTCAAAACGACTTTTCATGGATGCTAATTGTTATGACTTAGAAATTAATTTAAAAATGACTGCAGCTATAGCCAAAGAATATTGGTACGAACCGAAACATTATGATAAATAATTTAATTTTTAGATTTCCGTTTTTGGTGAGTATCTTGGTTAACTTTCAAAAACACTAAATTTCCAGTTTTGGTCTTTCTTTAACTTGACGCTGGCAAAGTAATAATTGCCATAACATGATTTATTAATATAATAAGTGTGTTAGATGTAAGTTAGTAGGTACACTGATTTTTACATTATATTTTTATGTTGTAAGCAGATTTTTTTGTTAAACCTCATATTTTTAAGTTGTAAGTTGATTTTATGTTATTATATTTTTATGTTGAAAATTGATTTATATGTTATTATAATATAATAATAAGTGGATGTTTTGTTAAATAAGCGAATTTGATTGAAAGTTGTATTTATTTTTGTCATATATCGATTTTAGGTACAAATGTACCGATTTTAGTTGGAAGCTCTACTGATTTCGCTCATTGACGTTCGAGACCACTGATCACCTTAGTCTCTTATAAAATCAAGTATAATTCTCACCATTTGTCATTGTAAATTGTGTCTCAAATTGTCTGGGTTCCCGGAATTTGCAGAATGATTTTTTTTGTATTAAAGAATTCCAAATTTGTCTGCTGGTTATCACCTGGAAACTCCTCATACCACTTCTCAAGTGTAGGAATTATCTAAATTTCAGTTCCATTAGGTACTGAAGGAGCAAATTGTTTTTCAGCAATTATTATACTGAAATAATGTACCAACTGATAACTTCAATATTTTGTGGTGAACATGATACAGTAGATACAATCAATTTTGTTGGCAATTTTTTTCATTCGGTTATACAAATTTAGTTATGATTGAAACAAGTGGCAATATTTTGTCTATTCATTACATCAAATAACAATTGAATTTTCTGATGTCGATCTCTGGTTATTCACAATTTCTGTTAATACATCGATTCATTAAATTTAAATTAAAAAGATATGCCTCTTTTGTTTGACTCGTTTAAAATTGAAAGTATACATGTATACTTCTCCATGGCTTATAATGACTTCCAACTTTGCTTCTATTGATATGCGTAAACTAATTATAGTGGGTAAAAACACGACAACCAGCCTAGAGGTACCGGTTTTAACACAGGATATTAAACACTAAAATTTCATTTAGCTGTGCTGTTACCAGGAATTGAAGATTATTACATAACAATATGAATAAAAAGTATAAACTCTTTGCTCTATAATGGCATAAAGTATCTATATCTTATCAATGCTCTATAATAGTACAAAGCATCAAGCTAACCACTTTCCCTCCTACCAAAGCTGTGCTCCAGGTGTTGATCCTTTTGGAATGTTGAGCCAAAACATTTTCTTGAGTGAAGAAAATACATTAGCAAAAGAAAAAATGAAAAATCACATAGCCGTATTTATAAAACTCCATAAAATAAGGGTTGGCTGCAAAAACTAAGCAGATTTCCCATATGTGGGTATGACAGACATTTGACCTCATCTCACCAAATACACTTTATTTTATATTTCTAAGTAGAAGTATCAGACTTCTAGAAGTGTGGTTTATTGAAAGCAGAAAACAAGAAAGTATGAATAACTCTCCTAATATATGAACTACAAAAAAAATGTGAAGAACGGAAATAGTAGTCCATCAATGGTTTAACAAGATTTGTTCTATACCATTTTTTAATCCGACTCATAACGGATGAATTATGAATTTTCGAATTCCACCCTCATTCCTCTTCCAGTTTCAGTGACTAATATGACCTTTAGTATTGAATAAAACATTTAAATATCAAGAATGGTATTGACAAAGTAAACATTTTTGTTTTATAAACGTAACATCTTAAATGATGATGCCATCACACAAAGTATTTGCATGTACCTCACACAGTATAAGTTCAAGAAAACAATATTTGGTATTTAGGCTTCCAATAATGTGGTCCATGATATAACAGATTATTATTAATATGATATGAGCAGAAGTGGGGATGTACTAGATGCTAAAAATTAAAAAAAATCCAAATATCTCAGTTAATATTCATGATAGGAAAAATCACACATCGTATTTGCATGTATCTCATAATAAAGTTAGGTTTAAAACAATATGTTATTTAAGCTTGGAATAAGGCTTATTTGCAATGACTAAAAGTGTAGATTCACTGAATATAACATTTTTCTGTAATCGTTGAATAATGGTAACATTACTAAACTGAAATGAGTGAAGAAAGTGAAACATTTTGCAATAGAGTGAAGAAAGTAATCACTTTCTTCACAAGTGAAGAAAGTGAATTGCCTTCTTAATTAGTAATAAGTATAAATTAAAAAATAATTTGAAGTTGGAAATTAAATGCTTTTAAATGTTTCTTAACATTGTAAGAATTTATTTTAACAAAATAAATTGAAATGTGAATGAATTATTTGTGGAAATAATCAATATATTTTAAAATTTAAATATAATAATAATTACCTTCCTAGTTTATAACTGCACTACTTCACAATCATCACTAGTTGTTTTATAACTATGCTTATAACCTTTCACAACCATGCTTATAACCTACCAACAACATACCATAATCTTCACAACATCCTAATTTTGTTCATATTCTGGTTAGATCGGATCATGTATTACACGATTACAGAAAAAATTTAATATTACACTCGTGACGAAAGTAGAATTTACAACTCTCGTGAAATTACCACACTCGCTTCGCTCGTGTGGGTAAACGTTTCACTCGAGTTGTAAAATAATCTACTTTCGTCACTTGTATAATAAATAACTATTATAAGAAATTAAATTTACAATAAGACTGGTCCTATAAAAATTTACTCTCGACCTATAATAACAGGTCCTCCTCATGATGCAATTTTCGAATCATTTCCTCAAATGTGAATAGATCCTTCCCAGGAAAATTGAATAGGGCCTGTGCATGTATATATAACTTAATTAACATTCTAATTTTGGCCTCCCCTATTGATTTACTCCATGCATTCACATGTGTATGTTTGTTAATGACATGTAAATTTATGATTTGGAAAACGTTTTCATAACCAAGTTAATGAAGTAATCTATTATGTTCTATGTATTTCAATTTTGACTATTCTATAAATACCCATTGTATTATTTGACAACATATATTTACTTGCATTTAGTATATAACTAGTAGTCAAGCTGGATGAATCCACCTTAACTATTCTCATCCCATTAAGAGTCTTCAAAGAGGACAAGAAACATGTAGGACATAATAAAGAAAATCACAGAAAACTATTTGTTTTAATCTAAATAGACCCTTACCATACAGTTGATAGAAATAAATAATAATGGCGAGTACTTACGTTTTGTTGAATGACGTACATATAAAAAATTTTGAAAGTCTATCATGTAGAGACTATATCAACATATTCAATTATTTTTTCCTCCCTTTAAAAAACCTTTGTAAAACGAACTTGAAATTCAAGCGGACACAAGATATTTGTTGGTACTGTAGATTTAACCTAGTAAAGTAGCCTATATAACTCTTTAGCGAAATCAGTTGTTAAGGTTGCACTAATGCTGCAATTTTTAGTAACTATCCTCTAATTCTACTTATTAGTAGAAAATGTGGTGTGTGTATATATATATATATATATATATATATATATATATATATATATAAGAATTTAAACATACAAATAATAACATAGAATAAATTTGATTTTTCTTGAAGAACTCTTCATCTTCAGTAGAATTATCTGTCCACCATCACCCCGTACTCAGGCCACCTTTCTTCATTAGAATTCTTTAAAGGAATAAAGTGGGACTAATAAAATATTTCACCATAGTGCTGAGTAAAAAAGTAATGAAACACTTATTTTATTGGGAACTGATAATAAATTACACCACTGTCTGAATTCATCAATGTATAGCACAAAATATAGCATTTACACTGTGCTTTTTAAATAGAAATACATTATCACAATATTTTGGTGTACACACAACACTTCTAAAAAACTATTGGTCCTGACAACAACAAATTATTCTTCAAGCAATAACTGAGATAGATAACGTAATTTAGGTAGCACAGTCTGAACCCCATCGAGGCTAAATATTACATGACAACGTTATCAAAATTCAGTTCTTTTATTCTTAATCTAAGTAATATATTATAAATATTTATAATCAGTATGTAGTAGTGATAAGCAATAAAGCTTTATAATAAATATGTTAATGAATTATAAGTAGTTACAGTTTTCTTTAAATTAATTCTTAAGTTTATAACAAACAAAAAATTATCAAAATGGAAATGCATTACCGGGAATGAATTGTTAAAATTGAGCAATATAGGTATTATAAACATAATAAATTAGCCATAATACAAAGACTAAGAAGAGAGTTAAAGACTTACTCATTTCTTTGGAGTTGGCAAAACTGACTAAAACAGCGTTGCCAAGTGATATACATACAAGAAATTGTTAACAAAAAAAAATGACTTGAAGACTAATCGGAATTATATGTCCACCTTAATAAGACTAGAAGCTATCATAAGATGTACAAAACAATAAAACTTAATGACATATGAGTTATTATCAACAAACTTAACAAAGACGAAAAATCATAACACAAATACAGCACAAACAAAATAGCTATACACTCTTACAGCATATTATAACAATGCACTTCCTGTATTGGAACCATAGTATTGCAATCTGGAATGTACAAATAAAACAGAAATGTTCAAATGTTTCAAACATAAAATAAACACGATTAAAATTCATAAACAATTGGTCTTAAATTAATAACAAGTGTACAATTGACACATAAAAAATAAAACATACACAATAGAGCCAAAAATTTCTATGGGCCTGAATATTAATTTTCATATATTCATGGTTCTTTGTAAACAATTCAAGCATCAAGCTAAATAGTAATTCCAAAGCAAAATTTAAATAAATAACAACAATATGCATATTCTTGGCAGCCATTTTTTTAAATCTTATGTTTTGGAAAGACAGGTTCACAAAAATGTGAAATGAGATTTAAGACAAACATCTAAAATATTCCAATAAGGCTGTTAACATGGACATCCTATTAAACAACTTCATAATAATGACAAGTCTAATAAAGATTCCCAAAAAATAACTAGCATAAATTATCATAATGCAGAAAATGTTGTCAGGTATATTTTAAAATGATATATAACTGATGAACATAAATCCAAAAAAGTAATGAAATACAAAAAAAAAACAAGACTTTGAAAGAACACAACTTTAAATCTATTAAGACAATTTGCATTCTAAATTGTTAAAGTAGATCATTTATAATGGTTTGCTCAAAGAAAATAATAATGTAATATTGCCAGACTTCAACTGTAATTTATAATCAAAAGGAGAAATAAATTGTATGGTTTATGGTACATTAGGGTCTTAAAATGAAGATGTATTTCTCTATTTAAACAATAGAAAAAACATACTAAAAAATGTAGGCCTGCACTTAAGGTGTATATAGTATTTAGAAGTCCATTTATAATATAAGTTAAAATGCTCATTTTCAAAACTGCTAGATGAATTTGACTAAAGAAATTAAAATCTTTGGCACAACAGCCAATAAGGGCCAAAGACACATAGCTTTGGTGAAAGGTGCAATAGTCAGCTTTGTATTCCCTCCTGTAATATTGTGGCACTAAAATCCTAAAACCAATACTTATTTATTCTCAATTGTCTCACCTTCCTGAGTGGGCAATGCACTTAGGGCGAGAAGTTAAGCCTCAAAATACGGTGTCCATACAGCTAAATCAAATTTAGAGCGTGACTCCAGGGTTGAATTTTGCCATCTCTACCATGGCAATCCTATGCTTTAACCATTAGACCCCTAACTCATTTGAATAATATCTTTAGATATAGTTGTTTTTAACATTATAATTTATAAAACAGCATGAACTATTAGTAACAGAGCTTGTAAAGCTTAAAGTAATTATGTAAAATGAACTGGTTTCATAAGGAACTACATAAAGAAACTTTTGACTCCAATGACATTATAAAATCATAAGCAATATATCATGAAAATGATGACCACTTGACCAACAGCTACCATTGAGAAGAATGTTCACAGCATTTTTAATTGACTTAAACTTATTTCTGTTAAACTGTCTTTATTGTGCTTTTCATTGTGGCAGTAACATGTTAAGGTATTTATTTCATAATTGCAATTCAAATACTGAAATTGCCTGTCTATGTATGACTATTTCTGGGTGCTAATTTATTATGGCATCTTGCGCCCAAAAATTTACTTAGAAAATAATTTAAGTATTATCAACTTACTAATCTATACATTAGGCTTGGGTCCAACACAGGCCTTTCTTATCTTTTGAAGAGACTTTTTTACATTACATGACTATATTAAATTTACACATACACACACTCATTTATGTATACATATATTACTAAATGCACAAAAATATATAAATATACACAATTAAAAATAATAATCACAGAAGAGATATGTACAATATGATATACGATTTAGAAAAGCATGTCAGTTGTGGTATCGTGACTCCAGGGGTTGACTTCATCGGGATCGACAGGCTTCAAATATTCATCCTCCTTTGTCTCAGTTGCTGGCGCTTCACTGTTTGGTTCTTGGCTATTCATATTCAAGGGAGATGTCCTGGTAACTCCAAGTTCAAACTTTTCACCAGCAGCGGATTTGCTTGGCGTGTAACTAGACAATGTTCCTCCACCTAAAACAGATAACAACCATAAAGTAAAATATAGGACAATAAAATGAATGTGAAATAAAAAAATTAACCCCAATTAGATCAAATTCTTTTTTAGTTGTAGTCAGATTAATCTGAAAAATTTTCAATGTGGCACCAAAATTGTTTATTTAATCTACGAACCTAAACATCAAGAGTCAAGCTATTTGTATAATTTGCCAGCACATATTAGAACATGAACAGTGAAAAAAAGTATAGAAATGGTTGCCAACTGTTTAAGTGCAATGTTTAATGCTTATATTTCTTTTTTTTTTTGGATCCTCAGATATCTTGATAAAGTTTTAGAGAAAAACCGTCTCATCCATTATATCTGACTTGGAGTAATACAAGTAACTTGTGAATTAATGTTTTTAGATAAATTTATCTGAATTTATTATTGTAAATGAGGTATTGAAAAATGAATGAAAATATAAAGAATTAAATAAAACAGGTTTCTATCATCACACTACATGGATGACATCCAAAGGGACTTTTAAAAGGCACTATTAATAACCAATCCTCAAAAAGTAAAAATAAACATTTTTACTTTTTTGAATGAAATAAAGGAATTTTTCGGTTCTCAAATTTAAATGGAATTATCAGTTTTGAGCCTCTCTCAACCCACTTTTACTAGTTTTGCCATGAATTTCGTATGTATCTCCCATAACTGAAAAAAGACTAGCCGTAGGATGTTAAAACTAAGTTTGGGATTGATTTAAAATCCAGTTGTGCTCCTCTTTAGTTCAGAGAAAGAAAAAAAAATGCATATTTCTCCATTCATATTCGAGGATAAAGAAGATTTGTATTGGACCTGGTTTGTTTATGATAAAAATATGAATAAATTATGTTATATGAATTTATTTTGATCCAGTGTATTGGAACGGAGCCATAGTATATCACTTTCAAATGAACTAATTTTAAATGAAGTACAGTAAAACATTTTGTTAATTTAACTTAATTAGAGTACAAAGAAGTCTTGTGAGGTCCTCATAATATTTTCTTTAATGAGTCTACCAATGCCTGTACTTGAATGTTTACTCCTGATTTCAGTGCCATGCAAGTCACATTTCATAAAGTAATGCAACCCAAAGTCAAAATTTGTTATCAGTCCTCACCAGATTATTTCACATAAGAGTTCTTTCTACCTACCCCTCCCCCCACCAGAAAAACAAAATTTTACAAACCTAATGTGAGTGGATTAGGGGTCTGCGTAGGCGATGGTGCTGAAGTAGAAACATCTTCTGATAATGACTCTTCAGAAGGGTACTCAAATGTTGTTGTTGCTTCATCATTGAACTGGATTCGCAGCTGAAAAAAATAAAGCATTAAAATTTAATTAAACTATTTGAGTAGTTCATAATGGATTCTGCTGGTATGATTATACATGAATAGTCATATCCATTCACAGTAGGAGTCATATAAGATATAGATAAGGCTCTTGCTTAGTCTCAGAAAACAGTCATAATTACTTTAAAAACAAATTCATCACGAGGGTGCTGCGATAAGTAGGTTTTCCACACCCTCGATGGACACACTGATCATAAACTATCTTGCTCTACTCTCTGTTAATTAGAATGCTATGTAAACAAGACTCAAAATTAAAACTGGACATGGTATATTTAATGATGTAATAGACGTAAATGAAAATCACATAAGTAGAAGGGGTAGAGGGTTTAATGAAGGGCAAACCTACAAAAAACCGTAATGTTGGGGCTGCGTAAACTAAGCAGATTTCCCACGTGAAGTTATACAATAGAGATATCTCTATACACAAGCCGAACGATTACAGAAATGGCCTAAATAGCTTTCGGCGGAAACGAATAGAACCAACCTCTCGTCCGTTATCCGCGCACACTTAATAAAAATGCAAATATCTCGGTTAATTTTCAAGATAGGGAATAAATGTATAAAACAATATTTATAGTAAATTTAATTTATAATAAGATTGGAGCTATGCAAGTTTCGATCCGACCCCACTCCCGTTCCCATTAATGATCAAACAAATTTGACACACACACAAGTATGAACAGACTTCATTTTTGCTTTCTTCGAGGTAGGATCGATGGACGTTTGAAAAAACTTGAAAATCGTACATCAGTAAAATCTCAACAGGAAATTCCCCGTAAGGGAAAGATGCTAATATAGAACAAAGGGCACCGGACCTAATAAATTATCAACCATTCATTGTAATTGGGCAGCAACTTAGGTCTGCATGACCTAGGGCTGTGCGTGTATGTGTGCGTGTGTGTGTGTGTGTGTGTGTGTGTGTGTGTGTGTGTGTGTGTGTGTGTGTGTGTGTGTGTGTGTGAGAGAGAGAGAGAGAGAGAGCGAGAGAGAGAGAGAGGAGAGAGAGCACAGGCAGCAGCCGTATTACCATTCCCACTGTCTCTAGTTAGACTGGCCGCTATTCCAAGGTCGATGGCAAACAGCTGATTGTAGCGCGGGGGATGGGCACAAGGTAGGATAGGACAGTATAGTCTGGTCATAGTCTACAGCACTTTATGATAGGCTCAGGGAAGCCAATCACCCACGAACCGTAACCAACGAGAACATTCTTTCGGTCCTTGAACTGGAGAAGATTGAAGAAAAAAGGAAACAAGGGCAAACCTAGCACAATAGTCCAATAAGGTGGTCTATAGAAAATCATGAGCAGACTGTAGATTCGAAAATGACCTACTAAAACAATCTCTTACGTCCTTTAAAAGAGGCAAACATGAAACACTAGGCCTAAACAGTTTATGATGGCGTTGAGCAAGAATAGATAGGTAGGGGTGTTGTACAATAGGAAGTGGCGAGGAGATAAGCCTGGAAGTTAGGCAATCCTCTATGAGGGCCGGCAATCTACATCCATACCTGCCCCACTAGGTATCATCAAAACCAGAATATGAATGGGGAAATAAACCACGTGCACATCCTGTCTCCTCCGAAAGAGTTCCAAATTGAGAAATACAATTTTAGACAAAATAATACACGTTATTTCAAATTGAAATGTCCTTACAATGAAAGTAAAACAGGGCTTAAGTTCCAGGTTTATCGATTTTGTTGGTTAGTTAATTTGATCTTAAATAACATGGAAATTGTTACGGTGAGTAGTCTTGATGAATCGGATCAATGTTTACAAATTAAAGGGGTATATTTAGAAATATGATATGTTTGTAGAATTAGAAAGAGAAAATAGATAATCAGAAAAATATTTTAACACCATGACGCTCAATATCACTCATCTTAAATAAATATCAGGTTATTCAAATGGAGCTAAGGTTAGCCATGTGAGTAAAGGCTTTGGTCTTAATAAACTTGGCATATCAAGAGACAAGGGTTCAATTCATGTGTGGGCAATAGGAATTTATTTAGTGGCGAACTCATTAAATAAAATCCTATGCCGCGTCTTTGCTTCGCTAGAAAAGAATGACGACCTGTAGATGACATGTACCGATAAGTCTTTGTAGAACAAATCGGGCGTTAATTAATGCACAACAATAAATCTAACTCTACACACAGAACGGATTAGTGAAGCTGAGCGAACTAGATTTCTATAAAGAGAACAGAGGCGTTCATTGATGAACAACTAAAGATATCCATAAGGAATAAAGCATGCAGCACGAAGTATGCCAGAGCTCATAAAAACCCACAAGGAAACTTTCTTCATCGGTGAATTCACACCCCACGATAAGGTAGTTCTTACGGGCTAATATTTTTGCGAGGCGAACGTGCCTCGAGGAGACTTGTTAAGAAGAAAGGTTTCAGAGTCACAGTCTAACGGGCAGAATAGGATACGACCTAGAAAGGCGAGCTAATGGAATCTGCGCAGATTCAGCTGCTGTCAAGTCAGCAGAACCAGAGGCTTCTACCAGAATTTTGTTACATTTCTCATTCGATATAAACTGTTAGCAGTAGACAAGATAGTATATGGCGGAAGATAACGGGTAAAAGATCATAACGGGATGATAACTCCGCCGTCTCACTGAAGCTGAGTTGTCAACCTTCCAACCAAAAGCAATCATGTATTCTATTCTTAAACAGAGACATTAAGTATCAAAGCTCAAAAGATCAACACCTGCGCAACACAAGTGAATTTAATTTAAGTTAAATACATTAGAAGGAAATGGATCAGTTGCATTATATAATATAATCTTTGCTGTGAAGAATTCACGATACATTACACACACACACACACACACACACACACGCACGCACGCACGCGCACACACACACACACACATATATGACGTTTTGTGAGGATAAATTCGATATAATGACCTTCAAGAACTTGGAGGAATTAAATGATACTGTTATGTCAGGGGTGGCGTGATTAGCAGTTAAATAAAAAAACAAAGCTTTATTTAAGCTAAGCAGATTTCTCAAATGCTGGAACGACGCGCTAATCTCATTTTATCATCTATTCTATATTTCCCCCATGGAAGAAGCTTATGTAAACTGAATTTTAAATGAAAGCTGAACCTAAGTTATTTGGTGACTCAGTTACTCAAAGTGAAAATCAGGCTGAACAGAGATTATACAAATAACTCTATTAACAAGCTATATTGAGTTAAAGAAAATATGTATAAAACAATAATTGTGAAAAATTAAATTTGGAATACGATTGATTATGGAATACTTTTAGATCCAATACATATCTGAGTTTTTCCAAAATTTTGATCCCCCTCCCTCAAACCAGTGGATATAAGTGATTAACGAGTATTATATTTAGAGTTTCATGAAACCGTTAAATGCATAGTATGATCTAATAAATATTTTCCAGTATAGAACTTAAAATATTAATTGATGACGGCATATTAATATAATTGATCATAAAAAATAAAAAGTCCTATAATATAAATATTTATATCATATAGTTATATATAGTATCGGAAGGGATTTGAAAAGTCTTGAAAAATGAATTTTACTCATTTTCAAAGTGGGTTCAATTTTACATTTTTTCAAAGCGTTTACCCTTTCTGATGTAATGATAACTTCAGCCTTCTAAACACTTTACATAAACTCTTTTAACTATATTTCAACATACAGAATATCATTGTATATATATATATATATACAATTTTGAAGGGACCTCATATTTGCATTCTATTTACTAGGTAGGATCGATGGATATTTGAAAAAAAAAATTGAAAATTGCAGGAGTACGACCTCAATAGCTGATTTACCGTAAGGGAAATCTGCTAACAACATTTATAGAAAATCAAATGTACAACCATGTTGGTTATGTAATAATGTCTTTATCGAGCTCATAACAATGGAGATATATGCAGGAAAAAAATGACAGATAATATAATGATATTCTGTATGTTGAAATATAGTTCAAAAGAGTTTATGTATAAGTGTTTAGAAGAGTGAAGTTATCATTAAATCAGAAAGGGTAAACACTTTGATCTTAATTGGAACGTAAAATTCATTTTTCAAGACTTTTCAATTACCCACCGATACTCTCTATGATATAACTATTATCTATGATATAAATCTATATATTAAAGGACTTTTTATTTTTTATTATCAATTATATTATTATCATAGAAAAACCTATTTTATAACGAAAACGACTGCATGTAAGAATTAGTTTTTACAAGAAGTTTTTATTTATATATTTAGAACCTTTTTAGTAAAAGTAACATTTACAGTTAAGGATTTGTCTGGATGCCTATAGGGCGGTTAGTCTTCAGTAATGTAATCCTATTTGCGGCAATGGACCAATGCAACTATATACTGCAAAGAATAAAAACAACAACCAAACTATTCAAAGAAAAAGCAAAAAAACACACTGCCTAAATACAAGCTCAAATATTTGGTTAAAAAGCAATGAGTATAAGTTAAGTTGAGATTATCCATCATTAAATTAAATTTCAATGGCGGGTGACAAAATGCATGGCGTCAATAAAGAAATGTGGAGTAATTTTATGTTCACAAACCATATTGAACGTACAAAATTTAATCTTGGCGGAAAACATTATCATCAAAACATGCCGTATCAGAGGAAACAACTGATAACTCAAAAAAGAATAGCAGCAATGAAACAATATGAAATCTGAATAGATTTTTTAAATTTAAATACCAGCACGTCGCAGAATTTGCTAGTAGCCTTCATGGTGGGACATGAACTATGAAATGTTTACTAGATTCAAAATGATACCTGTGTTTCCTCCATTATTGTAAAGGTGCCACGTGAAGCACTGCTAACCTGAATGTGAAGTGCGCCTAGTATTTTTAACCGAGTTCAAGTGCCCATCGATCCTACCCCGTAGATAACGAATATGAGGCCTTTTCAGTATATTGCCAAGAAGTTATATGTGGATACTAATACATGAACATGCGCGGGCGCGTATGGGTGTGTTAACGTTCTAGTGAATTAGTCAAATGTACATTACCAATCTTGATAATTAATATTTTCCCTTCAATTGTCTTATCCTATTTCAAAATATCTGACCTTATAGCATATTGCTTGAGTCTTTTTTAAGTAGGTTTCTTACTATAGTAGCATTAAATAAAAGCCTTAGTCCCACCCTGGCTAGAAAAGGGTGGTAACCTGTAGATAACCCATCCCAGTTAGCCTTAGTTGCAAAAGGTGGATGTTAATAAATAATTTAATTTTACTATAGTAGATATATAGGAACTTTTTTTTCTTTTTAATGTTATCAATAGAGATTTTTGTTTTGCAGCTTACTGGATTAGATTTTCAGAACTTTTATGTGGAACAAGGTGGTTTTCATTAATGCATAAACTGAAATCTGAAGGCATGAGGGTTTAGAGATTAGAGAGGCGGTTGAAATGTCAATATCCAAATATCTGTATCGTATCGAAAAACGTTGATACAATTTAACCAGTTTTGTGGAAACATCTTACTACTTCAGGCATTTGTTATACACTTTTTTCCCCTAGCTCAAATATTAAACAACTTAGTTTCGTTGTCTTTGTTGTTATAATTCTAACCTTCGATGAAAATTCACTACTACTCATGCGATTTTTACATGAAACTCATAAATTTCAATTATCGTGCCGTCATCAATAAATCATTACAGCAACTGAGAAATCGCCCAAGTATACGCAGCCCCTGCGTGACGGATTTTGTGTTGGAGACTTCTATGGATTGCTCAACGACCAGCTTAATTTCCAAACTACCGAGAGGCATCAGAGATGAGGTAGTATTAACAGGGTTAAGAATTGGCCATTTTCGAAAGACACTCACTTATTTTACTGGGCAAGACAAAACAAACCCAACTGCCTGCACTGTAACTGACAGCTAACAGTAAAAGTCCATCATGTCCATCAGGGGCTGCGTAAACTAAGGAGATTTCCCTTGTGCTGGTATAACACACTTGTGATCTCCTATCACGACATGTTCTTTATTTCTAAGTAAACAATCCGATGAGTGGGGGGTCTGAAGGCTGATAACAAGAAAGGGCGAATAACTCGCTAAATACTTGAGATACAAAAAAAAAATGCATTGGACAGTACCTAATTGTTGATTATCAATATTTTAACAAGATTATTTCTATAGCATTTTACGATCCCACTCATAATAATGGAAATACTTTGAATTTTGAATCCCCCCTCTACACCCACACTATTCCATGTCAGATTTTTGCCAATAACAAATATGATCATTAGTGTTGACTGAAAGGGTTAAATGTTGATTATGATATAGATCAAATAAACATTTTCGCCATAAAACAACGAATTCGCGAATTACTCAAATTTTAGAAATCCTAGAATTAAAGACGGAGGGTGAGCGATCAACAGAACGTATTTGCATGTATCTCGCATAATAAAGGTCTCTTGAAAGGTAATATTTGTTATATAAGCTTAGAATGAGTTTATGATAAAACAGCGTATTACTATTCTGACATGAGTAGGAGTGGGAGTACCGAAGGGACTAGAAAACTAAAATGGAAATATCTTGGTTAATATCCATGACCCAGATTAAACGAATATAACAACATTTAGAGACAACAGGATTGTTTCTATACCAGTTTTTGATCTGACTCCTAATAGCGGAGATATTTGGAATTTTCCAAATTCCACCGATTTCAGCGATTAATGAAAATGACCTTTAGTTTTACCTTTAACACTTATTTATCGAGTTTGGTGACGATCAACCAGAAACCACTAGAGCGGTAACAGACAAGTGTGTGTGTCATTTTGGACGGACCTCATTTTCGTCATCTACAGGTATGATCGATGGACATTTGAAGACATTTGTTATAAATCGCGTCATAAGTACGACCTCAATAGCTGATTTCCCTTAGGGGAATCATATGGCTAACTGAATGTTACTTAAGACTTCATAATTCAATTTTTAAAAGATGTAAACATAAATTTAAAGATGATTAATTACTCAGGAATAGAGCCTAACAAAAATGTAACAAAACATTAAGAACAGACGACGCCACACGTTCTATTTAATACGCGTCTACAAACGTAACAGAGAGGTCGCTCAGTCCTCACTGTTGCAAAATGCGGTACAAATAAAATATAATTATTTCCAAGCGGTTTATTGGCATTTGTAATGTTAACCCAGAGGAGAATTTAGATTTTCTGAAAATCACTAAAATTATTTTTTTAATAATTTATTAAGATCCACTTTTTGCAACTAGGGCTACTTGATACGGGTTATCTACAGGTTACCACCCTGTTCTAGCCAGGGGGGACTAAGGATTTTATTTAATGAATTAGGTCACTAAATGAATTCCTTTGCCTAGGCGGGAATTGAACTGGCCTCTCTAGGATTATCATGTGAGATTAAAGACAACGCTTTAATTAATGGCTAACCTGAGGCCCCTAAAATGATTTGTAAAAATTAATTAATTCGCCAAATGCAGACAATAAGATTCTTTTAGTGCTCTTACTAAATGTGGAATTTAATATCCTGGAGGAATACACATACCCAATAAAATGCCGGGCATCAGATCCAGCAATGGTAGGTTGGAATGGTATGAAGTGGAATCGGATGGAACGATAAGGTTGGAGTGGCACCATTCCCAGTATTGTACAGTCTATCGGCCTCTTCAGATAGGTTCCAAGCATCGCTGGACAGCTCTCCAACACTTTCACCCCGCAGCGATAATCAAACCGATTCACTACATCTCGATATAGCACACTAGTATGTCACACTACATTCAGTGCTCAAGTGAAGTCGTGAGTGGTAGAAAACGGAGGGGGCCGGCGTGTAAGTCAGAGCTTTCAGCTATTTGAATCTAGGGCGTGGGCTCTTTCGGCCATAAACTGGGTTAAACAAATAAGAAAAAAGTCAGTCTCGCAGGGGCTGCGTAAACTAAGCAGATTTCCCACGTGAAGATTTACAATAAATAAATCTAAATACTGGTAACACCATCGTGAATATAAGTGAATAAATACAAACGGTAATGAGAAATCTTTCAGCCAATTTACATGTTAATAACCTCTACATCGGCATGCCTATGAATTGTAAACAAACAGGTCAGCCAACCTCTCAGAGCTGAATAGATAGATTGTAATATTCTAGACAGTAAAGAAAAACAACTACTGAAATATATTTGAATATAATATATTAATTATATTGAAAAACTATTTACTATAGCTAGTGCTGTAATTCATAATGAATCAAAATAAATTTTATCTCAATCACTCCAATTTTAGTAATCCAAGAACAAACGAAGGGGGGGGGGTCAACAGAGCGTATTTGCATTGCACATATCTCACAAAGTAAAAGTTCAATGAAAACAATATTTGGGATTTACTTGGAATGAAGAGGTTCATGATACAGCATCTTATTATTAATATGACATCAGTAGGAGTGGGGAGTTTACTGATAACTATAAAATCCAAATATCTCCGTAATATTCATGATACTGAAAATATGTATAGAACAAAATTTACAGATCATTCCATTTCCAGTAATATTGGTTCTATACAATTTTTCGAAGTATAGTAACGGAGAATTTTCGAAATTCCCCGTGGGTTCTATTTCAGCCATTATCAAAAAGGTGAAGTTTGATTCAAATCCGTTGTGAGTAACACTTGCGAGTAGGATTTGAATCAGGATCAGTAAATATTTGCCTCCTTGCTCATGTCCATTAAATTCCTAAAAATTGGCATTCCTATTGGTTAGTTGAACCAATAATGGAGAATGGATTCAAATGTGCTTGTTTGTCCCAAATTAAATTTGCAACTTTAATGTGGACAAAATAAAAAATACATTTGTGAATGATGACAACAGAATATTGGAATTTTATCACTGTAAGTAATAATAATAGTGATTTATATCTAGTATTTTATAACTGTTTGTTTATTTATTAGCAGTATTAAAAAGATTCCACTGATATTTATGATGCTGTTGATAGATTGCCTATCGTTTAATACAGGCAGTTGACTCCAGCCTCGACCCTAGATTAACTTATTAATAGCATGTAGATCTAATTAGGTCCATTTACTGATAAAATCCTCTGTTATCAGCTTACAACATGAAACAAATCACTATTATCTCTAACTATTAGAGTCTATATTTTGGTTGTTATACATGAAGGCATTTTCAGACGACGGGTAGTAGTAAAATAGAGCTCCATTAAATTCCCTCAGGAGGTTTTATGGTGGATTTGTTTAAACAACTAAAACGAACTAAATGGGGCGCAAAAGTAATACTTAGAAGTTATTGGTTTGATTCGAAATTGAAAATTCCTAAGAGGGTCTCCTAGAATACAGTTGAAGGCTACAGAGCCACGAATGTATTATGATTAGTTCGGCGGATTCCTACATGGTCATCAGTGGTGGACTCCATTGCGGCAAAGCCTATTAACTAGTAACTTTAGATTAGGTTGATAACACAACCCTTCTTAATTAACCCAAATAACTGTATAGGGCAAAGGGAACACATTGGAGCAAGATGCCACATCCAGATCTTTGGTTCTATCATAAGGCATAAAACCTTACGAACAACAGGACATTCGGTTTTCCAAATATGATTAGTCAACATTCTTTGCATTTGGGATGGGAGAAGTTACTTGTTATCACTCGAAGCAATTGCTTTATAGCAACTAATATTCCTCTACCGTGTTTTAAATAAAATGGTTTGCTCCAAGGATAGTCCCTAGCCATAGAAGTAGTTAAGAATTTTGTTGATTCAAATATTTTAAACCAACATGAAGCATAAGAAATCACTTGTTTGTAACTCGCGCACACTCACACACACAACGCTATATTAATACAACGCTATATATATTTTAATTTGGACATATTAATTTGGCTTAATTCGATCAACATTTTTGCCCACAACAAACATTTTTGGGTTCTGACAAGACAGTTGTGCGACCGGCAACCTTGTTCTTTTTACTTCATCCTAAAGTTTCCTTGTGCGCAGAATTATTCATTATTATTCAATAACTTTTGTAAGAAATCCTCAAAACACAACACCATGATTTCATATCTACTGAAGTGAATAAAAAAAAAACATTATGAAGTTTCGAGACAGGTCTTTTGACACGCAACAAATCAGGTTTCGATAAAAAAAATTCTGAAAACAAGGAAGAAGGAAAGAGCAAGGACGAAGATTAATCATGTTAACCAGGTGGAATAGTTTATGATGGAATTCAAAAATAAGAATCAAAACTGGTCCAAAATTGTCAAAAAAAGAGATATTTTTTATAGGAGGAAATAGCTTACATTCCAACCATTTTAATTTTAAAGCTGTGCATTTAAGGTATTACATAACAGAGAATTAAACGTAAAATATTTTGAAATTTAATTCATCATTTACTACTATAAATATACAGGTTGGCCACCTTGGTTGGTGTGTGATTTTATCTTGTACACGTGGTGTATCTAGTCGCGAGTTTGATTCCCGCTTGGCATATTCACTAGATGGTATCCTGAGTCTAAACCTGGTGGGTGTCGTTAAGAAATAACAAAAATATTTACAATAATTTTCCAATACACTTGGAAAACAACAGGAATGAACTTATATACTAGTGAAACAACAGTTTTTTTACACAAATGGCCAGGAATAGACAGAGTTGTACCTTTAAAGCGGGAAGAAACAGTGAAGACAATTAAACGTTCGACTGTCCCTATTTCCAAAATTAAATTAAACTTGAATCCTGTCAGAAATTGATTTTATCCTACACCAGTTGGCAATTTAATTTGAAATCACTACACCAGACTATCTGAGAATTACAACAGCGAATAGTAAAAAATTGGAAATCTGTGGATCAACAGCCCATGTAAGAACAAGGGCTGCCACACGTTATGAGCTACCTGTCATAATACGACTGGAGTTATCACAAGCGAAAGGAGTTTACTTCTTTATTAAAGTTGCTATTCAATTGCTTCATTATGATGGATGGGGACATGGACAGATGACCAAGCAAGCACATCTGCCCGGTAACCAAACAGTTAAAGAAGATCTGGTCTGGAATCCAAGGTCATGAAAATAGTACCTCAAGAAATATAATACATACTGCTACACAACCCCGTTACGCAAAATATACTTTTAGGACGGAAATGATAAATGAAAATTCTCAAGTAATCAATATTTAATCTAATATTTTAGCAGCAAAATATTTGTTCTATATAAGTTGTGTAATAATTTGACTTCTGGAAATACAGTACCACTAAGGGTATTGGAATTACGAACAGATTAAAGTTTTCATTTAATTTAAGCGAATATCGTTGCTTCAGTTAGATTAGATAACGTCAGAACGATGACGACAAAGTTTCAAGTTTTTATTTCAGTATGTGTGAGTGGTATTTGTATCATGAAGTAACAAACTGATTACTTATATTGATCTATTTTTAGGCCTGATTACCAGAGAGCCAAAAATAAGTTTTTGATTGGTTGCATCCATAGACAATTATATAATGAGCTGTATTGTGAAAATGAGCATAACTACTCGGGATCAACAAACGTTAGTTAGCAGTCGTCATGTGGAGTGTAACTGTTATATACAGTAACACCTAGGTTTTTCTTTATTTTTCGGATTGACACTTCCAGGATGAGATTAAACTGAATATTTTACAGTTCAATCCTTGAACTGTTTATGTAACTGAAAACAAAAATAGAAATTGGTGATAACAGTGTATATATAATTATTTCAGAATGGCAAACAATTACTTGCGGCATTCCCAAAGGTTCAATGTTAGGTCCACGACTATTTTCAATAAATATAAACGAACCTCCCTTCCACTACCAAAGGAGATCTTTGTATACTAGCAGCTTTACCTTAAGGGAAATCAGGTAAAATGTATTGGTAATAACACGACTAGAATGGGAGACGTGAGGTGGATTGTAAGGGAAATCAATGAGCAAACACGTAAATATTTTCTTTACCAAGCTTCGAATCGAAAGGCAAATAGGATTTAACTTGTAGGCCTTTTTGCGATAAACATAGAAACTATTAATAACTAAAACAAATACCTAAGAAGAATTATTTTATTATCGTCACTCTGGTCCATTCCCCTTAGCCCCTTCACCATTTCATCCCCTAAGCATATGTTTTTGCAAATCGAACATTCGTTCAAAAGTTAACTTATTAATACAAAACGGAAGTGGGAACATAAGCACACAAACTTGCACGAATGATGCTATTCTTTCCAAAATTAACTAAAATGAACAGTTCTTGGACCGGTAATAGGTATGGGAGTACTCTGAGGAGGAAAAAGTTTATGAAAATAAAAACTAAGAAAAAATGTGATCAGGGACTTCACAACTCCTCGCGGTAATTTTGTGAGGAGGAGTTAATCATTTCCAAATATTAAAATTTATCTTTTGAGAATATAAAATCCTTAGGTACAACTGTATGGGTACCATCTATCAGTCAAACTTTTACTTTAAATTGATGCACTATCATTCTTCCTTTCCCCTTTCTTATAGCCTTTCTTACCTTTCACATTTTCACTTTACTACTTTTTTTATTGTTTTATTTTTTATAGTATTCTCTGAAATTCTCTTATTTTTTGTTTGGTTTTAAGCACTACCAACCCCCCGCACTAGAGACGTAGGCAATAAAGAAACCAAAATATTTTTTCTACAATATGTTGTTATGATTTCTTTGTAATAGCAATAATAAGGAGGCAGGAGAATGTCAAATTCACCTGTGCACGTTCAAATTTAAAATATGAAACGTATATTTTTAATTATTAAATTTTTTTTTAGGTTGGGAAGGGGTCATGAACAAAACATTAACATGCCACACCCCCAAATTTAAAGAGTCTCCTAAAAAAAGGATTGACGAATGTCGCATATTTGTGGAAAAATGTAACCTTAGTATAAACAAGGCTTGGTTTTAATAACACCATTGGTTCTGTTAGGGAACAGCAGCCCCTAAATAAGCTGTCGTGGGAAATGAACCCCACGGTCGAGTAAATAAATCTAATAATATTTACTGTATGTTAAGGGTATAAATAACACGTTTTCTACAGAAAACTGGGAATAATAAAAGGATGTTGTTAACACGTTGAGGTACTCCAGCTGATTATGGAAAGAATGGCGGACACTTTGACAGGGCAATGGTCACTGATCCTTGGGGGCCAACGATCTCATCATAAAAAAAATTCCTTTGTCCCATCAATTGGTTATACCCTTGCTCTGAGGAGGGCTATTGTTGCCTTCCTCGGACAATCTGCTTCATCGCAGACCAAGGAGATCCGCCTATTCTACCAACCCCTTCAGGCTCTTATACTTGTTTTATATCGGCCTTCGATAACCAATACTATCAACCTGACCACACACTCAGCAGTCAATCAAACATAAATTCCCAAATAGAATTGGCAGAGAACAAAAGAAACAATTCTTCTTATGCTCTTCCTAATGAATGTATTCTATGAACCTTGTACGTAAGCTCAGATTGGCGAATTGAACCGTAAAAAAAAGTTCGTCAATCAGGTTTACGCAGCACTAAGCAGATTTCTCAACTACTCACGCATAAGATTCATTCCACATCGTTTTCTTTTTTTCGCCAATAACAAGAAGCCTAAATAGCCAGCAATTGAAATTTAAGCTGAAAAAGGTGTTTATTGATGCATTTGCTAAATTGAAAAATAGCATGAGTAGATTTGGAGGCTTTCAAAAGGATTAAAACTTAAAAAAATGGAAATACCGGAACTAATATTTAGCGATACAAAAAAGTATAGACTAATTATTTTATATTAAACTAATTTTAAGTTCAAGTGAACATTTGTTTTAATGTTTTTACTTCAAATAGGATTGATTATTCAGACCCCTCACGCAAGGGCTGCTTAAACTAAGCATATTTCTCCCTGGCATTTTCACTTATTTAACACTTCGTAGCCTCCTTGTTTTTCAAGACTTATTTAAATCGGGCGACTGATAAGGGAGAAGAAGATATTAGAGCGGCATTTGTGCGTCATTACTGCAAGTGGGAACTCAGCTTAGTTTACACAAGCTTTTCTGGGCTTCAGGCGACAATGCTGATTATACTCCACAGAGAGTAGAAAATTACAGGAAAGGAAAGGAATTCTTGGTTAAAATAATACTGCGTTGGCATATTTTGGCATAAAAGGGGCTCAGGTTGGCCCTGTGAGTTAAGGCGTTGGTCTTAATCTCGCGTGGTAAACGTAGAGTGGCGGGTTCGATTCCCCACCCTGGGCAATAGGAATTTATTTGGTGACGGAGTCACTAAATAAATTCCTTAGTTCCACCCTGGCTATAAAAGGGTGGTGACCTGTAGATAACCCGTCCCAATTAGCCATAGTAGCATAAAGTGACGTAAATAAATAAAATATTTTGTAAAAATGTGTATTGGTATTAAAACCATAGTATCGAGACAATTCCGGACAATCTTCACTATTATCTGAATTTCAGGCTAGCTCATCAAATGTATACACAAGGCGAAATGGGATAAGTTAAAGAAGTAGGTTCGCACAGAAGCATCTGGCAGCTGGGCTCAAAATTGATAAGGGAGGATTGTGCATCCATGCACCCCATGTGGGAAGAAACTTGATTCAATATGATACGCAAGGAGATTGTGAGTTCTTAGAAGGATGCAAGTAGAGGAATGCATTCTTGCAGGTCTATGCCCAGTGACTCATTTACATATCCTGTCTGAGGCATGTGTGGATGCATCGCGCAGTTTTCTCTCCTACGCTTATTCATTAATTAACTTACTCTCAAAGGCACGTCAAACGTCATTTATACAATTTTGAATGCATCTCTCTATAAATTTGGAACATCAGAGGAACTAAGAGGCTTGCAACTAATTCCTAAAATAAACTCAAAAAATATTCGAGAGAAACCCTTCTTTCAAAAGTTTTGTATACAAGCACCTGGAACATAGTAGAAATGATATAAGTTCTGAAGAACTTCATTGAGGAGTGAAAACATATCAATATACATGTTTAAAGGGAATGCATTATCTCTCATTTTGTGAACATTTTGGCTCCTAAACAATAGTAGTAAGGATAAGGGCATACAGTGATTTCCACTTGACGTCTGCATTACACTACATCCTGCGCCAAAAGTTTCAAAAGTATTCGACATAAACAATTCCTAATAAAATCATTTTAACTACTACATGTCGTATTTTTAGCACCCACGCAATAAATTAACTGATGAAAGTTCATTTTCATACACCCCTAAGCACACCTGCCACTTCATGGAATGTTTAAAGTCTAGGACGCAACGTTTACAGATATCTACGCCGTGCTCTTCCTTTACTATACTAACCTTTTCAACATGACAATTACACTCAAAAATCAAAATGATAATAATTTCAATTAATCCGTAATAATATCTGTTATTTATTAACGTCCACTATATGCTACCTAAGGCTAATTGTGATAATAATAGATATACTAATTACCTTGGAAAGGCGAGGTTCCTTCTTGAGGCTGGACTTGCCGTTGATAAGAATGTTATCACCAACAAATCGCACATTGCAGGTGAGAGGTGGTTCCCAATCTTCTTCGCCCGATCCACCGTCCACTTCCTCGCCATTACACTGAAATAAAGAAAAACAATAATCAGCTCTTTATATTCAATTAAATACCTAGAATACTCAGAGTTTGAACACATACTATAAAATACACTACAGCAAGTACAATACAAGGCTCCTGTGGAAAGACTATAATATACATCAGCTATATAGTTTACAACAGCGCTGATTAACTCAAAACGTTTGAGTGGACTCTTAGATATGGCTAAACAGCCCTCTCACGGTCAATTATTAATGCCAATGAAGCAATGTTTCATCTGACTTCCCTGAAGGGAACACGAATATTTTTTGAGGTTGGGCTTCTATCCGTTCGTCCTATACATAACCAGCATCCTGAGGGATTTCAGCTAGTACTGGATAAGGCAATATGAACCATTCGTCTAAATTAAATTGCCTTCAACAAAAAAACCGCCATGCACGTAAGTTGATCACGTGCTTCTTTCTCCAGTCTTCTGGGAGGCTTCCGTAGCCTTTCATGGATTGTTGAAGATATTTTATTATTGGTTTAATAGGCTATAATGAAGTTTTTTTTTAATTCATTAAGTATTAGAATTATATAAAGGGTCTGTCACACAGGAGCTGCATAAACTAAGTAGATTTCCCACATGATGGTACAGCATACATAAAATCTTAATTGATGACGCCATCACACAACGAATTTTCATAATAAAAGTATCATGAAAACAATAATTGGTATATAAGATTAGAATAAAGTGGTTCGTGATATAAAAGTAAGCTCTTATAAGAACAATAAGTTGTTAATATGACATGAGTAAGAGTGGGAGTTTACTTACGAATGAAAACTAAAAATCCAAATATCTCCGTTAATATTCATGATATAGAAAATATGTATATAGCACCATTTATTGATAATTTAATTGGTTAAGTAAAATTTTTCTATCCGATGTATAGTAATGGAGATATTTCAAAATTTCCCCTCTGAACCCCCCTCCCTCCTTCCATTACGATTTCTACCATTAACGAACTAGATCATTCTTTTTATATAAATTAATATCGAGTTTGGTAACGATCAAACAAAAATGGCGACAGAACTGGAGCGTTAATATGTGTGTGTGTGTGTGTGTGTGTGTGTGTGTGTGTGTGTGTGTGTGTGTGTGTGTGTGTGTGTGTGTGTGTGTGTGTGTGTGTGTGTGTGTGTGTGTGCGTGCATAAAATTCTGAACGGACCTTATTTTTGTTATCTCCTGGGTAGGATCGATGGACATTTGAGGAAATTTTTTCCAAAATCGCGTCATGAGTACAACCTTAACATCTGATTTCCCTGCTGATAAAGTACATCTTACGGTAGTAATAAGAAAGGATCGCAATTTCCATTAAAATATAACACCTTGGGCACTAATAATAACTGAAGGTAAGCTATCATAAAAAGTCTAAATTTAGATTAAATAGTAATAATTTAAAATGTTTATAATTATTTTAACGTAAACGTTTTGATTTTCGATGAACGAATGAAAATTGATATTTAGATTTCGCGAAATGTATATTATATTCGACCCAAAAGGATATTATTTATTAAGTAAAGAAAATATTCTCTTATATTAGTTTTCTGCATAGCCAAGTTCTTGGAATTTCCATTGAAAACTATAGGAATGAGTAGAACAAGAATATTTCACTGTACAAGTAACGACAATAAGATGATGATGGAAGGACTCATCACAATGACAGGGGCCTGATGGTAGACAAACAAAGAGGTTCGTGGCGAATCGTGCTGATTGTCAGTCCATGAAGCAGGGCTATTACTTCCCCAAAGAGTGAAAGTGATTGGCTACAGTAGACTGAGAAAGGGGTAATATCTTTGCCTTCCTCTTTGGCAGTCGTTCATTACAGCCGCTCTCCTGACAAAACATCGACTAGGAAGAAGAACTGATTGCATAATTAGCTCAGCTGCCTGCCTATTGTTGAGCATTACTGATTTCCCCTCGAGAAGAAACAGGCCGGCTTACTTCAAGGGTTGCTTTGGCAACAACAAGGAGGATATAGCTGTCAATTAAAAAGCCGTACCTTCCAATGCCTCCCTTCCCTAAGGACATTTCCGGGCAGAAGTAGAATTTATAGGATGCTCTCCACTGTAATTGCCTCCCTTCCCAACTTAATAAATCATCTTATAATTTGGAGTTTCTGCTCACTTCGTGACTTATATATCAATTTCCCTGAGAAATGAGGAAGTTTCGAACTTCTCCACAATTCCATATCGTACAGACTTTCCTTAAAGAGCCAAAATACTTAGTTAAACATTGTTTTTTGTATTTGACAATAAAATTAAGTAATGTATTGAATATATTAACAAATTAAACATGTTACGTATATATGTATGTCTGTCAGTCAGGGGAACTGTAATGAAAACTTATCTTGATCTAGAGCACAGGCCTAACCACGGCAATAGGACAGGTCCTGAAGTATTATAGTATAAGTTTCATAGGCTGATCGGAACGCATTCCAAAATGTAGAAGTGTTGAAAGAAATAAAGGGAAGGAAAATGTCAGTGAAGCAGTTACTGTTAAAATAAATCAAGTTTTCATGTGCTACTTTTCAATAGATCTTGCCACACATAAAAATATACTTAAATAGTTAAGTGAGTAATTTCTATGTCGCTGTATATTTAGCTGAAAGTGACATCTCTAGAAATATACACACGTGTCAAATTCCATGTTTGTTCCTTACTAGGCACTAGATATAAACATATTAAGCATTTAATTAAGCCGGAAATATAATAAATTATAAAATGTGAGCTTATTATGAAAATGAGGGTAAAATTATTACTCATGGGGAAAGAGGGAGCTCTTGAAATCCATTATTTGAAGTCATCAAACATCTCATGGAGTTGGCTGGTTACAGTAATATGAAAAGAGCAGCTCCGAAAGAACACAATGGTTGAAATTACAAGACTTAGCCTTCAGATCATAATGGTGTTTAAGAAAATCCGATAAGTAGGAGTGAGTTCTGCAATTTGTACGAAACAACTAGATAATGTTTTACTTTTCGATGCGTCGCACAATTAAAGAGATAGTTTCCCTTTCATTAAATGTCCATTCTTTCATCTAATTAACAATCTGTCCAATTGTATACAAAAGTATAAAAATACGATTTTGATATTGATCAAGCAATACATGCCGGTACTAGAGTGTTAATAATATTTTTATTTATATTTGAATGGAACTAATTTTCTTCCTCCAATAGGTAGGTAGTTGGCCTATTTGAAAAATCATGTCATACAGACAGATAATTCAATAGCCGATTTCTCTTTAGTGAATTCTGTTAAGAAAGTTAAATAAACTTGTGTTTGGAGAGAGCCCAGCCACATACCTTGGTACTCTTGTGAAGACCTCGGCGGATCACGCAAAAGTTAACGAAACCACAATTCGGAGCCTCAATAGGTTGGCGAGAGAAGTAGGACCATAGAATCCCTGGAACAAGAAGGAAGTCTGCTCCAGAGAACAGTGGACAATGACTGGAGATGAGAATAATAGAACGAAATAAGACTGGAATGATGACAGTAACTCAACAATAGGCATCCCACTTCACAACCTCTCCTACTACCTTACTTTCATTTTCTCTATGATTTCTTTTATTTGAGTCTTTTAAGAATTCTCACGTCCTATTTGCAATCCCAAAACGTCATATTCTTGGTTCCAGAAAAAGTAGCAAGCAAAATATGTTTCCAGTAAATATGCGGGCTTCGTTCACTACATAACACCCATTGCTAATACATTATGAAATTATTATCCGGTCACTCTTTCGTTATGAATTTCTAGGAAACCTAAGTGATTTTTCTCAGTTTTGCAATTCTGTCTTGGACCTGGCATCTCTGGAACGCAAGTGTGAGCTTTTTTTTACCAACTACAACTCCTGCCTCTCATCCACTACCTCAGCCCTCAATATAGTATATTTGAAACTTAGCCTAATCATAAGATGTACTATTAAGAAGCTAGAATATTAGGAAATGCATTATAAAGAAACTAGAAAGACCCCAAAGACTTTGTTGGCTTTAAAGATAACCAAGGCAACAAATTAGTCTGCATGTGTCGAGCTATGTAAATCTCACAAACTAAAGGCAGAAAATGTCGTATGCAGACAATATACATCATCGAAGGAAAAATCCCTATTTAAAACTCGATACATCAACGACGATTACTCTGAATCAGACTTTACAACATACATACAGAATGGTGATTAAGTAGATAACGCTTTTATATTGTATGGAGACAACAATGGAATTGAAGGAAGACAATTCAGCCTCAGTTCAAATGGTACAAACAACCAAGGAGAACTTTTAGCAATCCTAAATCCCTAGAATATACAAAAGACCAGCCTATGACCATGTATTCGCATAGAAATGGACGGTCACACCTCAAAACAACCAATTATCGCCATAACGACGGAGTAAATCACAAAAAAAAAAAACAGAACAAATAATTTTATTGACAGGGAATAATATATACCTAGATCTACAATAGATCAAGGTTCATGAAGTAGCGAATGTTCTAGCCAAATCAGCTTCTGTTAACCAATTACTACCTATAATATAAGATAATAAAATATCGCACAAATAGATATTAAATCCACCCTTAAGGAGTACAGCAAATGATAATGGCAGCAAAGATGGAATAGTACAAATAAAGAAAGAAATTTATATAAATTTTTTTATACCCGATAGAAATAAAACATACTTTTTATAAATTGTAACCAAACATGCCAAATATATACACATTTATAATTAGGGAACCAAATATGTAGCTAGTTATCTGATCACTACAATGAACGTATTCTCAATTACTGAACGAATACCGACCTACAATATACAAAGACATCAACCTACTAGGTTGTAGACGCCGACAACAGGAAAGAAGTCCACATCTTCTATTAAATAAATACAGAAGCGGTCTTCAACAATTCTGCGAGAAGATTTAAAAAGGATAAAAGAACCAACTTCTATTTGTATCTTTTACTTTTGTGACAGATTTATTTTATTTAGTTCATGATTTGTTATTTATTATACATTTCTTGTTATTTTTTAAATATTTTATTTATAATTGAATTGTAACGTAAATGAATAATGTATATTAATTTGACATGTTTTCTGAAATACATCGAATTAACGGAATGGGGGCGGGGGTTAGAGAAATATACCGTTTCCATTTTCTTCATACGTATTAGAGCTATAACAAATATGTAGAGAACCTTTTTTGTTTAGCATAAAATGATGAATAAACTATGTTGACATTTTTCGATCCGATGCATTGGAACGGAGATACCGTTCATTTCTTTCAAATGAAATATCTTTAAAGGAAGTGCAAGGAAAAATATTATTTACTTAATTTAACAATAAAAGAAAGATGTGTGGTCTCAGATTTTTTTTTTTTTTACGATCAGCAGTTCATCCCACACTACCATATTTTCACTAACATACCTACAAGCGGTAATTAACGAGTTTATGATAGGTAGTATAGAAGAAGAGATGTTTAGTTTACGAAAGAATATATCTTTAACAGCCACTACCTTTATATGATAATGTAGATGAAGAATTTTACGAAAGCAGAAAGCGTTCAGTAATACAAATTGTTACTAATTTTCCACAAAAATATTACAAATATATGCGATGCTTTTCTTTCGTGTTACGAGAGGTTAAAGCACGTAACTATAAATCGGTGTTAAGTGACATAAGTAGGCCGCTTGTTAAATAAATATTCAACAGAGCGAGGACGAGACAAGGCTAATAGAATAGAGCGCTGCGAGCGGCTAATTATGGAAATAGAGAAGCATTAGGAAAGCAGGCATTTGCAGATGATCTTGTTTAGTTGGCTAGCCCCCTCACGTAGGGAGGTCAGCACGATCTCTCGATCTTTAGGCAAATGGACTGACGCCGGCCTTCCAAGGACGGGGGTAATAGCACGAACTATTTAGACGAGCATCTCACTAAAAGCACGGACCCGAGGCATAAATATTAACGCCCTGCTCTTGACAGGGGCACATCTCTTTGTTCTGACGCAGGTTCGTGACCTTCGGCAGGCAGCACGTTCGTGCCGTATCAACACTAGCTGTTATCTAATACTTATAAAATAAACTGACATTTGATAAGCCCATAAGCCATACGTATCTCCTGACACGACAACAGGAATGAAAAATTTGTTTCAGAGTAATTTTCAACGGCAATTATTAGTATTTTCCAATACCATATGATGGATTTTGTTTCTTAAACCAGTAAGTCCCTTTTTATCCCAATGTCAGATCATTTACAGAAACAATGACTAAACACACTTTTACTACAGAGTAAATATAAACATAATTTATCGCAATGCTTAAGCCCTAGTTACTTATCGTGGACCTAATGCATTTATTATTCAATTAATGACAATAATCCCTTAATTGTTCAGATTCTATAACAAATTTCAAAACTAAAGACGAAAGTGACAAAGATGTGGGTTCCAAGACATGTGCAATTGACGTGGACAAACTCGCCAAACATACAACTCAGAGACAATCTTCTGACTTTAACTTACTGACCCTACCAGACTTACATTTCCAAATACTAGAAACTTTGGCATAGAACAGCAGAAAATCATCTGCGAGAAAAGTCTTCCTGCCTCAGTTATTCAATCAAATCTGCCTGAAAAAGCCTCTCATTCTCGTCCTATCTTTACTATACATTTGTTCGACCAGGCTAATGGAATTGAACTTCCATACACCTCACTTTGTCCTTATCAATAGCTCAAATAATGCAGGGCATGGCTTACATTAGCTACGGCGCTACCTCAGATTCTCATTCAGCCCTTCTCTCCATAGCAAAGAATAGCTTCCTTACTGTCACCGCCAGACTCAAAGTTAGTCTGATAAACATTAATACATTTGCAGCTTTTCCTTCCTAAGAGAGCCATATTCTGATAATGACCACCTAAAAGAAACGGTTGTTGTTCTCAAAGTCCTGTTTCAAATTGCTGCACACTTATTTTAAGTACCTACAATAGAATTATTGGAATGAATCGTTTTCACGAAAAATGCTCATTTAAATTACATCCATTGCCAAACAAACGCTACTAATTACGGTCCAACACGATGGTATAGTCATAAATCCAGACGCCATGTCGACATGGATAAAGTATTTGACTTCAAAACGTTTTTAGTTTGTACTTGCTAGGCGAAGTACGTCTTGGCAATAACTGGAGGGAGACCCCATAGCGGAGGGACCCTCCCATTCCTACCGCCCAACTCATATTCTCTGTGCCTGCAGAAGATTGTTTATAGCATTCCAGCATAAGCTCCTTAGCAGACGGTCGAGGGAGTATAATGTCCAGGAGTTGTTGTTTAAAAGATGAAGAGGCGGATAGGGATAACGGTGGGGTGAGCTCAGACTAAGGAAAATGGATGAGGGAGATAATGCGGGGATGGTTGAGGTAGGCAGGGAGTGACTAACAGCTGGGGGTAGGGCAGCCACCCCACGGATCAAGGGATGCTTCAAAGGCGCCATTAACAGGCGCCTCCAACTCGACTACACGAAAGGACCGAATGTCAAGCATGAAACAAAGTACTTATTCTGGTGCGTCACTACGTTACTAAAAAAGCCCCCCAGGCAGGGGTTGCGTTAACTAAGCAGATTTCCCACGTGCGTCACCTATTTGCATTTATCTCAAAACGTAAAAGTTCAATGAGAATGATATTTAGTATTAGGCTTCAAATATTGTGCTTCATAATCAGCTTATTATAGGAGTGGGGGTTTACTGAAGATCGAAAACTAAAAAAATCAAATATTTCGGTTAATAATCAAGATAATGAAAAAAACGTGCGTACCAAAATTTATAGAACTTTACATTTGCAATAAGATTAGTTTAATACATTTTTTCGATCCTACGCATGATATCGGAGATATTAAGAATTTTCGAAATTCCCCCTCTAAAACCCTCCCCTTCCACTAGTCAGAGTTTACCCATTAAAGAACAAGTTTGGTAACGATCAAATAAAAATTGCGACCGCTAGAGCGTTAACAAACAAATATAAAGTTTTGAACAGACCTCATTTTCGTCATCTCCTAGGGTGGATCGATGGACATTTTTCGTACCTCAATAGCTGATTTCCCTTAGAGGAAATCTGGTTGACAATTAAACCATAACAGTAAACACCCTTCAAATCTTGAGAATATTCATCCAACTAATACTCTATTGAAAATCTTCTTTATAAACCAACCCCACTTCTGTCTTTTGCATCTTTTAGAGATACGTCATTTCTGTCTCATCCAATATAACAATACCTACCAAAGAATATTTTAAAATTAAATACCCTACTGAAGACAAAATACTATGAAATATCTAAATTTCATTTCAATATGATGAACATTCTCGAATGGTTGTAAATTAAACCACAAAAAAGGAAATGCTTGCTATTATAATCATACATAAATAGATAATAGAAGGAAAGTGACATATTGCGTTCATATCTTCAAGGGGATAACTATTTATTCTAAAAATAAATGAGTAAGATGATGTTTCCTTAATAATAATGAACCAAAATAATAAATGGAGCCTTGTAAATGTCAGTTTTAAAGTAATCTAAACAGTCTTTCTATTAAGGAAAACAACGCAAGTTGTAATGTAGTCCAGCGAAATTGTCGGTTGAGATGTGAAGCTGATCAATGAGTTTGGTTGGTTCAAGCACTCAATTCTTTGATTATAACTTTTGACGGAGCTCAACATGGAGAAGCATTTTCCATTTGCCCACGATATTCTTCACTGACAAGTATGCCAACAGGATTATTCATACTGGCCGAGCTAACCCTTTCTTTGAGGTAATAGAAATGCGGTCTGCCGCTAACCATTAATTCCTGGCTGAGGAGGCTTGACGGATAGCCAATCCACCCTACCAAAACATTAATTTCTCCGAGGCCTGATAAAACATCCGCAGCGGTGATAACGAAAGGGGAAATTAATAGCAGCTCATGGGTATTAGCCCATGGGGTCGAAGGTAGTTGGCAGTAAGTCCCTCCATAGAGATAAGGGTTGCTATGAGATTGAGCAGAACTAGAGGGGGTGGGACCCTTGCCGCTAGGTAGCTAGGGAAACACTGACTCAGGCCGGTGACTCACAAACACCTGCCGCGCCCGGCAAGAGGGAAATATTACTCAGCTGTAAACCCATCTCAAAACACAAATCCATTCTCATTGGAAAGATTCTTCGTTCGAGCCATTAACCCCCCCCCCCTCCAATAACATAAGTATTCTATGGGCTAGTGCTTTTCCCCAATATTTTTCTCAAAACTTTAATCTCTATGCTAATTCTTCAATATTCCACCAATCGCCAATATTACTCAAAGGTGTGTAAAATAACGGGTATGCCCTTTCTGTTCTTCGTGGAACGGAGCAGAATTTCCTGTTATGAGATGAAAATAAAGGGATTATTAGTGCATAAATGAATGCAATCTTTATATCATCGCGTTAAACAATTTCCAATTCAACCCGCCAACGATGAGTAACAGTTACTAATAGCTAAATAAACATCTGTAAACCGGATCCTTTGGCTTCAAAGAGTAACTGTTCTACGATCCACTTTCCCTGGTACATTTTTTTCTCATAAAATAAATAACCCAATTTTCCCTGGACCATCAATGAAAAGTGCGTTCCTAGGTTCCAATCGCCCTAAAGAGATACGGCAAACAATTCGTAACTTACCATTAACATAAATATGGAGTCTTGTATTTAGCGAATTTGTGTCCAACCAGTGAGATAACGGCGAAAAGGAATCCCGTACACTCATTGGTTCTTGATCATACAAGCTGACCTTGCTCAGTCAAAAATGAGCAATGCAACTTAAAATCGCAAATGTTGTTTTTTTGAACTGGGATCTAGATTTTGACTCAATGAAATGGAGGAAAATAGTTTCATTTTAATTAATCATGAACCGAAAAAGTCCTCAACAGAAAGTACCTTAATAATTATTTATAGATGGCTCAAGCAAATTCACGACTCTTAAAATAAGTTATCTTGAAGTGAAATGCAACTTATAATAAAATACCTTAATAGCGATAGTGATATTTAAATCCCCCACCCCACCCACTGTGTTTAATGTAACCAAGAATAATTGTTCTCGCTCAACTTATCTGAGGAGAACTTGTTACTTCATCAGAGTTTATATAAATCATTCAGAGCGACCAAAGTGTAAAAGCCCATACTCATACACAATCAAGTCCCAACCAATACGTGAATGAAATAGTATCTGCGATACCAATCATAAGTGCTCTCATATTACTTTTTAATTATCTATTTACTTTGCTAGGAGGATTATTTAGTATCCCAACTAGTAAGCCACAAATCCATAAAAAATGATAATTTCATTTCAACTTTATACATGCCGGTTTAATATATTTTTTTATGTCCCTTATAAGGGATTATTTTACTACCCAACTACTTAATAGTTTTCATTTAGTCCTTCAATTTTCTATTTCCAAGCATCCAGCTTGTTACGAGTCCTTATTTCTTTCAGTTGCATTCTATAAAGTAGAAAAATGTTCTGCAAGTTCTAAATAATTGCTGTGCAAGAAAATTTGTGTACACTGAAAGCTTACAGGTTGCCAATACTTTATACAAACATCCTCGTTTTGTAGCCCAATATCCGGGAAGATGCTGAGCTTTCTCCTGTTAATAGAACGAGTCTTCATTGGACACAGAGCTGCCTCATCACCTTCTAACTCTTTCCTTTATCTCCTACTTACCCAAAACTCGTTTAGTTCTTGTAGTACTTTATTCAGTACACCAGAGACTATCAGGTAGTTAATTGGCTAGTCACTTTAGATTAGAAGTACCGAGTTATGAGTTAAATATAATTGTCTTGTGGTGTGTCACTACGTTACTAAAAAAAGACCGTTACGAAGGGCTGCGTTAACCAAGCAGATTTTCCACGTGCGCCACGTATTTGACATTTAAGTTTCAAATAAAGTCCTTCATGATATAACAGCATATTGTTAATATGACATGAGCAGGAGGGAAGGCCGAAAACTAAAAAAAGTCCGTCACGCAGGGGCTGCGTAAACTAAGCAGATTTCCCACGTGAAGTTTTACAGTAGAGAAATCTGCCCAATAACAGCTGTAGTAGGGAGGGATCTCTAAACCTATTCACGAAGGACGAATAGTTCCGGAAACGGCCACCAGAGCTCTCGGCTGAAAGTCCGGAACATGGCGGGGTCCTGCCGACCACACACTACAAATGCAAATATCTCGGTCAATATTCAAGATACAGAATAAATGTATAGAACAATATTTATAGTAAATGTAATTTACAATAAGATTGATTCTATACAATTTTTCGATCCGACGCATAATAACGGAGATATTTTGAATTTTCAAAAATCCCCCCTCCCACTGGTCCGATTTCAGTCATTAACGAACTTGATCTTACTTTTTACATAAACGATTAAATTCCGAGTTTGGTAACGATCAAACAAAAATTACGACCGCTAGAGCGTTAACAAACAAATATATATATATATATATATATATATATATATATATATATATATATATAATTTTGAACGGACCTCATTTTCGTCATCTCCTGGGTAGGATCGATGGACATTTGAAGAAATTTTTCAAAACTCGCGTCATGAGTACAACCTCAATAGCTGATTTCCCTTAAGGGAAATCTGCTTAAATGCCAATATCTCAAGATATTGGAAAAACACATATGACAACATTTATAGAACATATAATTTGCAATACAATTTGTTCAGTACACGTTTTCGATTCGACGTATATTAATAGAGATATTTAGATTTTTCGAAATTTCCTCCTCGAAATCCCCACTCCCTCCACTGCGCTTTCTGCCGTTAACGACCTTGATCATTATTTTTACGTAAAACGTTTAAATATCCAGTTCGGTAACAATCGAACAAAAATTACGACCACTACTGTGTAAAAAATACAAACAAATATATATATTTAAAATGTTGATCGAACCTCATTTTCGTCATCTAAGCTCTTTTAATTAATCCTACAATGGACATTTGAGAAAAGTTTTCGAAAATCGCGTCATGTGCACGACCTCAATAAATAGCTGTTTTCCCTTAAGGAAAATCTGCTAATTAACAGGAAATATTACAACCCAGGAAATCTTAAATTCAGCTTTAAAACTAAACCAATTTATTATCAGCACCATTTAAATAAACTGAGGCTACTCGAGACATGTCATCTTCACAGTCCCTTATTTCTATTAACAGTGATTGTGTATAGTGTATAGTGACTCTATTTTTACACATACATTTCCCTTTGTCCATATGGGAAAGAACCCACAACTCCAATTTAATAAAAGTTTGTTAAGACCAACGCCCTATCTACGTGGCTATCCTGATCCCCGGTTAATAACTTGAAGAACCTAAACAAATATGGCGAAAACTAACATTACATTTGTAATTAATAAATACTTAGTTTGTTAGGTTTTATACCCATATTATACAACTGCAAGTAACTAGGACGTGTTTTAACAAGTGACGCAAGTTAAGGAACAGGTAATTTTATTTTGTATACATGGGATGATATAATGAAATACGTTAACTCACGTTTCTCCGTTATAACGTTTGAGCATTGAGTGTTAACGATAACGTGTGTATTAGTGGCATTGAATTCAAAGTTCGAATTTGGTGAAAAGCTATATAAAGTTGTTATCAGCCTATCTGATATATATATATATATATATATATATATATATATATATGTTTTCTTTGGGAATATGATTTCGATATGGGCATATTATTTATTTAAAGATATCATGAGCAATAAATTGAATGAGATTATCAATAGAATGAAGGATTAAAAGCCTTAGCAATTTTGACTTCATTGTATCATACAATGTAAGTATAAAACGTATCGCAAATCGCGTAAACATTCTCTTTTTAGATATCAATGGAATAGCCCATTTTGAATCTCCTTCAACCCATCTTGTTCAGCTTCAGATGCACGTATATAGGTTTCGCGAATAACTCAAAAACGGCTGGACTTAGAATGATTAAATTTCACATATAGCGCTGCGTAACAGTTGAACGCCTTAGTTTAAAATTGAAATCCACTGAAGAGAATGCGGGATGGTTTATAATAGGAGAGAGGGGGTAATTAAAACATACAAATTTCACCATACCTACTAAAAAATAAAATATTTGTATAGAACTCTTTGAAGAACATAAATAAAATCCATAAATTACTTTCTATGACATTTTTTTCATCCAATGCACTGTAACGGAGATATACCATAGCACTTCCAAATTAAATCATTTTTAATGAACCGCAGGAAAACCTTTTGTATATTTAATTTAATAGCAGCACAAGGAAGTCATGAAGCGTCTATTTTTTTTTTAAATAAACAAACAACATAAACGATTATTGTATAGCTTATTTGTTTTATGAATTACTTAGAGTAATATGTAGATAAACAATGATAAATGAGACAATCAGGAAAGGTTAACTTTATAAGCATTATGTAAGTACTTGACAAGTCTATTAATACTAAACACTATGTAAATATTTCAGGACTGAGTCTCTATTATCGGAGTGATTGATGAAATATTTCCAACAGGTGACAGGTATCACTCTTATCAACAGAGGTACGTCACTCAGGAAAGTCAATCTATTCCTAAAGGAGCCTGTTAAAAATCTTTGGGATTTCTCTATATTTTTTTAAAACATTGATTTCGTAACTGATCCTATTTCTTTGATAGTTTGAGTGACTGGAGGAAAAATGAAGAAGTTCTTTGACTCTTTCCAAAGGTATACTCTTTTCTTTTATAACATCATACTGACGTCATATAAAGAAATACAGGTACAATATCTCGATTGGGTGATGTATCTAATGTACAATAGCCAATCATGATCGTTACAGAAGAAGTAATAACCGCACAAATGATTTTTGAAAATATGTAATCCTTACCTATCAAGGTAAAGTAGACTGAGCAGAATTTCAATCTCTGTTTCCAGAGTCTCATCAAATCACCATCTTCAGAACAGAGTATAATGTGATACACATTTACCACGAATTACGCTTAATTCGAGGGCCATTTCTGTCCGAGCTAGGAGAGAATAAATATGCCATATTAAATGGTATTTCAAATATTATATTTATTCATCTATGAGATATAAAATGGTTATAATCTAGACGTTATGAACTTAATAATGAATAACTCAGTCTGTTAATGTTGACTATATTGAGTTCTATCCTAACTCTGAGACCTTTCGCTTTACAACAATTGAAGCTCAGCATTTTCGGATCGTAAAGTTTTCACTTTTATAACTTTTTTAAAACGTTCTACTGATTAGCATGCTAATCTGGCCCCTGAATTGCAAAACAAACGTGCAAAGATTACGATAACGCTTTGCATTTTGAGGTGGATCTCATGCTAAAGGTATGTGTTCTAAATTACTCAGCACTTGACACTATATTTCTTTTTGAATTAATTATGCATTAGTTTTTTTAAAAAATATTTTAGATGTGGGGCTTTTTTACAATGACGTAATCGGTATATTCAAAACTTGATATAAGTCAATTAGTCGTAAGCCACTGAAGATATTAATTGTATATAGCAATAACTATAAGATTTACACAATACAATATAAAATCTGGTGGAGTGGAGTTTTCAAGAGTTAGATCAATTTAGGTTTTTCAAAAGCTCGGAAAATGCCATTCCATAGCATATATGATATTTTTTTAGATATAAGTTTAGTTTTTGAAAAGTTTAGTTTTAAATGAGGCTAGGATTTGACTGCAAAAATTAAAGAATATAAACTATCCCATTAATATTTGAGTATATAATAACATTTTTAATAAGACCGATCACATAAAAGTTTTGGAAGCGTAGGTTAATAAAAGAGGTACTTATATCCCCCCCCTTTCGTAACCCACAATCCTTTCATGAATTCGGCCTTTACTATAATTAACATTTAACACTATATGCATATATTAAATGAAACATGGAGTTTGGGGTTATAGATATCGTGCCAACATTGAAGGCATTACCTATAAGTGCTTTCCTGGATTTCATCAAATACCCCTTAAGGGAAGGTCAGCTATTGAGGTTGTACTCATGACTCAATTTTTGAAAAATTTCCTCATATGTCCATCGGCCCTACCTAGTAGATGATGAAAATGAGGTCCGATCGAAATCTATATATATATAAAATTGTAACCTCTGTCTGTACATTGATTTTTTTCGCGACATTTCCCGATAACTTTTCGTTTCACATGTCATAGACACCATAACTGCATTTTGTTTCTTTCGTGTATGTTTGTTTGTTTGTTTGTTTGTTACCTTTTCACGCATAAACGGCTGAACCGAATTTTATGAAACTTGGTATGTATATTACTACTAGCCCAATTTAGACTTTAGGCTATATTAACATTCTCTAAGACGAACAGGAGTGGGCGTTATAAAGGAAACCTGAAATTAAAAATAGCGATATATCGTTTCCTATTGCTTTTTCAGCAAATATGCCCATAACAAAAGTTGTTTATTTTGTAATTTAGAGTAACTTTTGTTATATGCACTTTTGCCGTATACGGAAGTATAAATGAGTTATACGCTAAAAGCTATAACGGGAGTCCACAATTTTATTTGGGACAAAAAACTCAACCGAACTAAACCAAACTCGGTATGTGAATTAGCACTAACGCCTTCTTTATAATAAGCTATACTAACATTTCTAGGGACGTGCAGGAGTGGGGGTTATAAGGGAGGCCTGAAATTGATAATAGTGATATTTCGTTTCCTATTGCATTTTCGGCAAATATGCACTTAACCAAAGTTGTTTATTTTGCTATTTAGAGAAACTTATGTTATATGCACTTTTGCCGTATACGGAAGTATAAATGAGTTATACGCTAAAAACTATAGCGGGAGTCCACAATTTTATTTGGCACAAAAGACTCAACCGAATTAAACCAAACTCGGTATCTGAATTAGTACTAACGCCTTCATTATAATAAGCTATACTAACATTTCTTGGGACGGGCAGGAGTGGGGGTTATAAGGAAGGCCTAAAATTAATAATAGTGATATTACGTTTCCTATTGCATTTTCGGCAAATATGCACATAACAAAAGATGTTTATTTTGTTATTTAGAGAAACTTTTTTATATACACTATCATCGTATACCGAAGTATAAAGGCGTTATATGCTGAAAATTATAGCGGGAGACAACAATTTTATTTGGCACAAAAGACTCAACCGAACTAAATAAAACACTCAGTATGTGTATTAGCACTAACGCCTTCCTTATAATAAGTCATACTAATATTTCTAGGAACGGGCAGGAGTGGGGGTTATAAGGGAGGCCTGAAATTAATAATAATGATTTCCTATTGGGGTTTCGGCAAATATGCAAATAACAAAAGTTGTTTATTTTGTTATTTAGAGAAATTTGCTCAACACTTCATTTCAATATGTACTACCAGGTACCTCTCCTGAAAAAATTAATTCAAATGTATGTCAATATTTTCTCCTTATTAATTCAAATCTATGCATAATGCACAGGAGAAGGGAAATATGACAATATGCAGGACAGTGAAGTCTTACATAAAAAAATAATTTTATTATTAACAAATGCCAACAACGGGTATTAACCCTAAACACTGGAACGGGTAAATATGTCAAAATGTTGTGCAAAGTAAAGCCTTGCCAAAAATATACCATCACCATTCAGCCTCAAATGAATAATAAAATAATACTTTGAATCAATATTTTAAGGAAAACTATGGAGATGCTGGAGCGGAAGGAGGTCGGAGCCTAAACAGTTAATTGAGTTAATTTATTTCCTGTGAAATGCTGGCATTACTCGAAATGATTTCCACTGAGCTCTACTATTACGAATATAATCTAATGTACAAAACTATGTTTAAACTATATGTGCTCGGATTGGTTTTTGACAGGAAATAAGTTTCATTATAGAGGATATTTAATTGTAATAAATGCTATCCACGATTATGGTTTGAAGTATTCAAAAAGGTGAGTTGGAAAAGTGGAGAGGGATAGATTAGGAACACATTTTTATTTATTCTTCAAAATTAATATTTCTCATCTATACGTCGCCTGCCTGACCCTCACGGGAAAACAATGCGCCCAGACGGGAAGTGTAGTAAACATTGAAGCCTTGCTCAAAAAAAAAAAAAAAATAATACTATTATCGTTCAGCCTCAAATGATTTCCCGAGCGAAGCCGGGTACCTTAGCTAGTGATATATAATTCTATACATGTACTTGTCTGTTACCGCTATAGCGGTCGCTATTGTTGTTTCAATGTTGCCAAACTCAATAAATAAGCGATTCATATAAAAAATAAAGGTCAAGTTCTTTAATGGCTGAAATCGGACTTGTTGGTGATGGAGTGGAGTTAGAAGGGGGATTTCGAAAATTCTAAATCATCTCCGTTATTATACGTCCGACCGAAAAATTGTATAGAATCAATATTATTGCCAATAAAATGTTTATATATATATATATATATATATATATATATATATATATATATATATATATATTTGTTCTCTATCTTGAATATTATTAAAATTCCTTCACACTTCTTTACCAAATGTGGTCAGTCATTTGTACCGCAGTATTGGGTTGGTATGTAGCCTTGACAGACAACAGTGTCACCTCTTACTTATAGAACCAGACTCTTAGAAAGCAGGTTGAAAGAAAGTTTCCAAATCTATTGAATTTTATGTGTAGTAGAGGACGCTTCTATTTATTTTTGTTTCATTTACTTGTCGCACTGGTTTTCTGAAAGATTTCTAATAGTAATAGCCTAAGAAACTGCTTTGGGATACACGTGTGACACTATTTGAGAGCTAATTACCAATTATTTTCGAGAAAATAGATTACAATCATACTTAACTTTAGGAATAGAATTCATTAACTAAATTAGGACAACAATAAAATGTTCATGGAAAGTAGAGACATTTTAAAGCTATTCATAAGTAAACCGTTACCTATATTTATTTATTGTGGAGCGTTCGCTGGGAGGCAATATTGCTCATTAAAAAATAAATAAAAATTATGAAAAACAATTAAAAGAAAACATTAAACGCTACTATTGTAACAGGACAAACTAATAACGCAAAAGACAAAAAATACCACGAATAATCAACAAATAAGCTAAAAATAAATAAAAACGAAAACGAAAATTAAATTCAAAAAGATAAAATATCTTATAAAGAAAGCAGATAATTAAAGACTATAATGACTAATAAATTACAAAAATAATTATATATATTCAATTGTTAAAATTAGAACTATTAAAAAAAAATAGTATGTAAATACTTAAAATTATGAAATTAAATTTCTAAAATCTAGCACATGCATTCACAACCACACGCTCTCTCTCTCTCTCTCTCTCTCTCTCTCTCTCTCTCTCTCTCTCTCTCTCTCTCTCTCTCTCTCTCTCTCTCTCTCTCTCTCTCTCTCTCTCTCTCACACACACACACACACACTAATTCCTACATACGTACGTATGTGTGTATATATGTAGTGAAAAAAGTTTAGCTGGAGTAAAAACATTTATTGTAGAATTGCCAATTTTGAAATGAAATACTTTTAAATTTGTGAGTATATGCTAATATATTTTAAATGTTGGAGTATTATGGGAATGTGTGGGGCTACCTTCAGTAAGGAAGTGATGTGGAATCTTTAAATGGTCACGCCGCGGTACCTATAGCTTTAAGCTTTGTTTATAGCCAACCAACTAAAAATTAGAGAAACCTTTCCATAATATCTATTTACAATAAATAGGCCATTAATGTGGGTTATATGAAGTATTATACTCCATACTAATTCATTATAAAGATGAGTATCAAGGAAAGTGAGTAATCTGTACTGACCCCTCATGCCAAAATATAATGTGGCAATAAATAAACTTTCACTTTCATTTTCACGAATAAAAAAATGTGCGGCAAAAACATAAATAATAAAAAGGGGATTCATTTCATATGGATAACTGCTTCGTGAATAAATGCAAATGATCAAGTGCTAATTTCAGGATACATATATTGTGAGGGTTACAGGATGCTACCCACGATATGCCCCTATATATAATAAATGGTACACATATCCATAATTGGTGATTACATCAATAATTTACAGAAAAATTAATTAGTCCTTACTAGATAAAGAAACATTAAACAAGTTAGTAAATGGTACAACAAACTATCTAGGGCTCGGGTTGGCCGTGCGAGTTAGGGCGTTGGTCCTAATCTCTCATGGCAGACCTAGAGTGGCGGGTTCGAATCCCGCCCTGGGCAGTAGAAATTTATTTAATGACGGCCTCATTAAATAAACTCCTTAGGCCCACCCTGGCTAGAAAAGGATGGTAACCTGTAGATAACCCGTCCCGATTAGCCCTCGAATAACACTATGTTACCCAATTAGAAAACTTTGATTTGAACAAAAAGAGAATACATAGTCATCTAAGGGCAACCTATAAAGCGTCTTTAAAGAGTTAGGACGTTGAAAATCTACTAAAACAGAACCGTCTCCCAAACAGACATTCTGGAGTAGCCACTGTTCCAAAGAGTTATTTATTAAAATTTATCAAAGATTTTATATGATAACATCTCTTTGATTTTCCTTACAGAGGAGTCTGCAGACAAGACGGAATAGGAGTTCAGCGGAAACCACAAAGGTCAGGTAACGCTGAGAAAGAATTCGGTTTTATATTACAACCGTTGGCTATAGATTTTCAAGCTCATCGGTCCTTCTCCAACGTAAAAAAATGTTGAAATAAGTCAATCTTTGTTTAGTACGCGTAAACAGTAAGCTACAAACCCTATATTAACTGCCTTCTTAATAAACATGCCAAAAATATAGAAATAATTACATAACTAAAAATTACATTAATTCCAAAATTCAAATTGAGCTGTGGAAGGTAATTTCAAAAAATATGTTTACTTACTACTTTCAAAATACTTTATTTTGATAATAGCATTTTTTTTTTTAAATAAAGTTGTTAAAGATCTCTGTAATTGTTTTAAGAAAACACCAATAGGCTCCTGAATAACGAGTATGGAATGAAAGATGAACAACATCCCAAAATTATTACTCTAAAGGAGTTCTGATGAGATGCTTCGATGACAGGTCTTAACAATATTTATACAGTCATGCACGAAGATTGCGGGTGATTATTTATTATTTGTTTTTCGTTACGAACACGGTGTTGCATATACGTATGCAATTGGGTTCTGTGTTTAAATACAACGTCTAATGGGCATTATTGCATTTGAACAATCCAGGTTTCAATCAATAGTTCTTATTTATCTTGAAGATATCAGTAATCGCTAAGACCTACAGTTAATGACTGATTTATGAACTTTAATATTTTGGTAGATAGGACAAAAGGAAAATAATAATTCTAAACACTGCTTAAAAAAAGGGTGACGTGTCGAAGAAGGAACTATTTATTTCTGTGATGCACCTCCTTCTCATGCAAGAGCATGGGCGTCAACAAGGACGAATAAAAGGTGAAAAGAGACAACGTAGAATAAATTAGATTTACATGAAAGAATTTACATATATGAAACGTGACATTTCCTTAAAGAACACTCGTCACTATTCGTCAGTCTGAAGGACTGTTAGGCTGGTGTCCTACGATGGCGACTTAAGTGAGTAAGATGTTCTGTCGTATGTAGATTATTTACATCCCATTAAATAGAATAATTTATGATCCTGATCATTCTATATAATGAAACAGGAGCATAAATGTTTTAGTTTGGGCTGATTGAGAAGTATTCATCTGAAAGCTACAGAAATTGTCGATTGATGATCTAGAACAGTGCGTGTAATAATCGAAATAGATGAAGAACTCAGTATATTCTTTCTCACTATACAGATAGGCTGCCGTTACAAAGACAGTAACGATTCTCAGCATACTTAATAAAAACTGAAATAGCTACAAAGATAAGAGAAGAAAACGTTCATGAGAGTGATAAAAAGGTATCAATAAAAGAAAGAGTTGGACTTTAATGGGTAAAGGGAAGGTCGTGACTCAGACATCAGCTTGAGGCCAATAAGCAGCCTAACTGCTGGTCGAGACACGAACTAGCTATGATACCCAAGCCCGATCCATTGACACGGGATGGGTTAGTTAGACAGAAGGACGGACATCACGGAAGTTGCTAAAACAAACAAGACAGGAAAAAAAGCCTACAGGCCGGCCATTCGCACGACTCTTGATAACAACGTGCAAAATGCTGTTAGATTCCCCCGAGTTCCCACTATTAGAGAGATGCCGTATTTATTTCAAAGGACCGCAAAAGCGGAGTCTTTAATTACCCCTTGAAAAAAGTAGACTAGGAAAAGTGATTTGGAGAAAGAGTAGAAAGAGCGTGGGAACTCTTCGCCAGCCTTCGACAATGGACTTCAAGGAACCACAGATGACTCGGCTTCCCACATACCTTTCAAAAATTTAAAACCAACAATATCCAACTCACAAATAAAGTCAATTACCAATCAGGTGTATTCATTTCCAAAAAAAATATCTCCTTTCATAGAATGTTGGAACCTTCACTTACTCTTTTCCAACTCAGATTTCAACCATTAACGAACTTGAATTTCAGTTCTTCAAAGAACGGTTGAATATAGAGTTTTGCACTGTTAAAAAAGAAATACAACACTAAGACACAACAAAATATAAATTTCAACGGAGTTCATTTTCAATTAGGATAGGTAGACATTTCTAAAAACAGCGTCATAAGTACCACCTCTTTTCCAGATTCAAGAATCATACATTTCTTATATAATAACTTTATTCCAAGTTTAGTGTAAATTAAATCTTTCATTTCTACCTCCAAATTACCTTAATTATTATCCGTAAAAGTGATACGAAAATCTATTTATTTTGTGCTACAAAATTTAAAGAAAACACAGTATCTTTTTAATCATAAAGTTGTTAGATATCTACAAAGGAAATGAAGGGGGACCCCAGCAATCCCCCTTATTTCCTTTTTAATTTTGTGAAGTTTTTTCAGCTACCACTCCCCTGCAACGTGGAATTCAACAAAGTTTTGTCGAGGTACAAAGTCTCGAAACGAACAAAAGAATTTGTAAAAGGCAAGATTGAATTAGCAGAACACAGACACAGAGACCAGGAAACAGTGGATTTTATTGTTCTTTTAAAAAGGAATTTCACCTTGTTTGTAACAAGAAGCATACAGGAATGAGAGTAAGAATGTTTCAGTATCATTTAAAATATTTATAAACCAAGTGATCTGACAGTGATAATGATGATGATGATGTCCATTTTTGGGGTGCTGGATGGTGAAGGAAGCTGGTCATAGGTAAGAATTAACAAGCACAGGCCTCGTTCCTTCACAATTATTTATTCAAAGTGACAGAGCGCTTTCGGGGCACATGCTCCTTCGTCAGTGTCCTGCTCTTCACAAGGAATCCTTAGTTCTAACAACTCAGTGAAGAGCAGGCACTGATGAAGGAACGCGTGCTCTGAAAGCGCTCTGCCACTTCCAATAAATAACTGTGAAGGAACGAGGCCTCTGTTTGTTGATTCTTTGCTGTGAAGTTCTTTATAAGTTTGTACAGTTAATATCTGAAACCCCGAGGAAGCTGATGAAAGAGGGTGCCAAACACGTCGCCGCCAATGGCTTTGCATTCATTACTCCTCAGGCAAACAGTAATCACACGTTCTACACTTTCTCTGGCTCTGTCTCCTTTATCGCGCCCCGCCAAGAGAAATGCTTTCCTTCCGTTGTGGACGCGCGCCAAGTTTATCTAATGACGAAGAACTCTTTGTATGACAAAGCTAAACGACATATCAATAGCGTTACGCAAGGCTTTCAATTCTTTTCCCAACAGACTAGTTTCTTCTATTAAAAAGTATCATCATTTCAAACAGGTAGGGAATGTAAATAAGCTCGTTTTTAATATATTTGAACAAAACGCACGTACACTAATTCGAGTCAAAGCTCACATTTGCCCTTGAAACTAAAGTTGAATAGAGCAAATTAAAGAAACGCAATGCAATTGCGTGTCGTGAAAGAGAGTATTTGGAATTTAAGTCCAAACCATGGAGAGGTTAAATGCTACGGAATCGCAACTCAGTTTGAGCTGAAAAAATGGTTACGTACATATTGGCACATTTGATGTCACTTATATGGTAGAAGGGAAACCAAGAAATACAGTGGGAAATTTTATTGAACAGAATAACATTCCAGGAAACATCTGCTTGTCACAATAACTACGATTAAACCCTAATTAGGATTTATGCCTCAGTCATTCTCTTCAGTCTTGATGATCTTACAAATATCACATAACTTGTATCGTTCGAGACCCAAAAAGAAAGCTCAGACAAGTTCAGAGTTTTCAAAGTATGCGCATACGTCAAAATTAACATGGGGTTCCAATAATAAATATCTTTTTAACCAATTTCCGAAGTAAGTAATAGTTACATTCAATTAATGGTTTCAATCAAAATCGCCTTTTTGAAAGGTGGGAGGTTGAATAAAAACAAAATTTGTTAGGAACATCCCACGCAAAATTAGGATTATGTCGTTTGGTTACCCAGGGGTCTTTGTCTTTGTCGTTTTGAGACCCTTGATAACCTTGTCACATTTTTTTTTACTATAAAAATATACTTGAGCCCTTGAGAAGGTGTGGGTAGAGGTGCAACGAGCAACAAAATGAAATGTAAGTGAAGAAAAGTCTGTCCAGAGGCCGCAAAATATAAATAAAAGGAAGGGGCGTGACAACAAACGGAAGCAGTGGGTGGCTCTATATACAAAAACGTCCGTTCGCTCGGAGACCATTATTATCAGAGTCGAGGGAGATTCGCTTCCCTGGTTCGGGATATCATTATCAGCAACACGCTGGTCACTTGGAATTTAAATCGGAGGTTCACAAGTACAGCTGTGACCTCTGCCTTCCTTCCTTTGATATAATAGAGTATGATTAAGGGAGTATATAAATATATATTTTTTTCTTTCTCCGTATCTGTCATATAAATGGACCAACTCAAGGGACCTGCCGGTGAAGCTACAATAGTTTTTAATCCCACTAAAACAAGGTTTATAATCTTACTACATGCAAAGATAGGGTTAACACACTAATTACGTTAGCCCTTCCAAATATTTCCAGAAACAGTCCAATCACTTCTCTAAAATCAATGCATCTCTAATTTAAGCTTTTGGATAAATAGAAATGAAACTATCACGGAAGACATATTTATTCTTTAGAACCCAAGAATGCATTTCATCTCAAAGTTGAGACAGTGTGGGTTTCTTTGTGGGTAAAGCCTAAGACTTTTGATATCTGTTAAAAACAATATATGACATTTATTAGTGGCTGGGGACAATAACGCTAAGATAGAAAGTGAAATACGCTTGAGAGTCCTAATGATAGATTACTTCTTGTTTAGTAATTCGCATATATTTAACTCATGCAGCTAGAACATTTTGTTATTTATTTATTAACGTCCATTGTATGCTACTTTGATTAATTGTGACGGTTTATCTACAGGGTACCACCCTTTTCTAGCCAGGGTGGGAATCGAACCCGCCACTCTAGATTTACCATATGAGATCAAGACCACACGGACAACCTGAGACCCTAGAACAATTACACAGCCCCTAGCAGCTAAAACAATTAGACAAGTTACAACTTCAAAGTAGCCTGGTTTCCTAAAGTCTAGAAGGAATGATTAGTATTAATTACTACTCTCCCCTGAGAAAGATTACTCTAAAGTAGCAAGATATCATCACAATCGATATTCTACAACATTCATTATTCTTCTTAAGTAAATGCTGCGTCAGAGTATGATTTGGCTGAAAGCGGGGCGAAGTGCATTAGCGCCGAGGAATGGACGATGTTTCTTAAGCCTCAGATCAAATTGTAGCCAGGTCAGGAAAGTTTTGCCCAACAAATTAGTTCTGATATCACGCTAAAACCTTTTACACAAATTATTCGCTTTCAAATCACCTTTTGCACATTTACCTTCATTTTCACAACGAAATGGAGTTTGTGAAAAGGTTCAGGCACAAAAATCTATCAACAAAATTAATTCGCACAGCAGCTCCCGCGAGAGAAGTTTTGCATTAGTCATCCAAAAAATATATGAAATAATATGAAATTACAACTTTCCAAATAGTAACCCTAACATACTCATACTGTGGCTGGAGGTTAGAGGCTCAAATTGAGTACCTCCACTAGGGTTTTTACTTGGCACACGTCCCATCGTCAGGCCTAGCTACAATCTGTTAGCGTAGACTGGGGTCGCCCTTTCCAGTATAGATTTCATTAATTGAGATATATTACTCCAACTCACACGCCATTTGCAATAAACCTTTATTAATATGAGATATTTCATCCAGGGATGTTGGAAGGTAGAGGAACTAACCTAGAGCATCCAGAAAAAAATCGAAGTATCCTCCACGGATCGAAAAATTAATTAATTACAAATGTAATTTCTAAAATCCAAATTTTAATAAAGATATTTCCATTTTTATAATTTTCAATATTCTGTTCACAACTCCTAGTAACGTGATTTTAACTTAGATCACCTGGGGCACAATGCATGTATAGCTTAAATTTCAAGTCCTGTTTCGTAGGCTACTTTTTACAGGAAAAATGGAGAATAGATGGTGCAAGTTTAGAAGAGAGTCTATCACGAGGGAAATCTGCTTAGTTTACACAGCCCTGGGCGACGGACGTTTTAAATTAATCTCTTCTTCTTTTTATTTCTTTATGCAGGAACACCCGCATCTTGGCGATTTGGCTCAAAGTTTCGCAATGTGAAATGAAAACAAAATTATAGAAAAATAACAAAAAACTGAAACAACAACAAAAAATTAAATACAACAAATAATCATTAAATACTAGTAATAAAGACAAATTAATAAACATTAGACTAGTAATAATAACAACAATTTAAAATGGTTTTAATAAAAAAATTATGTTATTCCTATATACAAGTCCATTTATATTATTTTTTTTTTTTTAAATTTTATTTATTTAGTTTTGTACGCCACAGCAATGGTGGTAGGCATTATTAGGATGATATATTTACTCCTTCACGTGGTTACCTTTTTTGTACTTTTATATTATGGAAAATATTTCTATAATATCTGATTCTTTCTCAAATCCGTGCTTTGTCTAAAGAATATAATAAAAGTTAACCCTTTTAAATCTTTTTCGGTATGCTGTAGACCTATTCTATTTTGTATTATATGTTTTTCTAAATGTTGATGTGTTTTAGATATGTTAGTATTTGTGGAATATATTGGCTGCTGTCAGTTAATAGTTCTATCATATCGTGGGGTATGTGAAGGTTTTGTGGGTCGTTGGATGCAGTCTGTCAGTATGTGTTTTATCGTAAGGTGTTCGTTGCAGTATTTGCATATAGGGTTATCAATCATTGTCATTAAGTGTCTTTGTGTCAGGTATGTGTGACTGATTCTGAGTCTGGAAAGAACAACTTCCTCCCGTCTAGTACTCCTATGACTCGATGACCACTCCTTAATAGTGCTTTTGATACTGCGGAGGTGGTTCTTTACTTCCATCCATTCTGATTGCCATTTGTGTAGGATTCGGTGGCGAATATGTCTCACTATGCCTTTGTATAATAAGTTTGTTTGTGTGTATTGAGTTTGTTGAGTAATTAGTTTAGCCTGGTAAGTCTGCTGTCGTACTAAGTCCATGGTCCTCGTGTCCTAGCAGCCAATATAGGGTAATTGTATTTTGGTATGTTTGTTGTTTATGAATTTCTTCTGTTATGTTTAGTGCTATTGGGCGGGTGATGTAAATGTCTCGGAGGGTTAATAATGAGCTTAGTGAATCTGAACAAATTAGTGTGTGTTAGAGCTGTGATTATGTAGGTGTCATGTTTTTACGGCTCTTAGTCCCTTCTTGAAAAAAGTTGTAATTTTAGACTATGTTCAAACTAGATCATCCACCCAAAATGTGTTATACCAGAACATGGGAAATCTGCTTAGTTTAAGCAGCCACTGCGTGACGGTCTTTTTACGCTTGTACGATAAACAAGATACCTAATACACCCGTTTATCCAGCCCAAAACCTGTCAAAATAAGACATGATATTTAAGGCAGTGAAAACGTATGTATTAAACCGAATAAAATATAAAAAACTTGATGTTATTGATGAGATTTTTGATAATTCGTTGGAGGACAGTGAGATTAATGAGCTGATAACATTTCTCTCCAATGAACGTGTAAAGGTTGCCTGTGTATTAATTTTATTCGGATAAAAAGAAATGAATAAATTTTATTTTATGCCTTCGCCGTGAAAGCGGTGCCATAAAGACAGCTGGGCTTTCTTAAGTCAGCTTGAAACTCGCAAAGCCCAATATTCTCTAAGAAACGTGGAGTCTTCATCCTGGAATGCGGAATTCCAGGATAATGAGGTATGCATTTTATTTTTATTTCCTTTCACTTTTTATTTATTTGGTTCTTTGGCAAATTGGCATTCGTCAAGGCTGTCAACTTGTTTGTTCACTTCTGACAAGGAAATCAGCTTTTACTACCATTCTTTCTCATTGTCGCCGGATGAGACGTATATTTTGGTTTCAAATTTTTTTCTTAAGAGACTATATATTTCCATTCTTACAACTCCACACAAATTATTTTTAAGTAGCATGGAACCCAATCAAGGTATGCTTCATAAGGCTTATTGTAACGAATAATCGTTTTTAATTGAAACCAGGAAGAGGTGGCACACATGGTGTGAATGATATTATTTTAACTTAACTCACATAAAAGTTTTGTAACGTTCTAGAATGATTAAAAAAAGTAAAAAAAAAAATGTAAGTATATTTGAGATACTCAAAATTTCGAATTCGCAATCTTCGTTCTGGGATAGACTCCAGTTTGTTATAGTTCTTCTTGATGCGAGGGAAGGACATCTATCCACCTATATTTATTTCCTGCCAGGTCTAGTTTCCAAATCAATTTATTTATGTAGAGGGTTGTTATTTAAATACTTTAATTTGATACAGAAAATAAAAAAATGTAAACAGAGATAAAAGATGCAAACAAATAAAAGTCCATCACGCAGGGGCTGAATAAATTAAGCAGATTTCCCTCGTGAAGATTAACAATATGCAAATCTACATGCATGTAACATGCATTCTGAGTTGGTATTCTGGCACTCTAACACTTAACATCACCGTACAAATGATAATGAGAAATCTTTCAGTCAGTTTACATTTTAATAACCTCCACAACGGAAAGCGTCTGAATTCTAAGCAAACAGGTCAGCCAACCTCTTAGAATTAAATAGAGTTAAAGATTCTTGATAGGAAACAAAAACAATTACTGAAACATATCTGAATATAATATATTAATTTTATTCAAACCGATTTACTATATAATTACAGTAGTTTATAATGAACCAGAATAATTTTTATCAATCACTCGTCATCATAATGAATTTGTATGCGTCTCATCTAGAAAAGATTTTATGAAAACAATATTTGGTATTTCAGCTTGAAATAAGACGGCCCATGATATATTGGCTTACTCTTAACGTGCGATGACAAAGAAAGGGAGGCGGGATACTGAAGGCTAAAAACTAAATAATTAAAGTATCTCGGTTAATATTAAAGCTAGAGAAAATACGTATATAAAAATAGTTATAGGAACTTAAATTTACTATAAAATTGGTTCTATAAAAGTTTTCGATCCAACTTATAATAACGTAGATATTTTAAAATTTCAAAATTAACCCCCTCCCCCAGGTCCGATTTTAGTCGTTAACGAACTTGACCTTTAGATGTGCATGAAACGTTTATAAATCGATTTTTGTAACGATAAGACATTTTGGACGATTGAGACCGCTAGAACGGTAACAGACAAGTATGTATATATATAAAACATTTTGAAAGGACCTCCTCATTGTCGTCATGTACTAAGCAGGTTCGATTGAAAGTTGAGGAACTTTTTTGAAAATCACGTCATGAGTACGAGTTCGATAGCTGATTTCCTTTAAGGGAAAACTGTACCACGCGGCCATGAAACATTCGCACCCATCTAGTGGACCGGAGACACCTCTAACTTTGGGAGAGAAAAGGCTGGAGAAAAATTGACATCGTATGAATGATATCTATGGGATTACAAAGGGAAGATGGCGCTAGTTAGACATCTGCTAGGCAGCTCAGGAACATTTAGTAAGGTATACCGGAAGGGGAAGTCCAAACAGAGGTGGCTAAATGATCTGAGAGAGGACTGCGGAAACAGGGGGCAGAAAATGGAAGGATTCTAGCTGCGGACATCTCCGAATGGCAGTGTACGCCAAGGCCTAAGGCCTAAGAATAACTAAATTTATATAAATTTCGTTTGTAGACATTATCTGGCATGATGTTATAAGAGTAGTGCTCATCATGACAATATTTATCTGTTAAGAAACATCCTTGACGTAAGCTGGAAAGAATCACCGAGGAAAAAGAGCGATCCAAAAGCGAAGACCGCACACATACAAAGATGTAACACCCTAATTGGAAGACGATATAAAGACGTCTTAACCTTGTGCGTTGAATTAATAATTAATAGCAAATAATGAACTATCAAGTGAGTCCTAAGACAAGACTACATAGGACTGCTACAGGAAGTACATATATAGAACTATAAAGGCCTTGAGATTGGCCAGACAAAGACTGTAGAGTATTGTTGGTGTTTCTTCTGTGATTGGATAGTACATACTATACCCAATAAGCATTTTATTACTTCGCTAAACGTAATTTCAAAAGGTCCCGTCACCCAGGGGCTGCGAAAACTAAGCAGGTTTCCCACCGCACACTACTGGTCTCACCTCACCAAATATTCTCCATTTTAACAACAACAAAAAATCCTATGAGAAGCACTGGGATTTACTGAAGCCTGAAAACAAGAAAGTTAGAATACCTTCTTTAATATTTAAGTTACGACAAAAAATAAAGAATCGTAGAGCATCACTGGTTTAACAAGATGACATAAAATATTTTTCCATGCAACTTACAATAATGGAGATAATGCAAACCAAAGACAAGATAGAGAACAAAAAATGTATATAACAGTATCTATAGTCAATAAAATGGTCTTTACAATTTGTTGATCAGTCATATATTAACGGAGATATTTCAAATTTTCTAAATTTCCCTCCCTAAACCATCCCTCTCAATGGTCTAATTTCAGCCATTAACGAACTTGATCTTTATTTTTGTATACCACGTGTAAATATCGCTTTGGTGACGATCAAACAAAACAGACAAATATATGTCTATATATTTTGAACGGACCTTATTTTCGTCATCTCCTGTGTATGTCCAATGGGCATTTGAATTAATTTTTCGATGATTGTGTCATGACTACAGCCTCAGTAGATGATATTCCTTAAGGGAAATATGCTAAAATGACATTCCTGTTCTGGAATTCAATACATTATCCATTCAAAAAGGCTGCGCCACTAACCCAAGTTACCTTCCGGCACATATTTTTAAGTTATTCACTTTTTTGTTGGGCGCTTTATGTTCATTTCTTGTAGCATAATAAGACTGAATCAACTTTGACATTGCTACACCACAATAAGTTGGGTTTGAAAGTCTTCACGAATATATTTGGGTAATTATTCACAGGAAGATACATGTATACGTACTTTGTAGACGAATCGACCAGGGTTTTTCGGATAACTTGTACTATAACTGTATAGTCTCCCACCACCGTTGCGCCCCTGATTTTCTTAATATAAGAAACATTAACTACGCGATCCTCGCTGGATATACGGTCCATGTAGATCCTTGACCTCTGCTATCAGAGAGGCAGATGCATCGCCTTGCCCCTATTTGAAGAAGGCTTCATTCCACATCCTACACTCGAGGTAATTATCCAGGTTTTCCTCCTGTATGATGACCCTCCAAAACCAATCCTAAGACCTCGAATGATCAGCCTCATAAACAAGTGTCCCAACCATCTATTATGTTAGCTTCAATATGACAAACTATTTAGTTAGCTAGATGAGCTTCATGAATTTCCGATTTTCCTTCCCCTGGACCGTTAATTGTCCTAATACCTTCTTCTCCCTGCAGTTAAGCCTCTCTTCATTTCTAGCTATCTGGTTCATTCATGTTTCACTACTGGAGCAAGCCACTTTTAATATATATATTATATTATATATGGCTGCACTAGTGGGCATGGAGCGTAGTTAAACTACCAAAGTAAATAATACTATAGTGACAAGATCTCCTTAGCAATCGACGACCTACACGAAAAGATAAGAAATATTCGAAATACAGTAAAATCATTATACTTTCATGTAAATAAAAAGATAATGAGCCCCTACTCGCCGCTGATTGATACTTTTAACAGAATATTTTTATCAGAATATGAAAAAAGAGAAAACAAAATTATCAACAAATTTTTCTGGCCCCCTAATCGTAGAAGCGTTTTAGTAACTAGGGAGACAACAAATATAAATGTCGAACTTTCAATTTCAGGAAATTTCTTACTACCTAATTCAAGATGAAGAGGATTCATTGACAAATACCTCCTTACTCAACGAATTTCCTACTGCATTTATTATTTTGAAGCTCCAGTGCTCTCAGAACAAAGGATCGATCATAGAGCCGAATATAATAAATATATATAATTTTGAAAAAAACATTGCTAATAGCTATCAATTCATATAATTAATAATTTGTGTATTATATATTTTCAGACTAACGTTTGGAATCTATACAGTTTTTTACCATAGAGGACTAATCCCAAGTAGGCGTGGAAAGGGAGGTTAAAAAACAAATTTAAAGAAACTTGTAGTCCTAGGGATCGAATAAAACATTATAAGTTTTTTATTTTCCTTTTTTTTTCATTTTAAGCTATCATATTCTTTAAGTTCTCAGGTCCAGCTCAAGTTTCAACCCTTGTTTGGATAGGGTAATTGCTAAGAAAGAAATTTTAAATAACGTTCTTTATATTACCTTCCTCTATATATTCTGTTTAAATGTACTCAGTATAATTTACGGGGGAAAAACTGAACCATTTGAAGTAAAATAGTAACAAACATTTTGTACGGATTGTGTGTAATGAGTGTTCATTCTTAACTAATATCTTAAACGGGTTTAAAAACGTTGAGAAGGTTCTTTTTTTTAAAAAAAAAATAAATAAATAACCGAGCTAATAAGTAGGTCTTAGATTTGTTTTTTTCCTCTATTGGCGGAGGAAATAAGCCACAAAGAGCCCGAGGTGACATGCTATTTAGCAACTTTAGATTCCTCAAGGAGGCTGTGAGATTGTAGGCCATGACAGTGTATTGTGCAAATGGTTCGGTTCACAGGATTACAATACCCCTCTCACGTTCCGCACTTTTTAAACGGTCAAAGGTATTTCACCTCATTGTGGCAACGCTGGAACATGCCAACCTGTCTACAGTGCTGAATGTGGTTCCCTCTCACAGATTGAGATGCCTTCTTCAAGGTTCTCCATTCGACAACAATGATGAAGGTCTCTGGTAAATTTTCAGCCATGCAACGTTTAGAGTGTAGGCTTTCCCGTCTTAGAGTTCGTATTCTTTGCTTTTTGGATTAACACCCCATTTTCATTGATCCTTGTACTACGTTGGCTTTGGAAGTTAAATTAATTTCTGGCACAACTGACCACAGAAAGTATTACAACAAATTGCTCGTCGCTTCCTGACTTATTGGCATTTTAGCCAAAATTTATTTAAGCAGCTTCTCAATGCAGAGTGGTCACAAGGCCGACAACGAATCCGTTAATCACTCTCTTAAATAAAAAAAAAAGTAGCAATTTTGGAATTGAACAATCAAGCTACGTGAGGGCTCCAACAACAATGTTTCCCCCCTATCTTTTTATCTAAAAGTTTTTTCTTCAAAAAATATTTTTATTCCTACGGACATGAAATGTTGTGTTGAGTAGTGGGGCGAATTCCTAAGTGAGAAAGGGAATTTATAAGGTGATGATGGGCTCACAACATAAAATCCTAAGTCCTACCGGGACAGAAGCAGTAGCACCTATCATCAGTGCCCTGTGATTAGTGTCAACTCTAAAAAAAAAAAAAAAGTCTGTAATGAAGGAGCTGCGTACACTAAGCAATTTCCCTCGTGCTGGACACACTAATGATCTGACGCCATGCATTCTCCATTTTGCTCATGTAAATGAAGCCAATGTAAGAAGAACTTGCAATTTCAACTGGACATGTTTAGCGGCTAAAATACTTGAAGTGAAAAACGCACAAAGGATATTTTTTTTTTTTTTTAGTAGATGTCCCTTTAGAGAAATAAGCTATTGTGGTTGCGAAATTTTGAAAAAAATGTCAGATTCCCATCGATCTAGCGGGCGCATCATTATTTGATCGCTACTAAACTTAATATTTAAATGTTCTATTTATTCCAATGGTAAAATTTATCACTGGTTGGATATTAAGAAAAAGAATGGGGGGTTGCAAAATTACTAAAACCTACATTTCCAAACATCTTGGTTATTGGACCGACATGTAATAAAATAGACCGATCATGTCGTTAATGTACTGTGATTGAAGATCTTTACATTTTTCTCTAAAGTGAACATTAACCGAGTTTGTGTATTTTTGCAGATTCGGCTCTCAATAAAATCCCTCCCACAATCTTCACGATTTCAACTTGAAGATACTATGTTGTGAAACAACTCATGTTCAACTTTCAAGTTTCAAGCTTGCTCTAAGAAAGAATCTGAAATTACTTTTGACGTTATCTTGGGTGGCATGACACACACTATCGTCATCTGTCTCTCCTGTAAATGGGATATCTGCTGTTACTTACCTGTTTTGACAGACTTTTTGCCATCTACCAATACTACGATACTAAAGGGAGGGCATTTCAGTCACGCCAAGCTTGAGTACAACCTCAATAGCTAACTTCCCATTTTCAGTGTATACAGTACAAGTATGACCTCATGACGAGAGCATGACGTTAAATATCAAGTGCCTATGAAACAATAAATGGAGAAATTGCACAATGAAAGGTGAAGCAATTTCAAAAATGCAGCATCATTATAATCATGATAAGGGATCTAAAAAAGAATAGATAAGGCATGTGTTGGCCTAAAAGAATTCCTCCTTATATTTCTGGCGTTGACACAACACCAGATAAAATGGAGTCCGGCATCAATAGCTCTTGATAACTCTGTCGAAGTGATAAGGTATAAATAAAGGGAAGCTCTTAAAATTACTGGACACTAATTAATATTATCCGCTAATTATGATGTTAACTGTGGTTTATGACAAGGGAAATTTTTCTGTACAAGTTCCCCTAACTCTAATATTAGCACATACATTTTTACATTTGCGTTTGCAGCCTTCAGTAAACCATAACTCCTTACTCATGGCCAATTTACTTCAGGCTATTATATTAATAACCAACTATTGTCCAAGATAATCTTATTAACATAGGATTCCTGTTAAGATATTCACAGAACATAATTTGCGTGATCATTACAAGCTAGATGTATTCTATCAACGTTTCATGAAAAACTAAATGTGATGTACGTTAATTGCCAATATCAGGGGGAATGAGGGGAGGAAGGGTTTAGAAAAGCAGCAAGATGTACTATTGCAAATATCTCCGTAATCGAAAAATTACATGCAAACACTTGTTGACAAAGTAATATAAAAGAATTTTTGTTCAATACATTTTTATATAACTCAAAAATAACCGGTTTAATAATAAGACAATATATCAGGGGTTTATTTCAAACTTTAATGTCATTAAATGTTTTCATGTGATATTTACTATGCATACTCGATTAAATGTGCAATGTGATGTCAATTAACACTCTACTTCGTAATGCTTTAGAACCCTTAACTTTTATTTGGACTTTACTATACTCGATATTTACCTCTTTCATGTACGTTTACCGGAATTAAATCACAAGTGAGAGGAGAGTTAGGAAGGGTACAAATGTACAATTACAAAATATCTAATCAGGACAGAAAATTCACTCAATCTTCTTCATAAAAGTATACCCACCAATAGTTGTTCTACTCATTTATCTCTTGTTTAACTTGTGGTGTTATCTGTGTTTTCAGCCTTCAGTATCGTCCCCCCCCCCTCATGCGATTTTCACATAAAGAAAATCACTGATTTCCTCATCGGCAGATTAAACTCCCAAGTCGGGTCATGTAGGATTCATAATATGGATGGAATAAAGTATAGAATGCGAGAAGGAAGAATCATCAGCGCCTTAACCATCACATGGGAAATCTATTTAATTTACGTAGCCCCTGCGTGAGCGACATTTTTCATAGCTGAACTTCACATACAAATGATCAATAAATGGATATAAATTACCAATTTCGAAGAAAAACATAGAAATTATTCGAGAAATGAGTGCTTTAGTACTAAACAAGAATCTTAATGAAATAAACCACAAAAGGAAATATCTAGAATGAACTGAGAACGGTTTATCAACCACATTGAACAGGGCAAAGTGAGTTGTGGTTACAGTGGGAAATAAAACAGTTAATGAATAACTGAATGAATCTGATAGACGGATAGGTAGAGAATAAAACAATTTTAGTTATGGGCGATAAATAGCTATAACAAATCAATATACATATAACACGAGTACATCCCAAAAATCTACAGTAACTGATCTTCGTTGGTTGGAACGATCTCGGTTTGTGACACAATGGCTAAACTTTGCTAATTGTGTAGTGCGAAAGTGCAAATATATTACTATTAACACCCTGCAGTATATGAATTCAACACTAAAAAGAAGAGATGTCCTCTACAGAACTTTGTGAACAAAATAACTTGGCTAACCATCAAAACCCACATCACGAGAAGTATCTTGGGATAATTGATAGGCCCTCGTTTTTGTCATTCCAGCAGAATTCCCTCGTGATGTTTAAGAATAGATAAATCTGCATACTGGTAACACAAAATCTCCGCGAATATAAAGTGAATAAATACAAACGATAATAAGAAACCTCCAGACGGGAAGCACGTGAAACGTAAACAAACAGGTATGCAAACTTTCCACAGGAAAGAAAAACAATTACTGAAATATATCAGAATATAACATATTAATTTTATTGAAATCTATTTACTATATCTAGTACTGTAATTTATAATAGATTAGAATAATATTTATCAAACTCAATCAAATTTTAGTAATCCAAACTTGTGAAGGGAGGGAGGGGGGGGGGGGGTGTCACCAGAGCATATATGCATGCATGTCGTATAATAAAGGTCTCTTGAAAACAATATTGGGTATTTAAGGTTCGCATAATGTGGTTTATTATATAACCGAGAAGTGTTAGTTTAACATGAGTAGAAGTGGGGGTTTGCTGAAGGCTGAAAACTATAAAATCTAAATACCTCGGTATTCGTGATTCAGAAAATATGTATGGAACAATATTTATAAATCATTACATTCGCAATAAGATTGATTCTATACAATTTTTCGATACGACTTATAGTAGCGGAGATATTTCGAATTTTCGAAATTCCCCCCCTCTAAATCCCCTCTCACACAGGTCCGTTTTTAGCCATTAACGAACTTGATCTTTCTTTTACATAAATATGTAAAATATAGAGTTTGGTAACGATCAAACAAAAATTGCGACAGCTAGACCTTTAACATACAAATATATAAATATAATAGCTGATTTCCCTTAAGGGAAATCTGCTAAAACTTTGAACGGACCACTTTTCGTCATGTCCTGGTTAAGATCGATGGTCATTTGAGGAAATTTTTTAAAACTCGCGTCGCGAGGACGACCTCAATAGCCGATTTCACTTTTAGGCATACCTGCTAAAATTAGCATGGGCGCATTAGTGTGTGCTGTGTCCATAAACATACACATATACTGAATGTTGCAATGCTATTTACTATGTTTTTAGAAAAATATAGCAATCATCGACCTATGAACTAGGACATTTAAGGTAGGAAATGTCATACTTGAAAGAATTACAATATTAACACGTATAAGAATAATACTCCTACGTCGAAGAAAGTGATTTATATGATACTTCAGAAGGTATCTAAAAATGTAGAAGAAATATCTATGAAAGGGACCCGGAAAGGAAAAAGGTATTCTAAAGACATGGAGAGATAAATGTTTGAAGGAATTTAAAGTAAGACAGTAATGGGCTGTTGATAGCTGCGGCCATTATCACAGAGCTAGGAATGTGATTATATGTCATTAGAATAAAAATAATAAGGCCAGCCTAATTGGAGGAAAACCTTTGAACCAATAGTATCTAGCACGACGATTATCAAACTACGTCGGAATGTACCATGGAACAGTGATAACGAACAGAAATGGGTTCTTATGAACTCAGGTCCTTAAATTATAACTGCTTCTTCAAAAATAAAGAGTTGTCAACATTTACTGTCTAACAGGATACGAAAGATGTCGTTTCCCTGCGTTAAATTTAATGTACGATGACTATGGATTGGTGATTAGGAGAGTTAGGTGCACACAAAAAATCAAGACGTATTAAAATTAATTGTGAAGAAGTAACCCTATATTAACGACCTTTGGTCCGACACTATTAGAAAAATTTTCAGATATCTATTTTGTAACCTAAGAGCACAAACTGAAGAAGTTGCTCCTGGTAACGTTGGCGATGAATTAAGTCCGTCACGCTAGAGGCTGCGTTAACTAAGCAGATTTCCCACTTGCGTCCCGTATTTGCATTTATCTCATGACGTAAAAGTTCAATAAGAACAATATTTGTTATTTAGGCTTCAAATAAAGTACTTCATAATATAACAGCCTATTGTTGATATGAAATAAGTAGAGTGGGGGTTTACTGAAGGCCGAAAACTAAAAAACGCAAATATCCCGGTTAATATTAAAGATCATGAAAACATATAAGAACATTTATAGATCTTTTAATGTGCAAAAAAAGATTGGTTCAATACAAAGTTTCGATCCGACGTACAGTAACAGAGATATTTTGAATTTTCGAAAATCCTCCCCTTTAAACCCCCTCCTCCCACTGGTCCGATTTCAGCCGTTAACGAACTTGATTTAAACGTTTAAATACAGGGTTTGGTAACGATCAAGCAAAATTGCGACTGCTAGAGCGTTAACAGACAAATATATATATATACTGTTTTGAATGGACCTCATTTTTGTCATCTCCAAGGTATGATCGATGGACATTAGAAGAAATTTCCAAAATTGAGTCATGAGTACGACCTCAATAGCTGATTTCCCGGGGAAATCTGCTAAAAATACATTTTAGTCAAACATGCTCTTAATATACTGATCACATTTCATAAGCGATTTTTCTCTATGGAGATTAGAATGATTTCCCTGAACGGACATGAGTCACAAGTCACTCATCTCGGACTTATTATGGTAAGCACAGCATAACTACCAGATAGGATATCACTGATCTTTGGCAGTCATAATTTGTCTTTGTATTTTTAATTATATGACAAAATTTGAAAAACAGCTCTATTACTCGTTAGCCTCATTAGCATTCTAAATTGAACTAAATAATGGAACCTTTTAAACAAGAAATGATAGGGAAAAAGTTAAAAAGAAATTGTCTCAAAATTGGGTATATTTTATATTGATTAGTATTAAAGATTAATATTTCTTCATAGTAAATGATATTTTATTTTTAGTGTGTATGTAAATAATATTTCGATAATAATTAAATATTTAAAATTTTCTCGATAATAGTTTCATGAGTACAATCTCAATAGCCCACCTAACGGAAATCTGCGTATACTTTCGCAGTCTGCATGCACACCTACGAGGTGAGTTTCACTTTATTTTTTAAACATTATAGACGATTTTTCTAAGAGATTAGAAACCATCGGGCACATGGTGCACGTTAAGGAGTGTTTTCTTTTCCAGGTCAACTAGAATGCTGTCAAAGGGGTTAGGAGAGCTGGGGACCCGACTGTCGCGGAAAGACCCAACGCCATAAGCCCTGGCACGTTGGATACTAGAAAAGAGGCGAGGAAGCCGACAAAAGGAGCTTTCTTTGTGGCATCATTGAGCGCGGGTGTTTTGCTGTCAACGGCGGGCGAGGATTATACAGTAGCCAGGGTTTTTCATCCCCGGGGTGGCCTCATATCTGCCAATTACTATGGATTTACTAACAATGGAGTCCGTCTGCATCTTCATTCTAAGCTTTCTTATGGTACAGTCATGTGGAGTGTGCGACCTCGTCTTCAATAAGTACTAACACAACGAAAAGATTAACAACAAAGAATATAAATTGCTGGAGCAGAACCAATGTCAAAGTACTCGTGACCAAAGACGACAGCTCTAGTTGAGGAACATTTTCAATTCAGCTATGGAATGTAGATGAGCATGAGTTTACTCCCTCATATTTTCAGGGGATGTTTAAATGGGAACAGCAAAATAGTCCCATCATGAAATAAAATTTAAAAAGTCCGTCATGCAGTGGCTACGAAAACTACGCAGATTTCCCTCGTGAAGTTTAACAATCTAGATAAATCTACAAACTGAGCACAAAAAAACCACCGGGAATATTAAGTGAATAAATACAAACGATAATAAGGTACCTGACGGGAAGCGTCTGAAATGTAAACAAACGTATATATATATATATATATATATATATATATATATATATACACACGCAATATTGAACGGACCTCGTCATCTCCTAGGTAAGGTCGATGGACATTTGAAGACAAATTTCGAAAATCGAGTCATGAGTACGACCACAATAGCTCATTTCCCTTGGAAAGTGCTAAAAAATTTTTTTTAACATTTATTTTTATGCGTAGCACCGAAAACTCTACAATGCATTATAATTGTTGTTCTATACATTTACCCAACTGAAATATTAAAGGATTGACTTGTATCTTGGGTTTCCGCTTTCAGTATTCGCCTACTCCTATTGAAATTATTTTTCTCTTTAAAGTAAGTATATCACTAAATATCTGACTATATGTTTCATGTTGTGTTTCCATAGGGAGAAATTGAGAAAATATTGGGCGGAAGAAGTTACCTGTGCTACAATGCGTCATTCTGCCGTTATCCGTGAGCTAGTTCTGTACATGAGAAACCGTTTTAGTTTACAAACGTTCTACGTGACGGACTTTTGTCAATGACGCGTGAGTAGGAGAGGGGGGGAGTATTTAAGATTAAAACTAAAAAATTCAATTCAATACAATTTCCATTATTTTACCCTTAGGGAAATCTGGTAGAACATAAACCTGCACCCAAGATGACATCCATCCATTTTGTGCTTCTTAGAACAATTGGGACGGGTTATCTGCGGGCTACCCAGGGTGGGACTAAGGATTTTATTTAATGAGTTCGTCATTAAATAAATTAATTTTTCCTGTGTGTGAATCGAATCTAAAACTCTAGGTTAACCAAGTGAGATTAAGGCCAACGACAATAAAGAAAAAGATGCCTTATGTGATACGAGCCATTTACAATTCGTCCAATTTAATTTAATTGGGACAAATTGATTAAAGCCGTACAAGTTGGAAGACTTGTATGGAATCCATGTCGAAGGGCTTGTATATATTATAACTACCATCTGTTGCCTCTCCTAAAATTAAGTTTTTTTTTTTCCTTCCTTTAATTCTGGATAATATTTTTATTCACTTCCAAGATTCATGAACTTGGTAGTCATGAAATTTATTGATAGTTAAAATTAAGTACCACAAGTAATAAATAATCTAATATTCCTCAAGCTCTGTGTTAGACATTGTGTGGGAACTTTAAAGTATACACATCTGCCTATATATTTGGTCTGTGGCCAAAAACTATGAATCGACACTAATGACGAGTTCGATAGAGAAATCGATTCTAATGTAGGTATCTAATTACACACATTTCAAAGGGAAAGTGAAGGTTATTAACTTGCAATTTAAAAACGTTTGGCAAAGGAAAATACTGCTTTCACTTGATCGTTATTCACTCCCAAAAATGTACAAACTCATTTTTGCCGAATAACAGAGGTATTAGAAAATCTAAAAATAGTTGCTAGAAATTAAACGTGTTTGGTTTATGATACGCGATGCTTTATCTACAGTAAGATGGAGTCGTCAGCAAGTGTTTCCATACTTTTAAATGCTGGCTTGTACCTCTACCGCTGTAAGCAGTTGCATAAATATTTATTATCACGAAAATGCTAAAAATGTCTTAATCAAATACAAACACCTGGTTCAGATTTCCCAATAAGAGGAAAGATTTGTAAGCAGTACCAACGCAAAGTTTATAATTTAATCGACGATTGCAGGAAACCTGCATCTTCAACTGCACTCGCAATATACCCAATATTTCTCTTTTAAATATTTGGAATTTAGTAATAATGATGTAACGGCATCAATTTTTAATTTAACTTCTTAGGTATGCTGACTATGCCTATGTGCGATGTGCTAACATAGATTGATCCAAATGAAGGTTATAAGAGAGTATATAAAATCAGAAATATCTCCTCTCTGGTAATGCATCTGGTGAAAATTGTTTATATTAATCTTAAATCACAAGTTTTTATAATAAACAAACACAAAGGATATGATCAATTAGCTGAATTTCAAGCTCCCTAGTATAGAAAAATTTTCTTTTTTGAAACTACGTCCCCCACTACTCCAAGCGAATTTGGTGGTTAATAATGATAGAAATAGGAACTTCAAAAATAAGTCTTATTTTCTGAGTTTTAATGGTCCGTGTTTTGAAACCTATGGCTTTAAGAAACAGAAACAAAACGCTCACGGACAAACATGTGTGCTCTTTGACATCAAAGAGCATACAAATAAGTAGTTATATTTGTACATGGCCTAGGGTCTCCTAGGTCCTTCGGCCATGGCTTATCTCCAAATGGATTGACAAACACTGATTACTGACTGATGATACCATTTTAAATGCATTAAAAAAAAGGTTCTAAACGGTGCAGGGGTCATATCACTTAGAAACTATCAAAAACCCCTTATAATCAAAAATGCTCATTTAAATTGGTTTAATCTTCTACAGTGGACGAAATAAAAAGTCCGTCACGCAGGGGCTGCGTAAACTAAGCAGATTTCCCACGTGAAGTTATACAGTAGATAAATCTGCCCAATAACAACTGTTGTAGTAAGGTATCTCTACACCTATTCAAGAGAGACGAGTAGTTATGGAAACGGCCGCCAGAGAGCTCTCGGCGGAACGTCCCGAACATAGCCGACCCCTGCCGATCATACACAGAATACAAATGCAAATATCTCGGTTAATATTCAAGATAGAGAATAAATGTATAGAACAATATTTATAGTAAATTTAATTTGCAATAAGATTGGTTCAATACGATATTTCGATCCGACGCATAATAACGGAGATATTTCGAATTTTCAAAAATCCCCCCTCCTACTGGTCCGATTTCAGCCATTAACGAACTTGATCTTTCTTTTTACATAAAACGATTAAATTTCGAGTTTGGTAACGATCAAACAAAAATTGCGACCGCTAGAGCGTTAACAGACAAATATATATATATATATATATATATATATATATATATATATATATATATATATATATATAATTTTGAACGGACCTCATTTTCGTCATCTCCTGGGTAGGATCGATGGACATAATATAAATTTACTAGTATATAGGAATAACTTAATTTTCTTATTAAAACCTTATTTATTACTAGTCTAATGTTTATTTGTTGTCTTTATTACTTGTATTTAATGTTTATTTACTGAGTTTAATTTTTTATTTATTGGTTCAGTTTTTGTTACTTTTCTATAATTTTGTTTTATTTAAACATTGAGCCAAATCACCGAGTTGCGGGTGCTCCTGTATAAATAAATAAATAAAAACATACATATTCACAAGTCATCAGTTACGGCTATTGAAGATAAATGGAAAATAACTAAAAATTGAGTTCTTAATGAATGAAAAAAAATCAACCAATTCTAAAAACCGCTATAAATAAATTCAGATGAGATAAATAAAGAACAACTCCATATTTCATAATTACTGGAAAAGCATAGTAATTTCACATTGAGTTTTTTTCGCTGAGTTCAGTTTCTAATGAAAGGATTCCGGCGGATCAGCACTTCCTTGTACATCATCCTGGAATTAATAAAACAGATTCTAATGTAGTGAACCAATCCTGACTGAGGTAGATGTACGTGCGTCCTTGGTATTCTGTAAATAGTGATTGTTCGGTCATTATTTAATTTCATCATTATTGACTCACGGAATATTTGTTCATCTTTATATTTTTCCCATATAGAGTTCCGCATATTTTCATTCCTGGCTGAATTGCAATTTAATCCTCACGTTCTTTATTTTTTCAAGTGTTTATATTTAATTAAGTTAGAATCTTCAGGCAGAAAAAACCAAACATGAGAAAAAAATTATGTGCTCAGGTATTCTCACAGAACACTATTAAAAAGAAGATATACCATTTGGCTAAAAATGAACAAAAAAACCGCCCCATCGTGCAGGAGCTACGCAAACAAAACCAAAGTGCTGAAATAACTCAGATGACGTCAAAAAACTTTTTATACTCTTTTACTTTTTATATTCTATCTCTTATTTGATAAGAACCAAAATTTTAGCGGGCAAAGAATATTCGAAATTTAATGATATATCATTTTAAAAAACACATGACCAAGAATAGTGGTTTACAGAAGGCTAAGTACGTTTGCTACTTTCTGACCGTTGAATACTGTTCTACGTAGGAGTTGAAGAGAAGTTAGTTTGCTGTTCCTTGGCACGTGTCAACGCGTGTTCATATAAAACATTAATTATAGGTTTTTTCATTTGTTCTTTTTTCTCTCCGTCGACCACGAATTTCCTCCATTTGTAGTAACTAACCAACAAATTTATACTTTTTGTTTTCGTCCCATTTAACCCCCCCCCCACCTGCGAAGCAACTTTGCTGGTTAATGAACTTATATCTACAAAATTAAAAAAAAAAAAAAAAAAAACTATTCCTAGATTCATTGACAATGGATATAGGCAGTCCATATTTGTGGCGTTGATAGTATTTTTGGCATCTAGCGACACAAAATGAAATGTTACGTTGGTCCCGGGTTCAGGTGTTTTCATGCGGCTACGGTGAAAACTTAATTAACTTAATAAACTAATGGGTAATTCACTAAAAAGTCAGTCACGAATACACTGTACCAACCAAGCAGACTTTCCAGTTGCCAATTCATTTGTGCAAATATAAGGGTTGTGTTACAAGGGCGTTATATGAATAAAAACAATTTCATACGTACAAAATATAATAAAGGCTATACAAATACAGAATTTGGGCACCGTTAGAGAGAAAATAACACGGAAGAGAAAGCTTACACTCTCCCAAATTCTGGCCAAGATATGGAGCTAGCAGGATATGCGGTTAACCAAGGGTATGCCATGGAAGAAGAAAGAGAAAACACAGCTATGTTTGTTTACCTTCGTGTCGCTACTGGCAGAAGATCATGATGAAATAAATAGAAAGAGGAAATATACACGTTAACATTGCGATACATGAAAATCTGTAAACTTTCAAAGATCCTTCAATTCCAAGTTTTTTTTTTTGTTTTCTTTTTTCAACTTTTGACTTATTTATCTCACTAAAAACATCATCTTAGGAGCAAAGCGATCCATTAAATATAAAGCAAATTAGATTTTTTTAACCGATGTCTTGAATGTGACATATGGTCCAGATACATAGAGGAAAATATGTACTTAAAAAGGAGAATGAACAAATACTTCATATATTTTTACGACCACGAGGAGCTTCTAAAAGTGAAGGAGAGAGTGAGGGGCTGTAAAGGTGTAAGAAAGACCTTAAATTAAAGATTAAGGCATTTAATATCCAGATTCTTTAGACCCAAATGCACGCACACGAATAAACTTAAACGAAACTCATTGTCATCGTCTGCTAAGTAGAAACGGCGGATAATTAGAAATCACATAATGAGTAATTATTCATCAACTGATTATTAATGAAATGAGGTAATTATGCTAGAAGTGGTGAAAGTGTTAAGAATCTAGAAATCCATTCTCGGGTTTTAAAAATCGGTTTCAGGATAAAGTATAATCCAAGTTTAAATAATGTAAAAACCCTGAAAATTTTATATTTAAATATAAATTTCTGAGGAATTGAATAAAACGCATTTTATAAACTAAACATTGTATACCGAGACAAGCGAAAAAGATGTACATAAACGTTCTAATGGCATAAATACTACTCTAAAGCACCAAGGCGGAACTAAAAAAATGAATCCTCTGAGTGAAAGAATCTCTCAATAAGCGTGAGAACGTAGCGAAAGTCTAGGCATGGGAACGTTATCAATGAACTCGGTTTCAATTCGTTTTATGAATGAAGGGTTAGCGACCAGACAGAGGTCGTGCCCCCCACTCCATTGTCGGTTGTATTTTAAGCAGCAACTGGAATCAAATACCTTTGAACATCCAAACTGTTTCAACTATTGTTATTAGATTTAAGCACCCTTATAAGTTGCCATCACATGGGACTGTCCAAGGCAAAGGTAACATTCTCTATCCGCTCCTATTTGGATGAGGAAAACATATAGATTATAATTTGTAGGGTTTTATGATAATAAAAAAGTTTTCTGCAAAGACATAATCAGATACGTGATAACCAGAGAGAGAAATGTGATGAAGGGTCCTTGTCGAAGAAAAAGTCCTTTAGAACCCTTAAAGGCTCTCTGAATAGTTCACTGAAGGAAGGGAAATGTTCCAGCATGTCAAATTATAAGATACCAGTTCGAAAAAGGAATGAGGAAGGATGAATTTATAAAGATGTCTTTGCTGGACAAATTACCTCCATATTCTAAGCCGTTTGAATAGGACAACCAGATATGTAGGAAACATCTAATGGAAATCATAATGAACTCTTCAAAGAATTCTGGCCAATTCTTCTGGTAGCACGCCTTATCCTAATCCTGCATACCAAGCCATAAGCTGACTTATGTCAGTTCGATTTTTCGCAACCTGATTCTAACCGTTCTACTGCTTATAACTAGTTTGTATTTAATATAGAAATAAACTGTCAACAATTCATAGATTTCAAACTAATGCCTGACCTACGAGGAAAGTGATTTGGTCCAGGCCGAATGGATTTGTGAAACGGGAGAAACTATCCTCGAGGAGACTGGCCTTATGAGCATTCGTCATGAAACGCTCTGGTTACCACTGCATTCCCCGAGACATGCCCTTTACAATATAGTTGGATACTCTTCACATGAACAACGGGCCTGTCTTTGCTCGACCGACTGCTATAAAATACAAATTGGAAAATGAAAGGAAATAAAACGACTTCAGTAGAAATTAAAAGTTTTTGTCTATTGATTACAAGCATATAGACAAAAGTAGAAAAAAAATCAAGCATGGGCTGTGTAAACTGCTGGGCTGGTATGACCCACTAGTGACCTCATCACACCACATACTCTATTTCTATGTGAAAACCCGATGAGTAGAGGTCGGGGGGGGGGTCGCTGAAATCAAGAGAGTTTGAATAACATACTTAATATTTAAGTTATGAAAAAAATGCAAAGAACAACAATGGTAGATATTCAATAGTTAAAGAATATTGGTCCTCCATCATGTTAACTTCTGACTCATTATAAAGGAGATATTTTGAGTTTTCGAATCCTCCCTCTCTAAACCCCCTTTATTCCAGCTTCAATTTCAGAATATAACAAATACGATCTTTAGTACTGACAAAAAAGGTGAAATATCGAGAATGGTATACATCAAATTAGCATTTTGGAGACAAGACCGTAAAATCTCAAATCATGGCGTCATCAAAATAGCATTTATTTCGCATAAAAAAGATCTCTTGAAAACAATATTTAGTATTTAAGCTTATAATGATTTGATTCATGATATAACGGCTTATTGTTAAAAAGACGTGAAGGAGCGGCGGTTATACTGAAGACTGAAAACTAATAAATCCAAATATATTTGTCAATGAAAATACGTATTTAACAACTTTTATAGAACATTAAATTGCCAATAAGATTGGTTCTATACACTTTTTCGATCCGGTGTACAGCAACCAAAGTATTTCGAAATCCCCCCCCCCTTCCCACTGGTCCATATATTCTCTATTTTTAAATAATACTCCGATGATTAGAAATATACTAGAAGTTAAAATTTTTAGATGCACGAATTAAACCAAATCCTCAGTAGGTAAAGACAAATATATTCGTACTCCTATTTATTTTCACTTTACTTTTCTTCCCCCCCCCCCATAAAAACAATATTAAGAATGATACTGACGAATATATTTTTTGTCGTTGAAGTAAACCTCCTCCTTGATATACGGGATTCCTATATATATCATGTAGAGTATGTTGTACCGTGCGAAAATTGTCAAACAAATATAGAACATTATTGAATAGCTTTCAACCGTTCTTAAGAAATAAGTAACAAATGGGCGAACGGACAGGTACCAATTCCAATTTTTACGCGATTTCTCTTATCTGAAATATTAAGAAAATGTAAACCGCCAAAAATTTAAGGAGCCATTAAGTTTTATTTATATAGCTGGTGGGATCAGAAGATCATACCTAACTGCTGCAGTGCATGAATGTTTATTCTGAATCTCGTGCTCAATTTATTTGTTGTTCATAGAATATATACCATACCAGTCAGTATGGTATTACAATGTTACTGGTTTTTATGGTATTACCAGGCACAGAATAAAGTTACATGGAAGTTAAATAAATGTAGTATGTTGGCAATGACATGGTTGGGCTTCATTGTGCACGGCCTTCGTTTAGAGACGTTCTACATTGGGAACGAGACATTCTTATAGAGAAGAAATGAGTTCTCTTCGATGGTTTAAGAAGTAGAACGATAAATGGCATTGAATGGATAGATCCAGGGCCGTGAAAAGATGTTATACTCTTGACAGGTAAGGCCAGCACACCTGTTGCCACCTGCCGGGGACAAAGCTCTGCCATTAGGGTGTATGTGTATGTGACCACGTCCAGTAGAGATTTACTAGCAGGAATTACTACGTACATACATTCTACCGCGAAATGTATTTACATATTACCTTTGCAAGATTGAAATTTGAAGTCGAATTGCATTTGGGAATCCATTTTTTGTAATAGAGACAATTAATCCAGCCAAGTCCCTGGGAGTCTTATTTCAAGTGAAATTTCTGCATAAATATCTCTCGTCTACAGTAGCAAAACTTCCCGTGGTCTTACTGATCAAACATCCACTATGTAATGCTTAATGGTCTGAGAAAGCAAAGTGTGGATTAGGATTTGCACCAGAAGAGCCGTTAGGGAAACTTGAAACATGCACAACAGGTTAAAAAAGTTTATAAAAAAATATAATTTTAAATATGCCCTTTTGCAATTTTAAGATAAAACTGAATTATTTTGTAGTTATTCCACTAATAGTACGTAAGCTTAAAATAATGATCAATCTGGTCCCTTGAAAACGTTTATTTCTCATTTCCTCGTTTCTTCTGACTAACAATCAGCATTCAAAAGAAAATGTTCTCCAACTTAGAAGAATACAAATCTAAATTATTTGAGAGATGTTACACCTCAAAAAAAATGTTTAAATTAATAATGGATACTCACTACTTTAGATATAGATCCTCAATTACCTGAAACAATAAAAGGAATTTGTCAGTAAAACACATATTAGTGGTATATTCTAATAGAGAAAGGGTAGGAGTGGTGAGCAAAAAGCCCGTCACGCAGGGGCTGCGTTAACTAAGCAGATTTCCCACGTGGCTCACATATTTGCATTTATCTCAAAACGTAAAAGTTCAATGAATAATATATTTGGTGTTTAGACTTTAAACAATGTGCTTCATAATATAAAAGCTTCTTGTTAATATGACATGAGTACGAGTGAGGGTTTTCTGAAGACCGAAAACTAAAAAAATGCAAATATCTCGGTTAATAATCAAAAATGTTCATAACAACATTATAGAACATTACATTTTCAATAAGATTGATTCAATAGAATTTTCGATCCCATGCATAATAACGGAAATACTTCGAATTTTCGAAATTCTCCCCCTCTCTCACTGGTCCGATCTTAGCCGTTAATGAGCTTGATCTTCATTTGGATATAAAACGTTTAAATATCGAGTTTCAACAAATATATATATATATATATATATATATATATAAATTTTGAGCGGACCTCATTTTCATCGTTTCAGGAAGGATCGATGGACATTTGATGAATTTCTTTTGAAAATCCCATCATGAGTACTACCGCAACAGCTGATTTCCCTCAGGAGAAATCTGCTAAAATTTTGCATAAACTTAAGTCCTTGAGAATCGGACCCGCTTCACTAAGTGTATTAAGACCACTGACTTAACTCACATTGCTTACCTCAACCCCCAACATAAGAAATCTTATGTTAAATACATGTTACATAAGAGCTTCATAATGTCAATATCTTCGCCAGTTTTTACACCGGGTGTAAAAATAATTCTTTGAAAAGAAGTAGTTCCAATTTGATCATCAAAAATTATTGTAAAAACATAATCAGACCTACAATCAGAGAATGTTAATATTGAATAGGATGAAAGGGAATATACAGTAAAACGTATTAATGAAAGAAGTATTCTTAAATAATTTGGTAAACTAGGTTGAGAATAGGAATCGGATGTGATTCAGCCGATTTGAGAGGTTGAGGACCTGGACTATTGGGCTACAAATACAGCTGATTTGGACCAATTGAGTGGTTTGGTAAATATTGAAACAAGTTTAAAATATTATCAGTGATTCACTCTACTTAAACGCGATTAGCGACTGAGTCACCCAATGTAGTCAACTGGGAGTGTTCCGATGTACCAAAGGCCACCGGTAAGGCCACAAAAGTCCATCACGTAAGGCCAGCATGAACACTAGCAGATTTCATTTCGATACAGATGACGCAATTCGCATTCGATTCTATATTTCTACTGTAGTAAGCAGTCTATGTAAAAAAGATTTAGAATTTAAGTTCGGCACAAGACATTAAGCTGAATAACCTAATGTGAATACCGCATTTGCAGGAGTGTGGGTTTACTGGAGATTAAAAACTAAGAAAAAAATAAACATGTATACAATAACACTTATTATATTAAAAACATTAGTTTTATAGCATTTTTTTATACTACTTACTCCTCCTGGTCCGATTTAATCTAGTAGCGTATGTTAAACGCCTATTTAAATATAGAGTTTGTCAAGAACCAAACAAAAATTACTAAAACCTCTACTACGCTTAGACATACATGCAACACAAGCTTATAAAAATATGGATAGTTTATATATATATATATATATATATATATATATATATATGTGTGTGTGTGTGTGTGTGTGTGTGTGTGCTGTGTGTATTGATAAATACAAAATTTATAACGTCACAACTCCTACTACCCTTACCAAAACAATGTAGAAAAATTAGGTTGTAGGCACTACCGCAGTAAGTAAATTAGGTCTTAGTGAATCTGGCATTCTTTTTTCAACTATTATTAGGACTCAAAAGCTGTAGCTTTATAAATTGAAGAATTATATTGGTTAATAAAATATTAATAAGAATTACTGTACTCTAACGTGGGACGACCTCAAGCAGGTGGGAAAAGAAACAAAGATACTGTTTTCTGATACAAACTATCTCATCTCCTATTCGCTTTCTAACCCTTTCTCTGACCAGGAAAATAGCAGTGGTTTCAACGGCACCAGTTCAGTGTCATATCTAAGTCATACATTAAATATAATAAATTCTCATGGCGTGCTTAAGTTTTGACAAAATTTCGAAAAGTATTTTAAACTCAAGAGCGCAAATACTGTATTTGCATATCTATTTATAAACATTCGTGTGCATATAGATGAGGGATTGTCTTACAACTCCTATTTATAAGGTTGTAGAGTGTAAATTACAAAATAAATCGTTTAAGCCCTCACGTGGCTATTAAACTGTAAATATATTGGTGGGAGCTCTGAAGATGAGGGTAATAAACCTCAAGATGTAGGATAATTTAAACATTCTAAGTTTATATTCTGGCCAGTGGAAGGGAATTATAATGCAGGTAGAGGAAAAATGGCCACACGGCCCAGTAGCAACTATTTATTGAAGCTAAAGAGTCTGGTTCTAAGGCCCTTCAGGTCAACATCCAAGATGTTCGGGAACTGACTTCGATGCACTCCATCGAAAGCGGTCTGTCGGATCAATAAAAATTTGTTACTGCGGAAGTGTTGCTATTGTTCAATTATCTACATTAGAATTTACACAACTATATATACACACTCAAATATAGGGTACCTCTATTTCTTAAGAGGAACAAAACAGTTTATGGAAAAGCAGGAAAGTTGTTGCACTTTTTAGGGCAGGTACCTTTTTTTGTTGAGTAGGAAGGGATCACTCTAACTATTCCAGAAATATTCAAATTCTATTGCAGTAATATAGAAAAACTTTCATTTGGGATATATATGTACACCTTTAAACCCCTTTAAAATGGATTGTTGGGCACCCCGATAGTGAAATGTTGTATTTTATATTTAAAAAATCAGAAAATTTGCATTTTTCCAGTTACTAGTAATACTGGAAAGAAGGTCTGCACATAAAAAAGCTACTTCCGTAAGGCGAACGGTATTTTTCAAACCACGAATTCCTTGTAGAGATCTCAATAATTGTAAAATTTCTACTTTTATGAAGCATTAATGGCATATAAATGAAACTTAGTTTTCCTCTAGACTTGATCTAGATTTGGCTCATGAGGTAATAAAAAACATGATGTGGAATTATGCAGTAACAAAAAAAGAAGTGATCCGACAATGAAATTCATTTTCCTCTCTTTGATTTTACACAATTAAACCAACACCAGAAACAGAATAAAAGTTTCTTTGTTAAATAAACAACTCTTTACCAGGAAAAAAAATGAAATTAAATATGAAACCTTGGAAATAAGAATGAAATGACAAAATAAAAATGTATTTAAAAAGAAAAAAACTATTTCATTAAAGCACTAACAAACAAAAAAATATTTTTATAATATATTTTCAAAATGGTCTCTTCGATGAAATACGTTGTTGTCCAGATTAAAACTGCGCCTGGCGCTGCTTTGACATCCTGCTCATTCTCCCTCATTTCCTCTCATTTGGGAGCTACACGTGCCCGTGCTTCGATGAGCTCTGAATTAATAAGGAAATTCGGCTTCCCTCAAGAAAAAAGTCCGGGTCTGGACTTTTAGTTAAGCTACCTACTGTATTGAAGTAAGGCCAATAGTATTATGATATTAGGATGGGTTATCTACTGGTTACCAACCTTTATAGTCAGAATGGACTAAGGATTTTATTTAATGAGTTTGCCGCTACATGAATTACTATTGCCCACCTGAGAGTGAAACTCAGGGACTCTAGGTTTGCCAAGTGGGATTAAGATGAACGCCCCCAAAATGATAATGATAAGATAAAGCAAGCTATTAATAGGAAATATACTACGATACTAACTTAATTTCGTAAATTTTCAATCAATGGAATAGAAAAAAATCTTTATTTCATAAGAAGCTTGTAAATCAGTGAATGAGTCATTAAAAGCATAACTTATCTATTTTAAAACAAAGTACAAAGTTTTTGCTGTTTCTTTTTCAAATCTTTTGGACTCAAATTGAAGAAATCCATGTTTGCCAAGTAAATCTAGACTACAGCCACGCTAGTGCAATATATTTTAAATAGCATATGTCTGTATATACGTATCGGAGATTCTCCTTTATCGTTAAGTTCCAATTTTAAGGGTCCAAGGAATTCAACTATAGATAAGGGAGGGGGGGATAATAAATAAAATTATCTCTAAACCGATTATACCGTACCGATTAGCTATAGCATCATAAAGAACCATACATATTTCAGACAACATTCCACTTCCAATTTTTTGGATATTTCTTAGCATTAATATTGAACTAATTTCAGCTTTACAGTTGTCTGGTATGGCGTATCTCCAATGGTGTCATTTCTGTGGTAATCCACGATATTTTGCCGATTTTCCATTCGGCTTCCTCTAGTGGCCACGTGTTGTGTTGGCCTAAGGAGCTTGGCTCATTCTAGGGAGAGAAAACACGTAAAATTGAAATTTACTGCGTACGGTTCACATTTGGGATACATTTCAAGTTCATAAGCAGCAGGTTGGAGACAGCCTAACACACGTACTCGTTATTTTAAATCATACACGAATTTCTAGCCAACAGTTAAAACATATACACTACTTACAAATAGATACCCCCGAAAGTGGCATACTTTGGGCATTATGAAGCAACCTATGTATATTGCTCTAAGAACTCATCTTCAAAAGTATCCCAAAGTAGTAGGAATTATCTCACCAATTCCGTCTATGATTGTCTCCTATCTTGCTTAATAGAGTGTTAAGAAGAGCAGAATCAGTAGATAGAAGCTCAGTAAAAGTGGGGTATGGAACCGGTCTTGGAAGCTATCAGAACCGGAAGTATATGTCCTGGAATCTCCAGCAAGCTCCCATTCTTGCAAACTACAGCCTATCACGAGAAAGGCCGTTCCGAGCATCAAATAGCGCTCTAGAACAGGTCAGTTTCCAACACCCGATCTATAATAGTTATCAAGACCCTGGTGATTGGATGGCGAGTCTCTAGTATATACAAACAAAAAAAGTTCCTCGCACAGATCCTGCAATAAAGAAGATTTTGAGACTATGGACATATTTGAAACATTTAAAATAGCAAAATTAGAGTTAAAGCGCTGCTCCGTCTCGTTTGACCACATCACTCTCATATGGCTCTCATAATTTACCAATGCTGTATTTCTCACAAAGTAAATGAAGTCCGTCACGCAGAGGTTACGCAGCCAACTACGTGACGGACTTTATACGAAACTAAACGTTACGAAAACTATATTGCAAATATCTTGGTTAATATTCAAGATAGCGAAAATACGTACATGACAACATTTATAGAAGATTACATTTGCAATAAGATTGCTTCTATACAATTTTTCGATCCGACGAATAATACCGGAGATTAAGAATTTTTGAAAATCCTCTCCTCTTAACCCCCCCCCTTCCACTGGTCGGACTTCAGCCATTAACGAACTTGATCTTTCTTTTTACATAAAACGATTAAATGTCGAGTTTGGTACCGATTAAACCGAAATAGGTAGGATCGATGGACATTTGAAGAAAAATTTCGAAAATCGCGTCTTGAGTACGGCCTCAATATCTGATTTCTCTTAAGGGAAATCTGCTAAAAATATGTGGTAATATATCTAGACTAACGCATTTAGTAATATATTACCTTATCCGTAAAGTTACATTTTATACTACCTGAAAAATAAATAATAGCACCTCTAATATTTAAGTTCAGGCCAAATGTATAAGACCACAATTACAGTCAATAGCTTGATCACCGATATTGACTAAATAACATTTTCCAATTGGAATGCATAATAAAAGAGGAGTGACGACTCATATTTTATTTCAACCTATGTATAAACCTCTACTCCTCCAAGTTTTGATTTCGGCCAATAACGATTTTTTGATTTTATAAATAAAAACTAATGAGGCCTAGTCCGTGGATATTTTAAGAACATTAAAGAATGATGGAAATATCGTCAACACGTTTTCTAAGCGGGAATTGATAATATAATTTTGCCACAAAATTTCAAAACTTTTTCCAAACTCCTAGTGTCTAACGAATGACTAATGATTTTGTTCGATTATAAATAAACTCGTTAATTAACTTTTCATAAAAAGACTCAACATAGGGTTCTTATTCAGAGACAAATAGAGGATAGACTGTCTTTGATTTGCGTTCTGTAGAGACATTCAGATGACATCATTTCATCTCGTGAGGAAATTTGTTTAGTTTACGCAGGTCGTGGAGATGATGATTCTTTCCAAAGAAATTGTTGAAAATGAAAAACCACTGATTATTTATTCACCTCAATGAAGGATTTTTATCCATCCTCGCCACTATTTTGTGTAGAAATGAATAATAGCCACTATTTCATAATTGAAATTCGTTTACTAAATATAATAATATAATCGATGTTCCAAACATTTTGGACCCATACTTTCTGATCTACATAACTCTGATAAAATAAATTTCAAGGAGCAAGAAAGATTTCACATGTTCATAACTTGTTTTTTTGCCGCTGAATAAATTTTCTTAATTTATTAAGATTTTTCTTCCAGTGGGAGATTTCTAGGTCACGAGATTTCGATCGAGAAGGCGATTAGATTTCGATTTGGACTGAAAAGTTGGAGTGGGAGTAAGAACTGGAGCAACGGCTCCAAAAAGTACTCTTTAGTCTCGCCAGGGTAAAAAAAAATAGTAAGGAAAACTAGTAAATATTCTTAGCTTTTTGAAGCTAGTAAATTAATGTTTTTGGTTATTTTGAATGCAATCTGCTCGGGTAAGTAGTTTATTTTCAGGCAACAAAATCGTCGGTGATTTGACGATATCAAGTGGATCATGTATTTCTTAATAGTAAATGCAATATAGTTCTGCTATTGTTTTTTTATTTAAATACTTCCCACGACAGACAATTCTTATTGAAGCTATGAAAGCTCAGCATCATCCGTTAGTGTTCCAAGACAAATATTATGTAGGACCATTTTCAGTCATCATGATATAGTATAACCAGCAATCAAGCATTATGAAGTAACATCTCTATTACCTAAGATAAATCTGGAAAAACTTAATAAATTATTTCGAGAGAAATATAAGAAACGGATCTAACTGTCCGTTGTAAATTTGGCAAGTCGTAAACAGTGATAAACGATGCGAGGCAGTGGCCTAGTAAACCAGAAGGAGAAGTTCACAGTCACGACTAAACCGACTGACAACTTAGTACGACTCATGTTACGCCTTTCAGTGGAAATTCATGACACCGTCAACAGAAGGACATCAAGTTCATTCGATACGTCTCCAACGATGCCCAGGCCCAATTTTTTTCTGTTTATTTCAGAAAGCAGACCAAATGCATTTGGATCAAAGTATTTAAAAAAAAAAGTATTAAGTGTGACATCTCTCCATTTCTTATGTTTAAAGACAGAGATTGATTTATTTCTTCCAGTTCACATATTTCTAAAAAAAAAAACAGTTAAGCAATAAATTTCAAATGAACTAAAGGAATAAATATATAAGCGGCCCTCTATTAATATTGATTAAACCTCGGAAAAGTTTGAAACAGAATATGGATGGTTGCTTCTGAAAGGAATCAGAATTTTCTATTCTTGGCAAATCAATAGTAGACAGTCGAGGGATAATCGATCATGTGGGCATACAATCTACTAACTTTCAATAAGTTGAAGTTATAGTAATTAGGTAGATAAGGTATAAATAGCGACTCTTATAAGTGTAAGGATCCTTTATGTATCTGAAGGAAAAAAATAGGAATTCGGTCACTTTAAACCTTAGGAAAACACTCAACATATTACAAAAAAAAAAAAAATGATGCATAATCACGAACGATTCAATAATCTATAATTTTGGACTAGATGAAAAAGGAAGAAGAGTTTTACCGTCGAAGGCCACTCGAGAATCAAACAACACTTTCAGCAGGTTACTAAAAGGCCTAAAAGAAGCGTCAATTTTATGTCTGGGTAATATACTCAACTACTTTCTTTTACTAAGCTATATTAAAGGTCGCTAATAAAAGCAAATGAGCATATTTATACAAGCTTTTTATATGCAAAATTTCAAGGAAGAGGTATACCTATTGTCATCATTCCTGATGAATTGCTTCCAGAATCAGAGGAGACCAATGGACTTGCTGAAACCACCCATATAGCAATTTGCGCTCAGAACTGCCATTCAGAAGTCAGTATAAAAAGATAAATCGCTGAATTCAAATGTATTTGGAAAATTACTCGAGTTTAAAGAACGGAGAGAAGGACGAACGAAGATAACAAAGACGCAAGGTGACTGAACGCAGATATAAAACAAGGCCGTACAATTGTAATTCCAAACAGTTACGCAATCTCTAATATAACTCATCAGCTGCACAGAATCCGGAACTGTGGAAAAAAAAAGGTGAAGGAAAACATCTCCAAGGCCGAATATTTCACAGGAGTACATCAAACTCGAACAAATTGCTATTTAAATGAGGCAATTTAAACGGTTCGCAACAAACAATGAAACTAGGCCAAGGGGGAGTTGTGAATTTACTACCTTCGTAGTAAACAAAGGTTTACTGCAAGCAGTTCAAGAAACAGACGTTCCAAGAGAATGGCCACATTTTTTGAACAAATTAGAGATAATTTCATTACTTTCCAACTGCTACGGGAATATTGTAAATGATAATAGGAAATAAAATTGCATTTCATACTACAGTTAGTCGATTTGAAACAATTCTTATATTTGATTTAGGCAGACTATGATATTCGATATAAATGAAACCATGGGTTCCTATGTTTATGAGGGCTCTATCAGAGTAGAACAAATCAGCTTCCATTATGTATCTTATATCACAAGTGGATGTCCTTCTCTTGGGCAGGCGAGGTATCTATCTTATCTATTTAAAAGCTACAAGCTAAGCCTTGTAGCCTAGCTAGCTGTATTTATCTAATACAGACCTTCTGTAATAAATTGCCAACAATATAAGCATCAGCAAGCAGTACTCGGAGTGAAGAGGCGACCAAATCATTATAGGGCAGCTGTCATCTGCAAGTATGGACTGACTAATGATTATAGCATTACCTAAATGTTGGCGCTTAATTTTTTGATTATGAAACACTTATCCATATATTTTATAATATAAAAATAATATACGTCTTTGACAGGTGGATACATTTTCTCAAATGCCCATCGATCCTACCAAGGAGATAAAGAAACTGAGGTCCGTTCAAAACTGTATGTTTTTATGTATGTGAGTGTGTGTGTTTGTTTTATATATCTTTATATATATATATATATATATATATATATATATATATATATACATACATATGGTCGTTCCCAAACTCAATAATTAAACGTTTTATGTAAAAATAAAGTTCGTTAATGGCTGAAATTGGACAACTGGAAAGAGGTTTTAGAGGGGAGGAATTTCAAAAGTTCTTAATATATCCGTTATCAGTCGGATCGAAAAATCATATAGAACCAATGTTATTGCAAATGTAATGTTCTATATATGATATTATGTAAGTTTATTCACTATCTTGATTATTAGCCGAGATATTTGCATTTTTGCATTCCTACTCATGTCATATTAGCGATAGGGTGCTATATTATGAAGCTCTTTATTTGAAACCTAAATTCCAAATGTTGTTCTCATTAAACTTTTACGTCTTGAGATCAATTCAAATATGTGACGCACATGGGAAATCTCCTTCGTTAACGCAACTCCTGCGTGACGGACTTTTGTCATCTATAGAGATGATCGTTATTAAAGTAAAAAAAAAGGGCTCCAAGGCAGCTGACAGTCAAAAAACTTTCGTAAGAGCAATCAGATAAACGGGAGCAATTTTGTAGTTGAAAAGAGAAGTTTCAAAAGTTACACTTTAGAAAAGCATAATTGTTCGTCACTACTCGTAAAACGCAATAAATGATTGGAGAAACTTGAATTACAAGACATTCGACGGAAAGTGGTTTTCAATTGAAGTTGAAGTTTAGGCCCATCGATAGCAGGAACGCATGACGAGATGACAGGCGGCAGAAAGTGGAAAATAATGAGAAAATTGTTTGCCACTAGGCCAGAGCTATGGAATGAGCAGAGAGGATTCACTGCAGGTGGTCTATTGGCCAGAGGAATTTTAACGGAGATGCTGATGGCCGGCTAGAAGAATGCTGTCATTGATATGGGAGTCATGTCCTGGCTGAAGATATTCATAGTCAAGGAGCACAAGGCAGATGCCTGGCACAGTTCTCCGTATTAGTCGCGCGCCGCCCGGGGGACAAACGGACTGTATTCAATTCACATCTTACCTAGTGCCTCACTCGAACAATAGAATATATATATATATATTTACATACAAAATATGAAAAGGGCTTAAAAGGAAAAGTTAAGGAAATAAACTTTCCAATAGGAGAAGCGGGCAGTTACTGATAAAAAATGCAAGTCTAATTCTAAACATTCCATCACACAGGAACTCGTTCAAAGAAATTAAAAAGTCCGTCACGCAGGGGCTGCGTAAACTAAGCAGATTTCTCTCGTGACGTTTAGTAATAGACAAATCTGCATACTGCTAACACAACACCACCTTAAATATTAAGTGAATAAATACAAACGGAAACGTTTCAGTCAATTTCGATAAATTGCCGACAGGAAGCGTTTGAAATGTAAACAAACTGATCTCTCAGCTTCCACCGGAAAGAAAAACAATTACTGAAATATATCAGAATATATCATATTAATTTTATTGAGAACTATTTACTATATCTAGTACTGTAATTAATAATGAGTAAGATAATTGTTACCTCAATCAATCAAATTTTAGTAATCCAAGACGGGGGGGGGGGGGGTCACCAGGACATATTTGCATGTATCTCGCATAAGAATGATCTCATGAATACAATATATTTAATTTGCAGTACGAAATCCAAAATCTAGGTAACTACTTCTTATTACTCTGATATTTACATGAAATTGACAGAACAAAATTTGAAAATATATTTTGTGAAGCTCAGCCAATGCAGACTATGAAGCTATATGAACCTATCAAAGGAAAGTAACAGCAATGACATAAATCATATTTCATACCTCAAACAAGACAAGAACAGAGAATAAGAAATGTACAGAACCAATACTATCGGTATGAGTTGAAAATGAGGAGATTATTTATTAGTAATCTAATCATTTTACTTCGTCAGAAGACCATTTTTATTTCAATATTTCAATGAGAGGTAACAGAGTTAGCGGATTACTTCCGAGTCCCGCTTATTTACTCATACTTTAGTTTTAATACTACAACAGAGGGCCTGAACAGAGCTTTATGATTTTTTTTTCAATTAATCCCAAATAATTCAATCCTTAAGTTTTGGTGGGAGTGATAATTATTTCAAACTTTGGGCAACATATCCCCGTTATGAAGCTCATAAAATAAATATTTATTTCAACACTTGACGAGCATTATACCGTTTAGTTTGTTCCTAGAAGAACCATAAATTGTCATAGAACGTCACTATTCCATAATGCGCGATTCTTCCGCAAAATAATGGTATCTCCACAAAGGAAAATCACCTATTGGCATTGCACTCGTGACGCGATTTTCCAAAAATGTTTTGAAAAGGCCAATGATAATGCTTCGAAGATGATGAAAGTGAGGTCCATTCAAGTTTAAATTTACACACACACACGTGCACTTGTTTGTTACTGCACTAGCGGTTGTAAATGTTACGTGTTGATCATTACCAAACTTAATTCTTAACGTTTTATGTAAAAAGAAAGATTGTTCAATCTGGAGATAATGGAGGTAGTTTAGAGGGGATGGATGAACTGAAATTCGAACAATCATTGTCATTGTGTTATGTTATTTTTAACGTCGCCTTTGTGCTACTAAAACTAATTGGGACGGGATATCTATAGGTTATCAGTATTTTCTATTCAGGTTGGGACTATTATGTTATTATGAGTTGTTAAAAAAAATCTAATATAAACAGTCCTTATAAGCCTTCAGAATACCCTCGTACTCTAGATGAAACATCTCATACTCAGCTAAGACTTGCAAGTTCGGTTTAAATAGACATTTTATTATGAGAGAATTACAGAATAGAATGTGTAATGATACCACTACCGTTTTATTACGGCAGGTGGGACATCTACCTAAGTAAACTAACGCAGTACCTGTGGTGAATGTTTGAAGTGCTTCTCTCTCTCTCTCTCTCTCTCTCTCTCTCTCTCTCTCTCTATATATATATATATATATATATATATATATATATATATATATCTAGAGAGAGAGAGAGAGAGAGAGAGAGAGAGAGAGAGAGAGGCCAAGAGGGGCGAGGAGAGTTCAAAGAAAACTCCACTATTTCTTGACTAGTCCAATCTTCAGAACCAAGCGAACCCAAGTAAAAATGATTTTTAAATGACTATAATTAGATCATTGTGAATTTATATTCTAAGGGTCTGACAAATAATTGGCGATAAACTTGACGAGAGTACAATGAACCCCAGAGGTTGGTACCAATATAACCGGTTTATAATTTGATTGTGAGTTATTTTTTTATTTAATCATTATTGAATGTCTAATCAAAATTCACAAGTAATTTATTCAGGGTGTATCCCTTACATAAATGAATATCAATCTCCTCCGCAATTGACATAAAAATTAACGAAACCAAGCATTATTGCGACAGCAACTAGTAGATACAAAAATCAAGAGTATCAGTTACTTCAAAATGGGAGTAATAGAATTTATACATATTTCTCCAGAATATAAAACTTATGGAAAACCAATGATTGATATAACCCTGTCACTTGTGATGTCACATGCTGTACAAATAATCCGATAAAGGAAACAGGGATACCCCAGCCTGGACTGCGTTGAGCAAAACGCCAGTAAGAGCCAATGCTCCTCGCTGCATATAGGTCCCTCGACAAAGTAATCATATTTTCCTTTTATTTTTCTCCGACCAGGTATGCTATACGTAACATTCCTAGCATACACAGCCAAGAAAAGTGTCCTTCTATTATATACAAATTCAAAAACCAATATTTCATTAATTTCGACATTTACCTAGGGAATTTTATAATTAGGCTCCTTAAACCATCTTGGTCGGATTACTATCTTACTACCTGGAATTTTCCCGTTATTAGTAAACACTGGAAAGGAGCAGCTTATTTACTGAAGGTACCACTTTAAGGTAATCCCTATTTTATGTTGTAGGATTGAATAGAATAAATTTTAAAATGGCAACCAAGATTTGACGTCGCTTAACTAATAATTATAAAGGAATGACTCGAGATAGGTTTTAGGGTAATTTACAAGGCACCCAATAAATTATAAGCCAGCCAAATACAAAAGCTTTCGTTCAACCACAGAAACAGAAGTTGGCATTAGCAAATGATCTTTATGATTTGAAGACCATATATATACTGAATGATAGCAATTGGCTACAAAGTAAGATTCGTGTCCAGAGAAGTTGCAGGATGTGTTAAGCTTTAACCAGCAAGGACAGGTAATGAACACGAAGCTTTCTACACTGATGATGTGTTGTTGTAGGAGGATATGAAGACGTGAAACTTGGCGCCACCTTGATAGCTCCAAGGGAAAGTGGAGCATCTGACAAGGGGATTCCTGGGAATTATCATGGCTAAACGAGCTAGGGCTAACACTGGCTAAGAGTGCTTCTTAACCCCAACCACTGCTTGCAGTGAATCCGTTGACAACTAAATCAGTGAGCCTGTTCATAGGGGCTTCTATTCACACATATGCGCATAGGACTAAAAGAAGATCTCTTTTTGCAAGCCCCAAAAAGCGAAGATAAAAATCAACTCGGAACAACCACAAATTAAAATTGTTCAATGTCAGTTCAAGAGTGAGGAGGGGCTGGGGGTGAAGGAAAGCTCCTTAGATAAAAAACAATCAACAAATTAAATTTAGGGATCTGCTACGATTCTAATCATCGAATACAAAACTAATCTAAAAATTATTAATAATCATTATTAATTCAAAAGCTTAACTAGAATAATCTATATTTTGGATGTACCTATCTATGTTCTGATATAATGTGATGTAAATGAGTTATAAGATAATATGTGAACACAGTTTTCGGAAATCTAGTTACATTGGAATATGATAAGGAATAGAGTAATATTTATTTAAGTATGAATAATTCAATATATATATAAAGAAATGGAATGAGCTAGGAGAACGTATTCAAGCCAGCATTTGAAGTTAATTTTTTGTTTAACTACCCAAAAAAGATTAATTGCACATATATTTGGTAAGGGAGCAGCTTTATTTTAATTTTATTTTCTGTATCATCATGCTGCTTATTCATTTTGCACCTTCCGAAAACGATCAGAAGTATTTTCTCTTTAAGCGTATGTATTCACACACACTCACACACGCTCTGAAATTCAGCAAGTATTCAATCAAGAATTAATTATGTTATTACTTAACCTTAAACCAAAATTGCCCGATCCGGCACACAATATATTCCAGTGTTCCCTTTTTAATCAGCTGTATTTATTTGCTAATTAGTGCTCACTCCCTGACAATTTATATGAAGGTTCAAAAAAATATCTGCCATTATATTGGAAGCTATGCATACTAATTATTTTATTCGAAGTGTACTAAACATAGGAGCATTTAACAGTTTCCAAAAATCCCCCAGCCTTATACATTACTTCGTAGCCCCATTTTTAAAGGGCGATGGGCTTAAATTGGTCAGCTAGAAATAAGATAATAGCCAATTTGGACGGATATTTGAAACTGGAAAGTTTTCGTAAATGATACTTTCGAATAGATTTAGACATAAACATCCGAAAGCTGCAAACGTCTCTTGCAACGTATATTGAAAGCTGTGACAGGATCGGCGGGCAGAGAAAGAGAATGGCTATCAAGAGCTGCCTTGGTGGCAGTGAACGTATGACGAGGTAATTGGCCCGAGGAACAAGAAAATATTTGAGCGATAAGATAGTTAGATGTGGCAGAGGCTAATTGTGTCCGCCATCTCGCTAGACAGGGGTACCGCTTCCCTAACTGTACATCGCGCCGTGTCTTCTACATCGCCAAGGCCACCGCTAACAGTACTCGCTGCTCCTACCATGCAGTGAGGACGTCATCGGCGTAGCAATGTCAACCGGAACTGCACTCCGTGAATTGCGGAAGAAAAAAAAAGGGGGAGAAAACTTCTTCCCGGGCATTTTTTTCTCATTTTACAACAGCCCATGTTAAAACATTTTACCTTTCATCAACAATAAATTGTCGTATGACTCCCTCAACAAGTCCATCACGCAGTGGCTGCGCAAACTAAGCAGATTTCCCATGTTTTAGTATGACACACTTTTGATCTCATATCACAAAATATTACCTATTTCTATGTAAAAAACAGATTAGAAGAAGAGAGCGGTGGATGGGGGAGAATTTACTGAAGGATGTGAGCAAAACACCTTGAATAACTCGCTGAATACTCGAGTTATGAAAAAATGAACAGCACAACAATTGCAGAGCATCAATAGTTTAACAAGTTTCTGATCAGGCATATGATGGAAGTATTATAAATTTTCGAGTGCCCCCCCCCCTCTAAACCCCCACTATTTCAAGTCTAACTACAGCCAATAACAAATATCATATTTAGTGTTGACTAAAACAGTTAAATATCGAGTATAGTAAAGATAAAGTAAACATCTTCGAAACAAGAAAGTAAAATCCTAACTGTTGACGTCATCACTCGACGAAATTGCAAGTATTTCGCATAATATAGTTATTCTTTAAAATTATATGAAATAAGCCTGGATTTAAATATTTGTTCATTTGAAGAATAGTAAAAGTGCTTGCACTCCTGGTCAGATAACATACACAACCAACAAAGAAACCCAAAATAATGATGAATATTTCATAAAAACGCTGGTTTAATTTAAAAAGTGTTTAGTTATTCGGAGCAATCAAAATCTTCATTCTAATTCTGGCAAAACTAAGAAGTCAAGTCCTCGAAATGTTAGCAAACACAAATAATACATTAACTTTATGCCTTTAAAAAAACAAAACAAAAAAAAAAATAAATAAAAAAAAAAAAAAAATAAACATGTTCAAGAAATTGAATTGACAAGACCAAAGGGGGGCGTAGCTTAAAGTCATTCATATACCTACTCAAAAACATTTGTGGCTTCAGGTTGTTCAGAAAACTAACAGAGCTAAACGATTTAATTTTTTGTTCAATTTCATTTAGTAATTATTTCGTTGATTTCACACTTTTATTTATTTTTTTTAATGATAATTCATTGCATTGTAAATAGTGTAATACGCAATTTATTTAAATATAACCATGCATGTAATTTGTCAAGTGGCAATGGACCATGTATTCAAATATGACTTCTCATAGGGCTACTATAAGGGAAAACCCCAAAAAAGAGCGAAACGACTTCCAAATAGTTGTTAACAAAAATGAAGAGATAAAGTAAATATCAATAGGACGTCTTCAAAACAAGGAAAGTGAAGTAACATTTCACTTGTAAGAGTACAGTTCTTGAAAATTGATATGCCTTAGGCTCCAAAATGTAATTGTGAACATATAAAAATGATAGCCTTTGCAAATTGCCACTCTTTTGTCCCGTCCATCCATTGAATCTTATTTGCATTCATAATACTTCGAAATGTAGCTAGATACTTATTGATCTTTGTTCACCTAACAATCCTGAAGGATATCTCCCAAAAGAGGAATGCATCAGAGATATCGAATATGCATAGGAATTCCATGCAGATTTAAACTGCAATACAAGTCTTGCTCAAATTTAATTGTTACATATGATTATTTTTTACACTTGTTAATATATGATTATTGTTTGTCTTTTGTTAACATATGGTTTTTGAGGTTATATTATTATTAAGTTACAATACAAATTGAAGGGTTTGCTGCAAAAAGGAGGTAGCTCCATCCCATAGCTGTTGGGAGTTATAAACACTTTCTTGTGCCAGAAAAAAAAACTCTTTTATTTGGCCCCAAAAGGATGTAGCTTTCAATCGTTATGATGTTATTTTCGTTATAATGATGTTATTTTCGTATTTTATGTTATTCGTTATAATGATGTTATTTTCTGTTTGTAAAACCAATAATTTTGCTGTACTTTATTTTCAGTTTTCTTTGAATAAAAAATACATAATAATAGTACATTCTATTTATATTTACACCTTTTTCCAAGACAACATATTCCTAAATTCCTCTTATTCCATTCTTTTGGGCAAAAAAGAGGTAGCTCCAAGGATCATCCACGTACCACCAACATTTGGATGATATTTTTTGAATGAAAAAACTGTTCTAATATGTAAACACCATAATTGAAAGTAAACAACAACAATATTTTTACATAACTTAAAATTTGAATTTTTAAAACGTTTTTTTTGGTTTCCCAAAAACTGGAAAAATTGGAGCTACCTCCTTTTTGCAGCAAACCCTTCACTTGTTTTCTGTTGTTTTGAATTAAAAGGAATATTCATGTTATTAATATGTGCACTTATTTATGAAATTAATAGTCATAAGGTACTACTACTTTACTTAAACATTTCGGTATTTTAATGCTTCCCAAAAGGACTCTTCTTTTTTAAGCTACTATCTCTTCAATTAGCTAATTCTATTTTCATTAGCTTAATTTCAGCTTTTTCGACCGCGGTTCTTAAATTGCCTGCGGAAGGTTTTGGGTTTTTATAATTGTTTTTTACTTTCTTCACTAAAGTAGGCATTACTAAAGAAGAATCAAGGAAGAGTTGTACTTGTAGAATTGTATTTTACGATTTAGTTTTGTAAATTATTCAATAAATAAATAATATTGAGATACTTCATTTCAAAATCTTGAAGTAGCAAAATACTGCTTTGGACCACAGTCTTTCAACAACCCAATCCGAAAAACGCTATTGGCTATTTTTTGTTTGTTTAATTCATGCAAAGTTTAGGGTCAAAAAGTAAACACTGAGGGATTTAATTTTGGTCTGGGCCATTTTTATTGAAACCTTATCGTATTAAATTATCAAAGCAATGTTTAGTTACGAAAAAAAAAAAAGTCTAAAAAAGGAAGAAGAAACCGGAAAGTAAGGTCGATAAGGCGAACCACATTGGTTTATCTCGAGAAAGCGACCCAGGAAAAACCGCATCTACGCCTTCCAATTTTCCATTGAGCAGCTCATGTTTCTTTTTTTTTTCTCTCTCGAGTTACTTTCTTTATGGTTCTAACGAAATATTTGATACTGTTGTTATGATACTGTTGTGTTTGAACTGTAGTTATATTGTTACAATTTGATTAGATCTTTCGCTATTTTAATCACATCTTTGTATTAAATGTTTATGTTTTGTAATATATGTATAAGTAAGCTATATATATATATATATATATATATATATATGTGTACCATAACAATTTTTTTCATGTGTGATTTTTGGTGGTCAGAGGGTGAATATGTATTGAGATATATTGCTAGTAGATTTTCAGGAGCAAGAGACGAACACAGTGTTGTGAGCTACAAATTTATGTCTTATTTCAGAATCCTATACCTAAGGACTGTTAAGCTGGAAAGTTTTCAATTATAAACAGGATTTATAATAGAAGTGGAGGAGTTACTTTCGGATTTAACTCAAACAAGTTTAATTTCTTCTCTTCACAATTGAAAAAAATAAAAATTCTGAAGGCCAAAAGGAATAATGTAAACCTTAACAATTATGGAACTTGTGTCCTGTTAATAAAGCAGAGACGGTGTTCCGTTAAACAGTGATCTACTTTTTATTTCTACTTTGATTTACTTTTTATTTTTAGATTTTTCATTAAATACAAAACTTTTCTATCTTTTTACTTATTTTCAATCTTACTTGTGAAAAAAAATAATTACAGCGTTTCACACAAAATATACTTTACAATCATTCATAAAGAAAGTTAGAAGTGATTAAGAATGTACAAGATTATTATGAATACATGAATATATTTTGCTAAGATTGATGAAGAGGAGTGGAAGAACGGAATGTTAACAGCATATACGAGGTAAACTATTTAAATGGCGATTGGAATGTAAGGTCAGTGGCAAAAAGGAATTAATGGAACCGGTTCCTTGAAGAGTAACGGTAGCTCCATATAGAGTAGCTGGAATCTTGTATTTGGTCTTCGGGGAAGGTTACAACAGCTGTCCTCAATGCATGCTGTATCAGCTGGGGGAATGTGCTAGGGAGATAAGAGGTTAAACTAATCAACAACTGAAGCAAGGGGAGATTATGGTAAGCACACAAATATTGATAGGAGCAGGACTTATGAGGAGACAAGGTCGCCGAAAAGCGGAAAATTGATATTTCCTTCTTCTTGATGGAGCCTACGAGTAAAGATAGCTGCTCAGAAGATAATGTATTTAGTTAAATACGAGAAGAAAAATATTTTATTAAAGAATTAAGTGTGTCTGCATACCGATGGCGAGTTAGTGACAACACAGCTAAATCTTAAAGCATTAAAAAAAAGTAAATATTAATAAATGAAAGTTAAATTCAAATTAAAGTAATAAGTTTACGACAAAAGTTAAAGCGAGCCTACGGTTGTTGAACAACTACAACAAGAATTATTCGTAATCGCTACGAACTTGTACAGTTCACTCCAAAGTTTTGCCAATCCAAAGTCACGATGTTACCTCACAGACCTAGTAAAAGGTCAAATAAAAACCTCAGAAAAAAACATATCATTTGTTTGGGTTCCCTCACATTTTGTTTTACAAGGTAATGAAATGGCGGATTTGGAAGCTAGTAGTGCTCGAGAAGATGAAACAGCAGTAAACTTCATCTCCCCAGATGATTGGAAACGGAGAGTTTCAAAAACTCATATTTCAAAGATGTAAGTCAGACTGGTAAACAAGACAACAAACTGGGACAAATCAAAGAAATTACTGAGCGATAGAATACTCCAAGTAGAAAAATCCGAAAAGTGGAGGTTGTAATGTCCATCTTACTGACTCACATTTTCTCTTTATTTGTAAAAAATACAATCTTCCAAGAACAGCTTTGAACCTTAAACCGAACTTAATAGAACTCCTTAGAGACGATGGAGAAGACATCAAAAGGCTTTTTGTATTTTTAACTGAAACTCGTTTGTTCCAAGAAATATAGATACATCTGCTGCTAATGACAATAGTAGATGCGGTATATTGTAATAAATAAATGAAAATAAAAATTGAGGCCAAAAACAAGTAAAATAATATAAAGAAAATAAATAATACTCATGAAGTTAAGAGTATAAAAAAGGTAACTGGGTTGATATTCGAGTTAGTCATAAAAATGTAGGATAATAATTGTAGGACGTTATTTCATTAATACATTTTTAAATTTTCAAAGGCAACTTGATAAACCGACGTCAGGAAATATGCAGAGTTAAGGGGGGGAGGGCATAAACGTGTTCATTCTTGCTAGAGCAATGAATACTGAAGTGTGTGTATGTGAGTGTTAGCATGTGTGGGCGCATGAGCTTAAGACAAGCGAAGTAAAAACAAATTTTTCCTTTTGCTTTATATTGCCTTAAATAATGTGAGCAGGCCTGGAGCAAAATTCTTAACCATTAAATATGGCAAGGGACCATCCTTATATTGAAGGACAATCCTTTTCTTTAAAACACTGTAGAGGAATACTAGTTACTGTCAAGCAATAATTTCCAGTGATTTGTGTGTATGCATTCCATAGGGTTAAGAACCTTGACTACCTTAAAGAGACACACACCACAGTTAAGTAATAATAATGATGTTTAGGCCAAAAAAAAAATGTAATTCACTTGAGAGGTAAATGGTTGAAAAGATTTTCCTTTTTTCAAACATATGCATCATGATTTCAAACTCAAAATAATGTTATTACCTCAAGATGAGAAAATTGTTTGTTTATTACTATTTACGTCCACTTTATGCTACTAGGCTAAAGATGAGAAAAGACAACTTAATAGCTGGCTTGCTAACCACAGTATCTGACCGACCTTTCATTAACCCTGTTCTATTGTATTACAAATATACCGTTGTTAACTAGTAGGTAATAATTAAACACCGTAATTTGCATGAGTATTTGCTTCGAAAAATAACGTACAATAGCAGAGGGAAACAATGTAGAGTAACTCCCATAACATCCTGTCTGTCTAGAATTGGTAGAGGAATATTACGTAGAAATTCAGTATGATACGCCACCCGGGACCTATAGCAAATTCTTTTCAATAATATTATATATAAATGTAAGCATATTCCTCATAATTACTGGAAGGTGGAGGTTGTCATTTATAGCATATTATAACTCAAATAAGATCACCATCGAAAAGACAATTTATTCTATCTTTCAAAACATGCTTTATAAACATCACACATGAAACCCCGAGGTGCTCCTAATGGATTACCACCGTAGGCTGCATACTCTCATAATTATTAATAGTCCTCTTCAGCATGTTAGCAGATTTCCCTTAAGGAAAATCAACTATTGAGGTCGTACTCATGACGCGATTTTCGAAAAATTTCTTCAAATGACCATCGATCCTACCTAGGAGATGACGAAAATGAGATCCGTTCAAAATTATATATATATATATATATATATATATATATATATATATATATATATGTGTGTGTGTGTGTGTGTGTGTGTGTGTGTGTGTGTGTCTGTTAACGCTCTAGTGGTCGCAATTTGTTTTTGATCGTTACTAAAGTCGATATTTAATCATTTTATGTAAAAAGAAAGATCATTTACTTTAGTGGCTGCAATTCGAACAGTGGGAAGTTTAGAGGGGGGTTTAGAGAGGGATTTCAAATTTATTTCTAACATTTTCCACGAGTGACTTTTTCTTACTTGGTGTTCTATGTCGTACAGTCCTCTAAATTCTACTAAACATTTCTTGAATTGCTGCTATGGTGGTCATCAATAGTCCAGTTGAAAATCTTCATCGTCAGTTAAATATTAACGATTCTGGTTTTCCATTGTAGGAAAGTTTTCTCATTAGTAGATAAAGTTCGTTGGAGTCGATATAATATTTAATCCTGCAATGCAAGTAAAGGAATATTAAAGATTACGAACAAAATATAAATAACATCCTGCAAACACCGGGAAAGAGAAATTAATGTTAAAATTAGCATTAGAAATATTAAGGACAGAGGTACCTACATTTCTGGCAGCAGAATTATGGAAATAATGGAAAAACTCTGGACAACAGGCAAGCATTTGTCCCGTAGTTTCGAACAGAATTAATGAGGGCAATGCTTGCCTGAAGAGTGGGAAGGGTTAAGGTTAGGATGGTATTTAGCCCGATAATGTTCTACAACAAATATCGAGGTGTCCAGTTGGACTTGCTCCCAATCATAACAATACTGTGAATATTTCAATATAAATACCGCACCAAGACCAGTGAAGAGTTAAAAATGCAATGAGGAGGAGAGAAGATACTCCGAACTCTTCACCCGGTCGTAAAGAAACCCATGAAACGAAAGCAGATAGATAAATCGCATCAGAACAGATACAACTATATCTTCAGATCTAAGATAGTAGTATCCACCTGCTGCCTGCTGATTCCCACGAGGGCCTGCCCAAGGTCCCCGGCCTGCAGTAACGGGAACCTCTGCTCCTTCCGATCTCACAGTACGTCATTGTCCATTGCCAAGTCTCATTTAAATCATCTACCGTAAACACGGATCGCATGAATCTGTTTGACCCGGTTATTCCTTTCTACTAGATAACGGCTTATATCGGAACCGTCTTATATAAGCATAAATAATCTATGGAATTGAGGCCGTACAGCCTATTGGCTTCAAATCTATGGCATAGATAATGCTATTACAGCTAAACCAAAGCCCTGAAGATAGCCCTCGGGCATTGTCAGGTCAGGGAATATTAAGACCACTAGCAACTCGAATTTATCTCCGATTTATAAAATATTGATAATAACCAGAAAACCTTTAAACCAATGGACATTAAGAAAGGTCTCTAATTTAATATTAATTGATCAGTGACCTCGCGCCAGGAGTCCATGATTTAATATTACATGCATGCTTATTGAAAATTGCTATGACAGAAAGGTTTGGAACTATGTCTATTATGAATCATCTTCCTGTTCTCTTAAATTTTTACTCATTGCTTGATGGAGTTTTATCAGTGCAAATATTTTATTGATGAATCATATCATAAATGAGTTTAGCATGTTACAAATGCGCATTTTATAATGTTTAATTTTTTTAAATGGTAAAATTACCAAATCTAGCTCTTAATAGCGTATTCCTAGTAGATAAAAATAATTAGCATTTTGGCATCTAAAGGAAGGAGGAATGGTTCTCATTTTGTGGGATTTTATGTATTTTGAAACCCATTAGTGACGTGAAGTATTAAATAAATTATTGTGTAACAACAAAGGAAGAGTAAAGAAGACTTTCCATAAGAGCCTGCTCTTTCTGGAAGTATCCGCTAGTCAAGCAATTGAAATATCATTTCACATCAGTAATATGATTACATGAAAGTGGGTAGCTGGTCGCTGATCGCTGGGAGTAGTCAAGAGTGGCTAAATGTCCTAGAATCAGTTAGAGAAAACACGCTTGTAACAGAGTTGTATTAACTTGCAGACACTGGAGGCCAATCTTGGACGGCATAATCAAATATGATAATCTAAAGGTTTTTGTTTCCAAGCAGTACCCTTTCATGATTACACATTAGCTCTGACGGCGTTTTGAAGCGTACAGCGAAAGCTGCGGGCATATGTTAGCTTATTAGGCAACAAACGTGTTCGAGTGTCGTCAGACAGGTACTCAACTGCCAAATACAAAATAGTCTAACTGCCCTTTAGATGTACATAGATACCCATAAATGTTGCACCCCTAAGAGTGGACAGAGAGTTATGTGGTGAAGATTATGTGATTGAGGAAGTCTTTTTTTTCACAAATTCTTTACAGACATATCCTTATTTTTTTCTATTTCAGTACGGACAGAAAGTAACGAACAAAACATTAATTACACCCAAGTTCATTTACGCTTGTTTGTGAAAGGGCCTATCCTGTATTGCAAGGCCGCACGTTCCCTCGCACTTCCTAGCTCATAAGAAAACAGCACATGAATCAGGACGAATGAGTGGCGTTCTAAGTGTGACATTTACAAGGAGAATAATCCTCAGAGAGGCAATCACTACATCACCCATCACATTCAACCTTTCTCCTAAGCCTCAAAGCGAATCAGGCACCTTGAAGCCAACGAAGAAACGTCTATTAGTCCTTACACATATTGGCTGTGATGTAATGTAAGACGTTTGCACACCCTATCATTGCTTAGCAAGCAACAATTTATTTTTCAGCGCTTTCTAATCATTCCGAACGACGATAAATCATAAGCCGCAACACAAGTAGGAACACAGCTGGAAAAATTGTGAATAATAAAATAAATTTAGCGTTGTGTTTCGCAATCGGTTACATACTGGTGTATTCAAAATGTTTATTTGGCAAGAGGTTTTCGTGCCATACAACTAATGAAGATAAGAATTAAACTTATAATGAATTACATTGCTTATTGTAGGTGGATTCTTTAAAATTAATAAATGGTATTTATCAACTTCCACTTTGTGCTACTAAGGCTAATCGGGATTAGGTTCCAACAGGTGGCCACCCTTTTCTAGTCCAGAGTGGGACTGAGGATTTTATTTAATGAGATCGGCACTAAATAAATTCGTTTTACGGCTCTAGGTTTACCGAGTAAGATTAAAAGGTGGCAAAAATTAATTATTTAACCCAGCAATGCAATATTATATATTATTGATACGCAAGCACAATGATTCCATTGTAGAAAATGTTGACAAGATGGAGGGATGATTAATGATTAACGATCATGTAGATGAGACATGAATAAATTAGATAATTGAATTTGAAAAGTGTAATATTACTTGAACTCCATTCCTTCAAATAACGAATCACTAGCGGCAAAAGGTTCTGAAGGGGAGAACAGATAGTTAAGTATTTCTATGCGAATACAGTGATTCTATGTGTTCTCAAAAATATAACTTTTCAGAACCTCTTCAGAAAAAATGGCCTACGACAATAAGGTAATAACTAATATTTCAGAAATAATGAATAGTGGTTTATGCAGTAAAGTCGAAGTAGGAGATTCACGTCCTTCATTAAGTGTAAATGCTTCTTTCAAAATAGAACTATTGACTAGTGGCGACTGAGGAGCTATGAGGAAGATTTCCTATGAAGAGCTAATTACTTTCGTAACAGTTCATTTACCATCATGATTATACATAAGTGGTCTATCAATGGATTCTAAGTCGCATAAACATTACCACCGCAAGCCCACTACTGCCATTAGTGACTCCAAATTAAAGACAATTACTCTACACAAATATACTGAAGGCCAATCTTTATCCTGTCCAATGTCTCCTAACGGTAAATACCTATTTAATTGAGCCAAAGGAGCAATAGCCCATTCAAGTCAGTTCTAATGAACAACAGTTCTTGCATAGTAAATCACCATTCCAACGGGCTGGCCGTGTTTCGCTCCTTGTGCTGCTCCTCTTCTGCAAAACAGGGGTCGAGCACCTTTAACGAGTCTAACAAAACAACCTACGCCGAGTAGCGTTTCCCGAATGAAGTCTACACGGAACCCTACTTAGCAAGCTAAGGAAAACAGCAGGAGGGGCTCGTTATACAGTGAACAAGGACTCTCCAGCTAAATAAGGCAGTAGACAGTTGGATCAGTACGCTATAGATATCCAAAGAACAGTTACAATCACAAGTCAAAATAACCGGGAAGACTCTCTAATAAGGTTGTACGTCAGCTACAAATCACCTTCAGTTCTCCCTATCTCCCTTAATGAAGGCCAAATGTAAAAAAAAACAACTGATATTTAAGCTAAGAGTTAAAACAAAGTGCAATAATATCCGCCAATTTTCGAATTACAGCAAAATGTAAAAAAATTGGAAATAATTTGAACACTAAAACGATATATAACATCAATGGGTGCGTCTTATAACAATAAATATTACGATTTTACATTTTATCCCTTCTCTAAACCTCCACTATTCCAGGCCAATTTCGACCATAAACGGACATGCCCTTTACTTTTACATACACACACATACATAATGAATGTATGTGTCTGTGTAATTTGAAACATTATGTAAAATTCACAATTATTAACTTAAATGTAAGTTATCAAAGATATTAGAAGGTTTCGAATCAATGTTTAAAAAGAAAACAAAACCGTTCTGGGGTGACAAAAGGTGGAGGCTGAATTACAAGGGGGAAAAAATGTTTAATTCAATTTGTAAGGAGATGAAAATTTGATTTAAAAGATGAAATTTGATGTTAGTTGTCTGACTAGACCTACGTAAATAATTGTTATGTTCTGAAGGATATAGGATTCTTTGAGGGCACGAATGTAAAGATTACAGATTCTACGGAAATAGAAATTCGATATTTTCATATAAATGCGACTTGAAGCCATTTTCAAATGAAATAATAAACGAACAAACACATTAGTATAAGGATATTTGTTAAAAATAAACATACACAAATTAAGACTAATAGAAAATGCTGCTAAATGCTAAATTTATTGCAACAATTTAAACATCTTCATGGAGTTGGGAGATGTTTGACGTACATGCACGACCAACAACAGATTATTTTTGCAATCCTATGTTTCATAGTCCAATAACTGATTAATTTCTTCAAAGTAAAAGCAGGTTTCCTTTAACAACCAGAAACCTGATCTTTGAAGTTGGTGGCTGTGTGTGAATGGCAACATTTCGCAAAGCGAGACCTTCACACACATTTCCAGGAAACTACGGCTTACCCCATCCTCACCACACAAGCCACAAAGCTCAATCATTTGGTATAATCAAGGGGATTACTTTATAATTGTGCGAATAAGTAAGTCACAAGGAGTAGAAACGGTGCAGATTATTTACAATACATTACTCACAAAATATATGCAATATATTTCTGAAAAACACGCCATTAGGACAGGAAGGAGCAAGAGAAGATTAGCCACAAGAAAAGTCAGCAAAAGTAATAATTATTTATCCCTCCACGTATATTTTAAATATTACCTTATTCCTTATACTTGTTTTAAGCGTAGAATATTAGTTACAATGGTATTTAAGGTAAACAAGAGTGGATAAGGCAGGGCATAGTCCGAGCTGAGTCGACAGGAGACATAAATAGGATTGAAATAGGAAATACAGAGAGAATGCAATGTCATCAAGGAAGTCGAAATGACAATTAGGCGAATTCCTTTCTATTCATCCATCGGCCGTAAACACTAAACAAATACAGTATCTTTTACTAGCCTGAAGATCGGGTACTAAGAAAATATTCTCTCGCAGGGTCAAAGTAATAAGAGCATTTCCATAATAACATATGGAGGGAACACACACAGATCTCCTTCGTTATGTTTTACATTAATGAACATTACATATTGTGCCTCCTGCAGTGCCACGATGGCACTTTCGTTTTAACTCAAAAACTAACAGTTATTTAACTTTTAAGGTATTACTAAACAAACATGTTATATGAGTAATATAACATGTGTCACCAACTCTTCTTTTATCCGAGACTTATCAGACTCGATATTTAAACTTTTTATGTTAAGATCACGTACATTCACATATAACTCCGTTGTTTCTATGAAAAACGTCATATAGACAATCTTATTAAACACTTAATGAACTACAATTGTTATTCTATACATTTTTCTCCAGCTCAAATATTGACGGTGTATTTGCATTTTTCCGTTTTGGCTTTCAGCAAGCTTTTTTTTTTCTTATGATTATGTACCCTTCTTCAATTGTATTAAAATCGTCACCTCATGCCTAGCTTAAATCTTATTTACGTAGAGGTTAAGGTAGCAATAAAGAATATAACAGATATTCCATGCCAATAGCGGGCAATGCTCTAGGTAGACACTAAGTGACGGATCTTTTGTAATCGTTGAGTCATAGTGACGAACGAAATTATTTGATTCTAATTCTTTTAGCAGATTTGCCGAAAGGGACACCAGCTATTGAGGCTGGACTTACGACGGGATTTCCGAAAAATCTACGCAAATGTCCATCGATCCTATTTTTAAGAGGTGTCATAAATGAATTTATCAGCTACAGTTCAATCCATGAATTAAGGACAAGCCATTAACTACTAGTCGCATCAAGATAATAAAATGCCTCATTTCATGTTTCATTGGATGTTTGATCCACGGATAACTTCTCGTAGAAAGCATTCACAATACCATGCCTTTAAATTCATTAATATTCTTATATGGACTGATTTTCTGAATTTTTATTTTGAATAATTAATGTATACTTAATGATGGTTGAAAACTAATCAAACCTTTTGTACCCAAGTTTTTCAAAGTGGTATTTTCCAAATCCAACATTTTACAATGTTCCTCAACCGCAATGAAAAAAAAAAATAAGCTTTATTTCTAGACAAGGTTTTCTAAAATTCCCCCATTAAATTGTTGTCATATAAAAATCAGGCAAAGTATGTCCAAGGATGGTCAACGCCTATTATTAAGTTGCACGCTAGCGAAAATTCGTTACTTCCACTAACTCCACAGTTACCACCCTATTATCGTAATAATAAGCCTAAGTAAACAGGACTTGAAAATTAAACCAGCCGTGAGAAGTTTCACTCAATTGCATAAAGTAAATATATCATCAGTAGAAGTGGTAGTTTACAGAAGCCTGAAAAATACACATTATTAATACCTCAGTTAATATTCGAGTAAGAGGGGGGGGAATGGGGGGTATAGAACAGCAATTGTATAAAATTTAACCTGTAAGAAGATTGGAAATATAGCATTTAACGATCCAAATAATAGTAATAATAATGGAGAAATTTCAAATTTTAAATTACCTCCCCCCTAACACGCCAATCCTTTTATGGATTAGGAATATAATATATATTTGATCGGAACTCATTTTTGTCGTATTCGTTAAGATAAATGGACATTTGAAGACATTTTTCGAAGTTCCAGCAATTGCGACCTCAATTGATAACGGAAATCCTTTAAAAGATTCCACTCTTGCTATAAAATAATTTTAACCTGTAAATAACCAGTGCCAACAAGATTTATGTGCATGAAGTAAACAAAAACCAATAAATCATTAATATCAACTCTTTCAACATTGAACTGAAGGCGAAAGATAAAAAGATTTGACTGATTAATGCTTTACATAAAACGATATAAAGTTGGGACAATGATAGGGAAAATTATTTTTAGAATTTTGGATAAAAATTAAGTAAATAAATGAAAGGCTCGAAAAATTAGGACACAGGTTGAAGCGTCGAAAGTATTCTGGATAAACAGGATAAATCTTCGATTACGTGGAAGTCGTGACATTCATAAAGGCTTGGATGGAACTCCACGTTCAGAGTCAGTACAATAAGCAGTTGATAAACGGATTTGTTTTTTGTTTTATAGCATTCCAAAATACATAATATATTCCTATAGAAAATACAACTGGGATGATTAATTTCGTTTAACAAAAGTAATCTATCAGCTATTTGGAATATCAAGAAGTCGATTGGTTCCGTCAGCATATAGTAATACTATCGTCGAGTGGACGTGGTAATGCTTTTTGGACTAACTGCCACTTATGAACCACTCTCTTTGAACTTTGGTGTAGCTCATATCGCGACACACTTAAATAAGTAAAGTATAACTTTAGACAGACGAAAATGGTGCCCGAAAGCGCTTGCACGTGTTCTCGATCAGCCAGTAATCTATCGATCTATTTGACAACACTATCAGCTATTTGATAAGAATGTTTATTACTTTATATTTCAACGAGCATTAATTTATTATGTTAATGGGTATTTCGTTGAGAGAGAATACAAATTTATTACGTTGCATGGAGCTTAACATATAATGGGAACACAATTTTTTCTCTCCTAAGAGTGTCGTAAGAAGATCCTTGATGAATATGTTAGTATGAATGGAGTGATGTAAAGGGAGTGTTTGGTGTAGCTATAAAAAACAGGTAATGGGGGAGGCAGTGGGATCATTATGGCTGTGTATAAACAACTGCCCTCAATGACACTCGTTTCCTCTCTACCATTTCCTCTATCGCATAATTATTCCCTTTCAGGTCGGCTCTCTTCACGTCACTCCCAGTCAATGTCACACTCCTCCAGCGATGGTCACCTCACTGGTCTTTGAACCACGTTTTCGGTCAAAACAGCTCCTGATGAATACTCTGCAATAAATTCCTCAGTGCATGCAGGCATTGTAGATTTATATGAGTTAAGTTCTTTTAGCATATTTCCCTTGAGGGAAATCAGCTATGGAGGTAGCACTCATGACGCGTTTTCGAAAAATTTCTTCAAACGCCCATCAATCCTACCCAGGCGATGACGGAAATGAGATCCGTTCAAAATTATATACATATATTTGTCTGTTAACGCTCTAGCAGTCGTAATTTTTGTTTGATCGTTACCAATTCGGCATTCACTCGTTTTATGCAAAAAGAAAGATCAAGTTCGTTAATGGCTGAAGTCGGACCAGTGGGAGGGGGGGGGATTTTCGAAAATTTTAAATATCTCCGTTACAATACGTCCGATCGAGTACTTGTATAGAGCCATCTTATTGCAAATTAAATTTACTATAAATATTCTTATATGCATATATTCTCTATCTTGAATATTAACCGAGATATTTGAATTTTTATTGTGTGTGCGGATAAAGGACGAAATGAGATCGGCTAATATAGGTTCTATTCGTGATTTTCCGCAGAAAGCTAGTTCGGCCGTTTCCGTATCTGTTCGGCTCTTGTAATATTGGCTTAGAGTTACTAATACTGTTACTAGAATACCGGTCTCTCTATTGTAAAAGATTGGTTCTACACAAGTTTCGATCCGACGCAAAATAACGGAGTTAGTGAGAATTTTCGAAATTCCCCTTCTAAACCCCCTCCCCTTTCACAGGTCGGATTTCAGCCATTAACACCTTTGATCTATAGTTTTACATAAAACATTTAAATGTCGAGTTTCATAACGATCAAACAAAAATTGCGACCGCTAGAGGGTTTTTTTTTTTTTTTAAATATTTATTCGTTTATTTGCAACAACATATATGCATATTACAAGCAAATGATGTGAATGATATAACAATTGGCTTGATTATTCACTTGAGGTGGGAAGTTGTCCATTGACAATTCCCACATTGGAGGGAACATTGGCTGGTACTACATGGAGTTATTCTGAGCACTACACAAGGAGATCTCTTGGCCACTTACGCTTCAGTCGTCGTCTTGGGATTTCTGGAATATGGATAGATGAAAGTGAATCGACTAGAGGATTAGGATGTGCGGGAAGGAGAGAGTGGAATTGCTGATATCGGGATTTTGCGAGGGCGTGAACAAAATTTTGTAGGAATTTGAAGGTTTAGTAGAACCCCAAAGTTCAAGTCCGTATGTCCATAATGGTCTGAGTACTGTCGTATAAATCAGTCGTTTGTTGTGTAGTGATAGTTTGGATCTGTTGTCAAGTAGTCTTAGTAGAAGTCTGTACCGTCGGTTCACTTCTTGTCGTTTTAATGTGATGTGAGGTTTCCGCTAGAGCGTTAACAGACAAATATACAGTTTTGAGCGGGCCTCATTCTCGTCCCTCCGAGGTAGGAAAGATGACGTTTGAGGAAATTTTTCAAAAATCGCATCACAAGTACAACCTCAATAGATGATTTCAATTAAGGAAAACCTGCTAAAAAATACTAAGTAAACATACAATGCCATGCTCACTCTGAGTCCATAAAGAAAAATTGTATTATTACATCATAACTAAAACTTCCTCCGTTAAGGTAAAGGGGATAACGAGATGTGTTAATTGTTCAAAGCAGTGGTTCTGTAGGGTTTCTTCCAGAGGAATAGAATGGAGCTGCCGAAAGCAGAACAATGAATGCCAGTTAAAAATAATACAAAGGAAGAGAAAACCTAGCGGCAACCATCATTAACACACTTTTGTCTTTCTAGCACTATAAAAAATATAGAAAACATTAACTAGATAGGAGGACATTTTAAAAGCAACAAAAACAAAAATTCGTAAAAAAAATAAAAACGTTTCGGTACATCATTCAAAAAAAAAACTTAAGTATAATAAAAAAAAAAGAAGATAATTTATCTAATACAAAGAAGAGGAGAAATTGTAGATATATGACTAGCAAAATAAATTAGTGAGTAAAGTTGTTACTGAAGGTGTGTCAAGGTTCTGATTTTTTTTGTTATGAATCAAAGCTAAAGCGTATTTCGAAAGCGATTACGAGCAAATTATTTTTCATGAGAATCAAATCTTAAACAACAGCAGAAATGGTGGCAAATGGGATAAACTCATAAAAAACACGATTGTAAGTATACAGCCCAAGGTCACTAATGTATATCAAATGTATCTATTTCCCCAGCGTATTTTTAGCAGATTTCATTTAAGGGAAATCAGCTATTGAGGTTGTACTCATTTCGCGATTCATTCATTTATTCAAATGTCCATCAAGACTCCCCAGTAAATAACGAAAATGTTGCCCGTTCAATTTTATAAATATTTATATATATAAATATTTATTGTTGCCGCTCTAATGGTTGCAATTTTTGTCTTACCGTTACCAAATTCGATATATAAGCATTTCATGTAAAAAGAGAGATCAAGTTTGTTAACGGCTGAAATCGGGGAAGGGGGGGGGGGTTAGACGGGGGAAAATTTTGAAAATGCCAAATATCTCCGTTATTAAGCATAGGTTGAAAACTTGTATAGAATCAATCTTATTGCAAATGTAATAATCTATAATTGTTGTTACGTACATTTTTTCTCTATATTGAACATTAACCGAGATATTTGCATATTTTAGTTTTAGGCCTTCAATAAACCCCCACTCCTACTCATGAGCTGTAGCTTAACAACAATAAGCTGTTATATAATGAACCACTTTATTTGACTCCTAAATAGTAAATATTGTTCTCATTGAACTTTTACTTTTTGCGATAAATGCAAATAGGTGACGAACGTGGGACATTTGCTTAGTTAACGCAGCTCCTGCGTGACGGACTTTTTTTTTTTTCATTCAACCATCTGACACAATGATAGAACACAAAACGATATAAATGACTGACTGGATACGGAGTGAGAAGTAGGACTGGATATAAGAGCTGAAATATGGACATGCACCACTTCCCGATTATTAGCAGGTCTACCAACCATCAATCATCAACACGCTTTCTGACTTGAATGTGATAGGGGACTGGCACGCTAACTCCCATACACTCTGTCCAATGTGCTCTTTCGTCCCAAAGATACTCCTCCAATTAAGTACATTTCAGCAAAAAAGAAAACTAAAATATTAAGTTCAACAGCTGACGAAGGTATAACGCCTAGTCTCGTGATTTAGGTATGCTCACAGGTGGGAAAACGATGCTCCTAGTTCTGTTTGTGATATTAGAGATGCGAGTTCATAATATCTCCAGACACAGTATTATAGCCAGTACTCAATGTACAAGGATACAGTAAAAGCCCGTCACGCATGAGCTGCGTAATTTAAGCAGATTTTCCATGTGCTTGAATAGCTCGCTTGTCATCTCATCACATATTTTGTGTGTCATTTATCGCTCTAGCGGTCCAATTTTTGTTTGATCTTTAACAAAATCGATATTTATTCGTTTTATTTTAAAAACGAACGCGGCCTCACTCATGACGCGATATTCCAAACATTTCTTCAAACACCCATTAATCTAACCCAGGAGATAACGGAAATGACGTATACATATATCGGTTAACGCTCGAGCGATCACAATTTTTGTTTTACCTTTACCAAATTGGATACTTAAACGTTTTATGAACAACTTAAGATTGAGTTTCTTAATGGCTGAAATCTGACGAGTGGGAGATGGGGGGGGGGGTTAGAGAGGGGAATTTTGAAAATTCAAAATATCTCCGTCATTGTAGATCAGGAAGAAAGATTGTACAGAACCAATCTTATTGCAAATGTAATGATTTATATACATATTTTCTATATTTTGACCGCATTTTTTACTTTTCAGCTTTTAGTATACCCCAACTTTTAATCAACCCTCGTTAACGATAAGCAAACATATCATGAATCATCTCATTTCAATCTTAAATACCAAATATTATTTTCAATAGGTATTTATTGCATGAGATATAGGGAAATATGCAGTGTAATAACGTCATCAAGTAAGATTTTACGGTCTTGAATCAAAAATGTTTAGTTTGTTTATACTATATTTTATTTTCTCATTCAACACTAAAGATCACATTTCCTAACGGCTTAAAGAAGACAATATGATACGAGTTGTATAGAAAAATGTTATAAAACCAGCCTCATTAAACTATTAATGCTCTACAATTGTTGTTATATGCATGTTCACGTAACTCAAATATTAAGCGAGTAATTACAATATTTCATTCTTGTGTGGCAGCCTAGAATAAACCCCCATTAATACTCATCAAATTTTGACTTCGAAAATATATTAGAAAACATATGTTGAGATGATATTACTAGTGTGGCATTCCAGCAAGTAAGAAATCTTCTTAGTTTAAGCAGCCTCTGGATGCCTTTGTTTACTCTAAATCTATTAGAGAAGAGGGACAGAAATGGTACTGATGTAAAAAAAAAAAAAAAAAAAAAAAAAATACCCTGCAGCCAAATATTTGCAGTGCAATAGCAGTTTGTTTACATTTCTCTTATCTTGAATGATGTTAAGATCTAAGCTAAGATTCAGGTTTCACAAACTCAGTAGATCAATATAATAACGTTCTCAGCTGCTTATCAGAAGCCTACCCTTCAAATAACACCCGTCGTTAAAGATCATTGTTTCAATGATGTCTGAAACTACACGACAAACGGGTTTTGGACCTAAAATATAGAGTTTAAAGTTCATAATTTTCTTTGTGTAAGGTAGAATACAGGTGGAATCCATATACCTCGCATTACTTCTTTTTTGTATTGCCATCTTTTCCCTGATAACAGGAAAACATGAAAGTCGTGGAAAAAAGGTATTCTCTTCCTGTTATTCTAAACTGATGACGTGGTATTTCTCGACATAAAGGACGCTGAAGATGCCGTTATGTTGTCCCATGGACGGGGAAGAGGATGACTACAGGCTGGAAAGAAGATGACGGCGGAACCATACTGGAGAAAGGAGCCATCCACATTCCAGGAGAAACCCTTGTCACAGCTCGAAAGTATACGATCCAGTGGGAAATCTATCTCCGAGGCGAGTCATGATTTTAGCGGTCACTGCTTTGCGTCATTTCTAATATTTTACCTGAGGAAATCAATTCCTCACCTTTCTGTACAGTTTTTATCCTTGAAGTGTATCAAGAACCGTTCGTCTACTGCGACAACAGTTACATCCGAATCTTTCTGCTTATAAAAATTCTTTTTTATAATTAACTCGATTATATGTGGATTACAATTCATATTTGTTAAGAAAATCCATAAAATAAAAAGGTATATTAATTTTTATTAAACACTTTCTGGCTTATTGAAGTGACAGGTTCTGCAATACACAGAAAATGACGAGGGAAAATCTCTCTGAAATAAAACTTTAAGGCTTGTCTTGAATTTTGAGGGGACACATTTATTTAATGTTTCACAACCATCACAGACTAATGGAATGAACATTACATTTCATGTATTTTTGTCCACCCAATTATTATGAGTTACATAATATAAGAAGAATATAATGGCATAATATATTATAAGAAAATTACTTTTCAACCAGGCCGTCAGAAGTAAATATACGTCATCTTTAGAGAGATAATAGAAATAACAGATTCCTTTGAGAATAGATTTGCACCAATAAAAAATTGTTAATTTTATCTTGTTAATTTTATTTTTTGTTTTATTTTATTTCTATTTATTGTTAATTTTTATGAGTTGGCCATCCTCTTGTTTCTTGAGCTGAGGATTTTATTTAGCGAGTTCGTCCCTCCTAAATGAATTATTTTAGCCTACGCCTGGATCGAACCCCGGTCTTTACGTTTCTAAGAGTATTAAGGCATAACTATATAACTCAGGAATAAAGGATGGTTTGAGGGATAGACTTTTTTTTAACGTACACTCCCGATCTGCCGCCACCAAACACTAACTTTCTGGATTCATATGATTAAAATTAAATTATTTATTAACGTCCACTTATTGCAACTAAGGCTAACAGGAGCTTGTTATCTACAGATTACCACCCTTTTCAAGCCAAAGTGGGACTAGGGATTTTATTTAATGAATCCGTCACTAAATAAATTCCTTTGCCTAGGCAGGAATCGAACTTGCCACTCTAGGTTTGCCATGAAATAATACCATATGATTATGACTGAGCAATTTCAAATATTTTTATGGATTTCTACGAAGAGCCAAACAATCTAGTCCTTTATAATCGGATATCATGCACATAATCCGAAGCGTGTACAAATTGTCCGTTATCAGGATAGAGTTTTACTAATAACTCAGAACCTAAATTATTGTTATTATTTTTTTTTTTTTCAAGATCGCTTTTATTAGTATTTAAAATAATAATTTAAGAAAATATTTTCGATTTTTTTTTTTTTTGTATTAGAGGTATTGAATAAGAGTACTCGTTTTAAGGCAGAACTATTATAAGTAGCGGGCCAATCTTTAGTTGAGAAGAATGATTAAATTATTTTGGATTTAATTTTACTCTTGAAAAATTGAAGTTCTTTACAATCCAATTAGTAGAGACTACGAACATTATAATGTAAACAAGTTGGATGTGAAACTGATCCATCAATATCTTTATTAAACCTATAGGTAGGCAGGGCTGGTTAAGGTTCAAATTCGAAAATTACTCAGCCAAGAGTTCTTGAAGAGACAGACACAAAGTAGTTTCGTTACAGTGCACACTAAGGCGGGGAAGACACGGACTTAAACTGGGACACAACGTGGTGGAACATTGTTGGCACGTGTATTAAAAAACTGTGGCTGAGATTTGAAAATGTAAGCAACTTGGATGTAGGGTCAAGGGAAGCTAACGAGGAGGTTAACCTGTCAGGAATCCGCTGCATCACGGCAGTAAACCTCTCAGAATAGCCAGGCAAGATTGCGTTTCCAATCCCACCATCTGTTCCAGTAGTAGATCCTTCACTGAGCTAATGGCTATTGTTATAGGATTAAGTAATAGGGAAGTTAGTTGTTGGAGGTTTATCGCCAATAAACTATACTGAGAATAAATATTCACTGATATAAACTTATAATTCTGTGTCAGTGCCTATAAAGTATATTTCAAAAATAATTTGAGTGGTTCAAGGACCGCCAGACTTCCATTATCCAATGCACAAAACTGTGACATTACTCAAACCATGCTTTAAGTAACCTGCAGACAGTGGGGTCGGTCAAACTAAACAGGACAAGTCACAGACACCAGTTACTTGCCAAGAGAATCGAATTCCGGGTGACCTTTCTTCCGTGAGTATTTTTTCCCTCTTCTTATTCTGGACCCAATAATCTTAGTTTAATGGCAAGGGGCATTTTCCCCAATCAATTAGAATTTCAAAATAAAATTCTTCGTCCCTCCGTTCATTTGCCATGAAGGTCATTATTGTTCTTATTCTGGACCCAACATTATTATATATTCTTCGGGTGGCCCTTGCCATGAAACTATGAAGAAAGTATTTTTTATGTGTACACGGTTTGGATTGTATTAAATAGCTCCACAATGCCCCCCTCCACCGCAACACTTCAAAGCTTAACCTCCAATACCATAAGAGCCACTGTCATACTTCAAATTGATAATTATAGTGATCACAACGAAAACTAAAAAAAAAAGTCCGTCACGCAGGTCTGCGTAGGCTAAGCAGATTTCCCATTGGCTGGTATGTCACACGACTCACCTTATTTCACCATATACATATATCCTATTTCTAAAGTTAACGTAGATTTTTTTATTATCAAACCATTTTTTTTATTCATGGAACCTTTAAATATCAAGTTTTGTAACGCTCAAACAAAAATTGCGGCAGCTAAAGCGTTAACAGAAATATATATATCGTTTTGAACGGACCTCAGAGCTGTCATCACCTGGATGGACGCTTGAAGAAATTTTTCGAAAATCGCTTCATGTGAACAATTTCAATAGCTGATTTCAATTAAGGGAAATCTCCTAATATTAGCGAAATTTTAAGTAGGCTAATATTGATCTTTTCGTTTCAGATAAATCGCCCCTATCATGTTCAGGCCAGACGAAATATATACACACTATTGTATGTATATTAAAAAAAGATAATAACTTGTAATTGGTGAATCGAAATTAAAGTCAAAAAAAAAGGAACAAAAGACCAGGGATGGTAGGTACAATAATGGAATTACGCGTACAGGTAATATAAAAATGCATCTTATGCCTATAGAAGGATACGTGTCGGGATGTGAAATATTTGAGAGAAGAAAGAATACGTCAAAGCGAGGAAGTTACGCAAGTCACCGCGCGGTCCCATGGAGAAGTTGCGTATTCAACAATACAAAAGAACAAAAACCACTTTACTACCGAAGCTTACAACATTCTTTCATTATCAGGGGGAAAACACTTATATTTATATGTATTCCGCTGTTTTATTCAAGGAAGAAAATCGTTGAGTGCTGGATAGTGCAGATACTAAAAGTTTCATAAAAAACATAATGCCACCATAAACCGTTTATATCTCTTTCGGCTCGACATAAATGCAGTAATAACTATTTCTAAGTAAGTAAGTCGTTTAGTAAGTAATTTAGAAAAACGTTACCCAGGACTTCAATAATTATGTTGATTTTCTAAGTACATTTATATATCATAACTCTATGACATCAATTTAAACCTTAAAGCACTAAAAAGAGAGGAACCAGGACCATTATTTAAATTTATTGTTATAGAAACGAATTTCTACTCGAATAAATCTGGTATCAGAAGATAGTCATTCTTCAGAAAGCTGTACGTATATACCAGAACTAACCTACATTTTAAATATCTGGAAGATATCAACGTAAAGCAATGGTTTTATGATGACAATGGGAATCTAATAATTGAGTTGTGATGTCACAGGATGTTTTCTTCCCAAGAAATGAAACAAGTATAAGATAAACGTAGCGATAAAATAATGATAGAATAGCTGTAGAGATCAGATGCTGCTACACAGTATTGAAAATATCTCGAGTAAGTAAAAAATAAAAAAAAAAAACTAATTACATCTGTTTGAGTGCATCAGATCTGAAATAAAGAGTTCAAGACAAACCTTCATAGAGCACCATAGATGTCACCTCAGTAGTTAAGGTGGCTACGATACATGAAAAAAAAAAGCCCGTAACGCAGGAGCTGCGTTAACTAAGCAGATTTCCTATGTGCTGGTATAACGCAATACATAAGTGTGTAAATCCATTTATCTCAAGATGCAAAAGTTCAATGGGAGGAATATTTGGTATTTAGGCTTTAAATAAAGTGCTTCATGATATAACCGCTTATTGTTTATAAGGCATGAGAAGGAGTGGAGGTTTACTGAAGGCAGGTACCTAAAAATATCTCGGTTAATATTAAAGATAGTGAAAAAACGTACATATTATAGAATATTAAATTTGCAATAAGATTGATTCTATACAATATTTCGGTCCTACGGAGATAATAGGAATTTTCGAAATTCTCCACCTCCTACCTTTCTGAGTTCAGTCATTAACGAATTTGATCTTTATTTTTGCGAATAGATATCAAATTTTGAGCGGACCTCATTTTCGTCATCTCGAAAAATGTTCGAAAATCATTAGTACAACCTCAAGAGCTGGAAAATCTTCTAAAAAAAGGCACGTATAGCTAGTCAAATTATATTCACATTAGTTTATCAAAAGAATAAGACCCTCAATTCACATGAAGTTGTGTGAATAAAAAAAACAAATGCGATTAACTGGGTTGATATTCCAGTTAGTCATAAAAATGTAGAACAACAATTGTAGGACATTAATTCATTAATACATTTTTAAATGTTCAATTATAACTTGCTAAAATGTAGTTTAAATAAAACATTATAAGGAAATATGCAGAGTTAAGGAAGAATATTCAAGCTTAGGGTGCATAAACTTGTTCATTCTTGCTAGAGCAATGATTATTGAAGTGTGTGTTTTTGTATGTGTGTCTGAGATATATAGTAATTATACGTATGTAAATGCTAATAATTAATATTTGATCTAAATCTTATTTATTTTATTCATTTCAGATATAAATTTCATTTTATTTTATTTTAATTCTTTAAATATTTTTAATAGGATAGATTACGTTTTTAGTGAGTTTTGGATTTTGTCTTTTTGTTTGTTCCTTTGTTATTTATTTTGCTCTTTGTTGTGTCCCATTTCTGTTTAAATTAATTTTGTTTGTTATTTAATTTGTGAAGCTTTATTTTTGAGCACCATCGCCAGCTGCGAATCTCCAAATAAATAAAGATTGGGCAACTATGGCGTACGCGCGTTACATCAGACTGATGTAGGAAGAGAGGCAGCCCTGGCATGATGACTTCCAGGAGGATATTCATAACTAGAGAAGCTTATCTTAGGATATATGCATGTGTGTGTGTGTAATATTCCAAGAGAGGGTGGCAGATCCTTCAAGAAACGTACTTAGAAATTGAGTAACTTCTATTCTAATTTGCCTTGGAGACGAGTTGCTACCGACTTCAGAAGAAAATATGTCTCATGTACATACTATACTATATAAAGTCCGTCACGCAGGTGCTGTGTAAACTAAGCAGATTTCCTACATACTGATTTAACACACTATAGGTCTCAGTTTACCACAAATTCTCTATTTCTAGGTAAAAACCCGATGAGGAGGGGGCGGAGGATACTGAAAACTGAAAACAAGAAAGTACGAATAACTCCCTTAACATTTGATTCCCGAAAAAAATGCATAGAACAATGTAGGCCATTAATGGTTTAACAAGATTGGTTCTATAACATTTTACGAATCCACTCATAATATCGAAAATATTTTGAATTTTGGAACCACCCCCCCCCCTATACCCACACAATTCCAACTCCGAGTTCAGCCAATAACAAATATGATCTTTATTGTTGACTAAATATCGAGTATGGTATAGACCAATTAAACATTTTCGAGACAAGAACGTAAAATCTAAATTGATGGCGTCATCATTATGTATGTGTCTCACAAAGTAAAAGTTCAATGAAAACCATAGGTGGTATTTACCTTGGAATTAAGTGATTCATGATAAAACAGCTTATAGTTAATATGTCACGGGTAGGAGTGGGGGTTTACTGAAAGCAGAAAACTAAAAACCCCAAATATCTCGGTTAATATTCAAGATAAAGAAAAAATAGAAAGAACAACATTTATAGAACATTAAATTTGCAATAAGAGTAGTTCTATACAATTTTTCGATTTGACACATAATAACGAAGATGTTAAAATTTACGAAATACCACCTCCAATTGGACGAATTTCAGCCATTAACGAACTTGATATTTAGTTTTACATAAAACGTTTAAATATGGAGTTTGGTGACGATCAAACAAAAATTCCGACCGCTAGAGCGTTAACAGACAAATATATATATATATATATATATATATATATATATATATATATATATATATATATATATATATATATATATATATATTTGTACGGATTACATTTTCGTCATCTTCTGGGAAGGACCTGTAGATATTTGAGGAAAGTTTTCGAAAATCACGTTACGAGTACGATCTCAATAGCTGCTAAATATTACGTAAAAATATGATCACTGTTCCAATACAACACAATCGAATCCCATATCCTAAAACATAAATCGAACAGGCAGTCAGTAGTATGTTAAAATTCCTTAGCTTAGTCTTTAAAGGACATAAGTGCACTGTAATTATGCCAAAAGGCGAAACTAAAAGTGAATGCCACTACTATTTGTTACCGAGCACAATTAGAAGGGAAATAACGGTAGAACCCGGAAGGAACGGTTCACACAGAGGAACAGATCATATCATCATGTCTGTGATATGGGATTCTCCAAGATAAGTGTCTCTGATCATTATATTGCACAGGAAGGACTATCACCAAGACCGATCAGGCAGTCATTCACAATCATACAGTACGCCATTCATTCAAATTAAGTCAATTACAACTTATTCAAGATAGGGAATAGTGCTTTAATAGAGAGACACACAAAAGCGGATGTGAGATATTTAACCCCTCCCCCACCACCCACAACCGGGTGGTTTTCAAAATACCATTGTATTTGTGTTTCGCTTCTAAGACGATTAGATTCATAAAATTACAAATAAAAAAAAAAAACACACTCACACATAAAAAGAATATTATAAACATACAACGAACTCAAAAATGAAAAAAAAGAAATGTTTCCCCTGCCGGCGGGAAGCGTCTCAAATTCAAATATCTCGGTTAATACTCAAGATAGAAAATAAATGTATTTAACATTTATAGTAAATTTAATTTGCATTAAGATTGATTCTATAAACCTTTTCGATCCGACGTATAGTAATTTTCAAAAATCTCCCCCTCTAAACCCCCTCTCTCTGGCCCGATTTCAGCCGTTAACGAACTTGATCTTTCCTTTCGTCGGACCTTATTTTCGTCATACCTAGGTAGAATTGATGGACATTTGAAGAAAAATTTCGAAAATTGTGTAATGAATACGACCTCAATAGCTGTTTTCCGTTCAGAGAAATCTGCTAAAAATGCACGTTATCTTAGGATCATATAAGCCTTAACCACAACAAGAACCAAAAAAGTAGTTTTGATTTATGCACCAATACTTCACCGCCGGATTACGCACGACGAACGTTTAGTTATTTCTGGATAGTTTATCCCGAAGATATAACGAATCTACAAAGATAATATGTCTAAGGCCAATAAGGTATCGAAATGAGTAAATGATGTAATAGGTACGTATATAATCGCATCTTTGTTAACAAAGGCTAAATAGGTTTAACGAGGTCTCTAAAAAGGCCAAACATGACATAGCATATCCTCAAGAACGCCATTTCACGGCTACAACAGAGTGCGTGTCTAAGAATCTTCATCAACCAAATAAAATGGCCGAGGCTTGGTCACGCACGTACCAGGGATCATTAGTGGGCTTAGCTCATCGATGAGGCTCATTCGGAAATAGGGTTTCAGTTCCAAGAACGTCCGTGCCACGTAATAAAAAAATACATTAAGAATCAATAATTTTTATTTATAAACAGTAAGGACTTTGTTATTAAAAAAAAAAAAAAAAGATATGCCATTCGTTAGAAAGCTTTTGATCTTTTAATGTTTCTCATAGTCGGTTCGCTTTGTCATAAGAATGCTAACATGACTAGTGGAAACTCTAAAATGTAAAACATACTTTTTTATACAGTACTTATCGATTATCGGGAGGCCACCCATTTAAAGATGATTATTAAATCATATTAAAAAAGAAAAAACACTTTATTATTTAAAATAATGGGGCTCAGGTTAGCCAAGTGAGTTAAAGCGTTGACCTTAATCTCACATGGCAAACCTAGAGTGGCAAGTTCGATTCCCGCCTGGGCAGAGGAATTTATTTAGTGACGGAATTCATTAAATAAAATCCTTAGTCCTGGGTAGAAAGAAAAGGGTGGTAACCTGTAGATAACCCGTCCCAATTAGCCTTAGTTGCAAAAAGTGGACGTTAATAAATAATTTATAATTTAAAATAATACATCTAGAATTTATTTGAATAACAAAATGTAATTATAAATTAGAGTTAGCCCAAAATTGGACGATGTCGTGGAGTAACTGCATAAAGCGGTGACCTCGGCCGTCGTCTGCCACATGAACTCTGCAAGCTAGCTGTCCAAGTGGTGTAATAATGAACGACCACAAAAGAAAGAGAATGACTATGATAACCTAGTCAAGTATGAACCACCATCACCATATAATAGCAAAAAGCGGTTTTGAACCAGCAAATATTTTATCTGTAAATAATGAGTGACCTCTTGTTAACCATTTTGTCATTTATAAATTCTAGAAGTCTTATATTAAATAATAAAGCAATATTCTTTTAATTATGGTTTATTAATCCTCTTTAAATGGGTGGGCTCCCGATAATCGATATGTACCATTCATACATAAAAAATAAATGCTTTGAGGAAACATGGTCGACAGATGCCCTGTGTCTTCTCAGAATGTGACAGCAGCTAAAAAAATCTCGTCACTCACTTAATGGAGTGTAGTAACTTAGTATGAAGGTGTCTTATATTTTAAAATATGTATATTTGTATTAATTCACGTAGCTTCATATTTATCAATATTTTGCTTTGATATACGTACGATATGAAGAGTCAGCAAGAGCGAGGTCTACTGATAAAGGATTACCATGTTAATGACAATCTATTTCACCATTTGCCACCTAAACCTTATATCACCAGTCGGGCTAAAGATTCTTATAATTAGAATACCAACATTAACAAATTAAATATTGAAGCTATATTAAATGAGAGTTCTAACACCTACGCAGGGAAACCACTGATATTGAGAGCCACTAGCCATAAGCGACAAAGAGATCCTATGAGAAAGCACGCGGGAGAAGAGAAACCGGATTGGAACTTTCAGATGAAGGCACAAGAGGCTCTTCAGCGGCCAGGAATCCACAACCAATTTCCGATTCGGTTTATCATTATATGGTTAGGAGTGGAGTATAGTTTTTAGTGAGAGGAAATGTAGATAAGAGGGGCCGAATAATGGAAGTGAAAGTGGGGTCAAGTGCATCACGACAAGAGACCCGCCCGCAAGCTTGGAATCCAAAGAGATTAGTCTTCTTAAGGCGGCCTAACCTCAATGCACCTTCGCTCAAGAACTATACTCCTCATTTACCTTGAGAGCACTTCACAATTTTAAATGACTTCCTCGAGGAGGAAATTTTCACTTTCCTTTCAACACATATCCAAAGAACTTCTGGTTTACTCTAAGGACACTAATTCCTGGTATGGTGGAATGGTAGGACACCCTTCAATGGACATTTCTCAAAAGTTCAGAAGTAACACCGAGGGAATAATTCAGTTTTTCTCTCCTAATCGTAGACACTTAACGGTCAAATTTCCCTAAGAAACGGTAATTTAAATAAAGAAAAATGGTCATCCTTTAAACTAAAATATGCCTGAAGGTCACAAAGAAAAATCACGTCCGGCTAAAAAGATTTGTCCGACAAGGCTTGAAATCGCCAGTATTAAAAAAAAAACCAGTCCCAGACCGACTCGCGCAGAGCTGTCAAGAGATATTAATCGTCGGTGAAATTTGAAGCTTCATCATCATTTTTATACGAAATGGTACAAGTTTATGAAATATATTATAGCCACACCAGCCATAAACCGGTGGACTTTCCAATACACGCATATAAACATATCTTAAATTAAATTATCATATATTGATTTATGTTATAATCCTCTAAATGATATGAAACGTCAAATGAGAGAGAGCGAAATGTATACAAAGAACCCGTCACGCGGGGGCCGCGTAAACTATGCAGATTTCCCACATGGGCACGTATTTGTATTTATCTCAAAACTTAAAGTTTAATGAGAACAATATTTGGTATTCAAGCTTAAATCTAGTGATTCGAAATATAACAGCTCACTGTTGATATGACATGACTAGACGTAGGAGTTTTACTGAAAGCCAAAAACTAAAATGAAAATATCTCGGTTAATAATCAAGATAGTGAAAAAAAAAAACAGCATTTATAGAACATTACATTTGCAATAAGATTGGTTATATACAATTTTTGATTCCCCCCCTCCCAGTCGAATTTCAGCCATTAACGAACTTGATCTTTAGTTTTACACAGAATGTTTAAATCTCGATTTTGGTACCGATCAAACAAAGATTGTGACTGCTAGAGCGTAAACATACAAAGATATATATATATATATATATATATATATATATATATATATATATACTAGCTAAGGTACCCGGCTTCGCCCGGGAATTCATTTGAGCCTGAATGAAGATGGTATTTTTTGGCAAGGCTTTACATTCCACAATATTTTGACATTTCCCCGTCACAGTCTTTAGGTTTCATACCTGTCGTTTCTGTGGATTTGTAAATAATTAAATTATTTGTTATATAAGGTTTCACTCTGCTCAATATTTTTATATTTCCCGTCTCCTGTTCTCCTGTGCATGTAGTTTTTTTTATAAAGTAATGAACATATAATTTATAATCGTAGAAAGTATTCTGTCTTCCAAACCATGTATGTACAGTTCCTTTCCCTTGATGTACAAAGCTTAATGGTGGCAGCTGTTTTAGATTCGTCATAACCGCCATTAAAAATACACTTTTGTAAGTCACTATTGTAAACTGTATATTGATATTGGTGTTCAGGAAAGTATATCATACATTAACGAAGCAGAGTTAATAAATGCCAGAAATAACTGGGCGCACCTCCCCAGCGTTCATCCTTTTAAATTATTTATTTTTGGTAATTAAAAAAATTCACATTCCTGAGAATAACACTACATTGCTATAAGCATCAATTAACATGTAAACAATGACCAATATGAGGTCGGCAGGGAAGCGGCAGAACTGATAGTACAAAGGAAGAAACTTGACACCGCCCTAGGCTCAGTGCTGCCAACTCATTTAGGATAATAATCCTGTAATACCTTAAATTATATGAACAAATCATATTACATTTTCTTCACAATATTAAAACTGTTTGTTTAAATATTTTCCAGGTTCTAATTAAATAAAGTATTAAATACACATAGGGAAAACCGGCATTTCTCATGAATTAATCTTTGGGTGAAGAGAAGGAGGTGAGGGCAATATACTTTACTTGGTGCAATCTGTTACTGAAGTTAAAAAATAACATAGATTTGGATTATCAAAGATAAAATATTAACATAGATTTGAAATCATTTATCCAGGTGAGGTACCTACCTGGTTGTTCGAATTGGAAAGAATTGTTAAGAATATCAATATTTCTACGCAAATTACTTCCTTTTACACTGTTATACAAAAAATTTTATAAAACAAAAGTTACTCTAAATACCAAAGTATACATCTATTGTTATGTGCACATTTGGCGAAAAACAAATAAAAAATGAAATATCGCGAATTTTTATTTCAGGCCTCCCTTATAACCCCCACTCTCGTTCGAACCTAAAAATTGTAATATACCTTATAATCATGGAAGTATTAATGCTAATTCACATACCGAGTTTTGTTCATTTCGGTTCAATCGTTAGTACCCAATAAAATTGTAGACTTTCGCTTTAGTTTTTAACCTATATCTCGTATATACTTTATTATACGGCAAAAGTTAACATTACAAAAGTTACTTTAAATAACAACATAAACAACTTTTGTCATGTTCATATTTGCAGCAAAACTAATAGAAAACGAGATACCGCTATTTTTAATTTCAGGCGTCCCTTACAACCCCCCCTCCTCCCCGTCCCTAGATATGTTGGTATGGCTTATTATAATGAAGGCGTTAGTCCTAATACACATACCGAGTTTTATTTAGTTCGGTTGAGTCTTTTGTGCCGAATAAAATTGTTGACTTCCCCTATACTTTTTAACGTATAACGCATTTATATTCGATAAACGACGAAGGTATATATAACAAAAGTTACACTAAATAACAAAATAAACAACTTTTGTTATGTGCATATTTGCCGAAAAACGAATAGAAAACAAAATATCACTACATTTACTTTCAGGCCTCCTTATAACCCCCACTCCTTCCCGTCCCTAGAAATGTTGGTATGGCTTATTATAATGAAAGCGTTAGTGCTAATACACATACCGAGTTTTAATGATTTTGGTTGGATCTTTTGTCCCAAATAAAATTGTTCACTTCCGCTATAGGTTTTAGCGTATATCTCGTTTATAATTCGGTATACGAAAAAAGTGTATATAAAAAAAGTTACTCTAAATAACAAAATAAACAACTTTTGTTATGTTCATATTTGCTGAAAAACCAATAGCAAACGAAATATCGCTATTTTTAATTTCTGGCTTCTTTTATAACCCCCACTCCTGTTCGTCTCAGAGGATATTAATATAGCCTAAAGTCTAAGTTGGGTTAGTAGTAATATACATACCAAGTTTCATAAAATTCAGTTCAGCCGTTTATGCGTGAAAAGGTAACAAACAAACAACCAAACAGACACCAAAGAAACAAAATGCAGTTATGGTGTCTATGACATGTGAAACGAAAAGTTATCGTGAAATTTCGCGAAAAAAATCAATGTACAAACAGAGGTTACAATTTTATATATATACTAGCTCAGATACCCGGCTTCGCCCGGGAATTGATTTGAGGCTGAATGGTGAAGGTATTTTTTTGTCAAGGCTTTACTTTGCATAATATTTTGACTTTTACCCGTCCCAGCGTTTAGGGCTAATGCCCGTCGTTTCTGTGGATTTGTTAATAATAAAATTTGTAAATTCAGGCCTCCCTTATAACCCCCACACTGCCTGTTCCCAGAATTGTTAGTATGGCTTATTATAAGGATGGCGTTAGTGCTAATACACAGTCTTTTGTACCAAATAAAATTGTTGACTCCCGCTATAATTTTTAGTGTATAACGCATTTATTCTTCGGTATACGGCGATATTGTAAATAACAAAAGTTTCTCTAAATAACAAAATAAACAACTTTTGTTATGTGCATATTTGCTGAAAAAGCAATAGGAAACGAAATATCGCTATTTTTAATTTCAGGCATCCCTTATAACCCCCACTCCTGCCCGTCCCTAGAAATGTTAGTATGGCTTATTATAAGGACATCGTTAGTATACGAAAAAAGTGTATATAAAAAAAGTTACTCTAAATAACAACAAAAAATATGGTGTCTATGACATATGAAACGAAAAGTTATCGTGAAATTTCGCGAAAAAAATCAATGTACAGACAGAGGTTACAATTTTATATATATATAGATAAATATATATATATATATATATATATATATATATATATATATATATATATATAGGTTTGAACGGACCTCATTTTCGTCAACTCCTGAATCGGATCGATGAACATTTGAGGAAATTTTTCGAAAATCGCGTCATGTGTACGACCTCAATAGCTGATTTCCCATAAGGGCATGATGGGGTATGTGATCCTGAATGATTTTGAAGGATGTACAGAGTTGAGAGCCACTTCAAAAAGGTTTGAACTGCATAGGATTCATTGCAATGGAAAGGGGGGGGGATCCAAGGGCACAACCATACAGATGTATATTGCCAGTCCCAAATAAAGACTATATTGAGGAAGAACTGTTCATTAAGAGTGATAACTTGGATAATAGGTATACCTAGTGAGTATTGTCAATTTTAGCTTTTATGGAGCGTATGGAATATCCCAATAATATGATACATCAACAATGTCAAAATAACTATGAATACCAAAGTTTTGGAGGAAATAATAAAAGTCATTTAAATAGACTCAATTTTGTCCTGAATGTTTAAATGCTCCAGAGGACAAGTGGATGCCATATGCTGTGGGTTTTCTGAGAACAACCAAAATACCAGATGTAAGGACAAAGGCTTGAATGGAACATATGCCTGGGAATACGGAAAGCACATAACCACAGCACACAGCTGCTAATAATGACACTATAATTATCAACATCCGCCTGCAGTTGGGTCGTTTAAAGGGCAGAATTCGAGTTAAATGGACACCAGAAACAACAACAGAATTAGTTTAATGCTATCAATGAAAGACTGCTAAAACTTTGTACAATGCATGAAGGTTGTTAATACTCTATGAAATTTGGGTATCTACCTAACATACTTTGATGAGAACGCCAATTGTCATAGAAGCGAGGCAGCTACTTAGTAGTAATACAATACATCAATTAAAATATGGAAGGACACACACAGAGGCGAAACAATTAAGTCCCTTATCTTAGGCACGGACTTTAAAAAGTACATTATTTTAGATTCGGACCCTAAAAAGTTGACAAGAGTATATTTCATTAAAACATAAAAATATACTTTACTTCAAAATCATTTAATTATTCATTAATTCCATCCCTTAATTATTCAGATTCTAGAACAAATATCAAAACTAAAGACAAAAGTGACATGATGTGGGTTCCAGGAAATGAAAACAATGGACGTACAAAAGACGTGGACAAACTCGCAAACATGCAACCCAGGGACAATCTTCTGACTTTAACTAAAAGACTTACATTTACAAATACTTCAGACAATATTAAATGAATGGTAAATATGTTGACATAGAACATTAGAAAATCATCTGCGAGAAATAAAGCCTTGTATAAGCGATTGGTCATCCAGCAGACGAGAAGAAGTTGTACTAACGAGACTTTAGGCTAGAAACACCCACATTTAACGCAATCATACCTCATGACAAGAAAAGAAAGACCTCTATGCAGAAGATGCCATTAGCCATTAACTATTAAACACATACTGACTAACTGCAGGAACATTGAATACTTAAGCTAAGTACATACCAGTAGACCATGTTGCGCGATTTGTCTATAGATCGTCTAGAGACGGTTTCGAGACACGGTCTAGAGACACCGTTCATTGTCTTGTCTAGTGTCCACACTACGATGTCAATTTCTTAGTCTCATGTTCACAGTCCGCCATGGAGGACATTGTTTTTTGTGGAATGAGTTCCTGCTTAGTGGTAATTTTAAGTGAAAGGACACGAAAACGTAAACGTTGGTGGACGCGCGAAGTACTTACAGAAGGACCTAGATTCGGTAAAGCCTAGATTAAGTAAATTAAGATTGGAAGACGCCATGGGTTTTCGGAATTTTACCCGGCTGACGTCTACTGATTTTGAAGACTTGCTTCTGATGGTTGGAAGAATAATAATGAAGCAAGATACAGAGTCAGGGAAACCATCTCAGCTTCTCTTCGACTGGCAGTCACACTGCGTTTCCTAGCAAGTGGAGAATCATTCACGAGCCTCATGTACACCTTCAGAATATCAAAGCAGACAATATCGAAAATGGTACCAGAGGTCTGCGAAGCAATTATCTCATCATTAAAACAATACCTAAGGGTATGCATAAAACAATTATTACTAGCATTAAAACTCAATTTTTATTAACTTAATTTTTATTTTATTTTTTTATTTTATTTATTTATTAACGTCCACTTTTTGCAACTTAGGCTAATCGGGACGGGTTATCTACAGGTTACCACCCTTTTCTAGCCAGGGTGGGATTTTAGGACGTTATTTAATGAATTTCGTCACTAAATAATTTCCTTTGCCCAAGCGAGAATCGAACTCGCCACTCTAGGTTTACCATGTGAGATAAAGATCAACGCTTTAACTCGCATGGCTAACCTAAATTAAATAATAAATAAGTCAACACAAAACATTTATAGATTTGTGAGTTATTTACAAAATCACGATGCCAATTTCATCCCTCGGCTCTGATTCCTCCTGAAGTTGAACATCTTCTGCTCCTTCTAAACCACCTGCAGTTGATGCAGAAGGATTTGAGGAAACGCTGACTTGGGAAAGGTGTGATGATGTAGAAGGTGCATATGGGGTCTGAATGGACGGAATTTCAGCAGCAAGCAGACCCATGTCCAATCGAAATAAAATATCAACAGCCGAACCTCACCACTCGGCAGCTGGAAATAGAGTGAAGATGCCTAGTCCAAAGGCGCTGAGTACATCCACACTGTCAAAATGTTCCGCAATATGTCTAAGTTGCATGAAGTCTCCCATTCCAATCGGGAGACCATAGACCTGCGATTTTTGGTCTCGCAACAAGCCCGTAGACCTGTCTACGTAGACAACCTGAGACACGTCTCAGAGACCAAAATCACGCAACATGTCTACTAGTGTGTACTAGGCTTTAGAGACTCCACACAACATGTACGCACTTCTTACAGTCAGGAGCCCACATATCGACAATGTACTAAATCACCGTTAAAAAATTGGATTTGTTTTAGAAAATTTAGCTTCTCTCCTTTTTGATAATTTTGAACAAGTTTAAATAATATAAATGTACTAAAATATATGTATAAAATAATGTTTTTATTAAAGCCATTTTAAATTGTTGTCTTTATTACTAGTCTAATGTTTCTTTGTTGGTTCAGTATTTGGTTATTTATCTATAATTTTTATTTTATTTTGCAATGCTAAACTTTGCGCCAAATCGCCTAGTTGCGGGTGCCCCTGTATAAATAAATAAAATAAAATAAAATGGTATGTGAACTTGGCCATTCGCCATTAAGTGTTTATCACCATTACGAGAAGCAAATTGTGTAGGTAGAAAAATATTTACAGTTACAACATATATTCATGAAATGATGATAACAGAGAAGAACTTAGAGATGGGCGCAGAACCGTAACTAGAAAGTATAAAATGCCTGTTATTCAGAATCCAGTGCCGTCATGTAATCGTCCGTCTAGAGTCATACTTCTTACGGGAAACAGAGAGGTTAGCTCAAACCATTAGAATGTAAAGCTTATTTTTTAAAACCTCTTTGGTAATTGATACTAAGAACAGTCAGCAACCCAAGGACCTCTTATTAGAGATATTTCTACACGATTATTAAACTTGAATAATTTATCCTTTCCTATATCCAATTGACTGAAATATAGATATAACGGATTTTTAATATTTTTGTTTTTTAAAATTCAATTGAGGATACTCCTGAATGGTAACAATTTTTTTAAAGAGACGCAATCCTTCCTAACGGGGATAGACAAACGTAGTCAGTGATTTAGGAAATGAAATTAGTGACAGGCATCGATGAGAAACATAAAGAAGAGGTCAAATTAATAGGTCTCTTACGAAGCTTGGTTGAAAAATTATTATAAGTATTGGGTTGTAAAATAAGTTCGTACCGTTTATCAATACTTCTATTTAATCCTCTCTGTGTTTATAAAATCATGTTTACTTAGTCAATAATTTTTGCATATTCTAAAAAAGGATTAGTTAAGGTGCTTTTATGGTTCAGTTTCAGCCGAGATGCATTAACTTATAGTGGTATGCTTGTTTAAAATAGAAGAGAAAAGCAAAGACAAAGTTTTCCATCACGATTACGCCCGTCCTCACACGTCTGCAGACCCGGCAGAAATTACTGGAGTTTGGCTGGGAAGTGGATCCCCCTTATTCACCAGACCTTGCCTCAACAGATTTTCACTTTTTTCGGACCCTTCAAAACTCTCCTAACGGAAAACACGCTAATTCGTCCGAGGACTGCAAAATGCACATAGAGGAGTTTATTAGACAAAAACCTGAGAAGTTCTGGGAGGACGGAATTAAAAAATTACACCCATTAAAAGATGGCAACAGATCAAAATGGGTCATACATAATTGATTAAAAATATTTACAAAAGTCTGAAGTTTTTATAGAAATCGCCAGTAAAAAAACGCTATGAACTTATTTTACAACCTATTAATTTAGTGTTTAATCCGTGAGCGTTTCACAGTGACCGAGTTAGTGAAAGATTCTAACACCATGTAGTTAAACATGAATTTGGGTTTGTTGATTGACCTGAAGAGGCACTGATGGTGATCTGAAACATGCAGACTGCAATATCACTTATCAAGACTTGTGTTTTATTCCTTGACAATCAGCTGTTTTACATGAGTGAAGTCGGAATGGAACTGTCAAACATAAAATTTATTTCCTTTCGATAATAATTAATTACTATCAGATGTACTCCGGATAACTTATATAAGACTAACTTATCCGAGTGCCTATCTATAATCATTGAAAGGATGTTACGGTCTATCCATAGCAATGCTCAGATCTCGGAGGAGGTTGCGCTATTGCTGAGACTAATATTTCATTGAGAACATTGCTGGTTCAATATTGAAGCCGAGTAAAACAGCTGGTTTTCTCTCTCCATTAGAATGAAAGCAATCCCAGACGGAGTTGAGTCAGTTTAATTAATTACTATCAAGACTACCTCAGCTGCTAATTACACATGGCAGAACTCTCTCATTACCACGACCATCCACATATCAAACTCACTACACTATGTATAAATATACATCAGGACACGCAGCACCAATTCTAAGTAATACCCATTACAATTAATGAAATTAATTAAATCTTGCTAAACAATTATTTTAAATAATGAAGTGCTGATTCGGCTCATAACTATTCAGATTATTTATTTTATAAGCCTTATAAAAGAAATCTAACATTATATATAGCGCTTTTAATAATAGTACTTTCCTTTCCCATTGGAGTAAGAGTTGCTTAAGCTGATTAAATTATCAGAAACTATTCGCGTACAGAAAACCCGAAGGTAAGTAATAATCATTGACAATGCTATAAGAAGATCGATCAAAATTGTCCTACACCATCATGAGGAAAAAAGAAAAAGTCCAGTCACGCAGGGGCTGCGTTAACTAAGCAGATTTCCCACGTGCGCCACGAATTTGCATTTATCTCAAAACTAAAAAAGTTTAATGAGAACAATATTTGGTATTTAAGCTTCAAATAAAGTACTTCATAACATAATAGAATATTGTTAAAATTTTTATCAGTTTTGAGAGAGAGAGAGAGAGAGAGAGAGAGAGAGAGAGAGAGAGTGTGAGAGAGAGAGCTTTGAACGGACCCCATTTTCGTCATCTCCTGAGTAGGATCGATGGACATTTGAAGAAAAATTTCGAAAATCGCGTCATGAGTACGACCTCAATTGCTGATTTCCCTTAAGGAAAATCTGTTAAAAGGCCCCCTAAAAAATAGATTACTTTCTGCCTTCAGCGAACATTGCAGATTTGGATTTTGAGTTAGATGTTTCCATGGATTATTCGAGCAATAAAATAAACGTATAAACGCAAAAATCTGTTTTGTTGGTCTCGATTCCCGCGCAGGGAATAGGGATTTATTTATTAACGAACTCACTAAATAAAACATTTAGTGGCACCCTGGCTAGAAGAAAGTGGTGGCACATAGATTACGGCCCAATCAGTCATAAGTAGCATAAAGTGTACATTAACAAATACAAATTTTTACATCACAACAGTACAATAAACTAACCCAAAGCTTCGTCCCAGCTTAAGTAATAATTTACTGAAATCAGTGATTTATTTATATTTTTTATTTTTTTTTTTACCAGAATGTCCTCTCCTCAATACCAAATATTCACAAGCTTTATTCAAATGATATCCCAAGAATCTGTCTTCAATAACAACTCTGTATACCTCTCTCAATACTAACTATTTCTAATGTAGGTACAAAAAGTAATTGTTCATCGGCGTCTACTAACTAATAGTTTATATTTACTCAATGAAACTACTTAACTTGTAGTTAGTAGTTAAAAATACAACTAACTACCGGAATTAGTTAACAACTTACCAACTCTGATATTAATCGGGTGTAACGATTTATTTCAAAGTATTTCAGAACCTAAAATTTGTATGTTTTTTTTTCCTTCTTTTTTTTTCTGACTATCTCACATTATTTTTCTTCTACTTTTACTAACTTTTATGGAACAAAACAGTTTCTAATCTGATTTCTTTAATTGATTTATATGTGAGCAGTTGGGTGTAAGAATCATTTTTCTACAAAAGTTTAAACCGATTCTAATGTCAGATTCTAAATATACCAAAGGCCTATAATATCAATTCTTCAGCTTTTTTTAAAAATATATATATATATATATATATATATATATGAATTTCTTTTGTGTGTAGTTTGTGTTATCGACCGGTTTTTGAATGAAGCAGGGGGATGCCCCTCGATTCACCAGTAACTGGTACCCTCTTCCAAGAATTCCTTTGTCCTCCGCTCCCTCGAACCAAATACAATAAACGAGCAAAGTAGGAGAAATACATACCAAATTCACACTTCAAAAGACCGTATTTCTTAAATAAAACAAACCCCATGGTTAAGACAATAAATAACACAGTCTCTTAAGAAAGTGTTTACTCTTCTCGGTTCCAAAAACGAATTTACGACGTTATTTTTTTTTTTAGTACCTTCATTCGTGTCAGCTATAGTGATCCACCCCTTTCGACATCTCACACCATCCTCAGTGATCTTTGTATCCCTTTAATTACTTTATATCATCCACAATTATCTTTACGCCCTTTCTATGTTCTAAATCAACAACATAATTTTAAATCATTTCTTAATTTTACTCGCAATGAAATTGTTTTACTATGAGGAGCATTGGGGGGGGGGGTTAAAAAAAACCCAAATGATCCTACTTATTGCAGATATAAAAAATGTGTACAGGACCTTTTTTGATATTTCATTTAAAGCTCTATAAATTATGTTCTATGACATATTTGTATCCGTTGCACTGGAACGAAGATAACACATAATATTCAAAGGAATAATTTTAAATAAATGAATCATTATGTTTGTTTAATTTAATAGGAATACAAGTAAGTCTTTCCAACAAATTATACAATCTGCTTAACAGAGTCTAGTTAGCAAAATACAATAACAAATGGATATTTAGAATCTAGGATCATACTCCCAATATTAACATACGTATGTCCAGTCTGGCTGGGCATCAGTAACACACAAAAAGAAACAGAGCGGAGTACAGAACGGATAGCGGCAAATGCTCCCTGGTTTGTTAGGAACAGCCAAATCCACAGGGAATTGGAAGTTGCTCCTATTGCAGTTCACATTCAGCAACTTGTAAGGAAATAAATATGACACTCTTCCTATGTCAAGTGGAGCCACCCATTATAATTTAGGTACAACCACTGAAGAACGACTACGTCCAAGACTGTACCAAAATATAATAATTGTGTAACAAATCTTATAAAAACATTTTGTGTATAATAATTATGTATTGGTCCAAATAAATTTTCTTTCTTCTTTCTCTGAAATCTAGGAAGACTAATGATTATAAATAAAACTACTATATTTTGACAAGTAAATATAACGCCTTCTAGGTAATTCAATGAGCTTTCTATCCGTTTTTTTAATTTCTTTATCCGTTATTGAGATGTTTTCGAAAGAAATTCTAAAACCGCTCTGTCTTTTTGTGCATTCTTTTATACTGAACCTAATAAGAGCTATTCGATTTTATTTATCAGCGACTGCGTTAGAAGCAGGACGAATTCCACCGGATCTGAACTGTAGGCCCCACTGACTTTAGGCAACAATTGTGTTGCGGAACCAATGGTTTTGGTATAACCATTGCCGGATCTACACGCCGCAAGACACAACATTGCGACGGTTCAAATCCTCTTGAGCCCATGACGTATTTGAAAAAAAAAATAAAAATCGTCGTGCAGGGGCTACGTTAACTAAGCAGATTTCCCCCACTTAGGACACGTATTTGCATTTATCTCAAAAAGTAAAAGTTCAATCGGAACAACATTTAGGCGTCAAAAAATGTGGTCCATGATACAACAGCTTATTGATAATATGAAATGAGTAGGAGGGGGGTTTACTGAAGGTAGAAAACATAAAAATGCAAATATCTCCGTTAATACATTTAAATTTCAGTAAGATATTTTCTATACAAACGTCTTTTCGATCTGACGACGTATATCGGAGATATATCGAATTTTCCCCCTCCCTCCGGTCAAATTTCCCCCAGTCGTGAACGAACTTGATCTTTATTTTTACATAAAACATTTAAATATCCAGTTTGGTACGGATCAAACAAAAGCTACGACCGCTAGAGCGTTAACAGACACAGATATATATATATATATATATATATATATATATATATATATATAAATAATAATTTTGAACTTCATTTTTGTCATATCCTACGTATGATCGATGGACATTTATGAAATGTTTCGATAATCGTTTCATGAGTACAGCATCAATAGCTTCAGGGAAATCTGCAAAAATTCAAGGAATAAGGGAGAAGTGTTCCAAGTTTTAAGAAATCGTGGCTTTAAAAGATTTCCATAAGGAATTCATTTTTTTAAAATATTAGGGAGTACTTCTTTGGCAATTCTGAAAATGGAACATACTAGTTACCCTATTTTAGGAGTATTTTAAATTTTGTTTAGCAAACAAATGACACATTTATGTAATTAAAATACTCTGGTCATCCCTTGTGATTACTCTACTCACTGCTTACCATTGGTTTAAAGAGATTTAACTTTTGAAGTTGAATTTTAGGAACTGCTATGTGTTAAGAGCTGGAATATATTTTACTGGGTCGGGAAATAATATAAGCTGGCATTTCAAAAAAATAATTTATGCCTAAGAGACAGATTCTGGAACCTCCAAGACGCTTTGGAAGCTCTTTGATGTACTACTGTATTTGATCAAATAAAATAAGAAAATAAAAGGAAACACCAAAAACACTGTTTCCTTAAAGATCCATATCCAGCCAGCAGATCTTTAAAGATTTGTGTATTATGTCAGCATTGCTTAAATTGGAGTTGTAATTTTGGCTGAGAAAGAAATGGAAATTTCACAACCACACAAGAACCACATGCTCAATATTTATGGGAGCTACGACCTAGCCATTACTATGATTGGAACAATAAGAACTTCCATAAGAAACTTGTTGTCCATAAGTACACTAGACCATTGAAAGTAAGTGATTGATAAAGAGCACCAGCCCATTAGACAAAGGTAGAGTCCAAACGGTATTGGCTAAGCAATGAGTTTTTGCCATTTAGAATAGTTTGTGAGAACCACTAATGATCCTAATACATAACTTTTGAAACCAAAGTAGTAACCTATAATATCTTGAACACACTACTTACTGTAAAAAGAGAAATTATTGCCGAAATTAATAAAAATGCCATGATCCTAACAATGGACTATTTTTAATCACATTTGCCCCAACTTAGACTAATAACATGCTCACCAAGAAACTTATGCATAGCGGTGGTGAAGCCCATAAAAGTAAAGCAAAAAGAACTGATTTGTGGACCTAATTGTAGGGAGGCTTGGAACATTTTGTGTCAATGATGCCTAGAGTGTAATCTTTAAAATTGCCCTACAATACAATCATTCTATTTTTTAAATTCTAAAATGGCTGAAAAAATACCTTTGACCTCTCTACTCATATTGCAAATGACTTTTTTAAAATCAAATGTAATTAAATATCTAAGTATATCTTAAATTTCTTTAGAAACAGAGAATAGAACTTACGCTATCTCTTAACTAATAAAGTAAGCACTACATTTTTCCTACAGTGAGTTCCTTCGATATTTATCAGTTTCAGTATTTCAAGAGTTAGCCCAACATTTTAAGAACATGAGAATGAAACTTGTTATTTGAACTTTATGAAGGAGTAGTAAAAAATACTAGGAGTAGTCAAAAAAATAATATTTGAAAGCTGTCTGTTTCTATGCACCCGATTAAAAAGAATAACAGGATTTATTTAGTTCTAAATAAAACAAAACAAACAAAAAAAAAACTATTATCTGTATCCCAAGTAAGAAGAGAAACCATCATAATTTTGTGTTGTACCCTCTTAAAACCAAACATGGTTCTCTACCTAACAAACTTAGTTCTTCAAATGTTGATTACTAGTTTTCTTGGATAATAGGCATTCAGTCAAAAAGTTATCATATATGCTGTGCCTATGTGCTTGTGTATGCGCACGTCAGTCTGAGTGTAAATTGAGAGGTATAATGCTTTGTCATCTAGGTCCATCAAAATAGTTAACTTTGCCTTGGCATTACCATGTGAATTATGGTAATGGGGTATTCACCAAAAGTAATTCAGTTAAAGGCAATAACAAAACAAATTTGTTTATATACACATATATAAACATTATATATATATATATATATATATATATATATACACATATATAAACATTATATATATATATATATATATATATATATATATATAAAATAATAATTTTGAAATTACTTTCTCCAATCACAAAAACATATAAAGATACAGGCAAGAGTTTGACTGAGGTCAGGCCTGTAGTAACCTTGGAAGGACTGATTCCCAAGAGAGAAGTTATCCTGCTTGGGAAACAAAGCTACTAATTATAAAAACTTTCACGAGAATGTTAATATAATAGTACAGCAAGCTCTGTTTATTTATTCTATCATATATTTGCATACAATTTTATTCATTTATTTTATAATACTGATTTTTAAAGGAAGTTTGTGGATTCAGTTACATCCATTTATGATAAATATTAGTTCTTTTTTGTTTCACAAATAAAAAATTAACCTCTTTTTTTACGACACAAGGGCCAATTCTATATATGTATGAACATTTAAAAAAAAGGGAAGAGTAAGGGCTCATTGTAGAGGAACAAACATGTTAAACATTTCTTGTGATTTCCTGAAGTAAATACAAATATATATTATGCTTCTAAATTAAAGAGAAAATAATTAATTTAAATAATAAAGCATATTTATATTATTATATTCACAAATATAATATATATAAAACAATAATTATAATTACTCATGTATTTGCCATTAAACCTAACTTCTTTAGCAGTCAGCAATTATACTCAAAATGATAGTATTTTTATTACCAGGAAATTAATAAATCAAGAAAATTGCAATTTTTTCCCAAGGCAATAAAATTATCAAATAGTTTGTTACACAGTATATTATTTAGTCAAAAATATCTGTTAAATGCTATTTTATAATATGCCATAAATAAAAAAGAGAATATTGAAGACTATTAGATAGAGTAAATGAATTTGGAGGACAAAACCAATTTTATAAAAGCAAAAGGTCCTGATTCTGAAAATATCTTAATTGCTAAGTGCTTTTATAGTATTCTGTAAAGCTACGCTGTAATAAATAAATATTGAAAGTGGTTGACAAATGAAAGAGAAGCTTACCTTAGTAGCTTTCCTGTTTGAAAGGACAAGACCATCATTTTCTATATAATCAGGAACACTTTTCCGATCACTGAAGTTGAAAACCATCGTGTTCTGACTTTGCCAAGTCTTCTTCTCCCACAACTGGGGCTTATCACTAACACTTGTTTCATCACTTTTTACTATTTTGCTTTCAACAGATTTTACTTTATTGATGTGATTCTTTTCGATTTCTTGCTCAGTCAATGCCTTATTCTTGACAACAGGCCTAATAACAGCCACCTGTTTCACTGGAGTAATGACCTGTGGCTCAGGTGTGGTCACCTGAGAAGATATTAAAGCAGTATTCGTTGCTTGTGGTACTGTTCTAGGGAGATAGCTTTTGTCTGAGACTATTGGTTTATCATTAAAACTAAATTTCATAGACATACCTTCTTTACTTATTCCATCTCTTGCTTTTTGGGAAATGTACTTAGGTTTGTCTTCGATAGGCGATGTCTCTGATTCTGCTGGTTCCAGCTCGACAGGAGAAAGAGACAGCCTTACAGTTTCAGAAGCACTCTGAGATGAAACAGGTGTACTGGTTATTGGAACTTCATCAATATTGTTCTTCGTATGGTTGGATCTCACAGGTGAAGTATGGATAATTTTTTTAGTTTCAATTGTAGGAGAAACTTTTGGTGAAACTCTAGGGCTAGGAAATTTTTTCGGTTCTCCTATAGGGCAAACCCTAGGTGCAATAACAGGGGGTTTTGGCTTTTCAATCGAAGAAACTACAGGAAATACACGTTTTGGGGAAGTCACCTTAGGGCGTGAGAATCGCTTCTCTGGGCTTAACACAGGTTTAGGAGACAGAGAAGGTTTAGGAGTTTTACTAACCAAATTATCAAAGTTATTTGGCCTGACATTATTCGAAATTTTGTTAACTGTTGATTTTACTTTGCTTTTTACTTCAACTGAGGGCTTTTTATTGGACACAGTGGTCTCAAATATTTTCAATGTTTGCTTAACCAGATCTGCTGGTGGCAGTTCACCACCTTCTGATTTTGCAGGTTGTTTATTCTCTTCAGTCGACTCAGGCGAATTATCGACAATGATTATATCTTCATTAATAATTGAAGGTGAGATCAAACCATTCGAATATCCTCCACTGGGAGGCATAGAAGCACTCATTTGATTAAAACTATTTTTATTATCACTTTTCAAAAGAGTGTCCATTGACCGAGCTCGCTTCATAGATTCACTACCCCTTGTCAAGCCCAAATATTTTGCATGGTGCTGAGATATTTTTGAACTCCTGAAAGCACTCGAGTGATAAGGCTTCTTGATGAAATGCGGTTTCTGCTGGAGTCGGTTGGGATCATCATCAAGCATATTTTCTAAGCTAGTAGCTCTTCTCAAATTCGATAATGAAGGGCGAGAGGAATGTTTCTGATTATCCCTGAGAGTCATAGACAAATATTTACTTTTTAATTTATTCACAATACCAGGCCCATACTGGAGTTCTTCGCTGGAGTCGGAATGATAATCTTCATCGTCTCCCTTCAGGTTGTTGTTAATAAGTGATTTAGAATGCTTATCCTCCTTCGGTTTCTCCATGCTCCTAAAAGATGGTTTTTTATCCGGTTTTTCTTCAACCATTTTTGGCTTTAAATCACTATCACTGTTTGTACTACACTTAATAGCAATGAGCTCACTACTTGATAAGTCCTGATCTAAGAAGCGCATGGTCGTCCTGACTGTAGTGTCAGGGTGAAAGTCCGCCCTGGAGGGAAGATGTTTACCGTAGCTCTGAACTAGTGGGACTGATTCAGGCCTCAGTGCCGCGGGACAGCTAACCCTCAGCTTCACACCTCCCGGTCCTGATGTTATTGCCCTCGTTAGAGTTCGCCTTCTCAGCAGCAGATCTTTCTTCCATTGCGGTATCCCTAACTCGTATTCCTGCCTTCCCGAAGCCATTCTTAATCATTCGCCGATAATAGAGCAATCTACTTTAATAAAAGAATAGAAAAAATTAATCACATATCTCTAAGCCTACGTTTACCTATGGAACTACGCTACCAGACTGATTAATCACATGGCAGCTAAGGAAGGTATAACACCGCAACACCTTGAAAACGGCGAATAGACTACATTTTGATAATTGCCATGACTTGAGAGCAAAACAAACACTTCACAAATGCAGTTACGTCATTGCAAAACAAGAGGAGACACTTGTCTCCATCTAGCGGATTTTTAGTGAACTGCTTCTTCCATACTGAAATAATTTCTTTCTGAGACTGACATAGACAAACTGTCTGCTTACGTGACGTCATAATCATGCTTTAATTCGTTCCTTTTCTCAATTTTAATTCATCTTTCCTTATTTTTTTATTCATCCGAAAAAAAAATGTCTTGGATTATTTTCTAATTAGAATTGCTTAAAAATCAAATGAAGCTTTCATTTGGTGTGTGTTTGTGAATCTGCCCAAGTAACATAGGCATGATAAGCATTCCTGTATCATTCATCTAACTCCCAAGAAATTATAGATTATTGGTAAACACCTATGTATAAAGGTTTCTGAGCTAGTACAACCTCTAGTCGTGTGTGTGTATTTAAAAAATAGTAAAAATAAATAAATTTTAGACCACCCTGACAACCAACACTGAACTTAGTCATAAAGAGGTTGGTATAAAATTAAAAATCACCTTGATTCGCTTTGGAACAATATGCACATAACAAAATTTGTCTATTATCATTGAAGGTGAGAGTAACTTTTGTCATATGCACTTTTGACTTATTTTTATAACTGTATAACTTATTTTTATAAAGTATATGTTTTGCACAAAAGCTAAGTCCCGAGTCAAAATTTAATGTTGGGTGACGTCTGAACTGAATTGAATGAAACTTGGTATTTGTATAACAGTTAACTCAAGCTATTTGTTACTTATTGCATTCAATGTGCCATTTTTATTTTTTCCGCACTGATATAACTTATATTATATTTATAGTTTTTGTAAATTAAAAAAATAAAACAAGGGAAGAAATTAATAAAAGGAATATAAATCAAACAATTAATATAAATAATTTTAAGAGACAGTGTATGCTAGGTTTATGGTAAATAAGAAAAGAGAATTATTAAAAAAATATCAAAACAAAATAAGAGAATAATTCTTCATATTTTATAGATTGCTACTTACATTTTTGAGGGAAACGAACTCTTCAGCAATGTAAGTAGCAATCTATTAGATTTAATAAATATGTAATTCATGTAGGCACCTATTAATACAATACCTACAAATTTTAAGTGTTCTGTTAAATTAATGTTATTATTTTTTTTGTATTTTGTTTTTGTTTGAAAAGGGGAAAGCCCTTGAAAAGTTGGCAAGTAAGCTTCGAAACATGTAGGGCAGGTTCAATAAAGTTTGCATCGAAATAAATGTTTTTTATTGGTGACCCTTGCTATAAAATATGAAGAATATATAAAAACTATTGGGTTCAGAATAAGAAGAAAAAGGAAATAATATATATGCATACAAAATTATCTGTAGTAAGTATTCCACTTTCCCATGACTTGATGAACTTTCTCGGCAAATTTTCGAAGAGCTTTATTACATTTATAAAATAAAACTCTGTCGCCAGAATTCTATACATTTTCCTCTATTCTGAATATTAACCAAGACATATTTATTTTTGCTTTAATGGCTTTATGATTTTCTTTTTCGACCAGACTCAATATTTAGCCATTGCTATTTACTTTTGTTCCTGGACAACTATGGCTTTACTTAATTTAAAATCTTTTGTTAACCAGATTATGGTCAATTCGAAATTGTATTTATTCACTGGGTCAGACAGACTCTATAGAAGAAAATCTAAATTTCAGTCGGCAGGAAATGATGCCAGGCTTAGCAATTAAAAATGGAGCAGTCACTACCGAGTGAACAGTCCAAAGAACATCTAGATGAAAGACAGCTCTAGAGATGATTAGACGTCATGGCAGGAGAAGGCGAGGACCCCCTGGGATAGACAGTCCGTCACGCAGGGGCTGCGTAAACTAAGCAGATTTCTGGATACGACTCTAGTTCTGTGTTAAAACCGATGAATAGAAGGTACGAATAACTTGCTTAATATTTAAGTTACGAAAAAATGCATAGAACAGCGATTGTAGACCATCAATATTTTAACAAGATTAGCTCTATAATATTTTACGATTGGAATGATAATCGAGATATTTTGAATTTTTGACCCCCCCTCTCCTATTCCAGCCAAAAACAAAATGATCTTTAGTATTGACAGAAACGTTTAAATGCCGAGTATGGTATAGATCAAATAAAAATTTTCAATACAAAAACGTAAAATTTTAATTGATTTCGTCATTATACAACGAATTAGCACAATAAAGGTTTCATGAAAATGACATTTGGTATTTAAACTTGGTATTGTTAGTATTCACTAAAGTAGTATTATTAGTGTTTACCGAAGACAGAAAACTAAAAAAATGAAAATATATCGGCTAATATTCATGATAGAGAAAATGTGTGAACACTGATAGGCAATTAAATTTTCAATAAGATTGGATACTAATTTTCAAGAATCCCTCCAGTCCGATTTCAGCCGTTAACGATGATTTTGAGTATTGCGTGAAATGCTTATTTATCAAGTTTTGTAGTGATTAAACAAAAATTTCGAACGCAAGAGCATTAAAAGACACGCACGCACGCACGCGCACACACACCCACACCCACACACACACACACACACCCACACACACACACACACACACACACACACACACACACACACACACACACACACACACACACACTCTCACTCACACACACACACACAATTTTCGTCATCTCCTAGGTAGGATTGATGGACATTTGAAGAAATATTTCGAAAATCGCGCCAAGAGTACAACCTCAATAGTTGATTTGGCTAATGTGCAGTTTAGTCCCCCTACACCGCCATCTTGTTCGTTATAATCCCCGCCCTCGCTTAAAACCACCGATGGCGTATTTTGGAAATTTTAAAGTGTTAAAAAATATAAAGTTAGAACAACAAACCCCCCACCCTCGGTTTTAACCACCGATGGCGTATTTTGGAAATTTTAAAGTGTTAAAAAAGATAGTTAGAAAAACAAAATGGCCGCCGTCGTCATCGTGCGCCACCAAGGGGGGACTAAAATACACTTTCACCGTTGATTTTCTTGAAGGAAAATCTGTTAAAATACAATATATTTATTTTTCTTTCACATTTATTTTAAAATATAATTTATGTTACAAAATACTTTTCATCCCTTAATATCAGATAGAATTGCTAGAATAATGAGTTTCTGAATATAGATGATTGAGGAGAAGCCCGTTTCTTGTGTCTTTAACCTTGGTTCTTTTAAATTTAACTCATTTTACCCGTTAACCTGAAATAAAAAGGGAGGGCTCTGAAGTGAGAAAGTGAAAAATTCTCTTAACAATTCTGCATGCTGGAAAAGATGAATATTGGGACACCAAACTCCCAAGGGGTGTGATTTTCTGGAAGTTAGTCTGTTGATTGGGGATCTTAACACCCTCCATTTCCTGTCATACACAAGCCGGGTAAAAGTGAGAAGGTGAGTGTTAGGAACTATCGCTCACTTCATACAATATATTATTACCTGCCTGAATAGTGATAATTAGTTCTGTGAAATAATGGCTCAGGTTACAAAAATAAAATCCCTGGAGGAATCCATTCCCTGGATTTTTAGTCCAGAAGATATGATTCAGAAAGAGCTTTATTCACAGTGGTAGGAAGTTCAATAATGAGTTGGATAAAAACTATCTTATTTATTTAAGATGAACAACGTTTAGCACCGCTTAGTAAATGGGTATTGTGAATATAAAAAAAGGGTGAAAATTGCAGTTTAATCCCACCCTTGGCGGCGCAATTTTTTTTTTAACTTTATCTTTTTTAACACACTTAATTTGGTGGATCTTTAGACTGTGGAGGATAGACTTTAGTGACCGCATTCAAAAATTTCCATTTTCACCAATGATGGGGTTAAACTGCATTCTACCCAAAAAAAAAGAAAACGGACATTCCATAAGAGCAACAATAGCATTAAGTAGTGAAGCGTGGGCTGGTTTAAGAGTGGATTTCCTCTTTACAGTCTTATTAGTGGTGGTTATTTTAAACGTATACTGCTAAAGCTATTGAGGACTAATTATCTACACCATTATTCATTCCTTCCTAAGAGGGCTTAGACTAAAGTCTAATTTAATGAAGTTATCTTTAAAGAAGGTCGACTTCCAATGCCTGACTTGTTACCAAGACTCGAAACTTCCCCTACGGGTATTTTAAAAAAACCTTCAGTTTAATCTGATCGCTGCCTTCACTGAATAATATATAATTGACATTATTGCATGCTTATTCCCGCCTAGGCAATAGGAAATTAGTTAGTGACCAACTCATTAAATAAAATCCTTAGTCTCACCCTGCTAGAAAGGGGTGGTAACGTGTAAAGAACCCATCCGGATCAAGGTACGTATAAGATCCGGATTATCAGAGTAGCATTAAGTGGACTTGTATCTGTTCCTTGTTTAAGTGTAACCTCTTCGAATCTCGTGGTCTCATTCCTCTGCCAATTTTGTCAATTACAATTTCTACTGGTCAACAATATTCTCTGCCAGGTGGCTATGTTCAGGAAGGTTATGTTTTGATTAGTTGTTCCAAGGTGTTTTGGGTTTAATATTTATCAATTAAGTCCTGGTGTTCCGTCATTATTTTTATGAATCATGTCTACAGGAAAGCAATATGGTCTTCAACTTCCCAAAAAGAATACTCACGGTTTGGTTCAGAAACATGCCGCCTTTGGTGATGATAGTGACTCAGAAAAATCCGATGGTGGTGGTACAGATTGGACAAAAAGAGCCCTCAAAGCTACTGAAAAAACTACTGTCAAGAGGCAAACAAAAATAGAAATGCAGAGAGCTATTGATGAAGACAACTCCGTTTATCAGTATGATGAAATTTATGACCAACTCCAGAAAGGTAAGCAAGATAAAAATCAAAAAGAAAAAGAAAAAAAGCCTAAATATATTCAAAAACTCATGGTAGCTGCAGAAAAGCGTAAAATTGAAAACGAACGTAGAATTGAAAGGCAAGTTCAGAAAGAAAGAGAAGCAGAAGGAGAGGAATTTAAAGATAAGGAAACATTTGTTACTGCAGCATATAAAAAGAAGTTGGAGGAATTTGCTAAATTGGATGCTGAACAAAAACGACAAGATATGCTTGAAGAAATTGGTGATGTAACGAAACAACAAGATATGGGTGGCTTCTATCGACACCTGTATCAGACGACTGTAAACGGCCCAAAAGAGGGATCCCCTAAAACTTCGGTCAAAGAAGAAAATGATCATTTGAAAAAGGATAGTGGAAGTAGTTCTCGACATTCTCATTCAAAAAGTGTTTCGGGTTCACAGGAAAACTCTCCTGCTAAGATTATCAAGGAGGAAAAAGTATCCTCGATTAGTTCAAAGAAGTTGGATCCAAAAAAAGACAGTAGGCAGTACAGGAAGAGAAAAGACTCTGAGAGTTCGACAGATAAGAATAAGGATGCAGATACTGACGGAGCTTCGTCCTCATCATCATCATCTAGTAGTGATTCTGAATCAGCAGATGAGAAAAGTAGTCATTCTGAAACAGAAGATCCCAAACGCATCCGTGCCAAGGAGTATTCTGCCACTGAGCAACCTACACCGGTTGAAACTATTCCACTAATTGAACCAGTAAATAATCTGCCTCCTCCAGAACCTCAAAAGTCTATATGGGAAAAAAGGACTGTAGGTCCTGTCTTTGACGCAGCATTGAAACGGTACTTAGAAAGGAAAAATGCAAGACTAGCCAGAGTTTCATAATTAAGCAATCCTTTTTTTTTTGTGTGGGGGAAGAGGAGTTACTGTTATTTATTTTTTTAATTGTATCCTTAGTTATATGTTGGGGGTTTTGTGTTCAATCATCTGATGAGTTAAAATATAATAATTTTTGAAGGGATCTCTTTTTATGTGGAAACAGAAATTAGCAATACTTAAGAAAAACATTGAATTTTGACCAATTTGCCTTCTGATAAATAGTGATAAGAAAATTTACTTGTATATGAGGCGTTTAATAAATATAATGTATTCCACCAAAAGAACATTTGGTTGATATATAGCATTTCTTAGGTTTATATTAATTTTATACTCCTTAATTCATTCATTAAGTAACTAATTCCAAAATTCATTCTATAACATGGGCTCATTAGTGAGTCTCAAAACTGGTGTTCTACATTTTTGGCTTGAAATAAATACATCGGATCTTGAGGAATAGTATTTATTTTCTGTACTGTATATAGAATATATATCTATATTTCATATAAACAATAACTTATTTTGATTACATGATAGAGTGTAATAAATATTTTTTACTTTTGCTGTCACCAATAATTACTCATAAAGTGGGTGATAAAATTACAAATACTTGATCAATATGATAACTATTCACTGAAGTGAAGTAAGCTGGTATCTACAGGAAGATCCTAGTAAAGATGCTTAGTAGCCAAAGTTTTAAAGTAACTGAAATCAGAATTTGAACAAAGTTTTGGGATCTTGTTTTATTTTATTTACAATTTTGTTTCAATTAAGTGTCCTTTTTTAATGTTAATAAATGTTTTCTCTATTTGTTTTTGTGTTTTTATTTTATAAAGGGTACTGAAATGATTTTATTATAGTAATATTCTGGCTCAATAGCCCAATATTACTTTTAGTAGAGGGCATTAGCTACAAGGTGCTTGTTTGACTATATGTCCAGTGTAATTGGAGTATGATTATTTATTGTCGTTCTTCAAGATGCTGTACAGGAGCTCCTGGGAGGGGCTTAGCTGCAAACAAGGGTTTAGGGATATACCCAATCTGAAAATTAGAATAAACAGATTCATTGAGTAAAAGTTACTCTCTGTTATGGCTTAAAAAATCATGAGAGCTTAGGTTAGCCATGTGAGTTAACGCCTTGGTCTTAATCTCGCTTGCCCATGAGTTTGATTCTCACCTGGGCAATAAGAATTTCTTTAGTGATGAACTCATTAAATAAAATCCTTCGTCCCACCCTTGCCAGAAAAAGTTTATATATAACTCAAAAATTTAAAAATTCATCATCTGTTATCTGAATTTACACCAGACTTAAGCTTTGGCTGCATTAACTAAGCAGATTTCCTACTTCCTGGAATGACACACTGATCATCTCATCTCACCATCAATTTCTCTTCTAGCGGTCGCAATTTTTGTTTGATCGTTACCAAACTCGATATTTAGTCGTTTTATGTAAAAAGAAAGATCAAGTTCGTTAACGTCTGAAATCGGACCTATGGGAGGGGGGGTTTAGAGGGGAGAATTTTCGAAATATCTCCGTTACTATACGTCGGATCGAAAAAGTGTATAGAATCCATCTTATTGCAAATTAAATTTACTATAAATATTTTTATATAAATTTATTCTCTATCTTGAATATTAACCGAGATATTTGCATTTTTATTAAATCTGGGCTGTTAACGGACGGGTGACTTTCCAGCCAAAAGCTAGTTCGGCCGTTTCCTTAACGCCAGTTGCTGGACTCTCGTGAAATTTCTCTATTGTAAAACTTCACGTGGGAAATCTGCTTAGTTTACGCAGCCCCTTGACGGACTTTATTTTGTTTATAAATTTGGTAATATAACATTTTTCAATCTGTCTCATAATAACAAGGTCTATGTGATTATGCCTTTTACTCCTTCTTTAAAATTCCACATTTCCTGATTGATTCAATAAGATACAGGATAGTATTGATCGATACTGTTAAAAATAAAATTAAATATTAAACACGTTTGCATGTATCTCACTCAGTAAAGGTGTGTATGATGATACTCAATATTTGGCATTTATGCTTGGAATAAGATGCTCCATTTTAAATTGGCTTATTTTTAATGTGAGATGAATAGAGGCAAGGATTTGCGGAAGACACCAAAAAAATAATAACAAATATATTCAAGTTACAGAAAAAAAATTATAGACAATTCATTTGCGAAAAGATTGGTAATATAACATATTTTTCATCCAATAATGGAGATATTTGGAATTTTTTTCATCTTATTGGAAGGATTAATGGATATTTAAAAATTGTTTTGGTATTGTGTCATTAGTACAACCTAAATAGCAGATTTCCCTTAGGGGAAAAGTTACATAGATATGCATGCATGTGAATACATGTGCATTTGTAATGGAGTGTAAAAAACTTCAAGGGATCTTATTTTTGTCAACTGTTAGGGGGCACAGATCGTCGGGAATCACTCTGCATTTGGATTTAGCTAGTAGTATTCATGTCTTCTGTAATCTATCTGCCCTTATGTTCTGTTTTATTTTATGATATTGGCAATGCTTGTGCCATAAGAACAGCATGAAGTATATTTATAAAGACCATAATTAATTAGTATTCGTGAGAGTACAGAAGTTAACAGAGTCTCAGCATAGATATGAAATTAGTTTGATACATCATTTCTGGCATGGTCGATATAAATATAAGAATTTATTTTATGATGGTCTGACTAAATGAAGTCCCTAGTCCACCCATTGGTAGAAATGAATGATAAACTCTTAACTACCTGTCCCAATTACCCTTAGTTTCATAAATTGGGTGTTAATTTTAAAAAAATTTTAAAATAAGTAGATTTCACGTATGCTAGACTGACACACTGATGACATCTCACATTCTATTTTCTATCTATCCTGGAATAAAAAGCCTATATAAATAGGACTAGGAGTTTAGGTTGAATATCAGGTGTTTAGTGGTAAAAGTTCCTTTAAGTGGGAATACTGAAACACAAAGAAGTACATATAACTCAGTTGAGTTAGAGAAAAAATGTTTAGATCGTCAATTGTAGAATATTAAATATCCTACAAGAGTAGTTATATAAAATTTGTTGATGGGACACATAATAGCAGAGATAGTTGGAAGTTTTTAATTTACTTCCTATCTAAATCCTCACTCCTCCTTGTCAGATTCCGGATATTAGCAGTTATAACCTTTAGTTGACAGTCTCTGGCAGATCAGCTTACTATTTGTACACCACACCTTCCTCTTATTTAAATCTACTCATATCAGCGCCAATTGTAATATAATTTTAGCAGCCTGACATTTTAATTTTATGAGTGAGTTTGTTTGTTCTATATGATATAACCATTTAGAACATTCTGTTTTGTGTTCACAAAAGGAATACATTTCATCAAAATCTATCAGGTTCAATTGGTTTCTCTGCCATCAAGCTAGGGAGATTAGAACCAAAGTGTTAGGGAAGCTGATGATTTAAGTTCATTTACCAATAAAAGACTTTTTTGTTATTGTTTTCCTGTTCTTTGTCTAAAGTTATGAAATATTTTCTTGGTAAGTCAAGTCACTGGTTGGATATCCACTTGGGCAATAGTTCATTCACTGGTGAACTCACTATATAAAATCCTTAGCTCTTAACTCCTTTAGGAACAGATAACCTGTCCTTATTAGCTATAGTAGAATAAAGCAGATTTATTTAAGTCTACTTCCATAAATAAATATATGTTGTTTGTTATAAATCCAATATTAAGTTGGGCTTGCATGTTGTTTTTTAAGAAACTTTTGTATATGGACATGTTTTGTATACAAAATTTCATGTTACATCTAGTTAATAACCCCTCATTGTGATTGCTTAGTGAAAAAGAAAATTGGGTATACGTGCACTTGCGAGTGTGTTGTAGTTTCTTATTTTTTAGAATATAAATTGTGTCATCTATAAGATAAAATGGAGCAGGATATCTAGCCTGAATGGATAGACAGTGGCTTCATTGGAAGTGTTGGTGGGAGATGTAGAAGACTACGGCGAATTTCAGGAGTCAGGAACTGGACAAGACTGTGATATCTGGCGAAAGCTGATGAAGGAGGCCATGACTCACTACATGTTTGCAGCACCAAGAATGTAAAGTAAGTAGTAAGTTAAATTATGGCACCTGTAAGACTTTCGTGAGGATGAAGGTGTATATCGATTTAGATAGAATGCTATACTCCTAATTGTCTTAAGCACCTATGTAAATTCTGATCAAAAAACAAGTTTTTCATCAATTGTTAAAATATACAAATTGCTAATGTTTATATATTCATAATTATGTGATATGTGTGAAAAGTGAGTGCTACTTATTAAGAGTTGTATTTTGATGATAATTAGTATTGTTATTATTGCAATTTAATTAATTTTATATTTAAGAAATTTCTAATTATATAATTCAATCAGGGCTCAGGTTAGCATTTAAAATTTAAAGCATTGGCCTTAATCTCACATGGTAAACCTAGAGTGGCGAGTGCGATTCCCACATGGGCAATAGGAATTCATTTAGTGATTAACTCATTACATAAGTTAATCACTAAATAAATTGCTAAATTAAAATTACTAAATAAATAAACCTAAGTCCCACCCTGGCTAAAAGAGGGTGGTAACCTGTGGATAACAGGTCCCAAGTAGCCATAGTAGCAAGAAGTGGACGTTAATAAATAATATAATTCAATTGTCATTCAGAATTTGATAATTCTTTTGGTGTTTGCTCAAATAGTAGTAGTTCAAGTATATTGAAGCCTTCTTTGCAGAATGTTCAATGGTATTCATTAAATAAAGGCTGGGTAGGCTGGGTCAAATGATAGAGGCAATAGCAAAGAAATTGTTTAGTTTTTTTCTTTTTTTCAAAACGCAACAAGGCTCCTGGAACGTACCTTTGAAAGGGACTTTTTTTTGGTTGTAATCCAGGCTGGCTTCTTAAAGCATTGATGTTATTGGCTGAAGTTCTGTTCATATAATTTCATATAAAGTTCTGTTCATATATTTCCCTATAAGTGGCCAAACCCTAATGGTAGCATATTCAGCAAGCTCATACACTCTATGGTATTTACATATCACTGGCAGTAGCATTGTGGCATTAATTGGAACTCTTGAAGAGATTCCACGAGCTTTGGAAGAGGGGAAAAATTAGATAAAAAACATAATTTTAAGAGATTGTCTAGACGAAGCAAGAGTGCCCCTGTTGAATTGGAATATTTCACATTTCCTAGTTGTTGCACATTAAGTACCAGAAGAATGGATACAGAAAGCTTTAATGGGCAATGGTAAAAAGCTATATCTATACATTGAAGTAAATATTCCACAGGAATTTCCCCAGGAAGTCAAACGTGCAAATTTATGTAATGATCATCAGACTAACATTTTTGTATGGCTGTGAAACATGGAATCTCACAAACAAGAACTGGAGAGCCCTCCAGGAATGGGAGAGGAAGGCACCAACAATTTAATTGGACTGAGATGGAGAGCCTGATATAAACTGTACTATTAAGAGGCACTTTTTTGTCTATTCAGGGCAAGTCGAGAGAATATTAGGTAAAACTTTGTATACCACCAAATAAATGTTTGTATAGCTCACAGAGGTGTGAATAATCTCGAGGCAGGACTTGCTAAGGCTGGGTATCCAAAAATGAAGGACCCTGGCTATAGATTACATTGAACAATCTTAGATGATGGCAGCAGGTCCTATGATGAGTTTGTGTGTGTGTGAACGAAATAAGGAAAAAAACATATGTCGATTTCTGTGCTATATTTCTATGCTGACATTATGTACACACACACGATACACATATATACAATACAGCAATTTTTTTTACAGCCAGAGATAAATCTCTGGACGCTACTCCATTCAGCTCTTCCCATAAACAAAAGTCCTGACCATCCATGAATAAAAGAAGAAGTCTTGTCAAAACAGAGATAAGTATTTTAGAATGTTCCACTACAATTTTTTTGAAACAAATAAACATTTCAAGGACAAACACATTTTTATTATACCACTTTTTCTGAAAACCCTATTTCTTTTGTTTGTGAGTTCGTATATTTCAGATATAATTTATTTAGCAAATCAGAGTATGCCAAGTGGGGAGATATTATGGCATCATCGCCCTTGAGCAGATCTTCAGCTAAAATTATTTTGTTTACTTTTTTTGTTCTACTGAGTCCAGTTTTCTTTGTTTTAGTGTGTTTCCTTTTATTTTTCTCTATATCTTCTGAAGGAAAATCATTTTTTGCATCTACTTTTGACAATCTTTGTTGGGTGTTTTTAGATGTACTTGGTGGTGATATATTTTTTATAATTTTATTTTCTCCTCTCTTCCTTTCTTTTAAATTTCCTAGCACAAAGTATTTTGTGCCTTTTTTATTTTTTTCCTTCATTCCCTCCTGGAAATGTTTGAGCTTCCTTTGAAAGTTGGATAAAGTGAAGTCTTCTAGCACCTTGCTTTTCATTATGTCCGACAAGTCAAGCCAACTTTTATGAGACTGTGTGGTTATGAGTTTACTCATTGACATTGGTATACCTTGAAGCTTTGTCTTCACATTTGTTACAACACTCCCCATAAGTGACGTTAGTTCAGCTTGTTTTTCCTCAACTTTCTCATTTTTACTTCTGTCTTCCAGAGTTTGATTTGTTTCATCATTATTATTAGGGCTGATTTGAGTGGATAACTTTGTAGGATTGTAAGTACACTCTTTACTTTTAACCATTTCAGGATCTTCAAAAATTCCAGTACCTGGTTCATTTGCCATTAAAGGTATATACTGCTTTGTTCCAGGGTCCAAAAGAAGAGGTGTACTATTATGATGTGGCACAAAAGCACCTTTTGGTTTCATTTTTTTCTCATTCAATGAAGAAGTTATTTTCTCAGAGAGTACAAGATCAGATAAAGAGTCACACCTGCTTGAATCTAACACCACACTCATTTCATTTTCTAATTTATCATTTACAATAGTATTTTGGTGGTTGAATGATTCAAATATTCCTTCTGGTTCTGTATTATATTTTATATTTTGTTTCACTACATCCACTTTTGCTTTATGGACATCTATGGAAGGAGTAGTGCAAGCAAAATGCCTCACAGGTAATTTCTTCTTCCTAATGGGTTCATTCTGACTGATGAACGTTTGCAGCCTACTTCTTTTTGCTTTTATTGAAGCAGCTAAATTTTTCCTATTTTGGTTTTTCTCAGAATGCTTGTGTTGAATTTGGATTTCTTGGTGCTTTTTAATTGTATTGGGCGAAGTTAAAGATTGCATATTAATTTTTGTTGAATTCATACCTTTTGAGTTTGTTAGTTCAGCAGTTTTGAGTCTTGAGTCATTCTCTTCAGTTTTATTATGCCTATACTTAGTGATGTTGAACTTAATTTTTCCTGGGTTTAAATCTTTCTTTTTACCAACATGCATTTTCCCACTGAAAAAAAGTGAAGATGGATCTGTTGTTGATTCAGACCTTAAACTTTGGGATAGAAATCCTTCATTGTCACATTTAGTTGAGAGGCCAAGACTATGTAATGATACACATTCAACCTTGTTTTTGGAGATTGTTTCAATTCTAGTCTGTGAGGAATTACTAAATCTATGATGTGAAATAGCTTCATTCCCATGAACATTTTTTTTAGTTTTTACAAGAAGACTTTTCTGATCGTATTTCTTGGGTTGTTTTTGTTTGTTTCTTGTCTCAAGAATGGGTTCAGTTTTTATCTGGTTTGTTACTAAATGAATCACTTTGCGTTTATTCGACATCTTGTATGGATTTAATGGTTTCTTAAATTTTTCATTTATTCTAGATGAATTGAAGTCTCTGCCAGTTCTTTGGAGGATTTCTTCTTCATTAAAAAAAGAATTGTTGGTTTGCTCTTCCTTTTTATAGATCTCATCGATATCTACTGGAGAATTAATTTGATTCAGTATTCCACTTGCCATTTGGTTATCAAGAAAAGCCACTTTATTTTTCTTTCTTTGAATTGAATTTCTTGAATTTTCACTCTTGTTTTCATTCAATAATAAAGCATTTTGCTGTAAAATTTTCTCCTGTTTATTTATGGTTTTATTTTTATGGTTTTCATGGACAGTTTTCTTAAAAGTATAGAATACAGGATTCTTTGTTTCAAGTTTTGTTTTGTTTTCTAATTCCCTTCTAGGCTTCTCTACTTGTTTCTTATTGAAAAAATCATCATTTTCATTACTGTTTTTTGCCTGTGTTGTAGCAACATTTGAAAAATCATTTAAATTTATTTGTGCTCGTTCATGTTTTCCTGGATCATTCGCTCTTTCTTTAAGAAACCTTGATGGACCTGGTACTTTGTCAGTATTTATGTCACTCTGGGAATTTATTTGTCGTTCTACATTGTTTAAATTATGGGAATCATTTTGGTTTTTGTTCCATAAATTTAAATATTTTTGTAAATCATCTTTTACTAAGGGAGTCTCTTCATTGTTATTTCGTTTTGTATTTAAACCTTGAGTGTAGCCTATTTTTTCTGGATTTAGGGCATATGCAGAAGAGTTCTTTATTTCTTTGCCATTTATTTCTTTTAATTTTGCTTTCAAAGCTTTAAAATCATCATTATCTAGTAATAAATATTTTGCTTCACAACATTCAGTTCCTTCATGCACAGGTTTTTTAGAAGCTTCATTAAAATTTTGTTTTTGAAAGAATTTTATATAATTCTCTTGAATAGATTGACTTAAAGGAATTGTTTTGGCTTGAGTGTTACCTGTTTCATTTTGTTTATCATTTTTATTGGAGTTATCTGCAAACTCACTTGCTGTGAATATTATTGGCAATGTTGGCAGAAAATGTGTTTGTGATAGATCATCAAGTACACTTACAGATTCATCAAGCTTTTTGCCATCCACAATCTTATCTCCATTGGGTTTTTTATCCGGAGAGCTCTTATTACCATTGATTTGATCTGAAAGTTTAGTGTCTTTTTTCTTTAGCTCATTGTTTAAGGATGTGCTCACTTCCAAGGGCTCATTTTTTAATGTATTGTTTTGAATTGTTTGAATTATGGTTTGAGTATAACGTTTTTTTGATAGTATTTCTTCTACCCTCTTAGAAATATCAGCAGGACTGTTCTTAGGCTTCAAAGTATTTTCTTTTGAATATATTTTGCTAATTTTATTAGATTTATTGCTCTGGTTGTATTGTTCCTGTGATTCATATTTACGATATACTTCTACAAACTGCATCATACTTGTTGGAACTTCTTTAAGTTCTAATTTGAATTTTTTCCCTTCTCTGAACATTTCATCAACTTCTTCACTCACTTTCATAGAGTGTCCTATTTTACTTGCTTTATTTCTATGAAATCTAGGCTGGGGATAATTCGCTGTGGGCCTCACTATAGATTCTAGGCTGCTATTTGAGTTTTGAAACGACTGCTTAGGTGTTTTACTTTTCAGGTTCCTTTCTGAATTGTTTTTAATTATTTTCAACAATTCTTCAAAGGATCCAGTATTATTTTTGACAATGCTATTCATTTTATCAATTTTACCAGTGTTCTTAATGTAAGCTGTTAATTCTTCAAAGTTGCCATCCCTTTTATTTTTTATTTTGTTGTATGTACTAAGCTTTGGAGGCTTCAATTTTTCTATGCTTGGTTGCAGATTATCTTCCATTAACTTATATTTCCCTGCATCTAATTGATTACTTCCTGATTGACTTGCTTTATTTACTAAGTATTTTATATTTAATTGAAAGGTTGTGTCCCCTTCATCTTCTTTAGTTTTTGCATTTACCTCTATCTCATGTGTGTTACATCCTATCTTATAATTATTTCTTATGTTCAGAGGAGAATCTTTTGTACAATCTAATTGGGTACAGCTTTCTTTTTGAGCATCAGTTATTTGGGCAGATTGCATTTTATTTTGAACTTGTAATGGTTGAATTTTATTATCTTTACCATTTTTATTTGATGATGCTTCAGAGCTGTAATCAAATGAAGCGATAACCCGTGTTGGTGAATTAAGCCTCCATTTTTCTGTTTTCAATCCCACATTCGATGATTCTTTCATTACATGGTTATCATTCAATAAATTATTTGTTTTAGAATATGGTAGTTTATTGTTGGAATCCTTTGATACTGTGGATACTGAATTTCCAGTATTTTTTTTATGAGAATCCATTGTTTCATGCTTCATCTTATCCATATACTTTCTGACTGCTTCATCTTCTTCTTTGTGGTTTAATAGCTCTGCTCTAGACAGACCATCCTCATTCAATCTCTGATCATTATAAGTTCCATTTTTTTCATTCCTAGTATATTTAGATTTGTCCATTTTTGCTTCAGCGAAATTGAATAATTTATCATTTTTGGATACATGGGATGTAAGGTTCTTTACTACTGAGTCAATAATATTTTTTTCACTTGCATTTCCATACTTATTTTGTAGTAGCATTGTACTAATACTTTTTTTAAACAGATTATCATCCAATAATGAATTCCCTGTTGGCATATAATTGTATGAGACACTTCTCGGAGGAATGTTTATTAAATCATGTAATACCCCCTCATTCTTACAGCACATTTTCTCTATTTCTTGGGGTTTCATTGATTTAGTTAGTCTGGACTTTTTGGTTAATTCTTCGTGTCTTCCTAAATTTGTATTATTTGCTCTTCTGTTTTTCATATAGTTAATTAGACCACTGAACGTGTGCAGGTTCTTATCATTGACATTAGCTTTAACAACATGAATATTGTTTAAATGGGAATCGAGAGCCCCTTCATTTAGTGCAGTAATCTTAATTGCAGCTAATAACTTTTTCTCTTCATCAGATGCTTTAATAAATTTTGTATAAGATGACATATTCTTGGAATCCATAATACTGGGGCTTTTAAGCATTTTTTCTTCACTTCCTTTTGGTTTAAATCTCCCTGGTAGTGTGCTGTTTTCAGCATCCAAGAATGAAGAGCCTTCGGTAGGCTTATTTTGTACTATACTATTTCCATAATTTTGCATATTACTTGCTACATCCTTTTCAGAAACAGGAGGAGATTTAAGTGCAGTTGACAGATCAGATTGATCTTTCATTTTGCTTTTTATCCCATCTTCAGCTTTTATATCACTTAAAATTTTATTTTCTCTATTTTTACCATTTATTTCTTTTGGAATTACCCATGTTTCACCGATTTGAACTTTTAATTTTGACCCTTCAGTCTCTTTAAATGGGTTCAAAACTTTATGGAATGCCACCTTGTTCAGGCCATTCATAAAAAAAATGCTCCCTGTCCTGTATAATTCACTTGTATCATGCTGTGAACTAGGCAATTGATGTGTTCTTATTTTACAATTGTCTCCAATTATTGTAGGGTTGATTATTCTTGAAAGATGCCTATATTTTCTAATATTCTGGAAGCTATCAAATAATTCAGTTTGGTCCTTAGAATCTGTTGTTTCTATCTGCATAAAAACGTGTGAATTTAGACATTTTTTAACAGCACCGATATTTTTAAGGAATTCAACTGTAAAATAATCCAAAGCTAGCGGTGAAATGCATTGTATTTTAACATCTTTTATTTGCATTAATTGCTCAATGATATTATGCTCTTCCGTACTGAATTGATTAGCTTTTGATATTAAGAGTATTTTATTTTCTGCTTGCAACATTATGATTCTTGGGGTTGCAGCTAGCCACTTATTATTGTACACAGATTTACACATGTTTTCCATTTGGGATGGAAGAATGGGAGTTATTTTGTGTTCAACTTTTTCTAATTTTTGACAAGTATTCTTTATTAAAATGCCAGAAATATTGCTAGTTTTATTTTCTTTGTATTTTCTTACTCCTGAAGAATCTATCATTTGTATATTCACTGTTTTTACCTCTGGAGGTTTTTTGTCTTTAGTAGTAAGTTTTAAGGTATTTTCAAGTCTACTAACTTGAGTTTTGTTTATTACTGTTTCTTTTTTTGTAATTTCTTCGTTTTTCTGGTGAATGTTCTTATGTTTTGAAAGTTCATTAGATTTCAGGTCTTTTCCAAACTTAATGGATTTAGTATTTAAATCTTTTTCTAATTTTTTTGTTGCATTCTGCTGGATTAAACTATTTTTTAATGGCGCTCTATTGAGACATTGTGTATTTTTAACTACTTCATTTTGTAATTTAAGCTTACCAATGTAATCTTTATTGCTTGACGTGAGTGGAATAACTTGTTCTCTTAAAGGTTTCATTTTCCCTGAAGTATTCTCTAATGACTTGGTGGTTTTTAATTCTCCTTGCCCTATTATTGTCGACCATTTTTCACCTGCCTTGTTTTGAAGTTTCTGCTCCATAAAAGTTTTAGAATAATTGGTTTTGGCAGAGTCAGTTTTTGAAATGATTAAACTTTTACTACCATTAATCTCAGGGTACTTTGCATTTGGTTTACCAAATTTTCTAACACTTTCAGCATTGGTTTTCTTTAGGCTTTGTAAGGGTGTAGAGCTATTTTTAGGATTTGCACTTAAGCAATTTTTTTGTGCTACCTTTTCTGATGTTTTATTTATTAGTGATTTGGAATTATAGAGTTTGTTTTCAGAGATACATCTACTTTCACCTGCTAACCCTGTTTTGACTGACGTGTTTTCTGCAATGTTCGCATTATTGTTTGTTGACTTTTCTTCTGAATTGTTTTTTGGTAAGTGATTGAAATTTGATTCTGGTTTAACTTCATTTGATATAGTCGAAGTTGATGAATTTTTACTTAGATCAATACAGCTTTTGTTTTGATTTTCGCTCATTCTCTCCATTTGTGTTTCAATTAATAAATTATTGTTACGAGTGGATTTATACTCTACTGTACCTTTTTTTTCATTCAAATTTGTTATAACTTTATTTTCATTTGCATTTTTTAAAAGCTTTTCCTTGTCTATAATTTCTATTGCTGCTGGAGTTTCAATATTACTGCTCTGTTTTCTCATGGGCATTGGAGATGATACAGTTTCAGTTTTACAAACTTTTGCACTACTTTCATTTAACAAGTCTAGGTTTTTTAAATTTGTTCTTTTTTTATCTACATTTGCTTCAAGAAAAATACAATTATTTTTTAATCCTTTTTCATGTATTTCGGGAGTTTGGCTTCCAATTAATTCATTTTTCTCAGGTACTTTGTTGGGGAAACTTCTTTGTGTTTCTTGTACATTTGAACTTGGTCTTTTTAATAGTTCTGTGTAACGATCAACTTCAGCCATATTTACTAGTGTTACAGATTCTTCATCCATTTCATTTTGAGGAATTTCCTCATTAACTGCTTTTGTATTACTACTTTTAGATGACTCGAATGGTTTCTGTTCACCTGATCTCGAAATATCTCTTATATTTAAGGTAGCATTTCTTTTACATTCACGGAGATTAATATCATGGGAACTACATTTTAAAGAATTTTTTTCAGTTTTTTGTTCTATTTTTGGCTCCTTGCTACTTTGTACATCTTTTTTCCCAACAACACTCAACACTAATATTTTTTTACCTACTTCTGGTGTATGTTTCTTATCCTGATTGGTTTCAGTAGTTTTTTTACCATTAATTTTAATTATTGTGTCATTTAAGGTCAAACTTTTGTAATCAATTACAACAGGAGGTAATTCTTTGTTCTGATAATGTTCACTTTTATTTTTAGGTTCCATTGAATTATTACTGACTTGTATTGTTGGCATTGTTTCATTGACATTAGGTAAATTTTGTGTTTTAGATTCTATGCATCCTTTTAAATCTATAGTCAATATTGTACGTTCAGATTTTGGTACATTTTTATAAATACTTGTAATTAGTGGAAGTTTGGGTTTTGGTTCTGTTGTAATATAAGCATTCGTTTTTTTCTGTGGCTTTGAAGCATCCCTTTCTAATTTTTTTTTCAGTTCATGCTTCAATACCTTCTGTTTTATACCTATTTCAACATATTTGTCTTTCTTCATTGGTTTTTTCATTACACCTTTGCCTACTTCTTTTTTTAGTGATCTTACTATTCTAGGTTTGCTGTATTTTTCTGCTAATTTCTTTAAACGGTAATCCAATTCTGGCTGGTACTTTTTGAAGAGCTTTGCTTTTGATGTTTTCGTAATATTATTGTTTTCTTTGGATAAGACATATGAATTTGTTTTATCCCTTTTTCTTTTTCTTTGAGCCCTATCATCTCTTTCATATATTGCATTAATTATAGTCAGTGCTTTTATATCTTCAGGTTTATCTGATATTTGTTTATTCATATCACTTTTGTGGGATTTATTATCTTGCCCAGATATAACCTCAGCAGACTTATTTGTAATTTTATCTTTTGCATTTTTAACAAGAATCTCTTTTTTAGAAGAATTAACATCATCCTTTGTTTTATATTTTTTCACGGAACTATTAAAACTACTAATTTTCTTTGTAGATTTTACAGTTGTAATGTTTGAAAGTGAGAACTTATTTACAAGAGTTTCATATACATTTTTCCCTTGCTGCTTTAATTTGTTTATATTTATTTTATTTTTATTATCATAAAATAAGTCAATAATTTTCTTTTCTGGATCCGTTTTTGTCGGATTATTTGAATTAGTGTTAATATTATTTACTTTGCAGAATTGGGCTCCTTCTGATTTATTTTTATTTTTTGCACTAAATGTTAACAAGTGGTATTTGTCAGATGATACTTTAATAACTGCATTGCTTTTGGAAAGCTTTGTCCTTCCACTTTTGCTTGATGAAAACATGCGTGCAATTAGAAGATTTGTGGGCACCTGTAATAATTAAGTATTAAATAAAGAATGTTGTAATAATTACTGAAATAATTTTTGTAAAGTAAATGCATTTATATATATATATATATATATATATACATATATATATATATATATATATATATATAAAAGAGAAGATGGATATTTATGTAAACAAAGTATAATTGAATGCATATAAATATTTGGATTTTTTTTTGTGTTATTTAGTCCATTTTGTGCTACTAAGGCTAATCGGGACAGGTTACTTCCCTTTTCTAGACAGGGTGGAATTAAACAATTTTATTAAATCCGTTAATTTTGCCACAAAACTGTAGTATAATTTGTTAATAAAACATTGTATTCGGTCTAAACTATTGCACCGATTTCCACAAAAAACAAAAATTTAAGGGGGGGAAGAATGTAAAAATGACTGATGTATTTTCTAGAACCTTCTATAATTTCTGGAAAATCTTCAAAGGTTGGATGAAAAACTTTAGCCTAGAAGGTGAAATATACCATTTTAAGGGTATAGGAAAATTTTCATAATTTTGATGGATTTTTTTGTTTCACTGTACTCTTTTTTTATCCCCTCCTTGTCCAAATTCTCACTTACAACCTGCCAGTGAGGCAAGACTGGAGGGCAGGTTAAAGTTGTAGCCTGCATACTCATTCTGGCCAATGCCCATCATTAGTCAGCTTATGCAGGCTACAGACTACAGAGGGATGACAGTCTAACAACTCTGGCCTTAAATGGAATTTTCTCCACTCTTGCCTTTACTGGTGTGACTGGAATTTTCCTCATGATGCCTTTATTGCTGGAGGGTCTGAGGCAGAAGGCAATGGAAAACCACCTTGTGGTCCTTGTAACCCCCTTATTCCCTTGTTCGGCCCTATGAAAATCAGGTTTACCTGTTCATGAGACCAATTATCAGGTGTTGCCTAATAGCCTAAATCCTAAAATCTTAAATCCTTTTCCCATCTTAGAAATGTAGTAACTGATCCAATTAGCCTTAGTTTTTTTTTTTTATTGAATATTTAATATTTGAAGGATAGACATTTTATTTTTAACCACCCTTAGTTGAAATTGAGACCTTGGATGGTAATTTCAGTTTTGTTTAATATTTTGTTTAAATTTATGGAAACTCTCTTATGATTTTTATTTGTCTTAAGAGAAATGAAATGGGATTGTGGCCTACAAAAAAATGTGCTGAATAAAGTTACATCAAATGGAGGAACCAACTAACTACTCTGTACAATAAACATTGCTTTGATCGTCCACCACCCAGCCTTAATAAGAAAATAAAAAACTTTGACTCATCTGCCCAAGAAGGGCCAGCAAGGAGTCAGCTTGTGATATTCCCTGCTGTATTGCTCTGGCATTACAGACCAAAGCCTTAATATGAATATAGATAAATCTGTACAAACCTCTGCCCGTAACAGTCCTGATGGTATTGAAAATCGGCATGTTGCTTTATTAACCTGTTGAATGCCCTTCCAAACAAACTTTGTGTTCTGTAGATTTGGCCGATTGTAAAATAAGTATCTGAATGCCTTTAAAATAAAAGAAATCTGGTCACCACATGACTTCCATGTACTCCCATTAAATTAAATAAACAAACATTTTGTTGCACTTTATTTAAAATTCTTTCAATTGAAAGTGATATGTGATATCTGTTCCAATGCATTTGATCAAAACATGATATAACGTAATTTATAGATCATTCTATGATGAGTTTAAACCAAATTGTATAGGTATGAAGAAATTTGCAATTCTTAATTTTCACCCTTCTCTAGCATCTTCCTCTTAATCAATTCTGGTCAAAAGATGAGGTGCACTACTAGACATTGTAAAGTCATACATATGACATTTCAACATTCTAAAGCCATAATTTTTGACTTATGCAAGATGAATACATACTGTCAGATGTCATGTAAAAGTAGTCATGATGGGTTCAGGGAGGGTAAGAATAGATTATTCCGTTGAAATCGGAAAACCAAAATTTTCCACAATTATAACACTTACTTTACTTTGTACAAGACAGAATAAATACTAAAAAAAAAATATTTCTGAGCACAGTAGACGGTGGAATACTGTCAAGTAAGCTTGTCAGAGTTTCATTGATGATGAGCTCTAGACTCTAGTGGGAAGGATCAAGTCCAACCTTAGAGCTCTTTGGCCTCACAGCTAAATAAATTTGTGTGCAACCCCTGAGCTTTAACATAGCAGCATTGTATTCAGTGTTCTAGCTACTGTTAGATGCATATCTGGGAAATTTGAGTGTTAAAATTCAAGTATCCAATATGATGTTTAATACAATCGTTTACAGTTAATAAGCAAGAGAAAATACAGTAAAAAAAAAACTAAAATAATCTAAATAAATAGAATTGTTTATACCGAAGGGCTATGATTAAACATAGCCAGGTTTATCACATGGTAAACCTAGAGTGGAGAGTTCAATTGCCGCCTGGGCAGAGGGATTTTTTTAGTGATGGAATTCATTAAATAAAATCCTTAGTCCCACCCTGGCTAGAAAAAGGTGGCAACCTGTAGATAACCCGTCCCAATTTGCCTTAGTTGCATAAAGTGGACTTTAATAAAATAAATAAAAAAACAAAAAACTCTGAGGTCTTTTATTTAAATTTGGAGGGGATACATTTTGTTTAAGTTTGTGCCAATTCTGAGAGCAATGATGTCAAATTTGAAAATCTTGTCTCAATCATCACTCTAAAACGTTTCCGATGATTTCTTTCGACTTTTAGCAGATTTTTCTGAAGGGAAATTAGCTATTGAAGCTGTACTCATGACACTATTATCGACAAATTTCAATTGTCCATGGATCCTACGTAGATGACCAAAATGACGTCCATTCAAAATATAAACGTTTTATACAAAACTAAAGATCAAGTTCGTTACGACTGAACTCAGACGAGTTGGGTGAGCGAAAATTTGTAATACTTCTAACGTAATTATACGTTAGATCGAAAAAGTGTATAGAACCATTCTTATGGAAAATTGTAATGCCTATAAATGTTATACGCAGGCACGTGCTTTTTCTCTCTTGAATATTAACTGAGATATTTGCATTCTTTTTTAGATTTCAGCTTTCAGCAACCTCCAGTCCTGCTCATGTCATTTTAACAATGACCTGTTATATCATCTTTATTCCAATTTTTAATACCAAATATTGTTTATAACAGATCTTTACTAGATGAGTAAATGCAAATACTACGTTTTTATGGCGGAAGTATTAATTTGATCTACACTGTACTGGATATTTCAGCGTTTCAATGGAATATAAGATTATATTCGTTAATGGTTGATCAAACTTTACTATTACTTTGCAATTCTTGTTCTATACATTTTTTTCTAATTCAAATATTCAGCAAGTTATTCGCACTTTCCTGTTTTCTGCTTATTTTACGCAGTCCCTGCTTATACTTAATTATTTCCGACAGGAGTGGGGATTTACTTTGAAGTGATAACTTTTAGCAGATTTCCCTGAAGGGAAATCAGCTATTGAGGTTGTACTGATAACGGAATTTTCCTTCAAATGTCCATCGATCCTACCTAGTAGATGACGAAAATGAGGTCCGTTCAAAACTGTGTGTGTGTGTGTGTGTATATATATATATATATATATATATATATATATATATATATATATATATATATATATATATATATATATATATTTTGTTCTGTTACCGCTCTAGCGGTCGCAAATTTTGTTTGATTGGTACCAAACTCGATATTTAGTGGTTCGTTAACGGCTGAAATCGGACCAAGGGGAGAGGGGGGTTTAGAGGGGGAGAATTTTGATAATTCGAAATATCTCCGTTACTATAAGTCGGATCGAAAAAGTTTATAGAGTAAATCTTATTGGAAATTAAATATACTATAAATATTGTCATATACATTTATTCACTATCTTGAAATTATCCGAAATATTTGCATTTTTCAGTTTTCAGCCTTCAGTAAACCCCCACTTCTACTATTGTTACATAGATAATACTCTGTTATATAATAAACCATATTATTCGAAGCCTACATACCAAATATTGTTTTCATTGAACTTTTACTCTGTGAGATATATGCAAATACGTTCTGTGGGCCCCACCCCTTCTTTTGTTTTTGGATTAATATAAGTTGAGTTATTGAGATAAAACTGATTCTGTTTCATTACAAATTACATCACTAGCTTTAGTTATTTGTTTTCAAAAAAGTAAAATGTTAAATTCAGATTTATTTCATAAATTGTTTGCCTTTCCGATCTATCTATGCAGCGCTACGAGGTTGCCTAGCCTGTTTGTTTCCAATTCAGCCACTTTCCGTTGTAGAGATTATTAACTTGTATTGTAAATTTACTAATCATTCACAGTAGTGTTACCTTTATGCATATTTATCTATTGTAAACCTTCGCGTGGGAAATCTGCTTAGTTTACTCAACCCCTGCGTGGCGGACTTTTTATAAGGCAAATTCTTCGTTAGTATTGGTTTTATCGGGAAAATGTAAGGAACAAATTGCGTTTAAAATCTATTTTTCAGGGCTAGTATGTTACGCAAATTTATGAATTCGAAATTTTGACTTCTAACTTCCGGTCACCAAATGGAGTGGAAAGTAGTGTTGAGAATGGCTCAGGCTAATTGTGAAATTTTATGAATATATATTTAGGGAATGAATTTTGTGAACATTCCCTGTATTATGCTGTTCTACCATTGGGGGAGGGGGAGTGAGACTTGGAATGGCTTATATATCGAGTTCAGAAACGATAAAAACAAAAATTGCGGCCGCTAGAGAGAGGTAACAAACAAAAAAATCGGGTCATGGGTACAACCTCAATAGCTGATTCCCTTGAGGGAAATATGCTGAATGTCCGTCACGCAGGGGTTGCGTAAACTAAGCAGATTTCCCTCGTGTGGTACGTATTTGCATTCATCTGAAAAAGTAAAAGTTCAATGATAACAATATTTGGTATTTAGACTTCAAATAATGCGCTTCATAATATGATAGCTTATTGTTATGTCATAATATGACATGAGCAGTAAGGGGGGGGCGGTTGCTGAAAGCCGAAAAGTATAAAATGCAAGTTTCGTGGTTAATAATCAATATAGTGAAAAAAAATGAACAGAATATTATTTATAGAACATTATATTTTCGATAAGTTTGGTTCTATAAAATTTTTCGATCCGTCGCATAATAACGGAGATATTAAGAATTGACTGGTCGGATTTCAGTCATTAACGAACTTGATCTTTCTTTTTACATAAAACGCTTATATATCGAGTTTGGTAACGATAAGACAAACATTGCGACCGCTAGAGCGGTAACAGACATATATATATATATATATATATATATATATATATATATATATATATATATTAAATAGGCCTCATTTTTGTCATCTACTACGTAGGATCGATGGACATTTGTGGAAATTTTTCAAAAGTCGCGTCATGACTACGACCTCAATAGCAGATTTCCCTTAAGGGAAATCTGCTAAAAGGGTGGCAATATGTAGATAACCCATCCCAATAACAGTAGAACTACAAATGTCAGTAAATAATTGCTAAACTGGAATTCTGCTTTCAATAGACACAATTCGAAAAGAATCACTTAATAAACTCGTCTGTAACCTACCTGGTACAGATTTGAAACAAATAACTTTCGTTTTGGAGGCTCTTGGAATATTTTCAGGACATGATAAATTTTGATCATTCTTCAAAATCATCCGGATACAGCTAATTTTCACATTTCTTTGTAATAAAACAATGATTTTGAGTAATTCATGATTAACAAAATTTATTGATTTTCCATTACTAAATTAGTTGATACACATGTAGGCAATATATCTTATTCGGGATCATATGAATTAAGGTTTCTTAGAAAGGTATCTTGATTATTATTTGGAGTAACAATTTAGTACAATTAGTTGGTAGCCCTTAATAATGTAACTTCCAAAAGGAATTACATACTCGTGTTAACTATGTGAGCTAAGGGGAGGGGGTTACTTATTCGTTATTGGGAGGGCCGGAATCTTAACCTAAATAAATATGGAAAGAAAAATATTTGCGCACAAGAAAAACTGCTTAACTTAATCTTGCTCTTCGTCTACTTTTAGCACATTTCCCTTAACCCTAGAATGGTAGTGAACGTAAAAATTACGTATGACCTGGTTTGAACTGTTATCAAAGGGCCGTTAACGACCGCACCACCCTCACCCCTCAGCTATGAGCCCTCCAGACAGTTCGGACCGGACTTGACCTCCGCCAAGTGCAGCTAAGTGAACCTTCCCACTAATCCAATATTATTTTTTAAAATAAAAACGGCACGTAATATTTACGTATCGCTACTAATAACCGGCTTTTATGCTATAACTTAGTTAATATTATTCTCAATTTATTTTCTTCCACTTTATTTTTATATTCTAATTTATTTTCTGTTAATGTTTTTAACTTTTATTTTTTAATATAAAAAAGACAAAGATGTATAGAACGAATATAAATAATAATAATAATCTGTTTATAGTTTCTGAAAAATGGATAAAAAAATCTTCAACGGACGAACAAATCAGAAATTTGTTGAAAGAACTCTCCGATGGGTCAGATGGGGAAAATGATAATTATGAAATAGATGGATATGGATACTAGAGCGATGATTATTTGAAGTATTCTCCAAGTGATGAGGAGGTTGAGCCTTCGGAAATGATTGCAACAAAGAGTGGGCTAGATTTTAGACAATTAGACAATAGACAATTTTAGAAAACATCAAGGCAATCGTAGAAAGAGAAGAAATACAGAGGCAAAAAACTAAAACCTCTCAACCACACAATATTGACAGATCAGTTACAATAAATGTAGAAGGTGGGGTTGTGCTTGGTAAGAATGGATATGAATGGAGCACACAACCTCCGGAACGTGTTTCGAACAAAGAGCCTGAAAGAAATGTCGTGCACATTATTAGATATTAATGTAGATATAAGTTAAAGAAAAGTGTATCTTTTAATAAAATAAAAAAATAGTCCCAAACATTAACAAATTTTGAATAATTTCACCAATTACCAGTTCACAAGTAAAATTTACGTATCAATACCATTAAGTGGGAAATAATATCACTACCGTTCTAGGGTTAATGGAAATCAGGTATTAAGGTTATACACAAGGCGCGATTTTCGAAAAATGTCTTCAAATGCCCATCGACCCTAATTAGGCGTCGAAAACTGTATTTCTGTTAACGCTCTAGCGGTCGGAAATTTTGTCTGTTCTTTACCAAACTCGATATTTGAACATTTTATATAAAAATATTATGGCTAAAATCGGACCAATTGGGGGGGGGGGTGGCTTGGCTTAAATTGGGAATTTCGAAAATTTGAAATGCCACGGTTATTATACGTTGGATCGGAATGTTGTATATAACCAGACTTATTACAGTGATATCTCTGGAGTATGCTGGATGGTAGAGGAACCAATTGATAAGGATCAATAAAAAGGCCTTGTCCTCTACTGATTTTTAATATTATGCAGAGTGCACTTTCGGAGTCAACGCTCCATCGTCAGTGCCTGCTGACAAACAAAACCTTGAGTCAATTTAACAATCATAGCATGGCCAAAAATAAAATAAAAAACAGTCACAAAAGCAAACACAAAAATAAAGAGTAAAAACAATAGACAATTTGATAACTAGTCAACTAATAAAAATTAAAGAAGTAAACAACGATAAGCGTATGTCAAAAACTTAAAACTATAAATAAAATTAACAAACTAAAAAAAAACAAATTACAGATAGGAAAACATATCACAGTGGGTGGGAAACTCTGAAAAGCACATCAGAGGAACTGTAAAAAATCTAAAAAAAAATGAAACACCCCATACTAATAATAGAGGGGAGATGTAGGAAGTACCTGATCATAGCTGGGCAGTGTGGACCATGACCGCCGGGCGACTGAACCTCTGTCCCCTTAGAGACGACAAGGCCCCGTCACTAACTTGTCGAAGCCTAGCCGCCTCTTCCTTTTTATTAATATTACGTTCTCCATTCGCCTGTCTGTCCAGCATTATATGCAGCCCCTCAACCGTATTTAATCTTAACTCTGCATAATATTAAAAATCAGTAGAGGACATGGCCTTTTTATTGATTCTTATCAAACTTATTGCAAGTGTGAATTTCTATATACGGTGTTCTATATATTTTTTTTCTCTATCTTCACTATTAATCGAGATAATTGCATTTTTTAGTTTTCAGTCTTCAGTAAATCCCCACATATTAACGGAAAGCTGTACTACCATGATCTTCTTTACTCTACGCTTGAAAACCAAATACTGTTTTCATTGAACTTTTGAAATAGTTTAAGGGTGACGTCATCATTTAAGATTTTACATTCAATACTACATGATTTTTACTTGATCGACGCCACACGAAAGTTATGCAGTGGAGATTTTGACTTCAAAGACAAGAAAGGCCGTGGCCGGTATTCTTCAGTTCACGAAATCCAGATGAGGTCAATAGTGGAAGAAGACCCAACCAAAACCACCCGAGAAATGGCAGTAGAACCAATCTACTATCGTACGCCACTTGGAAGCAATTGGTAAGGTAAAACGTTGACCAAGCAAGTCAGTGCCACACCAATTAAACGACCACCAAAAAACCGACTCTTTGAAATCTCTTCATGCTTTTGACACGTTACAAAAATGACCCGTCTCTTGATCGAATGGATCTTCTACGACAACAGAAGGCGTTGTAGACAACGGCTGGGCAAAGATGAACAACCAAAACCTCAATCTGCACCCAAAAAAAAGTTATGGTCACAATTTGGTGGTTTACTGGCGGTGTTATCCAATGCAGCTTTCTCAATCGGGGCGAGACTATAACTGCCGACAAATACTGTCAATAAATTGATATGAATCGGAAGTTACAGCATCTTTGCCCAACATTGGTTAATCAGAAGGGGCCTATCCTTATCCATGTTAATGCCAGACCACACGTCGCACAAACAACTGCACGGGTTGGGCTAGGAAGTTCTTCAACACCAACCTTATTCACCTGACCTCTCTCCTACAGACTTCCACTTTTTCGGACATCTGGACAACTTTTTGAGGGAGAACATTTGTCAAAAGCTAGGATGAAATTTAAAATTCTTTTCTCGAGCTCATAACATCCAGGGATCCAAAGTTTTGATCTGGTGGGACAAGAAAGCTTGTTGAACGTCGGTATAAGTGCATTGATTATAACGGAAATTACTTTTATTAAATATGTACTTATATTTAAAGTGATGGACATTAATTTCGCAGCAGCCCAAAATATTCTAAGCATATATACCAAATATTGTTTTCAAGAGCTCTTTATTATGCCAGACACATGCAAATTCATTATTTGACTTCATCAATTAAAATTTAGCGTTCTAAATCGAAAATGTTTATTTGATCTATATCATACTAAAGATCATATTTTTTATTGGCTGAAATCGGACTTGAAATCGTAAAATGAAATAGATCGGAACAGTGGAAGGGGGATTAGAGAGGGGGAAATTAGAATTATAACTGTTATTATGAGTTTGATCGTAAATATTATAGGACCAACTGATGCTTACAACTGTTGATCTAAACATTTTTCTTTACTCAAATATTAAGCGAGTTATTCGTATTTTCTTCTTTACGCCCTTCTGTAAACCTCCTCAAGGGAAGCCTGCTTAGTTAACGCAGCCCCTTGCTTGACGGATTTTTTTATTTATATAGATGAAGACTGGTTGTTGACTAATGTGCTCATTTTTCTTTTATTAATATGTGGCGTCGATATTTGACATAATAAAGCACTTTCTTATTTCTACAACGAACACTTCATCATGAGTGTATTGAAAATCAGTTAGGAAATCGCACACAATAATTAAAAGACAGGAACTTAACAGACAATTCGGACAACTTTACGGACTGCTAAAGAGATCTCACTTGTCTACCGAAAACAAACTAACAATATACAAGCTACTACTTAACCCAGTATGGACATACGCAATAGAAGTGTGGGGTACAGCAAAACCTTCGAACATCAGACCCATCCAGGCTTTCCAAATACTATATTACAAACCACACCCTTCATAAAGATCTTAATGTCCCATTTGTAAAGGACCTAATTCCCTTAAGATACAGAAAATACCACAGCAGGCTATCCGATCATCCTAATCCAGAAGTCCTAGCCCTTTCTAGTACTACTCATCCATATTCCCCTCCACAGTGCCTCAAGAGACAATGACCCAGATATCTCCTATAGAAGCGTAAAGTGAAGTGATAGAGTGACTATTTTCTTCTCAAGTGCCATATTCCTTCATAGCCAAAAATGCAATGAGAATAATAACCAAAAGAATATCCAGTTTTTTTTTTTTTTATTATTTTTATTTTTTTTTATTTTTATGGAGTTGACCATTACCACCTTTCGAAACAATTTCTATTTGACTACAATAAGTTAATTCCCCTAGATCAGAAAGAGAAACCTCAAACATATTTCAGTTGTTTGTTTAGCGCCTCTCCCAAAAATCAATCCTTTCTTTGCACCAACCGTTATTTTATTGTAGCACATTGTAAAGAATAGAAATGACTGAATTATTTAAATTGTATATTTTACTTTATTTTGTTTTATATATAAGAAGGAAACTCGAACAGAAGCAGAATTCACAGACAGAAAATTAATGCAAAAAAAGAAAATCCCTTCATATTCATATTAACCGGAAGTGATCTCTTCAAATATTGTTGGTTTTACAAACATTTGGTGCCATTGTTTAATATAGAATACTTTTTGAAATTGAATAAAAGGGACAATTTTCCTACTTCTTCGCCCTGATATATGTTAGGACATCATCTAGGTTGTAAATACTTTTTTCCTCATTCCAGTAGCATTCTGGATTATCCGCTTGATTTTTTGAGAATTTATCTTTCCACTCCAGCGTGGCAATGTTCTCCTTAGGTTTTAACTTCCCTATAAATATGTCTGAATCTCTTTTTCTTTTCCTAATTGGCTGGCCTTTTAGCTTGAGAATTCGTTCATTGGGTTTGGGATCTTCTTTCCTAATACTCGAAAATGTAAATTTACTTGTTTTTGGATTGGAGTTATTTGCTTCTAGTTTGACATTTTTTCTTGAGTAGTGAACTTTCTTAGGAGTCTTTTTCTTCTTAGGAATGCAAAAAGGTTTGTCGTGCCACGAATTAGAGAATATACTCTTAGATGGCTTCCAAAGATCCAAAAAGTTTGGGGTGAATTTTTTCAACTTGGGTTCGAATTTCATAGACGATTGGTTCTGATGTTTAAAGTTGCTCACTCCACCTTCATATTGTATACATAAGTTTTTCAACGCTACATGAAGAGGATCATAGGATGAATAATTTTTATCTGGCTTTAAAGAATTTTCAAATCCCAAAGAAACTTCAGGATTCTTTGGAATATTCTCATTTTGGCAAGCATTGCTCAAGCTTATTTGAGAGCTTTTATTTTTCAGAACATTTTGGGTATCCAAATTTAATGGGATTTGTTTATTCTCATTTGATGAGATACTCACATTTTTAATTGGAGTATGTTTAAAATCAGTACTAGATTTTAAGGTAACAGTGTCTCCTTCTACATTTTCCAATAAAACCTCTCCGTGTAGCTTATTTGTAGTTTCATATTCCTCTTCTTTTACCAAGTTACTTTTATAACGACATTTGAAGAGTATGTTGGGTGACCAAGAGTTTAATGTTTCTTCAGAAGTGTCCATACTTTTTCTTTTTATGGATTTCGGACACCGCTCAATTATATGCTTCGTGCTTGAATAGTCCACGCCTTTTTGGGACAATTTACTATCAACCGCTTTGTCTTTTTCTTTTATTACTTCCACCTTTTCTTCATTAAGATTTTCAGGGTCATGGATGACGTGTTCCTTTTTAAGGACTCTTTTGTTGTTAACTTGGTTTTCCTCTTGCGTCATAGCATTACGTTCTGTTTCAAGATTAATATCTACATTAATGCTTCTATCACTTTTTCGGTTTTCATTAGTACTAAATTCTTTAACATCTAATGGAATGATTCTTTCAATGTCGCTTTTTCTTAGCTTTAACATATTTGCTAGAAACCCGAAGAACCCAGTTTTACTCTCTGGTATTTTTTTTGGAGAAACATTTACTTGTGAGTTATTATTATTATTATGGGAATTATCTGATTGTTTACCAGTTTCACAAAATACAGTTTGCGACGATACCTCGTTTCCAACTTTAGGTGTTATTACACCCAGTGAGGACTCTTTAGGTCTATTCAGGTCAGGACATTTCGATTCTTTTTCGGCATTTGTTGTAGCTTGTACGTTCTGTTTTAGATCACTCGCTAGCTGGTTAATGCACTTTGACAAATCATTTCCGTTGTTTTCAGCTGTTTCAGTGGATGGACTCATGGAGTTCTTAACACTACTTTCTTTAGCATTATTTTGTTCTAAACGTTTTATTTGCACGCTTTCGTGTACTTCTTCTTCAGTTCTAATTTTGACCTTCCGGACATATGTTTCGTGGTTAGGATGTATTGCACTTGATACTTGAGAATTTGTCTCTGGTGACCTCATTTCATTGCAGTGGAGTTTTTCATATTCGGTATTGTTTAAATTATTTGCTATGTTGCATCCTTGCGTAAGAGACAATTTATGTGCATCTGTTGGTGGAGATTTGTGTTCTAAAGCAGTTTGTAAGTCGGGTTCAGGCAGAGTGGAATTTTTCGATGTAATTCTTTTCTGTTGCTCTTTCTCCTTGGGGATATTTAATGATACTTCGTCGGTAACAGACATTAACTTTTCGTCTTGTTTCAGTAGGACTGTAGCTTCTTTTGTACCTTTCATATTTTCTGGTTCCTTTGTCGCTTTTGAAATCGGTGCAGAACTTCTGAATTTTGGTGACACAATTGCACTTTCCGGTTCATTCAATTGCATAGTGTGCTCAGCATCTAGGGGTGAATCAAGGGATTTCGATTTTCCACTGAGGTTTAGCTCATCCGCAATTGAGTCATTTTGCTGTTTGGGGATTTGTTTAGCTTCCAACAGTGATTGGTTTTCTCCGGAATACTCATTTTCGCCTTTCAGAGTAAAATAACTATTGAATACATTCCCTGTGTCTCTTTGAAATGTGGCTTCCTTGTCGGATGATTTTGTTTCCAAGTCACTCCCTGAGATATCAGTTTTTGTAAAGTTAGTTTTGTCTGGATCAAAAGAAATAGCGTTAATTCGCTTGAAATTATTCTCTGATGCTTCTTCAACGGGATCTTTGACGTACTTCGAATATGCAATATCAGTTAAGGGGATACCCTTCGGGAACCCTGCATTGGATTCCGAACATATTGTAGAATCAGCATCTACATTTTTTTGACAGTTCGAAATTAGAAGTTCTGGCTTTTTTAGACAACCTGAAGGAAAACATGTGTACATAGTTTTGTTTCCAGGTCTATTATTCGTCAGAGAATTTAAAAATTGTTTTTTATTGGGGATTTGAACATCAAACACCATACCCGTTTTTTTAGGTTTAACATCCCTATAAGAGATCCGCCTGGAAACATCTTGGTGACAACTCAAGTTTTCTTTTGAGCTATCTTTTTGCTGTATTTCTAAGGATGATTCATTTTCAAAATTTCTCTGCATTACTGGAATTATTGCTTTATCAAATTTTTCTTTTCTTTTTTCCATTTCTTTCTGATTTAGGAAGTCTTTAAATGTTTTTATACTTACATTTGACTTTGAGGGAAGAGTTTTTAAAGCTTGTTTCCTGTATTTGTTATTCATTTGTGTAGCGACATCAGCTAATTGACTTCCAGTTTCTAATTTTTGAAATTCAATTTTTGACTGACGATTTTTATTCATTATCTCAGAGGCTAAGTCATTTTGTAAACACATTTTAGCAATAGTCATTGCTGTACTTGTAGGTTTAACAATTCTTTTCTTTTTTATATTACCTTCCTTTATTCTACAAGTAAGGTTGCTTTTCGCTTTTTTTGCTACTGACTTCCTCATCCTAGACTTAGTTTCCTCAATTTTTTTCCGAACAACACTTACTTCCTTCCATTCACTAATTTTGCCTTTCATATTTAAAGTCAAGTATTTGTTTTGGTTGTCTATCAACTTTCGGATTGACAATCTTAATTTTGCTTTATTTTTTTCCATATACTCCTTTAAATCGAATAATTTAGGGTTTCTTACAGCGCTGTTTACGTTTGAAGTTAGATTTATTTGTGAGTCCCTTTTTAGTTGATACAATGATTTGGGCATGTCTTTCTGTACAGGAGCTGTCAGAGGAATTTTAGACCTAGTTACAGGATTACAATTCACTGTGCTACTCGCGCTAGGTTTCAATTCAATACTTGCAGCCTCTAGCTTTAATGGAGTCTTTGGTTTTACTCTCATTTTTACTGGTTCGCTTATTAATTTCATGTTTTCTCGGAGGACACCAAAAACTCTACCCATTGAAAATGCAGGCTCTTCAAGCTTTATTTTCAAATCTATATTTTTGGCATAAGTATGAATTTTCTTTTTTAAAACATTAGAATCCTGATTTTCTTTATGTTTTGTTTCGCCAACTTTTACTGAGTATAAGGGAGGCCAAATGAAATTTTTCACTTTACTGCTTGGAGGTTTAGATTCTCCGTCTTTTAATAGTCCTGGCTTTGACACTTTTGGGTCAAGCTTTTTTGGTAATGTTTCGTTAGATTTTGAAAGAGCAGCTCCAGGAACATGAGTAACTACAAGTTGAGCAGTGCTCATTACAGGTAAATTGTTGTTTTGTTGTATTGAGAACTTCTGAGCTGGACTTTGTACTTCTTTCGCGGGACTATGTTCGATTGTGACTGGTTTTGGCCTTTGGCTATTTACGATTTGTTTAAAGCTGGATTTTCCTTTCTGAAACTCGTGCTTAATTTTCACGGGTGCATCATTTTCCGTTTTCATTCCCTGTTGAATAGGTGGATGTTCCTTGTTCAAACCTTGTATATTGACTTTCGCTTTTTCTCTCGCTACTATTTCTTTAATTGTAGGTTGTGGCTTGGTCAATATATCTTTCAATCCATGATCGACGATCGTAGACACAGGTCTTTGGGTACTTTTAGGTTGTTGAATAGTATTATTCAATGGTTTTTCTTCTTTTGATGTTCCTGTTCCATGGCCTGGGTTCATTGCCACCATCTTAATATGTACATCCTTAAAATTGTCTTCTTTTGATGTTCCATGACCTTGGTTCATTGCCACTTTCGTAATATGGACGCCCTTAATATTTTCCTCTTTTGAGGCTACTGTTCTATGGTGTTGGTTCATTACCATCTTCTTTATTTGGACATCCTTAATATTTTCTTGTTTTGCTGCTCCTTTTCCCTGACCCTGGTTGATTGGTGCCTTCTTAAATTTGACATCCTTAATATGATGCGCTGATGCTGATTTTCTCTGGAAGTCAACATTTCCAGAGGTCTCAATCAACTCCTTACCCATTTCTGCAGGTTTTTTTGAAGGAGAGTGTCTCGCACTGGAAAGTTTTGAGAGAAGAAGTTTGGTTGTTGTTTCTTTAAATGCTGAACTCTGCACCTGGTCTACTTTGTCTTGAAACTCCTTATTTACTTTAGGTAGAATTACAATATCATCATTTTTCTTTTTCTTATGTGGTGTGAGGGAAGATTTGGAAGACGTTTTCTCTTGAGATGTGGTTAAAGTGTTTAACTTTTGGCAAGAGGAATCACCACTCTTGCATAATAAATCATTTTCCGAAGAAGAGGGCTTTGCAACAAGATTTGAGTTGTTGGTACTTTTACTATCATTTACATTTGCACTACTGCTACGCCAAACAAGGTTTTGCGTTCTATTGGAGTTCTTGGAGCTTCTAGAGTCGCCTTTCCCTAAAACATGTGGCGATTCTTTCTTAGTGAGTGAGTTACCTTCGACACGTTCTCTCACAGAACGCTTGCCAATCTCGAGTGACTTTCCTTCATTGGGAATGTCCTTCTTCGGACAACACTGGATGGCATCAGTGTGATAATGCTTGAAGCTACTAGCAGCATTGTATGTCCACGGGCGGCTGTAAAGGGGATCCTCAAACTTCCCTGTTTGCCTAACAGTCTTCTCTCCGCATTTTACTTCTTTTCTTAAAAAGGTTTCCTGAAAAATTTGAAAGAAACATTAGCGAGATTCGTAGCCATTTGTTTTTTCTATACGAAGCATTTGTTCTAAAATGTACAGTCAACAAAAGTGTTTATTTAAGTAACATTCTAGGTTTTGTCTGATATTCTATTCAGTGAAGATAAATTTATTTCACGTTTCACATCAGAATAAAGACAATAGGATCAACATTAAAAATATTGTCGTCTGTTTGTTGCTCTCTCACTTTAAACCGGCTTGGACAATTTAAATGACCTATATATTTGTGAGCCAACAAGATAAAATATAGACTATATCGTCAATATCTTTATTAATATTGGTTTTATGGAGAAAATGTGAAAAAACAATTGTATTTAGAATAACGATTATGGAACTAAAACTATATGCATTTATGAATTTCTTTTTAACTTCTGACTTCCGGGCGATATATATATATATATATATATATATATATATATATATATATATATATATAATTGTGTTGATGTTTTCGACCAGGTTATATTTATATATGGTGTTGTTATTCTTTTTGGAGTTTTGGTCAATGCTGGTGAAAAAATCTTAGTTTATGCCGATATTTCGAGAATCTTTATTTTCTCTTCTTCAGGGCAAGACTAAAGATACCTATAAACTATTACACATGGTTATTGCACTAGGACTAGGGTATCATTAGTCTTAGTGCACTAGGACTTGTAGGTATCTTTAGTCTTGCCCTGAAGAAGAGAAAATAAAGATTCTCGAAATATCGGCATAAACTAAGATTTTTTCACCAACATTGACCAAAACTCCAAAAAGAATAACAACACCATATATATATATATATATATATATATATATATATATATATATATATATATATATGATTATGTATTGACTCATGCTGATTCTGTATATATGGTTATGTATTTCACTCCTCCTGTGATACAATCCTCATCTCACCTAGTCCGATTTCACCCACAAACGAATGTGATATATAATTTTACAGGAATGTTTAATTATGGCATTCACAATTTATATTGGGTTTTATTTTTACGGTAGCTCTTAGTACAAACGTTTCGTCGTTGGATAAGAAAAACCAAAGTAACCCAACAAGTAATGCAGTGTAAACTGAAGATTTCGGACGTGGGGCAAGGACCCGCAGATAACACATCACATTCAATTCTGTTCGTGGTCTGATTTCAGCAATTGTCGTGTTATGACCTTTACAGTATCTTGAATCAGTTAAACATTGAGCATTTTATTGCTCCTTAATAGTTTCGAGTTTAGATCGTATATACAATTAACTGTGGTTTATGAATAAAAAATATTTAATTTCAATCATGGAATGGCAAGGGAAAGTGGCTGTATGACAGGATATATCTGAAGAGGGTGGATGCCAATCTAGTAGAGGCTCGACCTTGTATGGTCATGGGGCTTACCCTTCCAAAGTGTTTGGTACAAAAAGAGTGCTAAGCTACGCAACTTTGGAGTGAGTAGAATATCTTTGGACTTAGAGGTTCCAGGAGACTATGGGCAACTTTTGTCAGATTCCTCAGGTGGAGAACTAATGGACGAGCGACGAAAGGAAGGCATTGGCCAAGGATTCCTCGAAGTATCGCTTTATTGGGGAAAAACGCAGATCATTTCCATTCATCGAGAGAATTTGATGATATGATGTGATAATATGAGCCTATTTTTGTATAATATTTTTTAGCAGATTTCCCTCAAGGGAAATCAGCTATTGAGGTTGTACTCATGACGGAATTTTCGACTTTTTTCTTCAAATGTCCATCGATCCTACCTAGGAGATGACGAAAATGAGGTCCGTTCAAAACTGTATATATATATATATATATATATATATATATATATATATATATATATTTGTCTGTTACCGCTCTAGCGGTCGCAATTTTTGTTTGATCGTTACCAAACGCGATATTTCGTCGCTTTATGTAAAAAGAAAGATCAAGTTCGTTAACGGCTAAACTCGGACCACTGGGAGGGGGGTTTAGAGGGGAGGATTTTCGAAAAATCGAAATATCTCCGTTACTGTACGGCGGTTCGAAAAATTGTACAGAATCAATCATATTTCAAATTAAATTTACTATAAATATTGTTATATACATTTATTCTCTATCTTGAATATTAACTGAGATATTTGCATTTTTATTAAATCTGGGACTTTCCCGCCAAAAACTAGTTCGGCCGTTTCCTTGATTGCTTGGCTCTCGTGAAATTTCTCTATTCTCTAAAACTTCACGTGGGAAATCTGCTTAGTTTACGCAGCCCCTGTATGACGGACTTTCTTAATTTGAGCAAGGCACGTTCTTAATTAGACCAAGGTAGAGCAAAGGCTATAGAGAATCCGAATTTTCTGCTGGGAGTGGGAGTTATTTCGACGTGAAAATACGTATCCGTCGATAACATTGTTGGTATTGGTATTATCGAAAAAATGTAAAGAGCGAATTGTGTTTAGAATAACAATTTAGGCCCTAAGTCGTTATTTACATTTACGAATTATGAAATTTTGACTTCCGTCTTCTGTACGCCAAACACGATTTGTGTTTCATGAATATGCCTGAATATAATTGGGAAATTGTTAGTACATGTATTAAGGGAATGAGTGTTGTTAATATGAGCGATTTGATACTTTACTCCTCATACTTAGATTCTTTATACATCGTGCAATCTTCTATCGTATTCCATCGGTATGCATTTTATTATATGTTTATTCCGGATACTAAGATGATACAATCGTTTTATTTTGACTGGAAACTAGATTTGATCACAAAAACGAAAATAAATCCGACAATATTAGTCTAATAGACATTCCCTGCTTCATGCTCAAAACTAAATGTGACTAGTTAATGGATTATTTCGTTCTTCCGATTATCCAATATGTATATTTCTATGGGAAACCATTAATATATCAATTAATTTCTGAATAACAGAAATTCTAATCATAAATTTGCCTAACTGCTAACATCTGAGTAAAACAAAAGGATGTCAGCACTTTTACTGTTACAGAGCATTTGTTTTATTGATGAATATGTAGGGATGATTTTTTTATGTACAATCTTTGTGTTTCCAGGGGAAACCCTTTCCATTTCCGTCAAGACAGGTAGCATAGCTATATATATTGTTGCACTAACTAAAACTACATACATGAAAGATTGAACAGAGATTGGCGAACTTTTCTGTCTTCAGTTAGCACTTATTTCTGCTTATCTCACAAAAACCATAAGCCAATATATCACGACTAGTAAATGGAAATAATGAACAGAAAATAATATCAAAAAACCAATTTTAGGTTTGAAATAAGTTATTCTTTGGTGAAATGAGGGAGTATTATTTTTGGAGTGAAAATGAGACTACTAAAACGTTTGCAAGAAATAAGTTGTAACTGAGGTAAAACAAAAATATATTTGTCCTCATATAAATAATTATTAAATGGTAAACTGAAATAAGTGTTTACATGAATCTATCCACTACTTGACATAGTATTCTATTAATTTGCTACTAGAAGTTTCCGCCTCAGTTTATGGCAATAGGCATTCACATCAGAGTATGTATCATAGGTTGAAATATTTCTACATTAATAATATCAACATATTGTCAAATCATGATATCTTTAACAGAAACACATGAGTGCAGGCTTAAAAACATACCTCAGGAATGGATGTACTAGAAAAATGATGAATTAATTGAGTCAGTTTAACTTTATCGAGAGCCCCATAAAGTCTATTATTTAGATTCATACTTTAATAATTTTGACATAGTTTTTGTATTAGAAATTTAAATTGTTAGTTTTTTCTTACATTAACATTTTCTTTATGGATTTTTTATGTAAACAAAGATTATAGCCATGATTTATGTGATAAGAGCCATGTGTTGTGTCAGGTGCTATCCTGTGAAAATTCAATTGTGAAGTTCTGGTTTATTATATTTACTTATTCATACTTTGTAGTTATCAAGTAATTTATTAACCAATGGAATAGATTTTTTTTTACTTTCATTCAAAGAAAATTCCAAAGATTTATTCATGATATAATAAAAAAATCAGGAAATGTTTATAAGTTTGAACTTTGTTGAATGAATGAAACACATGTTTAAAAATTTAACCAAAATGTGGTTACTGCTAAGCTATTATATTAATTTCTCCAGTAAATGTTTATAATTGAGCTGCAAGGGTCGTCAAATTTGGTCCCTATTACAATAATAGCAGATGAATATACTTAAGATATAACATACTAAAACTCAACTGCTAAAGAAATAGCAGCAGAAGTAGAATACTCGGTACCCTATATGAATTGGGCACATCCTGGACTAACACCTGATGTAATTATTACAGAAAATACAAATCACCATACAAATATACAATTTACACAGACGGTAGCAAGGATGAACATGACGTAGGTGGTGTCTTTATTATTTTTGTAGGAAATAAAACCGATGATGTTATAAAATGTAAAAAATTTAAATTAGGCAACCATTTTTCTAATAACCAGGCATAAAATTATTGCCGACTTACAGGCTCTAAATGAAATAGCTACCAAACACTTACATTCTTCTACATACAGACAGTCAAATGCTTTTACACAAACTAGATAACATGAAAAACCATGACGAACATATAGAACAAATACGCCATAATATAACACAAAAAACAGACTGGCTTTCATTCACTTCAAATGAGTCAAGGCACATGCAGAAATTATGGGCAATGAAATAGTCAATATCCACACCCAAAGTGCCAGTAAAACTAGCAAAGAGGTAATTCACAATAAATTTACTTCAACTGTATTAAAATCTTTATTAAGAGAAAAAGTATTAATTTGTGGCAACAGCGGTGAAATCAAACAGATAAAGGATTACATTTAAAATTATATATCCCTGTTTTAAAAACCAATATCTCACTATCCCATCATAATTTTATCTAACACAATTACTAACTGGATATGGAAATACAAACTCTTACTCATGCGGATTCAAACTTACTGACTCAAATACTTGTAAATGCAAGAGTCACACTGAACAGACATTCACCCACTTGATTTATGAATGTAGACTGACTCAAGACCATACAAAAACAGTTAAAGACTAATATTCCCGCATGGCCCATCTGTCCCGATATTTTATTAGCAGATTTCCCTTAAGGGAAATCAGCTATTGAGGTCGTACTCATAACGCAATTTTCGAAAAATTTCTTCAAATGTCCATCGATCCTACCCAGGAGATGATGAAAATGAGGTCCGTCCAAAAGTATATATATATGTTTGTTATCACTCTAGCGGTCGCAATTTTTGTTTAATCGTCACCAAACTCGGTATTTAATCGTTTTATGTAAAAAGGAAGATCAAGTTCGTAACGGCTGACATCGGACCAATGGGAGGGGGAAGTTAGAGGGGGGTTTTCGAAAATTCGAAATATCTCCATTACTATACGTCGGATCAAAATATTGTATATAACCAATCTTATTGCAAATTAAATTTACTATAAATATTGTTATATACATTTATTCTCTATTTTGAACATTAACCGAGATATTTGCATTTTTATTAAGTGTAATGGACGAGCTATGGTTCCCGCCGAATGCTAGTTCAGCCGTTTCCATAACTGATTGGTACTAGTATGGAGATTTCTCTGTATAACTTTACATGGGAAATCTCCTTAGTTTACGCAGCCCCTGCGTGACGGAGTTTTTTTCAAAACACCTAAATTTATTAAAAACAATAGCTAATCAAGTTCTTATTTATGTATATATATTATTAAATAAAAATTGTTACAAGTTTTGACAAAATGCACATATAATGCAAATATGCCTGGGAAGTGCAGAAAATAAAATCCCTTCACATAGGATTATGTCTCAAGACTTTATCCTTTTGTGAAAAAGACTATAAAGGAATTTATATTAGCAAAGAGATACAGATATATAACAAATATAAGGCTTTTAATAAAAAAATTTATTTGAAAACATTAACAATACTGAAATAAATTATATGTACACAAACGTCCATTCCATAAAAATATGCAAGTATATCTTTAGGCAAAATATTACTTAAAAAATGCCAAACAAATAATTTTATTCAGAGAAATAAAGTACAATAAATAGTCTTTATATTTGTATAAATAAGATTTCCAATGTTAAGAATGGTTAGATAATATCTTAGGTGGTTTATTGTATTATTTAGTATTAAAATAAGTAACTAAATAAATTTAGAGATCTTATTGATACAAACTTGCTTGAAACTGTTTTGAAATCCTTCTTAAGAATTATTAAATCTATTAAATTTAGGTTACTGTTTACAACAAAAAAATGATGTATATGTATTAGAATAAATATATTTTTCTATATAAAAACATTCAATTTGTTCTCAAAACTTTCTGGACAACAATTATAATTTACATATCATACAATAACAATCATCAACTAATTCATTAAAAAACTGTCATATAAAAATAATATTCAACATAAATGGTAACACAATATATTCCAATAATTATAATAAAAATTTATATTTTTTACAATGTTAATTTAATTAAGATTCAGTCTGAGTCCTCGGATACAGTCTGGGGCACATTCAGGGAGCCATCTTCATACTGATCCTGGGAAATAAATATACATAAATTATTGATATCCAATATGTATGTAGATCCGCATAAATAAACTTAGAAAAATTAACCTATGATATATGTAGCTACATATATATATATATTTTAAGAATAAGTGAGAATCAAAGTAAGAGAAAAAATGATATTCATGAAGTATAAAACACAGCAGTTCCCTCACTGTCTTAGCAGATTTCCCTTAAGGGAAATCAGCTATTGTGGTCATACTCATGACACGATTTTCGAAATTTTTCTTCAAATGTCCTTCGATCCTACTTAGGAGATGACTGTTACCGCTCTAGCGGTCACAGTTATTGTTTAATATTTACTTGTTTATTTTGGTTTTAAATACATAAAAAAAGAAATAGACTTATAAAATACTAATAATAATACAATTCCTGTAACCTATAATATTTTAAAGACACAATAAATAAGGGGGTCCCTAACCCCTTGGATGTCCATAAAGAACATTATAAAAAAAAAAAAAAAAAAAGGTGCTAGCTGCTACCCGAAAAGGAGTTCTTAGCCTTAACCTAACAAGTAGCACTCTCAAAAGACAAAAATAAAAAGAATAATAAAAAAATAAATAAAACAGAAGAAAACAACAAAACAAACCACCTCATACATAGTTGTCTAAAAATAATGCATCCTGACCATAAATATACTCATAAAAATAAAAAGACAAGACATTCCTTCTTAAAATACAACCTACTTAAAACTACAAACAGAAATATAAAATATATTAAAAAAACAAAAACCTCTTAACAATAAACAAAAACCTAGGAGATGACTGTTACCGCTCTAGTGGTCACAATTATTGTTTGATCCTTACAAAACTCGATATTTAGTAGTTTCACGTAAAAAGAAAGACGGCTGAAATCGGACCAGAGGGATGGGGGGGGGGGACTTAGAGGGGAGGAATTTCAAAAATTCGAAACATCTCTGTACTATATGTCAGATAGAAAAATTGTATAGAAACAATCTTATTGCAAATTAAATTTAAAATTAATATTTATCTATACACATTTTCCGTGTAATGAGTATTAACCGAGATATTTGAATTTTTTAGTTTTCCGCTTTCAGTAAACCCTCACCCCTACTAGTGTCATATTAATAATAAGCTGATATATCATGAACCACTTCATTACAAGGTTAAATACCAAATATTGTTTTCATTGAACTTTTACTTAGTGAGATATATGCAAATACGTTCTGTTGAACCCCCCTCCCCACCCTTCTTTTGTGCTCAATCACTTAAATCACTAAAAATTACAGCACTAGGTTTAGTAAATTGTTTTCAATAACGTTAATATGTTATATTCATATAAATTTTATTAATTGTTTGTCTTTCCGGTCTCTCTATCTATTCAGTACTACAATGTTGGTTGGCCTGTTTCTTTACAATTCAGCTGCTTTCCGTTGTAGCAATTATTAACTTGTATTGTAAATTGAGTGAAAGATTTTTCATTACCGTTTGTATTTATTCACTTAACATTAACGGTAGTGTTACCAGTATGTATATTTTTCTATTGTAAACCTCGCGTGGGAAATCTGATCAGTTTAGCAGTGCCTGCGTGACGGGACTTTTTAATTTGAATGTATCTCATTTTTGAGCATGAGTGGACATATGAAGAAAATTGTTAAAAATCTCACATACATGCTCATTAGATGATCTCCTTTTAAGGTAACTCTGCTGTACAACAATAATTATATCCTTGATTTTCTTGTGGCAGCGAAATGTGGATCCTCAAAAAAGGAAAGATTTTGCTCAGGGGAGAAGAGTTGTAATAAAACATTTTTAAGTTGTGCATATTGCAGATCAGAGCCAATGCCAATCTAATGGAATTAAATGGCTGTGCCTATTCCAGTAGTTATGATATTTAGAATAGAACCTATTAGGTTTTCTAGGAAAATATAAAAGTCCGTCATGCAGGGGCTGCGTAAACTAAGCAATTTAGAATACAAGAAAGCGGCTAAACAGTAAACAAATAGGCCAGCCAACCTCGTAGCGCTGAATAGATAGATAGACCGGAAAGACAAACAATTAATGAAATATATCTGAATATAACATATTAATTTTACTGAAAAAAATTTACTAAAGCTACTGCTGTAATTTGCAATGAATCAGAATCAGATTTATCTAAATTACTCAAATTTTAGTAACCCAAGAACAAAAGAAGGGGGGTGGGTTCAACAGAACGTATTTGCATATATCTCACAAAGTCTTAAGTTCAATGAAAAGAATTTTTGGTATTTAACCATGTAATGAAGAGGTTCATGATTATAACAGCTTATTGTTAATATGACGAGTAGAAGTGGGGGTTTGCGGAAGGCAGAAAACTGAAAATTCAAATATCCTGGTTAATATTAAGGATAGAGAATAAATGTATAAAACAATATTTATAGTAAATTTAATTTGCAATAAGAGTGGTTCTATACAATTTTTCAATCCGATGTATAGTAACAGAGATATTCGAATTGCCAAAATCACTCCCCTCCCCTGGTCCGATTTCAGGAGTTCGTTAACGAACTTGATCTTTCTTTTTACATAAAACGAATAAATATGGAGTTTGTTAATGATTAAAAAATAATTGTGACCGCTAGAGACAAATATATATATATATATATATATATATATATATATTTCTCTTAAGGTAAATCTGCTAAAATGATACACCAAGGGGTTGCCCCAGGCATAAGTGTGTTGATGAATCTGGAAGAGGACTTGCCGGCAACTAAACTATGTATTAATGGCTTAAGTATTTATATGACCCCCCCCCCCCCACACTTGTCTAAATTCTCACATCATGTAGAGAATATTTAAATGTCTGCGTAATCGTACAGACTAGTGCTTATTGTTAGTCAGCTTATGCAGGCTACTGGTAATGGAGGGATAGCTCTCTAAGAACTCAGGCCTCGATGGAATTCTTTCCTCTCATGTTTTTATTGATACTAAAGGAATTTTCCTCACGATGCATTTCTTGTTATTGAAGACTATGGGAAACTAGTCCATGCCCTTGTGCCCCTCTTCATTCCCTTGGAAGTCGGGATAAACTGTTCACAGGAACAATTACTAGGTGTTGCATGTAGATACAACAATTTCTATAACCAAGTTCTTGTCTCTGAGATGAAAGTTTTGTAAAATGAAATTCAAATGGCGAACCCCCAACCCCGTCCCCCTAAATCTCTTCCAGTGGAACATGATTGCATGTTCCATTATTTTTACCAACTTCACAAAATAATAATTGAATTATAAATGCTAGATTTATTATTGGAAATTTCAAGTTAACTCATGAATAAGCCCAACAGTAATTAATGCCATATCTTATGACTTATTATTTCCTTAACTTTCATAATTAACTATTTAATTTAAAACATATATATATATATACCATATTATCATTAGGAACTTCTCCGAGTTCAGTGAGATTTGTTTCATCTTCTCTCCCTGAAACTGCTGGACATTCTAAGTGAACACAATGGAATACCTGAAAACAAAATTCAGTATCTCATTAGGCATAGGAGTAATTTTTTTTTTTTGATTTTTAGGAATAAATTTTACAGGCGTCAAAAAATCAGCAAATTAAAAAATACATTTTTATCCATACCACCTTTGAGGAGCTAAGGCTTAATCATAATGGGCTATCCCCATAGGAACCATCCTATTCTAGCCAGAGTGGGACTCAGGATTTTATCATAAAATAATATCTAAGCACTTAAAATCAGCAAAAAAGGTTAAATTTTGTCAGAAGTAATGAACTATAGACTTATTGATGTTGTGAAACAAAAGTTTGGGATGCTCAAATATATTGGGTTGGTGAAGATACAGGCCAAGATAATCCATGTGGGCAATATTTATTTTTATAAGCAATTGTAACAGTTTTTATACTTTATACAAGCTCCAAATTCAGAAAATAAAATGTTAATATAAGAAATATAATATGAATCTACTAAAATAAAATATATACAAATAATAATAAAAGAAACATAAAAAAATATAGTATAATGAAAATTAAAAATAATTATCAGCCATAAATTTGACTATTTATGATTTTAAGTGATCTATTACTCACAAGGGGAGTGCACGGCCTTCCCCATCGATTTGAACGAAAAATTTTTAGTGTTTAGAACATAATGAAAAACCAATTCTGTTAAAGCGAGAGAACACACTTCTCAATTGTTCATCTGAAAAAAATTGTTAAAGTTTGCCTGCGTGTCTTGAGTTGTTCCCAAGACAACTATTTCAAGGAGTCCCCTGTGGCTCAGGGGTAGCCATTCTTTTCTTTTGTAACCGGAAATCTCAAGATCGAAACTCACTGAGAGCGACTATTTTTTTTTTCATTTTTTGTTTCTAGGGCGTTTATTTAATATTAATAAATTAATAAAAAGTTGTTATATTTAGCGTGTTCCATATATTTAAAGAAAATTCGAATGCTTTCTGTCAAAAATGTAATTGATATAAGGAAATATTTATTATTATACAAGAAATATATTATTAATTGAAAACATTAGTATATAACTATTATCAATAATAAAGCAGATATTTTAATAATATTTTTAAATGGTTTTATTAATCTTTACCACTTTATTTGATATTATTTTATTTAACAATTAATAAAGATATTTAAAATTTTCTAGCTCTAGACATAAAAATATTCTTTTAACAGAAATATTCCTTTATACTTTAGAGGTTTTTCATTGTGTTTGGCCTTGGATCACTGACGTATACTTCTATCATCAAGTTAACAATTTCTGTCATTTTTGACAGAGAGCATTATAATTTTCTTTAAATATATGGAACATGCTAAAAATCTAAAAAAAATATATTTATTTATTAATATTAAATATACGCCCTAGAAGCAAAAAATGAAAAAAAATAGTTTCTCTCGGCGAGTTTTAATCTTGAGATTTACGGTAACAAAAGAAAAGCGCTGCCCCTGAGCCATGGGGGACTCCTTGAAATTGTTGTCTTGGGGACAACTCAAGACTTTCAGGCAAACAATTTTTTTTAGACGAACAATTGAGAAGTGCATTCTCTCGCTTTAACAGAATTGGTTTTTCATTAGGTACTAAACACTAACAAATTTTCGTCCAAATCGGTGGGGGGAAGGCCGTGCACTCGCCTTGCCAGTGAAGAGTGGTAAGATATTACTCAGTGAAGTGGATTTAAATCTTATAAAATAGCAAGTTGGAATGTTCAAGTACGATACCTCATTTGCGGTGTTATGTGTGCCAACTATCCTGATAAATACAACAGGCCTCAACTCAAAGGTAATGAGCTGCCAAGATCGGCAGAGTTGTTCTTGCTTATCCCAAACGATATCCCAATCCTTTCTGTTCACTGAAACCTCTATATAGTAGCTGTAGCTCCGCTCATCACAATCCCACAACAGTAACCTTCAACAAGACACAGGATATATAAATAAAACTTAAACGACATCAATTATTTAATTTGCCTTACGCTTTGCTCTTAACACGATGTAAACAAAACTGTATTCAGCATTGTCTATACAGTTTTTCAAAAAAATCGGGAGTTAGGACACCATACGTTATATGTGATCTTGTTAGCACCAATGGGTATAAAAGTTTTCATACTAGTCTGATAGAATTTATTTAGTGAAATAACCAAAAAATTGTATTAAGAGTTGTTATGATATTAAAAAGTCCGTCATGCAGGGGCTGCGTAACTAAGCAGATTTCCCATGTGTGTCAAGTATTTGCATTTATCTCAAAAAGTAAAAGTTCAATGAGAACAATATTTGGTATTTATCCTTCAAAAGATGCGCTTCATAATATAACAGCTTATTGTTAATATCGCATGAGTAGGAGGTTCACTCAAGGCTGAAAACTATAAAATACAAATATCTCGGTTAATAATCAAGATAGTGAAAAAATGTACATAAAAATATTTATAGACCATTACATTTGCAATAAGACAATTTTATATTCTAAACAATTTTTCGATCCGAAGTATAATAACAGAGATATTAAGAATTTTCTAAATTCCTTCCCTCTAAACCCCCCCCCTCCCACTGGTCGGATTTCAGCTATTATTGAACTTGATCTGTCATTTTTATATAAAACGATTAAATATCAAGTTTGGTAATGATTAAACCAAAATTGCGACCGCTTGTGTGGTAACAGACAAATATATATATGATTTTGAAGGAAACTCATTTTCGTCATCTAATAGGTAGGATCGATGGACATTTGAAGAAATTTTTCAAAAATTTTGTGTCATGAGTACAACCTCAATAGGTGATTTCTCTTAAGGGTTTATCTGCTAACTTATGTTTATTTCTATAATTAGGTAATTTTACGTACTTCAACTCATTAAATTTCTTTAAAGCCAATATAGCAGCTCAATGAAGATGTAAAAAAATGCCAATACAATATTGTCATGATTGTGGTCTCTAAAAGTTGAACAAACAAATAAATGTCATCCAGGGAACTTGAAAATCAAGTCATTTTGAAAGTGCAATCACTATCAAAAAACAATAGGATTGACAGACAGACAAATTCTAATTGTACTTCAATAAAATGACTTGTATCATCATATATAATCAGACTTGTATCATTATTGTTGAGACTTTTCACAGGGCTCTAATCTAGTATGAAATAAAAAATACGTAGATCAATCAATTGAAGTGTGAAATTTAAAATCTTACCGGAAAGAGTCAACAAGGTAAGGTTGGCCAAGCTGTACCAAAATATTCCCACTACGGATTTGGTGGCATGTGTAGCCATGATTCCAATCATATGTTTTGGTATTCCCATCTAGGAGAGCATTTCTACTTCGACTTACTCCTTCAATAACTGTCGCACTTTCAGATATAGTAGCAATGTTGTATGAGGGCCCTGAAATGTGAAAACTTAGTTGATCACCATGGAAACCGAAAGAGACCAATTTAGAAAAATTGTAATTATTTATTAACGTCCACTTTTTGCAAATAAGGCTAATTGGGACAGGTTATCCACAGGTTACCACCCTTTTCTAGCAAGGGTGGGACTAAGGATTTTATTTAAGGAATTCCGTCACTAAATAAATTCCTTTGCCCAGGTGGGAATCGAACTCACCACTCTAAGTTTACAATGTGAGATTAAGGTCAATGATTTAACTCGCATGGCTAACCTGAGCCCCTGAGATTAGGAGGGCGTAGGTCAGATTTAATTGGAGTTTAATGAAAAATTTGTAAAGAAGGTGTACATAATCAATCAAACATTGAAAGAGATGTACAGACAAGAATAAAGTTCAAAGACCATGTTAGTAGCGAAGAGAACATTTTGACAAAATATACACAGATTCTCACTTAAATAGATTTTATTCTTTCAATTACAACCTTGAATATTAAGCAAACTAAAAACAGTTTTAATTATATCAAAGATTGATTATGCGTAGAAGAGACCAAATATAATATTTATAAAATTAAGCAATCTTATTATTACAAAAGCCATTAGCTGTTGCTACCAGTCGCAACTAGTTGTTAATATTTTGCAGTTTTATATTAACTATATTTCACCTGGTATAATATTCTTTATATTTGATTTCAACAGAAAACAATTAAGTGATATTGTTGGTGTGAGTTGATAACATTTGGTATTTAATGTATTTTAGTTAGCATTAACTTGAACCCAGAAACAAAAGATCCAATAGCGAACATGGCACACCTGTTAATATATACGTTTTCTGAGTAATGTTTAGGGTTGTATTCCTGATGTCTATATGAAATAAAACATGCAGAGTGAATACAGATATTTCAAGAAGAGCATTGTATTTCTATTTGATAACCTTTTGCCACAAAAAGTGTCATTACTGAAATAGACACTAATTCATCCCAAGTGTAAACAGGTTATACAAGGTTCGAGAACATTTGAATAGATCTATTAAAAGATACTTACTAACTAGTCCATCAATTACAGTGGGCTGTTCTGTAGTATACATTATTTCAAAAGAAACAACATGGAAGACCAAATTAACAGTGTTATGAGTACCAACAATCCTAATGAACTGAACGACTCGAGGTTCAAAATATAACTTTTGCCAGGATCTGCAGTAATAATTTGTGTAATCTATAATTCGTACCCAATCCTTTTCATCCATAGATACTTCAATATAATAACAGTATGATCTGAAACAATGGATAAATAATAATTAAAATGCTATTTATTTCTTTTCCCTCAACATTTAAAGAACTTTGGCAATGTATATAACTAAAATAAGTTGATTTAATCATACAGTGCTTAAATATCGGGAACCATGAATAGAGGAATGAGAATGACAAATAAATATAAAATTATAAAAATAACCAAAAACAAAATACTGTAACACTAATTAAGCACTCAAAAATAATTAAAGCAGGTAAAATAAATGTGGAATTCTAAAATATTATTAATAAATACAGCAATAACCAAATATTTATTACTGGCCTGGATCTTTTATGAATATTCAATCTCTTGGAAATAGCGAGGCCTTTGTCAAAGCTGTCTTGAGGATTAAGGAGATTCCTACCAAATGAAAAATTAAAAGTCAACTTTTGTTTTGAACGGCAGGGTACAACCAAACAGTGGCAATGTATGCATAAGAAATCAAAAAAATATATATTATTATTAAATATATTTTATTCTTTTCATAAAATTACCCCAACTCAAATTTCTTTATCTTATAGGGGAGTGTTCCCTATAAATAAATGAAGTCTTGACTCCAAATAATAGGTTATTGTATTTTCATAAATGTCACAAAAAATAATAATACAACTTTAGAATAATACAAACAGAGGTCTCCTCATGGTGGTACACAAGCAACTGACTGTCTAAACTTTTGTTATCAGTGTTAGGTTATGTGGTAACCAGGGGCAACGCGGCCCAGCTGTTACACTACTCCCCCCTCAGTGATGGAGTCACAGAATTTAGCATTTTTTTTTACAAGTCTTCCTGTTCTAGTCCTGTACCCTGGAATTTCCGTTGGTTTCGTCTGAGAGGTTTGCGTTGGCTTTGCTTGTGCAGAATCTTCTTGTGATGGCTGTAGGTCGGTCTTCCCGCTGGTCGTGGATTCCTCGGCAAGTAGGTAGGCTGGTTTCACGCGATCTATGGAAACTACAACTTCCTTGTCCCTGAGCAGAATCACGAGGTTCTTTTCACTGCGCTTGACAACTCTATGAGGCCCAGAGTAGGGTGGCACTAGTGGTTTTCGGATCGCATCCTCTCTTAAAAACACGTGAGTGCAACTCTGGAGGTCTTTGTTTTGAAATGTTTTCCTCAGATGATTCGCTCTGGCGTTAGCTGGCTTGATGCGCTTTAGGTCGTCTTTAAGTTGTTGCAACGCTAGTATGGGCTCCTGTTGAGAAGTACCGTCTTCCAGCATTTCGCCCGGTAATCTTAAGGTTTGTCCATACAGTGCTTCCGCATCGCTGGCTCCCAAGTCTTATTTAAATACTGCCCTAAGACCGAGTAGGACAGAGGGCAAAACCTTGGTCCATCTTTCGGATGCCAAATGGGTCATTATAGCTGCTTTGAGGCTTCTGTGCCAGCTTTCTACGCAACCATTTGCTTGAGGGTGATATGCCGTGGTGCGTTTCTTGTCTGTGCCAAGAATGATGTTAAGACGTTGAAAAATTTCAGCTTCAAATTGACGACCTTGATATGTGGTCAGCCATACTGGTGTTCCGAAGCGAGCAACCCAATGTGTATAAAATGCCTCTGCCACTGTTGCTGCAGTGATTTCTTCGAGAAGTATAGCTTCAGGCCAGCGAGTCGCCCGGTCTATCATGGTAAGGCAGTATCTTTCCATCCGAAGGAATTAGTGGGCCGATAATGTCTAAATGTACATGTTGGAATCTAGCGGAAGGTTGGTAGGTTCCTAAGGGAGATTGAGTATGCCTTACTACTTTGGCTCTTTGACAAGGTAAGCAAGTCTTGGTCCATTTACCAACATCTTGATTCATATCCGGCCAGAAAAATCTCTGTGCTACCAGATTCCTAGAAGCTCGGATACCTGGATGACTCAGTTCATGGAGTTTGACGAAAAGAGGCTTCCGAAACTGTGGAGGGACGTAAGGCCTAGCTTTGCTGGTACTCATCTCACAGAGTATCTGAGATGATAATCCTGGTAGTGAAGTCAGTTTGAGCTGCAAGCTCTTATTCTTCTTCAAATCGCAAAGTGTTGGGTCTGACTTCTGTGCTTGGGCCAGCTGTTCCATATCATCCGGGATGAAGATCTCCTCTACTCGAGATAGAGCATCTGCCACATTGTTCTCTTTGCCTGGCATATACTTGATATTAGTTGAGAATTGGCTAATATAATTTAACTGTCGAATTCTTCGGGGTGGGGAGTTTTCGGCTTTTTGGTAGAAGGCACTGCCAAGGGACTTGTGGTCAGTGATTATCACAAAATTGAGCCCTTCTAATAATGGTCTGAAATGACGAATGCCTTCATAGACAGCCAGAAGTTCTTTATCATAAGCGGAATAGTCTTGTCACGTTTCTTGGAATTGTGTAGAAGCTTGTTAAGTGGCATTTGTATTTTAGCTGCGTTTGGAATGCATCTTCTATAAAAATTTAGCATACCTATAAACCTGCGTAGTTTGCAAATAGTGTCTGGACGAGGAAAGTCTAAAATGTTTTGAACTTTAGAGGGTAGAGGTTTTATTCCAGAGGCGTCTACTCTGTACCCTAAAAAATCGACCTCTGTTTTGCCTAGTACGCATTTAGCGAGATTTAATGACAAGCCGTACTCGTTTAATCGCTGAAAAACTTCCCGGAGGTGGTCTTCATGCGTTTGCTTGTCTTTGGATGCCACCAAGAAATCATCCAAATAGGGGAAGACGAAATCTAAACCGCGCAGCATTGTGTCTACAAATCGTTGAAAAGTTTGAGCTGCATTTCTGAGTCCGAAGGTCATACGTAAGTACTCCATAAGACCAAATGGTGTAGCAATGGCGGTTTTTTCTATATCTTCTTCCGCTATGGGTATATGATGGTAAGCTCTGACTAAGTCCAATGTCGAGAAAATTTTTGCTCCATCCAACCTGGTATTAAAATCCATCAAATTCGGGACGCCGTATTGGTCCGGGACAGTTTGGGAGTTAAGTCTACGGTAGTCGCCACACAAACGTAACCCTCCGTCTTTCTTGGCAACTACATGGAGAGGGCTCGACCACGGGCTCTTGGACGGTCGACATATTCCTTCTGCCAGCATGCGTTCAATTTCCTCCTTTACTAACCGATATTTTTCCGCAGGGAGTCTTCGGACCTTGCTAGTGGTCGGGTTGCCTGTGGTTTTAATATAGTGCTCCACTACAGTCCTAGTTGGTCCTTTAATTGGAGATGGTCTCGTCAGGTCTGGGAATTCCTTTAAAATGTGTGCATAGGGACAGTCTCCTGGGATAGTAGAGATTGAAATGGGTGGAGTTCTTGAGAGTTGGCCTAGTGTGGAGAGTCCTGTCTTCTGGTCGATAAGCCTTTTCTGTCGAAGATCGACTACAAGCTGATGGTGGAATAAAAAGTCGGCACCTATTATGGGCTTTTCTACATCCGCGATGACGATCTGCCATGGGTAGGGTCTTCGAAGTCCGAAGTCTACAATAAGGTTTTCTTCACCGTATGTCTTGATTGGGGAGTTATTGGTGGCTACGAGGGTATAACCTGTGGCTTTTCGTTTAGGATAATTAGAAACAGGTATTAGAGAAATAGCTGCGCCTGTATCAACTAGGAAGTGAAGTCTTGACCGCTTATCGTACATGAACAGGCGGCTGAGTGACTGGGTATTGACGGTTGCCGCTTCTTCCGTCACCCTTTCTAGTTTAAATGGTTCTGATTCCAGCTGCAGGGTGTTGTGCATTTCCTAGCTTTATCCTGGAAGCGATTGTGGTAATAACAGATACCTTTCCGTAGTGATGATGGACTGCGTGGACGGGGGGGGGGGGGGCATCTTCCGCCTTCATTTTCTCTTTCACGGCTCTTGGAACAAGAGCTCAGATTCGAAGCTCAGTGACTTCTGCTCGCAGCTTTTGTATTTCGTCTATAAGACGTTCTGTGAGAGCGGTGGATGGGTTGACAGTGGAAACTACTGTAGAAGCTACTGCACTGGATGAGGGAGGTGCTGCTGCATAGCACTCAGGTGGAGCACCAATCTCTGCGATTTTATCGGCTGTGGCAGCTAATTTTTCTAAGTCATCTTGACTAAAAGAACTGCCTGCATCCTTGATGGCAAATTCCTCAACCACAATGTCCTTAGAACGTCTCTGCTGACGATTTGACCTGCTTGTTGGAGTATACGACGAAGTAATTGGGATGGCTGTTGGTTTCCTAATTGTGTGTCTTCCAGAAGTTTCTTTATTCTGCGGGTTTCCGAGTCCCCATAGATTTGAATGAGTCTTTCTTTCAATTTATCATCTCTATCAGGTTCCATCAGCATGTCAGCTATTTGTGTCAGTACCTCAAAGTCTAAACTGGCTATCACCGCTTGGTATTTCATGTTTTGTGAGACGACAAGTGACGTATAAAAAACTGCCTCGACCTGAAAGAACCATAATATTGGATTTGCTTTTATAAAGGTCGGAAGTCGAGCATGGGCGCCGCTGAAAGTAGTTGCTATTTCGGGCTGCCCGCTTGTGCCATCTGCCCTAAATGGTGGTTCAGCTAATGGGTTAACCTCACCTCTGTGGTCTTCCTCCTTATTCTGCATCTCGATTATCAGTCAAAATCGCGTCGGGGTCACCAGTTTTATAGGGGAGTGTTCCCTATAAATAAATGAAGTCTTGACTCCAAATAATAGGTTATTGTATTTTCATAAATGTCACAAAAAATAATAATACAACTTTAGAATAATACAAACAGAGGTCTCCTCAAGGTGGTACACAAGCAACTGACTGTCTAAACTTTTGTTATCAGTGTTAGGTTATGTGGTAACCAGGGGCAACGCGGCCCAGCTGTTACAATCTAATAATTCAAATGAATATTTTATCATTATAAGAACTAAATTCTATTTAAAATAAAATTCTCAAAAAATATTGCCAGTTATCACTTAAATTACATTGAGTGAAAAATAAATCTTTAACAAAAACTGTCAAAGCTACACAAAATGATGACCAGGGAAATGGGAAATTATTCCAAAATGAAAAATAATGATTGATTCATTCATACAGTTTATTTATTTATTTATTTATTAACGTCCACTTTTTGCAACTTAGGCTAATCGGGACGGGTTATCTACAGGTTACCACCCTTTTCTAGCCAGGGTGGGATTTTAGGACGTTATTTAATGAATTTCGTCACTAAATAATTTCCCTTGCCCAGGCGAGAATCGAACTCGCCACTCTAGGTTTACCATGTGAGATAAAGGTCAACGCTTTAACTCGCATGGGTAACCTGAGCCCCTCATACAGTTTATAAATGCAAGAATAAAAAATAATTTTCATGTAAGGTTACATATTATTGGGTATTCCTTATTTTAGAAAAATGGTTTTAAAAATATTATTCAACGATAGAAGCATTTGGCACGGATCTTCATCAAGCTATGACTTTAATTCTTTATCTTCAAATTGTTTTGCCTGCCCAAGTCATTCCTTGTCTTCCAGCTCAAAATCACGGCTTATGAACCAAGCAAACTACTTTCAACAAGTTTGCTTAGTTAGAGCATGCTCTCAAAAAACATCCACTAAAATTCGATGGTTTTTGGCAGCACTTTTCTTCATGTTAAAGTAATGAAGAAGAACTCACCCAGAATCGGGTACAAAGTTAGACATGTTTGAGAAAGTAAAACGATAACTTATTTACACTTCAACAAAATTACTTAAATGGAAAACAAAGCCGAACAGTAGGATTACTCAGAGGAGTAGTCATTCCATCACTTAGATAGAAAACCTGAATAGTAGTGCCATCTATGATAAAACACTTCAAACTAATTCAAGTACCCAATATATTGATGATGCGCAAACTCAGGCTTCATATTTACACATTACGACTAATGAAAAGGCATTTACCTCAAGTCTTTATCCCATAGGAGCATTTTAATGTGATTGACAAGTGCTTGGTTTCCGAGCCTAATTAGAATTCCATGGTCATCTACTTCATTTATTTGGTGTCTTGTATACCCCTTTTCCATGTCATATTGGTTGGTATTTCCATCAAGAAGGGCAGAACGCATCTCACCTTTCAGAACTTTTGTACCAAACTTTGCAGAAGCTAAATTTTCATTAGGCACTGAAAAAAAAACAAAAAAAAAACATTAATTCAATTTGCCATAATTGTATATTTATATTTCTGTAAACTTATATTTAGAAGATACATAATCATTGAAGGTAAAATCATGGAAGGTCAATAGAAGAAAAACAAATATGATATCTTCCATTTATTTATTTCTCACTCTAAATGTTTCACATCCTTTACTCTTCAGGAGTAGGAAACATCAAGATCATCTAACAAAATATATTTGATAAAATTACTATAATTATATTGAGTTTAATTCTTTTAAACTTTGCGGTGGAGTCATTTGAAAGACCTTTTTTTTGATTGATTGATGTGACAATTTAAAAGATGAAAACTAGTGAATGCAGGAAAAATTACATTAAAAAAAAATATCATATTTTTATCTTTGTTATTATCTTAATGTATTTGGGAATTTATACAGGTAGGAAAATATAGGAGGCTTTGATAAAATGATACAAAGATTTTAAAGCAATAAAATAAAAAAGGATAATTTATAGTTTTCATTAGTTCGGTTCTACTAATTATTTATGAAGATTCAAATACTGGTATTTCTAAACAAAATCCATCAACTTTTAAAACAAATAAGAAATTTTCCAAGTATAATTATTTATTTTCCTAATAAAATACATTAATGCTCTATGAAATTCAGAATTGTCCAAGTAGAAGGCCGTTCGCGAAGCTACCCTAGTAACTAAATGGTCCAGGATCGAATACCCAGATGCATCTCTAAAGTTTTTTTTTTGCTGTGGGACAAATTGGCTCCTGTTATTCACCTGTGAAGATAATATGATTTGGTTTAGAATGCTCTGAACCAGGCACAGTGTATTATCATATAGTCGCATGTCCAATGGGTTGTCGGCCCTCAGTTCTAATATGTGTTTGAAATGAACACAGATACCTCACACCCTGATTTTCTATGTCCTGCTGAGTATAATATTTACTTCCTTGCATGAAGTAAAGTAAGTTTTTATATTGTTAAAATTTTCGGTTTTTAACAGAATTATCCATTTTGTCACTCCCTGGACCCATTTTAGGTAGATATGGTGAGACGCCCATACATATGAAAGTACCATACTATATCAAAATCAGCTAACCTTAGAATGTTTAATTTCATATTTATGGTTGTTGTAACCTCAAGTAATGCTCCTTTCCTTTTGATTGAAATTGAATACAGTGGGGGATGCGGTTAGAAAAGAGTGAAAATAAAAAAATTGCAAATTTCTCCATATGTATCAGAGATCAAAATTTGTATAGGATTTTTTTTTTGCCATGAAAAGATTTTTAAATTACATCCATAGTTGAAATAAAGGTCAACTCTACTAGGTCCTACCTACAAATTATGTTCTGTATCATTTTTTGATACGATGCATTGAAATGGAAATATTGCATATCAATTCTGAGGATAAGGACTATATAAAAGTTCTATTTTAAAAACTTTTGTTACATATGTTAACTTTTCCCCATAAACCACCTCATCAGAAGTGATTCTTGAATGTAAGACTAATGCAATGTGTGACTTTTGCTATTGGACAGATGTGATACATTATAACCAGCCAAAGCCAGGAAGCTCTTAACATAGCCTTACAAGTTAGTGGTTAAGATGTAACAATTTAAGCCCCTGAAGCAGTGGCATATGTACCAGCAAAATGTTCGAAGTTTTATAATGTTTTTAAAATCTACGATTCAGTGTGAAATTCCTACAATTCATCAAGCCCTCAACAATTTTCTTAGCACAAAATCAATAATTCTCTCTTTTATCAAAATATGTAGGTGAATGTTTGTACTAATTTGCAATATCCATTTTTTTTTTAAGTTGCATTACTCTGGATGTCATAATCTCTAGTTATAATTCATTTTTGTTGTGTTGTTATCAATGGGTCATTTTGTTTTGGCTTATGGGGCCAGGGAATATTGTTATGGCTATAACCCTTCATTTACCAATCTTTTCCAAACAATTCACTCACTTCAACCCTATTCATCCACTCTGTGTGATTTTAGTAGATTTCCCTTTTCTACTTATATCGTTCTATATGCTTATTTTAGATACAAGATTAATAACCATTCAAAAATACACAATAATTATTTATTTATAAGTCAGTTGAATATTTTCACTATTTTGTTTCCAGCCTTCAGCTAACCCCCATTTATGCTCATGCAATTTCAAGTCATGTTAATATAGGCTTCTTATTACAGGAGAAATAGAGAATTGAATTTTAGGTGTCATCGGCATACCATTTCCAGCACTTGTAAATGTGCTTAGGCAGCAGGACCTGCATTACAGAGCTTGGTTAGATCAAGGGGTGTTCGAATTTGTTTTCTTTGAAACTCGCATCTTGAGTACACACCTAATAGCTGATTTCCTTAATGGAAAAATATAAATGAACAATGTAGGACATTGGTGCCATTCACATAACATCCATATTTGATCTCACCTTCTAAATATAACTAACCTTCCACCTACCATAAACAGTGATAAACTAATGCAGTAAACTAGATAGACAACCCAAAATTTATAGAGATTGAGTCTCACAAAAAGATTTTAAAACTTCACCCAAAGTGCAAAATTCTTATAGTACTTACATAAAACTCCTCGGTATTTGAGACAACTATCTCTTGCATTTGTCTGAAGCTGTAGTGCATCTAGGATAGTATCCGATGATATAAATCCTGTTGGCCTGACTACAGTGAACAGTTCTTGTGGAGTCATCAATTCAAATCGCACAGCAGACAGCACATCCTCAAGCTGTGGAGTATTCTGCAAGTTGTTAGCTATAGCCCATGCTTCAACCATTTGGAATATTTTTACTTCAGGGGCATAGAATGAGTCTCTTTCAATTATTTCTTTCAAGCCATCCTAAAAATCCGACAATGTTCAGTACATATATACCAATATGAGACAACCAATATCTGAGGTCCCTAGTAAGAAATCTTTTTAAAAAGAAATAGGAGGTAGAATAATAAAACCCTGTCTCTAAAAAATAATGTTTATAGAACTCAAAAAATTTTGGTTTGTGTTAAACATTCAGATTATGAACCTTGTCACTTCTGTAACACATACTATCCAATGTTGAAAACCAGTTCAAAGATTGAAGGCAATAAAAAAGACTTTGTATTTTTGTAAGAAATTTTAATATCCAATATTACAATTTTTTTATTTTTAATTTTGTGGAGAAAGACACATTACTCATGGAAGCCTGGGTACCTCAACATCAATTATAGTGACAAGATATCAACCTATATAAGCATAATAATTAAGTATCTTGAATTTAGTAGGGCTATCACATACTAATACATGTGCATGAATTTAGTTCATAAGTACCAATCTGATTTTAGCATATTTCGCCTAAGGGAAATCGGCTACTGAGGTCATACTCATGATGGGATTTTCAAAAAATTTCCATAATTGTCCATCGATCCTACCAAGGAGATGACAAAAATGAGGTATTTACATTCAAAATGATATATATTAATGCTCTAGCAGTCACAATTTTTGTTTGATTGGTACCAAACTCGATATTTAAATGTTTTATGTAAAACTAAAGATGAAGTTCATTAACACATGAAATCAGACCAGTGAGAAGGGGGAGACTTCGAAAATTTAAAATATCTGCATTATTATACACCTATTGAAAAATCGTATAGAACCAATATTACTTCAAATTTGTTGCTTTATAAATGTTATTATGTACATCTTAAATATTTACTGAGATATTAATATTTACTAGATTTCAGCCTTCAGTAAACCACCACTTTTAGTCATTGCACTTTAGAAATAAGCGAATATATCATGAAACGTCTTAATCCAAGCATAAATAACAAATATTGATTTCAATCCTGGGTAGGATCGATGGACATTTTTCGAAAATTGTGTCATGAGTATGATGACAATAACAGATTTAAAAGGATTCTGCTAATAAAATGGGTAGAATTTCCAAAAGTTGAAAATGAAAAAAGGTCTCTTAATTTTCGAGTTGGGGAAACTGTTATAGAATAACAGTAGTGCATTGCACTTACAAAAAATTGGTTACATATAATTTTTCAATTCAGCACTTGATACCAATTTTTTATTTTACATCATCTCTAAACTCCCACTCAGCCTAGTCCAATTTCAGCCATTAAAAACTGAACTTAATCTTTAGTTTCATATGAGACGTAATAGGTTAGTAGCAACTGAATAAACATTTTGGCTGCAAGAGCAATAACATTATCTAATAGATAGGTACGCTTGAATTTAAAGAAAGTTTTCAAAAATTGTATTATGGGTTCAACCTTAACAGCTGATATCCATTAAGAAAAATAGGCTAAAACTTTTGTATTATACTACAAAATGACATTCGATTAGTAAGCAACATGTTACAAAAATCTGGTCACATACTTTAAAATTAACTAAAGAAGGAAGACATTTATACAAAAAAGGGTGATAAACGTTTAAACATTATAGATAAACACATACCAACAAATTTCAAATTTAATTAAAAATAGATTAAATAAAATACTCACAGCAGACAGATTGATAAAATGTTGTGAGTTATCAGATTTGCATAAGTTAGGAGCAAAATTGTGATCAATAAACGTTTTACAAGTTTTAATAACCAAGCTTAATTGATATAGACGGGCACAATCATAAACTGAGAATACATTTTCATTTGTGATTGAATTCACAAGATAATCGCAGATAGAATTTTCAAGTTGTTCAAAGCCGTATTGGTGCGCAAGACCAAGTATTTCAAGTATAGCATCTTCCTATAAAAGTAATAAGCATGAAAAAATTTTAGTAAATGAAAACATATTTAATAAAACGATATATCATAAAATAAAGACAAAAGAGCTAAAGAAACCTTGAGACTAGCGAGAGAGAGCTTCCCGGTATAAATATATTTAAGTAGGCACTTGAATGCACTGACATTAGTTCCAATGATTTCTATTTCAGGTTGCTGTGATTCTCTCATTCCTCCAAAGAGTAAAGCTCTGGAAATTAATTAAAATAACAATTAGTTTAGTGTGCCTGAAGTATAATAAACTCAATGATTTAAGGACATTATTTAGTGAGTCCATTACTAAATATATTTGCTTTGGTCCCATGTGAATCGAACCAATGGTACAAAAGCTTTTTTATTTATTTTTATTATTTTTTTTTATTTTTTTTTTTTTAAAGAACTAAATGGTTTTTGGAAATGGTAAGGTAAGAGAAATAAAGAACACTCGGTGATCTATAATTACATAAATAGTAAGCAAAGGGATTTGCATTTGTTAGTTGATCAAAATATATATATATATATATATATATATATATATATATATATATATATATATATATATCTTTATATACATAATTCTACAGTACGTGTGTATGTCACTGAACTTCTAAACGGCTGGACCGATTTGAATGAATTTTTTCGTGCGCGTTTGGGTTATGCCCTGGATGGCTTAGTGTCACAAATCAGTCCGGCAGATGGAGCAGGAGTGGGGGTCGTAAGGGAGGCCTAAAATTAAAAATAGCGATATTTCGTTTCCTATTGGTTTCACGGCAAATATGCACAGGATAAAAGTTGTTTATTTTGTTATTTAGAGTAAGTTTTGTTACATTCACCTTTGTCGTATAACAAAGTATAAACGAGATATACACTAAAAAATTAAAGTGGGAGCCAACAATTTTATTGGACACTAGCGATTGAATCGAACTTAACAAAACTAGGTATGTGAATTAGCATTAATTCTTCCATGATTAAAAGCTATATTAAATTTTTTAGGTTCGAACGGGAGTGGGAGTTATAAGGGAATAAAAAATTCGTGATATTTCATTTTCTATTTGTTTTTAGGCAAACATGCACATAACAAATGTTGTTTTTTGTGTTATTAAAAGTAGCTTTTGTTTTAAACATAATATTATTAAATTTAATATCCTAATCGCATGAAATATCATGCAGGACGTCTGCCGGGTCCCCTAGTATATATATATAAATTCAAGAGAAGTGTTTAATCACTGTATATAATTTATCATTAGCAATTGCCAATAGATTTACATTTAAATTTATCATATAATCTAGAATGTAATAAGAAACACAAAATTACCTAAAATAGTTACTGCACGCAGCCAATATGACTTTATGAGCATGAATGACTTCATTTTCAACTCTGAATGAAATATCACTGTACTCATCACTTAAAAACAATGCACCGATGCAATCTGAGAGGTAGCTCATGTGATCAATTTCTCTATTTTGATTTTGAGGCACCTCTGAATAGAAACTTGAAGCCATGTCGAACTAGAACATACATAAAATTTGAAAGAAGGAATATTGTTGTATATTGAAGAAAACATCTTGTCATTTTTTAGGGTCTAATTTTTTTGTGGCATTGCCTCATCACATATTTCAACAATTATAATACAAATCCAAAGTACTGAAAGTGAAAAAAAAGCATTCTTCATTTTTTTTGGGAATGCCTTAGAAGTTATTAACTTTATAATAGTTTATCAAGGAGAGAAAGCAATTAAGTCTACCCAAATAGAAAAAAATCTTGATATAAAAAAAAAAAGCATCATATAAAACAAACAGTAAAAATCATGTTATTTATTAACATCCAAAGTTAATCTTGGTGGTTTATAACTCTAGGCAGGAAGGGACTACGGATTTTATTTAGAGGGTTTCTCACTAAATAAACTCCTAACAGGAGTTAAACCCAAAAATTTAGGTTTACATAGTATTATAACCAGCACCTTAACATATATGGTTTATGTGAGTCTCAAATCGTGAGGTAAATAAACAGTTTCAAGGATTTAAACAAACATTAAGTAAACAGTTTAAACAAGTAATAAGTAGAGCTTAAATTGTTTTAAATACTTGAATTGCACAGTAGAGGAATTAAAATAAATAATAGATGTAAATATTAAAACTTCCAAAGAATTCACAAGGTATTATGTAGAATGTCATCATACTTTGAGAATGGAAACCATTTTAGTATTACTTATTTCATTTTATTTTTGACCACCAACTAATGATTTTATAGGGGAGTGAAGTCAATAAAATATAATGTCATGAACAGAGTCTGCCTAAAATACTAAATAAACATTCAAGACGCCTCCTCAAAAACTACTAATGGGGACGCCAATATTTAATGATAAAAAAGATCCTGTACATTGAATAATGATGTCATTTAAGTCAGTAATATAAAAAAATGACATGCTGACCTTCTTCCCATCTGACATATTGTTTACTTTCCGAGGAAAGTTTGAAATTCCAGAAAATGTCAACAAACTGGCGTGTGGAGGTTATACATGAACAGGTTAAGATAGCATTTAGGAAGTGACTGCTGCACTGAGATCACAAAACCGATAAAGGAGGGGAACTTATCGCTTACGACACTTTTCCCTCAAGGCTTTGATAAGCATCTTTTAAACCTTAACATTTCAGTCGGTACTTATCAATTAACGGGATGACACTCATTTAAATCCAATTATTAAATCATAATAAAAAAATCACTTTATTATTTAATAGAACACTTCTAAAATTTATAATTATACTCAATAATTACCAGCTAAAATTGACACCTGTATACAGCTGAGCTTCAGGCCATCCTATTAGCCTTCTCAAGAGTTTATAGCTGCCAAAATGAAATATTACTGTGCACAGATTCATTATGCTCACTACATACGCTCAACAACATTTACTCGACAAATCCTTTGGCTGTCAAAATTTTTGAACAATTTCACCGACTAAACTCTAGTAACATATACATTAGTCTTTTATGGTTACCCGGACATACAATCTTTAAGGAAAGTAAAGACATCGACAGATTAGCCAAGTGTACTGTAGACAAACCAGACATTGACATGAACTCCAAGGTACGTATAAGATAAGGTAGCGCCATTCGCGAGTAGCCAATCAGAATGCAGCAAGCCTCTACGTCACTGGGCTGAAAGATTCCTGGCGGACAAGCCGAAATACGATCAATATAAGCAGTTTTCTGATTAATTTGGCGAATAAAAAATTGTTAAAATGGTATATGTCTGTAAATGATACAAATTACTTTAGTTGAATATATTTTATTTCAAATAAACCATGTACAAATTAGATTCCATTAAAAATAAATACATAATAGTTCCTTAAAATTTATATATGTTGGGTTACATTTAAAAATCGTAATTTTTCTAGGTAATTAGCACAACAAAAAGTAAAACTTTACTATAATAAGATGAAATCTCCAAAACATGAAAACAGTAATGACTTCTATTATACAAACAAATAAAAGTTAATAAAATTGAGATTAACCAAGCAATAAACAATGATACCCAGTTAAAAATGACTAAATTATTTTAAACATCAGCTAGTCAATATAGGTACAAGATTTTGTGAAGTCTGTCTTGTCCAAAACAGTTGCTGCTGATATTTTTTGAGTGTATGCTCTGAATTTGAGCTTTGGATAATATTGGATAACAAATCCTTTCCATTTCTTTTTTCACTGCATTTTTTCTTCTTTTTGCATTTTTATCTGGTAAATAACTTACTTTCTAAATTTTTTACTTGGATCAGCAAGGACTTTAATTGGGATTCATATTCAGCAATTTTTTCCTTTAAGAGAATACATCCATCACAATCAACTTCTTCTGTATTACATGAAAAATCACTTTTCAGCTTTTTGGGAGAAATCTCATTAATGTGACGCAGGGCACGTTGAGTTATTTCACGTTTTTTACTCCTACAGTCTCTAGATGTTTCACATTTTGAGTCAGAAGTAGAGCTAGTAGGTGTTTGTTTACTTACGGACGATACTGGTAAATTAAGATGCGGCACAGCTTCTTCTTTTAATATCAATCTATTAGGAACATAGCCTAACAATTCTGCTTGTAAATTCCTTTGGTAATCACTATCACTGAAATGTTCTGAACAAACCCGAGCAAAAGTAGGATTAAATTTCAAATCTCCTCGTCTACACAGAACTATCCACTGTTTCTTAATTTCTTCGTTTTTCGGGAACCGGTGATAAGATACAGACTTGCCTGTTCTCCTAGAGTTGTTGGAACATGTTGCCATAGCACACTCACTCATTTTGAAAAAAAAAATCACTTATAACAATGGAAAATAAAACAATTAACTAAAAACACAACGATGCTCACGATGTAAACAAAGCTGAGTTCAGCCCAGTGACGTCATGTGCCAAAGTCGCAAAAATGTTTGATCTGCGCACCTGCCGAATGGCACCCCCCTGATGAACTCTACAGACCACCAAGACATATTAGCCGAATGCATTAAGGCACTACAACAACAGTGGCAGCAATCTTGGGATAAAACAAACGACAATAAACTGAGACAAATAAAACAAACAGTTAAGGAATGGTCATCAAGTAACAGGAGCAGGCGAAGAGAGGAAGTTGTGCTGACCAGACTACGCATTGGCCATTCCTTTCTGACCCACAGACACTTAATGACAAACAAGGACACACCGACTTGTAGACATTGTAACGAAACATTAACTGTACATCACATATTGACTGACTGTTGATGAAGAGACAATTTAGACATTCCACATGACTTACAGGAACTTTTGACCTATCAGAGTAATTACATAGACACAGTCATTAAACATCTAAAAGACATTAATATATATAACACACTATAATCTACAATTTCTACACACTACTCTTCACTTATTTCCTACATTAGCAGGGTGTATACACTTTAATTTTATTTATTTATTTTTAGTCACTTTTTTGGTTTCCCTTTCCCTTTTTTTTTTTAATTTTATTTATCCTTTTTTTTTGGTTATCCCTTTTTCTTATTTTTTTTTATTTATTTAATTTTTCTTTCCCCACCTCTTCTATAGTTACATTTTCATTTATATTATTTTCATCACCCTGATGTTTACATATACAATATCGTTTGCTTCATATAAGACTGGCAGGCCAATAACCCGTCTCAAAAATCACCGTATGCCATAGTTCACTCTTTTTCCGTTTCTTGTTTTTTATTTTTTTTTGCATTTCGCTTTTTTAATGACACTTGAATAATGAGTAATCGCCGGCGTTGCGGAACTCATTTGAATAAATAAATTTAAAAAAATATATACTCAACCACACCAGGAGGAACAAAACTGAAAGAATTCTTTCATGGGAAACTGAAAGTTGTATCCAAGACCGCATACTCTTTATTCTCATACATATATTATCCTATATATGTTAAAGTTGACCTTTATTTTGATAAATTTTTACCAAGCGTCAACAATATATGGTATACTATTTGAACTGATTACTAAATTAGTTGAGTCTGGTTCAGAGATAATGACAGATTGTAGGAAATGTTACAATAGTGAACAACTGGAAAAAGCGGGATTTTCACACCCACATAAATAATAAATATAATTTCAATGGTCCTGGAACCGGGGCCGATACACAAAACGTTGGAAGGGTGTTGGGTTGTGCTAAACGGCACAAAAAAAGGCAAAGGGTTACTACTAGACGCCACTTGGGCAATCATCCAGTTCTGGGCTATCGCTAATTTATAAAATGTCCGTCACGCAGGTGTTGCGTAAAGTAAGCAGATTTCCCACGTGAAGTTTTACAATAGATAAATCTACATAATGGTAACACTTATCACCACCGTGAATATTAACTAAATAAATACAAATAGTAATGATAAATCTACCAGTCAATTTTAATGACTTCCCAACGGAAAGCGTCTGAATTGTAAACAAAGTGGTGTGCCAACCACTCCGAGCTGAATATATAGATAGAAATATTCTTCACCGGAAAGAAAAACAATTACTGAAATATATCAGAATATAACATATTAAGTTTATTGAAAACTATTTACTATATCTAGTACTGTAATTTATAATGAATCAGAGTAATTTTTTATCTCAATCACTCGAAATTTAGTAGTCCAAGAATAAAAAAGGGGGAGGGGTTGGATTAACAGAACGCATTTGCATGTATCTCACAAAGTAGAAGTTCAATGAAAATAATATTTGGAATGAAGTGATTCATGATATAACAGCTTATTATTAATATTTCATGAGTAGGCGTGGCGGTTTGCTGATGCCTGAAAACGGAAAAATGGAAATATCACGGTTCATATTCAAGATAGAGAATGCATGTATACAACAATATTTATAGTAAATGTAATTTGCCATAAGATTGGTTCTATACAATGTTTTGACAACAGAGATTTTTCGAAAATCCCTTCTCTAAACCCACACCCCCTCCCACTACTCCGATTTCAGCCATTAACGAAATTGATCTTTTTTTTTTTATTTTTTTTTATTTTACGTCCACTTTATGCTACTAGGCTAATCGGGGCGGGTTATCTACAGGTTACCATCCTTTTCTAGCCAGGGTGGGAGTAAGGAGTTTATTTAATGAGTCCACCATTAAATAAATTTCCACTGCCCAGAGCGGGATTCGAACCCGCCACTCTAGGTCTGTCACGCGAGATTAGGACCCAACGCACTATCCCGCAGGGCCAACCCGCGCCCCTGGAATTGATCTTTCTTTTTACACAAAACAATTAAATATCGAGAAAACGATCAAACAAAAATTGCGACAGCTAGAGCGTTAACACACAAACATTATTAGCAGATTTCCCTTAAGGGAAATCAGCTATTGAGGTCGTACTCATAACGCGATTTTCGAAATTATTCTTCAAATGCCCATCGATCTTACCTAGGAGATGACGAAAATGAGGCCCGTTCAAAACTGTTTTATATACGTATAAATATTAAAGATTTCTTAGTAACCTGCATCGTTATTAATGAAAATAATATTGTATAAAAATAAAATATTTTCTCTTTCAGTCTGCCAGGAGGGGGGGGGGGATAGATTAACAAATAGAAAAAAGTTTCCAAGCAAGAAAAAAAATGTTGAATAAAGGTCGCTATTAAGGAGAGTTGGAGGCGGTGAGGAATCGAAGGTATTTCCGTAAGGATTGCCCGGGAAAACACAATTCCCGCGCGGATTATGGCGCCAGCCACCTTTATCAGGGATAAACCTCACTCAGCCTTTGTTACACTGACAGATGGTTCAATACCGTCCAACCATCAGTCCATCTTCAAGCTTGTAAATAAGATTTGTTTATTTTTTTTACATTTATGTTTGTATATATGTGTATATCAGCGTCAAAAAAAAATACATTTTTGAATTGAAATTCAAATTTTTACATTCGAAGTCAATGCATCTTAATGATTAATATTTTAAGGGGGGGGGTTAGAGGAGAGGATTTTCGAAAATTCGAAATATCTCTGTTACTATACGTCGGTTCGAAAAATTGTATAGAACCAATCTTATTGCAAATTAAATGATCTATAAATGTTGTTATGTACATTTTTCAATTATCTTTAATATTAACCGAGATATTTGCGTTTTTTAGTTTTCGGCATTCAGTAAACCTCCACTCCTGCTTATGTCATTTCAACAATAAGCTGTTATATTATGAAGCACTTTGTTTGAAGCCTAAATAACAAATATTGTTCTCATTGAACTTTTACGTCATGAGATAAATGCAAATACGGGACGCAAGTGGGAAATCTGCTTAGTTAAAGCAGCTCCTGCTTTTTTTTTCGTACAGCTCTCAAATATAATACCAAAATTAACATATCTCTGGACATTAAGTCTTAGACTTCATCGATGGACTCCGAATAAAATGAAACAAATCTATTTCCGTTAAGTGTTAAAAAAATAATAAGACACGTCAAATATATTTTTGGTTTGTTTTAACAATCTTAGGAAGATTGTCAATTATATTAAATTTCTTTGCATATGCTTCATACCAAACTTAATTGGTGTAAAAAAAAATCTCAAATTCAAAGAATACATTTTCTAACATCAGTCAGTTATACGAGTATAACACACATTCCTAATTTCTGAAATTATTTCTCAGGATAATATTAGATTGAGTAATGCACATCTCAACCGTTTTGAGATGAAAAAAAATCAAACAAATGTATTTCTAAATTGTGCTTTACAATAATTTATTAAATGTGGAGGTTATTCAACAGGAATCTACTTAAAGCGCCTCCCCGCGCCCCACAGACCGGAAGACTAAGGAACGAAATGTTGGACCGATTTAAAGCAACTGCGATACCAAATTAATGCCTGACTGGGTTATCATTTTGATTCCGTTGTTTGTAGCTTATAATAGGAAATTGTTTTCATATATAAATATTGGGACATTATTTAATTTAAGTTACAATTTATGTAGGCGAGCACACTTGGGACTAGCTTATATGCAGGCTTTATAGATAAAGTTGAGCTTAATTTATATGTTTAGGAGCACTTTTGGTTATATTAAAGTTATGTGAACATTATTAGGGGCTCAGGCTAGCCATGTGAGTTAAAGCGTTGACCTTAATCTCACATGGTAAACTTAGAGTGGCGAGTTCGATTCCCACCTGGGCAGGGGAAATGATTTAGTGACGGAATTCATTAAATAAAATCCTTAGTCCCACCCTGGCTAGAAAAGGGTGGTAACCTGTAGATAACCCGTCCCAATTAACCATAGTTGCAAAAAGTGGACGTTAATAAATAATTAAATTTTTAAACATTATTATTGATTAATTGAAATTATTTACGATTTATTTTTATCCCCATACCCACCCCTTCCTCAACCCGGGTAGGTCATACATATTAAAATATAAATTATTTATTAACGTCTAATTTTTGCAACTATGGCTAATCCGGACGGGTTATCTACAGGTTACCACCCTTTTCTAGCCAGGGTTGGTCTAAGGATTTTATTTAATGAATTCCGTCAATAAATAAATTCTTATTGCCCAGGCGGGAGTCGAACTCGCCACTCTTTAGTTTTACCATGCGAGATAAAGCTCAACACTTTAACTCGCATGGCAAACCTGAGTCCCAAGGATACATATTAGGAAAACTTTTTCTTGTAATAGAAGTCTAAATATTAGGTTTTGACCATTTAATCCCAAAATTGTAGGCGAAAAATTGCGGTTAGTGATTGCAGTAAATGTATTAGGTACTTCGCGGAGCGTACATGTTTTCTATAACAAAGGCATTGTTTACATAGATAAGTTGAATTAAGTACTCACTGACGGCTTTTCTGTTCTCAGCATTATTGACCTCATGCAAACAGAAGTAACACAGTGGATGTAATTTGACTCATAGCTGCTGAGTCTGGGGGTGTACTGCAGGCACAACTGGACAACAGAATATAGGTGATAACGTCTAATCCTCTATGATTAAGGATTAAGAACAATTTTCTTTGTTATCTACTTCTATCTCTTATTGACTTTGGATTAGGAGATGAAAAATCAAGTATTCAGTGGAAAAGGACATAAGTTGTCGGCCCCGTAAAACTGAATTTCTCAATGTACTGAAAAATAGAAAGTTAACTAAAGGATATTTCGCAATTCCTTTTCCTAATTATAGTATATCTTTCTATAGTTAAAGGTAACTAAAGGCGTAGCTCGTTACGTAGATGCTTAGTTAACTAAGAGTAGCTGGAATGACATGTTGGTGATGAAACCTCACAAGTTCTCCCATTATAAGATGGCTCTAAAAACGACGTGAATTTTAAGATGGACATGAGATGTTTGGAGATCCCGTTCTTTTAAGTGAAATTCGTATGTGTTGGGAAGGGGGGGGGGTAATTAAAAGTACACAACAAAAGACCTGAACACAATAATAAAACTATGACACGACTAGATATCCTGCTATTGAGGTTGTACGCCTGACGCGATTTTCGAAAAATTTCCTCAAATGTCCATCCTACCCAGGAAAGGAAGAAAATGAGGTCCGTTCAAAACTATTTTACTCATAGACTATTTGGGGAAGTTTGGCCATTGGGGCTATTCAAGATGTAATATATCCACGTACACCACTTTATTTCATAGTAATACAATACAATAATTCATTCTTTTGTTTTACTCATTTGACATTTTATCATATGTTAAATAGACTTTTTATCATATGTTAAATACAATGTATTGATATACCATAACTTTCCCCTTTTAAAGAAACTGGAATAACCATTGTGAGATAGCTACTGTACGGCTGTTTCAAGCCATTCCTTTTTCTAATAGCCTGATTTCATTCAGTGACCATTTCATCATACTGCTTCTTAATACAGCCAACCTCCTCCTGAGCTAGCTCAAGTTTGTCCACAGCTGAAGCAATTAGATCATCGCTTTCTTAGACTTTCGTGTTCTTCTTTAATGGTTCTATTTTTAAGCACAGTTGTAAGGTTCAGCAGATTCATAGCTTCATTTCTTTAAAATTATTGTAAAATGTATATCTTTTAGCAAACTTGGATATCCTACACCTAAAATGTTGATCAATACAATCAATAATACCTTCTAAAGGTGTATCACAAGACCTTGAGACTGGTATTAACAAACTCTTCACTAGCCTAAAAGCATCTTCTGTGAATGAATTTAAGAGGATAGCCTTTTAGCAGATTTCCCTTTAGGAGAATTGAGCTCATACTCATGACGGAATTTTCGAAATTTTTCTTCAATTGTCCATCTATCCTACCTAGTAGATTACAAAAATGAGGTCCGTTCAAAACAATATATATATATATATATATATATTTATATATATTAACCGAGGTATTTGTATTTTTCAGTTGTGAGCCTTCAGCAAAACCCCACTTCTACTCATGTCATATTAACAATAAGCTGTTATTTCATGAACCACTTCATTAAAAGGTTAAATCAGTTTTTAATGAAAATTCACTTACATGACCAATACAATTTTGGCTTCTCGCATTTTTCCTTTCTTCTACCCCAGCTGTACTATTTTGAAAATCCTCTTTCTGTCGTCCTCCCATTAGTTTTGAATCCCCGCCGCCAATGTAATATATTCACATAAACCACTTTATTTTATAGTAATACAATACAATAATCCATTCTTTTGTTTTACACATGTGAGCTTTTAACATATGTTAAATACACTTTTTATCATATATGTAGTACAATGTATTGATATACCACACAAGATTTAAGTACCACATTAAGCACAAGATATACCACATTAGTTTTAGTTTTGTGAGGAAACATAATTGCCATAAATCTTCAAATAACAAAGATTACAAACTATTCTGTTCGTTTACCGTTCTTATTTGTCAACTAATATTTGCAGTGCTGTTAGGTCTAGAATACCTCTCCTAACCCACCTGAGCTTTGAAGACTATTTACATTTTTAGAAGTGGCTAGTGTAGATTCTCCTGGAGCATACACGCCATAATGTACAAGGGCAATCTCCAAAATTCTCACTCTTTAGGTTTCAGGTTCCATTATTAAGTTCAATTTTATTTTCTTCTTCTCTGAACAGCATTGTACACCTGATATTGGTTGGGATCCCCGTTCCCCTCCGTATTCGAATTGGTCTCTCAGGGGAATATATTTTGATCCTCACCACTCTCTGGTATTAGTTATTGCAATCTGGATGCCTAAATTTATTCTAAATATATTTCTCAACACTTCACAAAAGGGAAAATAATCAGATGTGGCATGGGATAGATGGGTTTGTGGTGTATTCTCACCCGAAGCTCTTTCCCTATTCGATTATCCTCATGTCCTATTCGATTTCGTACCATTCGGCCTGTAGTTTCGGTGTCCTGTGCCTTAGCCTTGAAGGTGTTCCCTCTTCGTTTTCCTGTTTTCCGGGGCCCAGAGAGAGAGAGAGACTGAGGTAAAATTATGGGGGAATTCCCCCTGCCCACATCCTCCCTCATGCTTGCTCCTTTGTTCCTATATTAGCAAGGAGGCGGTACAACTACCACCCCCTTCAGCTAATCACTATTGATATTCCAGGTGGCAGCTCCCCCTAGCACAGTCTCTGCACCTAAATTAAATTTTAATTACTCCCTATTAAGAGAGAGACAGCTCCGATATTGGCCCTTCAATCTAGACTCCGAGAGCTAAATGAAATTGAGGACTGCTTTCCCAAAGGCAAAGGTTCCCTCTGATTATTCTTAATTTACTTTTATGATACTAGCTAGAAAACAAGAATTCTATTCTAAGCAAATTGAAGCATGGATTTGTAGAGCTCGTACGAATGAAGCCATATATTACAATTATGAGTGTTCCATTCTCAGTTGACTTTCTTCAATTAAGTTTCATTTCCTCAAATAGATTTTAGAGGCTTAGGTTAGCCACTTCAGTTAAGGCGTTGGTCTTGCATTCAGTAAAACCGAGAGTATTGGGCTTCAGGAACTTATTTATTGAAGCTCTCATTTAATATTTTTTTTTTTGAAAGTTTATTTATTCTTATAGTAATCTCATTTCGCGACTGGGACGATTTAGTGACCGATCAGTTAAATTTTTATCATCAGTTTATCATATTTACACAATTATGCTCATTTCTGCAAATATTTCAGTATTCTCCTACATTATAATTTTTTTTTTAAATTTAAAGGTGGTAACCTCTGGATAACCAGTTCCAATTAACCTTAGTTGCAAAAAGTGAACGTTAATAAATAATTTTTTTTACCTAGAGTGGCGAGTTCGATTCCCCCCTGGGAAGGGGAATTTATTTAGTGACGGAATTCATTAAATAAAATCCTACGTTCCACCCTAGCTAGAAAAGAGTGGTAATCTGTAGATAACCCGCCCCAATTATCCTAAGTTGCAAAAAGAGGACGTTAATAAATAATAATAATAACTAATTTAATTTAAATGTTGTTATGTTTCAAGCAGTGTAATATGCTGTCCATACTGGCTACGGTTATTCAATCAAAATGTATCGTAGGTCTATGTAAGGCCTTAGGTAGCAGTCAGTTAGTAAATGTTTTATAGTAAGACTGCAGTTACAGTGTTGTCAGTAGGGTTCGTCTTCTATAGTAAGAAAGTAAGAGTGAGTCAGTTGTGAATGACCAATTCTTAACCTTGGTAAAACTACTTCTTCTCTTCTAAATAGTATTTTTGAGGAAGGCCATTCACAAAGAATATGTTTCAGTTCTCGATGTTGTTGTAAGTTGCGGCAAACCAAGATTTCTGCTATGAATTTAGTATCATATGCTTTGCTTGGGCTTGAATATCATGGTTTGTACAATATGTGTTGTCGTTAGCTTTTTTGAGTAAAATAAAATCCATTGTCCCGCCCTCGCATAATATTGGCGCTTTATTTGATAACACAAATTTTGGATTAGGGAATGACCTATTTTGAGAGGTAGTGTTAGTGTCGGCCTCTATCGGACAAAGAGAGAGATAATAAGAGGGACAGGGTTTTATGGGCCATCACAGGAGCCACTATCAAAGTAGTAAACCAGCATGAAACAGGGCTCCAGTTATGGGGAAACTTAATCTCTTAGCTTTTATTAGCTCCTCTAGCGGCCCTAATAGAGTTTAGTGTTCCAGTCGAGTGAAACACTCCCTATAGGTCGTAAAACCGAAGTGCATCGAAATAGGTCATGTGTGTACCATTAATGGTGACACTCTCAATCACCATATATATTGTATACTCAAGGAGTAATAAGGATACTCTTGTCCTAAATGGTGGTTTCAAAGAGGGCGCTGAAGATGGAGCGTGTGCTCTGAAAGTGTCCACCCTAGAAATAAATCATTGTGAAGGATTAAGGCCTTTTACTGTGGTCCTGACCCGTATCCTTCACCTTCCAGCGCTAGAGTTTGGTACAGATTTCTGCATTGCTTTAAAGAGATTAAAAGTTTGAATAACAAGACCAACTACTGCATTTTTCAGTTGAGTTACAAGACAGCTTATATACCTACAGTTGATTGAGTTGCTCCTGGTCTGTCGGAAGCACGATTTTCTATACATTCTTTTTCCACCTTCGATCGCAGTATACAGGTTACATCAGCCGAGCAGCTTATTTCTAATGACACTCTCTTAACTTTCTTCTCTTTTAAAATAATGCTGACACTACTACATTTTGTCTGTGGTCAATAGTTGTGGTTACATATCTAGGGAAACATCATCACTGTAGACAAAAGTATCGTAATCGGGGATAACTGACGAGATGAGAGTTTCCGTAACATTAAGGATCTCGTGAAATTGGTTTAGAGACTCGTGTAAGCTTTTACTTTGTGAGATATATGCAAATACGTTCTTTTGATCTCCCTAACTCTTCTTTAATTCTTGGAATACTAAAATTTGAGTTTTTAAAATATAAATTATTCTGATTCATTATAAATTGCAGTACTAGATATAGTAAATAGTTAGTAATAAAGTTAATATGTTATATTCAGATAAATATCAGTAATTGTTTTTCTTTCCTGTGAAGAATATGTCTATCTATCTGTTCAGCTATGAGTGGTTGGCAGACCTATTTGTTTACAGTTCAGGAGCCGTTTCCGTTGGGAGCTTATTAAAATTAAATGAAAGATTTCTCATTACCATTCGTATTTACTCACCGTGGTGTTAAGTGTTACCAGTAGGCAGATTTCTCTATTGTAAAACTTCACGTGGGAAATCTGCTTAGTTTATGACGCCCCTGCGTGACGGACTTTATCATTAGGGACGGGTAACACCTCGTATGAATGTAGAGAAGAATTTCTATGGTATCCCATCAGAATACTTGTACAATAATGTAACATATGTTTTCTCTGGATGCTAAGATGATGCAATCAACAAATTGAGATGACAATTATTTTTCTCTTATCTTTTATTAAATGGTACTTTGCATTGTCAAAATATTTATATAATTGATACAAATGAGAATTACACACCAGATAGCTTTGTCACAACGAGTCCTTAAGAGTCCTTCCTAATCTAGCAATCAAATATACCACGGTCTAATCCTATTCTAAGACACCAGATACAAGACCTCTAGATGTAGACTGTGGTATGGTAATACCAGGAGCCGGTAAGAGAGGATATGGTAGCTCCTTACCATTAGCTCCTGCTACAAGGAGCTCCTTGAAAATTAATATACATACTCAGAGAGCGGGAAGGAGGGCTCTGTAATTAGGACTCAGAGCTTGGATACAATTAGACCAGAGGCTTGCCAAATTAAATTCGATAGATTAGAGTCAGCTGTCTTGATGAGCTTACCTTGATTACCACTCATAGCATCTCTCTCGGCCACCATCATGCTATCTCTCTCTACGCTCTCCTTGCGGTTCTCTCTATCTTCCTATTCTCTCTCTCTCTCTCTCTCTCTCTCTCTCTCTCTCTCTCTCTCTCTCGCGCTCTCTCTCTCGCTCTCTGTCTCTCTCTCTCTTCTCTCCTCTCTCTTCTCTCTCTCTCTCTCTCTCTCTCTCTCCTCTCTCTCTCTCTCTCTCTCTCTCTCTCTCTCTCTCTTCTCTCTTCTCTCTCTCCTCTCTCCTCTCTCTCTCTCTCTCTCTCTCTTCTCTCTCTCTCTTCTCTCTCTCTCTCTTCTCTCTCTCTCTCTCCTCTCTCTCTCTCTCTCTCTCTCTCTCCCTCTCACTCTCTCTCTCTCCTCCTCCCTCTCTCCCCCCCCCCCTCTAAAAATGTTAAGAACATCATCCACATAGAGTCCCCAGACATTAATGAGCTTAAAGTTAGGTTGCGTGGAGAAAATATAAACTTTTCTTCCATGTAGCTTATGAATACATCAGCCGCCAGAGGGATGATCCCAGATCCCGTAATTTAGCCGCGGTCCATTTTGTAACAGCTGCCACTAAATTTTAAAAAAATTTGACTTAAGCAAACAGAAATTAAATTGACAAATTCGATGGATATGAAGGGGTTGTAATTTTTGTTTTTGAAAAAATTCTCGAACACCTTAATGACGTGTCTGGGTGGGATATTTAATATCATATTGAGCACATCAAACGATGGTAGGATTTTAGTTTCTGTGAAAGAAACACCGCTTAGTTTCAGGACTAGATGAGTTACTATTGGCTATAGAGTGGGTGGGTTTAAAGTTGGTATGTTTTTAAATATTTTCAACAAACATACATAACGGTTTGGCTCTGGTAGTAGGAAATCTGCTAATTTCGCTTCTTTTTAATTTTCCGCTATTAAATTATATCGTCCCATATCGTGTCGATTAAATGCAATTCTAGTGAAACACAGTTGATTTTAGTCATACTATAACAAATTACAGAAATCTTACTTTTTCAATAACTCATGAAACTTTGATAATAAATGGCTTTGAATTTTCGTCAATCTTTTGAGGGAACGTATTAGAAATAAGCTTATATTTTGTTTACAAATACTACTAATGAACTACATTTTTTACAGTATTTATTTATTCTGTCACTTAAAATTTTTCATTCACACCGCTCATTTCATTACAGCCAAGTCACACGTACGTATCCTATATATGTAAATAAAATTTGCATATTATTGATGTCATATTGAATACTTTAAGAATGTCCCTTGCCCAATATTCAGGTGTCATAGCTCATCAATTTATGATGATTTCATAAACCATCATTGATGATTTTATTTATATTGCTTCAACCATGATGTCCAAGTAACGTTCCTTTCTAATTATTATGTTACATTCTAGAAGAATAACAGCCATTGCTCAGATACATACTTTTTTAGCATTAATGTTTACTATTAAGTTTTGTTATTTGATTCCTTAACTGGAAAATGCTTCCTCCATGTACATGGTTATTCTTATCGAACTTTCTATAATAAGAAGGCGTGTAATAAATAAACTAAATTCCCTCGCTGTGGACCAATAAATGAAAATGTCCTGGAATAATTTGAACATTGTTTAAAAAAAAAAATCTGTATAAAATGAGGTTATTGGTTGAAGGGGGAAAACCCCAATAAGGAAACCTGTGGGAGGCACCTGGAGACATTCTTTCTTTTATACTGCTAATCTCCAATCCTCTTGAACAAACAGATCGCCTCGAGGCTGAGGGCCTATCTCCAAGATAGGGCAGTACTTCCGGAGGACAAACACCACCCAAACGCGGGAAAAAATGTATTGTGTGCTTAGCGGTCACGGCTTAGAGCTACTCAAATGTAATTACTTGTTTATGGCAAAGAGGTTCAAAGGTTGTCGGGTCTATATAGAAAGAAAGCCAGGGCGATTACCGTAACTCGTGTGTGTCGCCTGTGCCTGCTGATAGGGCACGAACAGTCGATTCTGCCCCTGATCGAGTTTACAAAGCTCGCCATCCCTTATATACTATATCGATATACCCCTTTTATACCAGCGGGCCAAAGGAGAACCTTCCATCTTATAATATAAGAGAGGTTGCTCTTTATAACCCGCCGTAAAAGAGATTTTATGAGCCATATAATTCAGAATTATAAAATATTATAAAAGCTGCCGACTGCTTCTCTCCTCTTCCATATGAATAATATTTTAAAAAATATGCCAAATGGTCTCAAGTTGCTTGATAGTTTTATTTATTAAACTCAAACCACTTGTATTTATTTAAAAGGCATTGATGGCCACATTTCTAGCCATCTATGAATATCTATTGCAAGCTTAAACATTTGTTAAAGTTTAGTAAACCAAACTGTTAGCAGATTTCCCTTAAGGGAAATCAGCTATTGAGGTCGTACTCGTGACGCAATTTTCGAAACATCTCCTCAAATATCTATCGATCCTCAAGGCCCCCGCTACCATATGTACAAAGTGTGGAATGCACACACTATGTTTTTAAATGGGTGTATATAAAATGAATATATGAATGGGGAGAATAAATACTGCAATGGCATTCGATAAGCCATTGTTTACTTCAGTCAGTCATTAAACATTTTTATTGTAATATGAACATTATAGGTGGTCACATAGTGTTTTTTCCATGACAGCCATTAAGTGCCCATATATTCATTTTGAATGGTTCATCCTTAATCGCAATAAAATGACTTCCTCTCTTCTATCATTAAGATAGTATGATGGCCATTCATCCATTATTAACTTTATCTGTTAATGTTTTTTTTTTTTTTTGTCATACATGCATGTTTCCAGTGTTCGTCATGAGTTTCATGACCTGATAGCCACTAAAAACTAATTTACCCTCAAGACTTACGCGTTTTCCAAACAGTGTCTAGTATTTGATATGCAGATGAGTAGAAGAGGAGGGTACCAAAATTCAGATTCGTATTCCACGTTTTGATTGGACTCCACACTATTTTACTCTAAATAACAAAATTAAAAAGAAACGTCCTACGACTCCTAACCCTCGCCAAGAAACCCCAGGAGGATACTAATAATATTAATAATAATAAAAGAGGGGCTCAGGTTAGCCATGCGAGTTTAAGTGTTGACCTTAATCTCACATGTTAAACCTAGAGTGGCGAATTCAATTCCCGCCTGGGCAAAGGAAATTATTTAATGACGGAATTCATTAAATAACATCCTATGTCCCACTCTGGCTAGAAATGGGTGGCAACCTGTAGATAATCCTTCCCAATTAGCCGTAGTTGCAAAAAGTGGACGCTAATAAATAATAATAATAGAGAAGTGATCAATTATTTTTTGAACGTCTTTCTTAATATATATATATATATATATATATATATATATATATATATATATATATATATATATATATATCTATAGCAGCTATATCTTTACATGGACAGTAACAGCCATAGATAATATTACTCTACCCTTGACTTCATAATCTCATTAATGGTCTTAATCTCAATTGGTAAATCTAGAGCCTTGAGTTCGACTCTCGACGGGGCAATAAGAAATTATTTAGTGATGAAAACATAAAATAAAATCCTGAATCCCACCCAGGCTAGAAAATGGTGGTAACCGCTTTCCAATAAGCCTTAGTACCACATTGTGCACGTTAATAAATAAATATTCTAGAATTCAGAATTCCGTCTATAGAAATTACAGAGCTACTAAATTATTATTCATTCAAGACAATATACCTAATGACAGCGAGTGAAACATAAAATAAGTCCATTGCGTTTGGCAACTGGTCTATCTTTCGAGCTGTGTATAACCTTTTAAATAACATTATACAAACCATTGAAGCGTCAATTGTATTGATGATTAGATGTATACCTATCATTTTGAATTATTGTTAACATTCTTTGTACATTGGGGAACATTAAGCAAGAAATATACAGATCAAATAAAAGCCCTGTTTTTATTTTTAATTGGTTTCAGCCTTAACCTAATCTCCATCTATGTTAATATTTCGACGAGGAACCATTATTATATCAATTTGCATATTTCCGGATAACTGCAATTCTAATCATAAATTTGTCTGACTGCTTATATCTCGGGTAAAACAACTGTTCATGATTCAGGTGATTTGTGCTATTAATTAATTAATCCTTTATATTGCCAAAGGAAACCATTTCTATTTCAAGCCTTCAACGGCGGATTACACGGTTAGTATACTAATGTATTAGAATTAATTGAAGTGTGATTTGGACAGGTGCTTCCGAGCAATATCTGTCATTTTAAAATATAGATTAATTTAATATTTGGTTAATTTACAGAAGTCAATGTGATAACTCCACCTGCAGGTCACTCTGGGTGCAGAAACACTGATTTTAATAACATATAATCATACTTAAAGTACAATTTTTTCCTCGGTTCTTTTTATTTGCCATTGTACTTCGAAATATTGATCTAGATGAATTGAATTTCATGCAAATAATTACATTTTAAAGTGCCTTTTCTTTATGTTTATGTTAAGTTAGTTAATGGACAGAAATATATTATAAAATAATGCTTTAGTCAATTTTTATTCAGCTTATTAATGAGGATTTTTAGTCCATTCCTATTCTACAACAAGTTCCATGATGGCGTTGTAATGTTGTGATCCTATGAATGCGGAAATAGAAGTAGGATATATTTGGGGCGCGTGCAGGTGTGTTGGTACCCTTGCTGACCTCTGGGACCTTAGGTCGGAGGTCGGAGGGAAGGGACGTACCTGACCAGTGGTCAACCAGTTCTTCCGCTTCCGCCTTGCATCAGCTGCTTCGCTTTCCATAATAAAGTCAGTCGGCTGTCCTGTCAATCTAGTTCCTCATTGTCAATCAGATCGAGCCTCACCTGTCTCGGATCTCCTCTCTTCCGGGTTGCCTCGTGCCGAATGATTTAACGTTCGGAACAATTTAGTGACTCGCCATTCTTATAGATGCAGACAGTGGACAATCACCTTATGGGCATGAGTGGGGCTCGTTTGTTCGTATAATTATTTTATTTTTTATTACGTTTATACTTACTTCCTTGTACGAAGTAAAAGAAGTATTTTAATTAGGATAGTTTCCCTTAAGGGAAATCAGAGCTATTGCGGTTGTTCTCATGACGCGATTTTTGAAAAAAAATTCTCAAATGTCCATCGATCCTACCTATTAGATGACGAAAATTAGGTCTGTTCAAAATGATATGTATTTATAACTCTGTTACCGCTCTAGCGCTCGCATTTTTTGTTTTCGATATATAAGCCTTTTATGTAAAATGAAAGGGGAGGAATTTCGAAAATTCGAAATATCTTCGTTATTATTCTTCGGATCAAAAAGTGTACAGAACTATTGATATTGCAAATGCAATTATCTATAAATGTTATTACGTATGTTTTTTTTTTTTTTTACTATATTGATTATTAACCGAGATATTTGCATTTCTTTGATTTAGGCCTTCAGAACCTCTACTCCTACTCATGTTATATTAACAATACCCTGTTATATTATAATAAGCACTTTATTTAAACCCAAATACCGAATATTGTTCTCATTAAACTACCTTTTGAGATAAATGTGAATTCGTGAGCTGCGTGGAAAACCTGCTTAATTAACGCAGCCCCTTCGTGACGGACGTTTTAAAACTTGTTTCGGATATTTAGGACTGCTGTACCTTTTATTTGTGCACTTCTCCTTTTGATCAAAATCGACTAACGGGGTGGTGGGAGGGGGGTACAGAGGGGCGGAAATTAAAAAACAAAACAAATTTCATGGTACAAAAAACCGCGTATAGAACTATTTATTTTGATCGTGAAAACATCTATATGGTGTGTTCTATAACATGTTTTGATCCAGTGTATATTGCATATTTTTGAACGGAGATATCCCATATTCCTTTCAAATGAAACCATTTTAAATAAAGTGCATCACATTTTTTTTTGCTTACTTAATTCAGTTAGGAGTAAAGTGAAGTCATTTCTTACCCACATTATATTCTTTTAATATCAATTTTTGCATGTGTGGATAATTAATTTTCACCTTATTTTCTACTTTTAATATGGCAACGTGAGCAATGTTGTGCAAAGTTGGTGAATGGCGAGGAAATTACCTTTGTATCTGATTAAATCTAGAGTCTCAGAGTAAGAATGTCCCCCGAACAGAGTGTGTGCCATCCTTGCCGTACTAATGGAGCTCTTGAACTTTAGCAATTCGTGTCTATTTAGAGGCTTAAGTCCTAATTCAAAACTGAAGTGTCGACGTTCTTCATTGTTGTTTGTGTTTCTAGAAAAGGATCTAGTTGAGCATATGACAGAGAAGTACTCTACGGAAACTGGTGCGTTTGCAATTGTAAGTACATTTTTTTTTAAATTTCTCCTTTTTGTTGCTAATAATATTTATTTATTATTTACATACACTATTTTGTTTGTAACTTCGAAATCACACAATTATTCATATAATATAACAATATTCCCAGAGGGGAATAAGTGCGAAGCAACTATGCCCCAATAAAATTTAGTTGTCATTTGGATCTAATTTTCTTGGCTGTTGAATGTAATTATTAACGTACTTTTCCCGAAGAGATGCGTGCTATTGATGAATATAATGGGATGATTATGTGTATCCAATCTTTATATTGCCAAAGGAAACCATTTCTATTTCAACCTTACAACGATGTGTTACACGGTTATTGTACTAATGTATTAGAATGAATTGAATTGTGATTTGGACAAGTGATTCCGTGCAATATCTGTCATTTTGAAATATCGATTAATTTAATATTTTGTTAATTTACAGTACAGTCAATGTGATAACTCCACCTGCAGGTCACTCTGGGTACAGTGTGAAACTTTAATAACATAAAATCATACTTAATGTATAATGTTTTCCTCGGTTCTTTTTATTTGCCATTGTACTTGGAAATATTGATCAAGATGAATTGAATTTCTTGCGAATAATTACATTTTAACGTGCCTTTTCTTTATGTTTATGTTAAGTTAGTTAATGGACAGAAATATATTACAAAATAATGCTTTAGTGAATTTTTATTCAGCTTATTAAGGCGGATTTTTAGTCCATTCCTATTCTACAACAAGTTCCATGATGGCGTTGTAATGTTGTGATCCTATAAATGCGGAAATAGAATTTTGTAAATGGTCAAAACAATTACAATAAAATGTATAATTGTAATGTTAAAATACAATAATTACTCCAGTACATTTATTTTCCAATTAAATACATTTATCCTGTGTGATGAATATGTTCTAATAATATTCCCCGAATACAGACTTGTGTGGTATGCTAGCAGTTAATTTAATTTGCAAGATCTAAAGATTATGATTTTCCAAGAACCGTAATTTACGTTGTCTTGGTTTCCACAATAAGCCTGAACTCTATCTTCGATTTTAAATATATAAAGATAGAAATTTATGACACTGGTTTATAAAATTTGAAATCTAACCACTGACAACATAAGTTAACACAACTACTATGTTTAAGTAGCATCTTAGATTTTAAGTGTTCTTGATTTCTCCAAAAGACAAAAGCGTATCCATACGTTTAACGAATTAGAAGTTTCAACGAAGTTCATAAATCAGTCAAGAAAAGTCCACAAACGAAAACTATCAGCTGTGTGACAGAAGAGAGGAATTATGTTTGACAAACTGTCAAGCTGGTGAAGCTGAGCTCATTGTGGTCTCTGTACACTTTTGGAAACATTGCTCCTCCGGATGGTAATAAACGAAAAAGAATTTAATGAATTTCCTAAAATGTTTATTTTATTTTATTTTTTTTCTATATCTCAAACATTACCTGATTTATTTGTATTTTTGAATTTCCTAACTTCAGCAAAACCCGTCTGCTAAACTTGTTTTTTTTTTATTAATATATCACAAAGCATCTCTTATTTAAAGCATCAATATATCAAGTTTACGTTCTTACATCAACTGCGGTTTTAAAAGTTAAATATATTTTTTTTTTGTTTTTTTTAGTATTGATATATTGTGTAAAATGTCTCTCAGATTAGACAGTACGGGAATGATAAAGGATCAATATAGCAAATATTTGAAATCAAATGAATTGTATTTATTTCCATTAAGTGTTAAGATAAAATATTAGGATACGTCAAATATATTTGTTTTCTATAAAACATTTACTAATATTATTTCAATTAATTTCTATACATATTATTGAATTCCATTTATACTTATATATCACTAGCCCTGTTGCCAGTCGTTGACGTGTTGATATAAAAATGGTTTTCCTTGGAAATATAAAGATTGTGATATATCCTAAGTGTGAACGAAATGATCTATTGTATCTCAGTAAGCATTCCTTATATACATTTATTTTGTGTTTAGGAGCTCGAACAAGAAACGCAATTTAAATTGTCTTCTGTTAGTTATGCCACTTCTTAATTCGTGAATAGCTTTTTTTAAATTGTGGATTGTTCGTCGTATATAAGGTATTTGTCAGCTTGTCGGATTTGAGTCTAGAAAGCGGGTGATTTTATTCTGTAACTACATAATACCTACTTTGTTTCGTTTTTTATTTTTACCGTTTTCATTTATTATTCAGTTTTTATGTTTGGTACCCTCTGGTTTTTTTTTTCATTAGAAATGGTTGTGTGCTGCAATTTTTCTATTATTAAATTTATTTGTATAAATTTTTATTGATTAATTTTGACTTAGAAGGTCCTGAATTTAGTCAAGAGCTAGAAAGCTGGGCGTCCGGCGTAACCCTTAAATATACTTTATACTTCAACTGAGTTTGACGTCTAAACAACGTTGAGTTAGCAAAAGACATCTGAAAATTTCTTGTACTGCGTTGGCATTAGGCAGCGTCAGCGTGACGGACTTTTCATATTAGATCTGAAGAAGTTCTCTCTTAATATATGATTTAGTAAAAATCCATAGAGTGAGTATTACACAATGATACCACCATTTGAAACGATAGATGTCAGTGGTTTTAGTTTATCACCCTCTCCACTTATATCTAGCAAGCCTTTCTGCGCTTGGATTCACCCTTATTGTGAGCGTGGACAATGTCCGCCATCTACCCCCAACGGCACACGATATCTGCATGTATGGATCTAATGAACTGACATCGTAAATCGAGGAGGCACCCCAGCTGTAGTAGGGAACCAGTTCGGGCACGAGAGCGGCGCCAGAAATAAAAATACAGGGCCAGCTGTGAGTATCGGTCAATCATAGAGCCATGAAAACACGTTGGGTCACGCCCATCTGGTGACCGGGGGTCATCGGAGCTTCCCCCACTGTCCAAACATGTTTATGCCACTGGGGGACATATCTGCGGACAGCCTCCAGGATTTATTGCCGTTTTATGGCTCCTCTTCCCCGGCGACTTTATTGCTTGTATCCGTCCACCTCATTATGCACCAACGGCCGTGAAGAAGGCACGACTCTGCTTCCGATTCGTCACGCTGGAGTTCAAAGGTTCTCTTTCTGCATTTAGGGCTTTCATTTACATATTTTCACAAGGGGACCTCCATTGGGCCTCAGTTAATAGCTACTTCCTCAACTATTCATTACACGTTTTGAATCCATTAAATATATCATTGGGCGGACTTATGAAATACAACAATTTTTCTTATTTTGTTCCTATAGCAGTATTTAAAAAAATAAAAACATACTTTAACGCGAGTCTCATCATGGCTTTTGGAGCATTAACATTTTTGTGACTCTGGTTAGTCATGTCGGTTGATAACTTGGTCTTAATGTCTATTGGTAAATCTAGAGAGAGTTCGATTCTGTTGGCTAGAAAAGGATGGTAACCTGTTTATAAGCCGTCTTAATTAGCTATAGAAGTACAAAATGGGCATTAATAAATAACATTTTTAAATCCGTAATGACTGGTATTATTTTCAATTATCATTTAAAAATCCATGGTGGCATCATATCTACATTAAATTACGACAAACACACACACACGACTTGCACAAATATACTCTTTAATAAAAAAAATACACCTCTGAAACTGACTTACGCAACACTACTTTACAAAACACCCAAACCACCTATATTAAAATGCGCAAGTCCAGTCTGGCTGGGCATCAGCAACACACACAAAGAGACTCCAGTCCTTCCAGAGTACTTCTGATAACGGCAAATGCGCCCTGGTTTGTTAGGAACAGCCAAATCCACAGAGAATCGGAGGTTGCTCTTATTTCAGTTCACCTTCAACAACTTGTAAGAAAACATCATGCCTGTCTTCCCATGTCAAGTGGAGCACTCCATTATAATTTAGATACGACTGAAGGACGACTGCGTACCAAAATATCATAATTTTGTTACACCTTGTGTATAATACCTTTTTATTGGACCAAAATAAATTTTCTTCCTTTCTTTCTTTCTCGTTTATTTAAAGTATTTCTAATAACTGTTCTTATATTAGTTATAATTATTATATGTCCAGTTTTTTGGTGACAACTAGAAAATTTGTCCCTGCCTTCAGCCATCTCCACCCTGTTTGCTAACCACTTCACTACTATAAGGTTGTTGTTCCTCATAGTACTTGGATAATACCAGTATCACTCCAATTAAAATTAATAAAGATTATAGTAAATGTAACTAAAATGTTAGTTAACTGAAGTATTGAAAAACACTAAAATAAAAAAGTGTATAAGTTCTGTCAATGAGAAGAAGTATCATTATTGAAAAAAATAAAATGTCAGGTGACTTGACGTTCTTCTAAGTAGTAAAATATTTATTCATGAATAAGCCAGTTAAGATCTAGGGAGTTCCATGAGCAAAAGGTCCACCAATTGATTCGTTCCGCCCATTTGGGAATCTCTAGATTTTAAGAGGGAGAAGGCGAGTTATACAGCTCACGGTTCACTTCCTTTCAGATTTACTTTGGCATACGGAGAACTTTAAATTGGCTGGGGGCGGTAACATAAAAAGTTAACAAATCGTTCGGCTCTCCCCCCACCCCCGACGAACGCATATTCCCTGTCATTAATCTCCCCAGGAAGGTACTTCATCACCACCGCCTACCGGCATTCATTACTTTAAGTGTTTGTAATTCCTTTAATGCTTTTCCGTTGAGAGTGAGGTTTCCCGCGCGCCGGCCCACTTTCCCACCATTTGTCAGCTGATTCCTGGCTCATTGATGCCCCGCGGGGAAATAAGGCTCCATTCTGAAAGCTGGCGCTTTAACGAAATTCATTCATTGAGGAAGCGGAAACGATTCGGCTGAGCATAAATGAGCCCGAGTTATAATGAATGTGGAGTCCTATTAATGAACTAGGTTCGATTCACCAACTCGACTCAATCCTCTCTACTGTTCAATGAACTGATTCTTCAGTAAAGCCGCTGAAAGACTAAATCGTGGAAAGTATGTTTCAACAATCTGAAAATTGCTCAGAAACGAGAAAATTCCATTTATAATTAATGGTTATCTGTATGCATTATATAGCGGCAGGGTAGTAGCAACGCCTAGGATTGTTTTGGGGTCAAAGCACTTTACTTTCATGGCTTGTGGAGGTCAAGACCATCTTATTTGGAATTTCTATTCACGAAAGGGCATTGCCTGAAGTTACCCCATTTATTATATCTAATCTGTAGTAAAGTCAACTTAATAAAACATAAGAAATATCGATCTCCAGTGACTGGACTTAGAACACAATCAATAACAAAATTATTACCGAGCAACTAACAATATCTAATATGTACTGACTCTCTTCAGTAAGATATCCAGTAATCAAGGCTACACTTCATCATTCCTTGAACACAAAATCTGTACTGAACAGATAAACATACAAGTAATTGACAATAACGAACATCCATTAAATTACCCATTTGCTTTAGATGAACTTAAATATCCTTTAAGCAATACACGTAAGACCAGGACTAGACAATATCACTTATTACATGCTTCAAAATCTACCTGAAAATGACCTTACTGTCTTTTTTGAGCTCTTAACAAGATGTAAGAAAGTGGTACCTATCCTCATTCATGGAAAGAAGAAAAATGTCATTCCAATATTAAAGTCCGGCAAAGATAAAAACAAGCTCCTAGCTATCGCCCGATCTCATTGACCAATTTTGAATAAAATGTTATTATGGTTCCTTGAAACTCATAAACTCCTAGCTTTATACTATCAATGTGGATTTAGACCTACACATTCAACTATACACCACATAGCAAGACTTGAAAGCGATATTTTAAATGGCGTCATGAGTTCGACCTCAATAGCTTATTTCACTTAAGGAAAATCTGCTAAAAGTGTCCTAAACGTAGAGTCGTATTTTATACTAATAGTTTCTATTGACCATACACTTAGGGAGTTATATATTATTATTATTATTATTTATCATCATCATCATGAACATCATCTAAAGGCTATGCCTTGCACTTGGAGCTATTGTGTTCTTTCATAAGCTGTTTTTTTTTTTTCATATTACTTACCATACTCACTGAAATCCATAAGACATTTGATTTCTCCAAAATAGGATTTTCTTGGCCTTCCGTTTCCCCATCCCCAAGTTACGTTTAAATATATTTGTATTGAGGTCGTTGTGCCTTATGATATGCCCAAGAAGGCCTTATTTCCATGGCCTTAATAAGACTCTCACTTACCTCATTTAGAACTTCCATGTTGGATTTCTTCTTAGTCCAACTTGTTCTAGTGATTCTACGTCAGATCTCATATCCATTGCTTCCAAACTATTATATTCCCTTTTGTGGAGAGTACAACTTTCTCTCTCGTAAAGCAATATACTTCATACATACGACTTAGCAAATATTTTTCTGGCATCCTGCTTATATGATTATTAGTTAAAATGCTTCTTTCGCTTTGGAAAACTTATTTAGCAAGTGTATGTATGTATATATATATATATATATATATATATATAAATATACTTTTATGTGTGCTTGTTTTAAGTAAGAAGGTTAACAACCTGATACGGATAACAGGCGTATAAAGCAAACTAACTAACGGGCATCTAATCCAGTACAACTTTTGACGGTCTTGAATATGGTGCCATTGCATCGAAAGCGCTTGCCAGATGCACTCGATCATCAGCCAGTGACGACGGTCTCCAACAATAAGATTTATATTGATCGCAAATCGAAAATTACCCCTTGAAACTTGGTTGACGTAAGAAGGTTTTATTTTTGACCTAGCCTGGCTCAGCATTGGTAATATATATCAAAGCACGGGGAGTAGAAGCGATTTGAACCCTAGCTGTGAATAAGGGTTATATTAGATCAACTCATATAGAAGAGTGAATTTGAACCAGGTGTTGAACCTAATTCAAAATAAGTGACTCAACCAACTTTATAAGTCAATATCACGTCTTTTATAAGTCATTCTTTCACAGATATTCTGACGGAAGTTTGTTGGGAAACTTTTTATTCCCCTCACACGCTTGATGGATGATTGATTTGCGATCGAAGAGTAAATAAGGAAAGAATTGGGTTTAAAGTTAATAAAGTCTCTGTGATAAAAGAATAGTCCCTTTGGACGGCAAATTAGGTTTGGGGATGCAAGGGTTCAAATCATTCTGCTTAGCTACGAATGTTTCAATAACGGAGTATTGAATGATACGTAAATATTGATGTGACAAACGTTTTATGAATTGGAATACATATAATGAAATGACTTTCACCGTTTATCGCAGAGCGGGCAATGAAATATTCAAAGTAAAATGTCAGTCACACAGAGGCTGCGTAAACTAATCAGATTTCTAACGAGCTGGTGACTCTATTGATCCTCGCATATTTTATATTTCTAAATAAAAATCCCATAAGTAGAAGTGGGGGTGAAGGCAAAACACCAGAAAGTACAATTAACTCACTCTCTTAATGTATGTGCTAAGTCTACATATTCATTAGCTTAACAAGATTGGTTCTATTACATCTTTGGATACTACTTATAATAACGCAGACATTTTGAATTTTCGAACCCCCGCCCCCTTCCCGAACTTGGTCCGATTCCAGCCATTAACGACTACGGATTTTAGAGTTGACTTAAACAAACTTGATCAAATAAAAATTTTCGGGGTAAAGGACGTAAAATCCTAATTTATTATCTTAATCACATAAAGTATTTGAATGCATCTCACAAAGTAAAAGTTCAATGAAAACAATATTTGTTATTTAATCTTCGAATGAAGTGGTTCAGCATGTTATAACAGGGTTTTGTTAATGTGACATGAATAGGAGTGGGGGTTTACTGAATGCTGAAAACTAAAGTATGTACATATCTCGGTTAATATTATTATTATTATTTATTAACGTCCACTTTTTGCAACTTAGGCTAATCGGGACGGGTTATCTACAGGTTACCACCCTTTTCTAGCCAGGGTGGGATTTTAGGACGTTATTTAATGAATTTCGTCACTAAATAATTTCCTTTGCCCAGGCAAGAATCGAACTCGCCACTCTAGGTTTACCATGTGAGATAAAGGTCAACGCTTTAACTCGCATGGCTAACCTGAGCCCCTCTCGGTTAATATACAAGGGTGTTAGGTAAGTAGATAGACAAACGTCTAGAAGTGTTTCTACTCTTCAAAAGGAACAAAATAGTCCATAGGATGTTCGTTCCTAATCCGATTTTTGTGATTTTTCAAAGTGTCTATGTTTTATTACATAAATTCAGCTGAAGCAGATAAATGATTGGTACTGAATGTTTTCTGGCTAGGTCATTTTGAAGGGCATTATTTGCAATTTCGGCTTTAAAAAGAGCTTAAACATAATCTGAAAATAAACAAAAAAAATTAATTTAAAAAAAAACAGTTTTGAAACCTCAAAAACCATTCACTGGATTAATTTATAACTTTTAGATTTTAAGGAAAACTTCTTCCGCCAATATGCATTTTAACCATACAATCCTATTCCGACGAGACTTTAACAGGTGCTGGAAAGCAGAAAATTTATTTTAAAAACAAAGGTCATTATATTGGTCAGTTTTAGCAGATTTCCCTTAAGGGAAATCAGCTATTGAGGTTGTACTCATGACGGAATTTTCGACATTTTTCTTCAAATGTCCATCGATCCTACCTAGTAGATGACGAAAATGAGGTCCGTTCAAAACTGTATATATATATCTATATATATATATATATATATATATATATATATATATATATATATATATATATATATATATATTTGTCTGTTACCGCTCTAGCGGTCGCAATTTTTGTTTGATCCTTACCAAACTTCATATTTAAGCGTTTTATGTAAAAAGAAAGATCAAGTTCGTTAACGGCTGAAATCGGACCAGTGGGAGGGGGGGTTTAAAGGGGAGGATTTTCGAAAATTCGAAATATCTCCGTTACTATACGTCGGATCAAAAGATTGTATAGAATCAATCTTATTGCAAATTAAATTTACTATAAATATTGTTCTATACATTAATTCTCTATCTTTAATATTAACCGAGATATTTGCATTTGTATTCTGCGTGTCACCAATAGGCTATGTTCGGAGTTTCCGACGAGAGCTCTGGCGGCCATTTCCATAACTATCGTCCCACGTGAATAGGTTTAGAGGTTAGGTTAACTGTTGGAAACTACTGGGTTATTACGCCCTAAATTATGTTTTTTAGGTTTAGAGGTTTCTTACTACTACAGTTGTTATTAGGCAGATTTCTCTATTGTAAAACTTCACGTGGGAAATCTGCTTAGTTTACGCAGCCCCTGCGTGACGGACTTTTTTTCTTCTTCTTGTTATGCTCCAAACAAATTCTCGCTAAAGAACACAGACTCACTTTTTTATAATTATTTTTTGCTTCAAATTCATGTCTGAAAAACGTTCTAATCCAAAAAAAAAAAAAGAATAGAAAGAAACCCTAATTTGAAGGAACAGGCAATATACATTCTTAAAATCCTTCTTTTCTCATTCTTATTTCCGTATTTGTGACGTCTAACCTGAACTCTTCGTAGTCAATGATGCTTCTTTAATATTTAAATTGTTTACTAACGTCCACTTTTTTCAACTAAGGCTAACCGGGACGGGCTTTCTACAGGTTACCGCCCTTTCCTAGCCAGGGTGGGCTAAGGATTTTATATAATGAATTCCGTCACTAAATAAACTCCTATTGCCCAGGCGAGAATCGAACTCGCCACTCTAGGCTTGCCATGTGGATTAAGTTCAATGCTTTAACGCATATGGTTAACCTGATCTCCAGGTGCTTCATTAATCCAAGTTAATAAATGTTCTCGATCTGTTATCTTTACTTCATAAACTAATTCTTCCATTCTTCTCCATACATAATAATCCATGAGAATAAAATTCGGGTCTTTTTTACTTAACACATGCCAGTGATTTAACTCATTATTATATCAATAAAAGTGAAGAATTTTTGTTAACAATTGTTTATTTAAATATAACCAAGGTTTCTAGTAAACATGAATATAACCATAAATGAAATTAATAACATTTTTCATTGTGGAGGCCAATAGTTTCTCATTGATTCCAATATACATTCAAAAATGTCCCTATTTTCATATCTTCTCCTATATATAAATTCACAATGATATCAATCAAACAAAGTTCTTCTAGTTCCACATTCGTTTTTGTTTCTTCTTTTTTTACTAGCCCATAGCGACTCAATTCTTTGAGTGTGTGCACCTGTTTTTGGGTCAACAAAATTTTCACTATGATTGACAGTATAATGTTTGTACCTCATTCCTGGAATTTTTTTCAAACCATTATATGACCTCCATAAATCTGAGTATATTGTTGTACCCGGTCGTATTGGATTTTTTATGCACTCCGTTAATATAATGTCCTTTTTTACACTTTCTCTTTCTGTGAAGTACTCCATACTTCTGTAAATATTGAAAAGCTTTTTCTTCGGAATAGATCAACTTATTAAGTTTTAAAAGATTCATAATAAAAAATAAACACTCCCTAAACTTTTAACCTGAAAGTATACTGAAGATAAATGATCACATGGTAGTAGGCGTATCTAATACCAAATGATATGTTATCGTGATCACCTTTTACTTAGAAAATTAACTGGCATGTGTTAAGTAAAAAAGACCCTAAAATTCCTCCCCCTCCTCCCCCCCCACTTCCTCCAATCCTCCTTCTAGCGTAGTATTTATACAGAATTCCCAGAAAGTGAGTCTATTATGTGCTGTGCAAGCAACATTTTGAAAAATGAATCTTTGCCTTAAATGGAGGGTAAAATTTTCTTTGTGTTCTGGCAATATATCTCAAAATTCTAAATAAATCTCCATTTAAATTGTAAATTGTTGCCGGTGACAAGTTAATACTTAATCTGGAAAGAAGTTCGCCTTTTCTTAAGATGGCAAAACACACACGCGCGCGCGCACACACACACACACACACACACACACACACACAGCCCTCTAACGAATGAAGGAAGAGACCAAATGAAGTTTGCTTCTCCTCTTCCTGGCTTAATCCGATCTGTCTGCAGGCGGAAAAATATTTCACGTTCTGACGCCTCTGTCTTTGCTGACACATTGCCTGGCGGCAGTTCCTTCCCCATTCAGTCTTGCATTGAGTAAGGCCTGAATAGTTTAACGAATTCCATCCATTGATCAATCAATCCCTACTGAATTTAAATGAGAGGCTTAGCATTCAGTCCTAGGATACATTTTGGCGTCCCTTGCAACAGATGTCGGTCCCTAACATCCAGGTAGCTAACTAACTATCTGAGTACTTATTTTGGATGTCATTGTGTTATAAAGTTACTTAAAGGATGCCGAACGAATTATATATCAGAGTAAAATGTTAATGATACACATTTTACCTGCAACGGTTATGTTTTCCTAATTTAAGAGATTTACCTTGAATTTATCACACCCATTAAATAAAACTCTTAACCTCTTCCTGGCTTAATAAGCGAGAGCAGTTATTCCCTAAATCAGCATTTTAAAGCCTCGATTGCCCAATAAGCTTTATTACATTAAATTGGCTTTAATTTTAATTCTTTCCTCAAAGGAACTGATTAAAGCTTCTTTAAGGATTTAGCATTATTAAGCTTCATTTTATTCATTATTAAGCTTTTCACAGAATTAAAAAAAGGAACCACTAGTTATTTAAAATTAAGGAACCACACTAAATTTATACAACAACTGAGAGGTTGTCTTGTTATTACGTTCATACAGTATCGCTAGTTGTAGTAACATTTTGAACTCAAATACGTTTGTGTCAAATTGACTAAAAAAGTTGCAAAATACTTTTTTAGGATTTATACGATTTTGGGAAGTAAGATTCTTAGACTGCACGCATTACATAAGTTTTCAAAAATCCCTTCAAATGCCCGCTAAACGAAGTCGATTAAATTTTTTAATTATGTTAGTACTCATGGAACATGTACTAAAATATAATCTTGTTAATCACGTTATTTCGTACAATTGTTGTTCTATGATTTTTGCTGCAATATTAGTAGAGTTAGTCGTATTATATTATAAATCTTGCACTCCTTCTCATTTCATGATCATATTATGGCATTATATCACTTACTGCAGTACAAAATAGATTTTATTGATTTCACGTCTTGTTATGACTATAAGCGCATAACTTTTTACATGAGGTTATCAATAAAAATGTGTTAGGTTATGCACTAGTTGTTCTAATTATTATTTTTTCGTTACCAAATTTGATGTTTGAAATTTCATGAAATACTAATCAACTATCAATCATCGTTGAACACTGAAGACGGACCAGAGGTCTCAAACATTTAGATGTCTTATTTAACTACCCTCCGACATACATTCTTATTTAAATATTCTTTTTTCTTTCATTCTTTTTTTCTATTACAATTCTATGGATTTTGCTGGAATTTGATTGATCACGGAGTTATTTTTCAGGCACTTACTTAAGAAACACCCCGTCAATGGGTGATTCTAGGAACTGATTTTGAGCTACTCCCCAACTTTTAGTATATTTTCTATTTAAGAATTACATCTTATATAATATCATCATATTTTTTGTTTGTTTCATAAGGTTTTTGGGCGAAAAATTACTAGGTTATCATCGCCCTGTAATATCTATAACTCTCATTTTGGTTAAGTACCTGCATTTTGGGAGTAAACTGTGTTTAAGTAAATTGTCAATATTGTAATTTTCGCAAACCTTTATTGTGATTAAATCCCCATTGATATCGTCATTTAAAATATAACAACATAAACGAGGATATAAAGAACTTGTAATTTAAATTGCTTCATACAAATTCAGAATGCTCACAAAATTAAACCATTTATCTAGCTCTTTGGGGTCATCTCCAAGGGCCACTGCTATATTATTGGAAATATTGTATTCGTTATCATCATATTGTCCATCAATGTTGTTATATACGTATTTTCGCTATGAATAATATTAACCGATATTTGCTAGATATTTGCTTTTTTTTTGTTTTTTTTTTTTGTTTTTTTTTGTTTTTTTGGCCTAGAGTAAACCTCCACTTCTACTCTCTCATATTAATAATAAGTTGTTATATAATGAAACATTTTATTCGAAGCTTAAATACTGAATATTGTTTTCATTAAACTTTTGCTCTGTGATGTACATGCAAACGCCTACTGTGATAATGCCCTCAGTTAAGATTTAACGTTCTTAACTCTAAAATGTTTATTTGATCTATTCCATACTCGTTATATTCGACACAACACTAAAGATGATTTTTGTTATTGGCTGAAATCGGCCCTTGAATAGTGGGGGCTTAGAAGGGAGGAGAACTTCGAAAATTCAAAATATATCCGTTATTATGAGTCGAATCGCCAAAAGTTGAAGATCCAATCTGGTTGAACTATCAATGATCTGAAATTACTGTATTTTTTCGTAAGTCAAATATAGAGCCAGTTGTTCGAACTTTCTTGTTTTCAGCCTTCATTAAACCCCCACTACCACTCACAATCAGTAATAGAAACTTTGATTTAGTAATAAAGAATATATGTAGGGGTGACTAGTGTGTCGTAGCAGCATGTGTGACGGACTTTTTATACTTCAGCTGTCCCGAAGTCTGTATCTTTGGCAGAATTTATTTTATTAGCATAATTTACCTATCAGCAGAGGGTTCTATTGATCCGCTCGCTGCTTCATCTGATTCCTTTCATCGATGCTTCCCCGCCGAATGGTAATGAGCTAGGTTATAGAATGCATACCCTAGACCTAATGATGCCTGGGATGTGCCATATCGGATGCAGCAGATGGGTAGAGTCCCAGGTATACAAGGAAGGATTACAGCCATACACCTTCCCCTGATTCATATTAATGTATGCAGATCCACTCTAATCCTTTTTGTAATAATTTTATTTTGATTGTCGTCCTGGTTGTTTGCTTAGCACTCCAGAGTCTGGTGGGACCCTCCAACTGCGGTCGGTCTACTCAAGAGCGCTGCACTTTATTTTTAGTTACATACTGCTTCCCAGATGGTCCAACAAATACTATTGCTGACCAAGAAGAGTCGGGGGATGCTTCCCCTATCTTGTGCTCAAAGATGAATATTTTGTCTATTAATAGATAGAACGTTTAGTCAGATTATGGAGCCCTTTTAAAAGGTAAATCTATTCAAATAAGACATATTTTTTAAGAAGATATGAATAACCAATGAACGTACCTATTTGAGCTCTTTAAGGTTTCACAACCCCAGCACTTAGGTTAATGTCATTTTTTGGACAATTATTCTACATTCTGGAGAACTGCAATTTTTTAGCTTAAGGGAAATCAGCTATTGAGGTCGTACTCATGACGCCATTTTCGAAAAATGTCTTCAAATGTCCTACCAAAGAGATGACGAAAATGAGATCCGTACAAAACTCTCTCTCTCTCTCTCTCTCTCTCTCTCTCTATATATATATATATATATATATATATATATATATATATATATATAATGTCTGTTAACAGTCTAGTGGTCACAATTTTCGTTTAATCGTCACCAACTCGCTATTTAATCGTTTTATGTAAAAAAAAAAAAGATCAAGTTTGTTAACGGCTGAAATCGAACCAATGGGAGGGGGTTAAGAGGGGGGATTTCGAAAATTCGAATTATCTCCGTTACTATACGTCGGATCGAAAAAGTGTATAAAACCAATCTTATTGAAAATTTAATTTACTATAAATATTGTTATATACATTTATTCTCTATCTTGAATATTAACCGAGATATTTGCATTTTTATTAAGTGTAACGGATGAGTCTATTCGCTTCCGCGGAAAGCTAGTTGGGCCGTTTCCGTAACTGTCCGTCTTATGGAGATTTCTCTATTGTATAACTTTAAGTGGAAAATCTTCTTAGTTTGCGCAGCCCCTGCGTGACGGACGTTTTTAAATTAAGTCTTGGAGTAATAATTAAGTGAGTTATTTGTTTTATAACCCAGAGCTCAAATTTGGCAAGTGCAAAGGTTAGGGAAATACTGGGAAAAGGAAAGAGTGATTCCTGAGTAGCAATAATGGTCCTGTTTGATTCTATGGTCTCATTTACTCTTCTTTATGGAACAGAGATTTGGGCTATAAGCTAATCGGAGGTTTTTGAATCTGTACAGCTCAGGTTCTTAAAGTATTTGCATTTTTGGCTTCGAAGTTCCACCATTTATAAAGTCTGTTTGGAAACTGGTTGAACTGTCTTAAAAGTAGTTATTTTTAAGTGAGTTATTCATTTTTGTGTAAGGCTGCCCTCAATGGCTGATAACCTTCTACCAAGAATATGCTTTCTTAATTTACTTTATATAACAGAAAAAACAACACGAAATATAATTTGGTATCACATGTAAAATAAATAACAGGAAATAATTATGTTGCGGAGTATTTTTTCGAATCTTTAGATCAACAAGCTGAAACACAGTCATTAAAAAAATTTGAAACCATCACCACTCAGTTGATGTTGATAGAGTTTTTACCTCCAGCTATAGCCCAATCTATAGATGTATTTCTATATTTAATACCTCTCTCTCTGAAAATTAAATTTTATACATGCATATATATATATATATATATATATATATATATATATATATATATATATATATATACTGCTCAAAAATGAATAGGGATATTGACTGTTTTGTGTTAAATACGTTAAATACATATTTATGGAGCCTAGCTTTTTTTTTAAATTGTAAATATCATTAATATTTATTAGAAATTATTGTCTTCCCCCCCCCATGAAAACTAATATAATTAAGGTCGATTTAATTAAAATTAATAGGATAAGAAAAAATAACCAATATCCCTATTCATTTTTGAGCAGATATATAAATATGTATGTATATATATATATATATATATATATATATATATATATATATATATATTGAAACTAATAAGTCAAATAAGAATTTCATCTTGTGAATATTTAAATCAATCCCTTACAAAAATTGCTCACATAAAAGTTGGAGAGGCATGTAAAAGGTATTAAAAATATATTTATTTACATTTAAATAATTTACTCTTATATTTCCCTGCTTTTCACCACACTGGGTAAAATTCTTTGATTAATATGTACTGTCACACAGAGAGTACTTATCATTGGTAAACGTTTTGGATTACAACAGTGAAAATAAATTTAATGATATTTTCGATTTTTATCAAACATTGGCGAAAGTTGAGAGTATTAAAATTTGACATTTCTGATAATTGAAATTTATAAAGACATTAAAACAATTTTATTTGATCAATATTTACATTAAATATAATTTAACAAAGGGGCTCAGGTTAGCCATGCGAGTTAAAGCGTTGACCTTTATCTCATATGGTAAACCTAGAGTGGCGAGTTCGATTTTTGCCTGGGCAAAGGAAATTATTTAGTGACGAAATTCATTAAATAACGTCCTAAAATCCCACCCTGGCTAGAAAAGGGTGGTAACCTGTAGATAACCCGTCCCGATTAGCCTAAGTTGCAAAAAGTGGACGTTAATAAATAATAATAATTTAACAAATTTAGTGTTGTAATTAAGATTAATATTTATATTATACTTTTTATCAATGTACAAACGATAAATTTATATTTTAGAAAATATAATTTTTTTCTCTATATATTTTAAATGTTATATTTCAGTTTCAACTGCAATCTTGTACTAATACAAATTAGTCCAGACTCTAGGCTACATGTTTGTAAATATATGTCAACCAATCTTCACAACTCAATTAAGAGTATTTAAGTACAAGGGCGGCTTCTTACAGCATTTGTGAAATAGCATGAAATTGGAGCGTCACAAACCAAAGTTGCCTACAAATGTAATGCACATGATAAAGAATTATGGTCCTGAAATAATGAAAGCATTTAATGTTAAACAAAAGAAGTCCTATATAAATCTTTTATATCTGTAATTGGTACGAGAATTTTTTTATTGCCCCCCCCCATTGCCCCTGACATTGAATTAATTTCATTGCGAGAAAGATTAAGAAATGATTTTTAATTATGTTGGTGATTTAGAACATAGAAAAGACGTAAAGATAATTGTGGATAATATAAGGTAATTAAAGGAATACAAAGATCACTGTGCATGGTGTGAGATGTCGAAAGGGATGCCGAACACTTTTTCTGACACGATTGGAGTTACTAAAAAAAACAACACGGTTAACTCGCTTTAGAGAAATCTGCTATTGAGGTCGTACTCATAACGCGATTTTCGAAAAATATGTTCAAATGTCCATAGATTCTACCTTGGAGACGCCTTCCGTTCACAATAGTTTATAGATATGTATATGTCTGTTACAGCTCTAGCGGTCGCAACTATTGTTTTGTCATTACCCAAACTCGATATATAAGCATTTCAAAACTAAAGATCGAGATCCTTAACTGCTAAAATCGGACCAGGAGGAAAGGGGGGGATTCAGAAAATTCGAACTATCTCTGTTACTATACGTCGGATCGAAAAATTGTACAGAACCAATCTTAGTGCATATTAAATGTACTATAGATCATGCTATATACTTTATTCTGTATCTCGAATATTAACCTAGATATTTTCATTTTTCAGCCTTCAGCAAACCCATACTCCTACTTATACCACATAAAAAATAGTTTGTTATATAATAAACCACTTTATTTCGAAGCTTCAATACCAAGTATTGTTTTCAATATGTTCTGTTGACCCCAGTCTTAGGTTTTTGGAGTACTAAAATTTGAGTGATTGAGAGAATTACAGTACTAAATATAGTAAATAGTTTTCAATAAAATAAATATGTTTTGTTTAGATATATTTCAGTTATTGTTTTTCTTTCCGGTGAAGAAATTTCTATCTGCCAGTTTAGCTCTGAGGAGTTGGCTAACCTGTTTGTTCACAATTCAGACGCTTTCCGTTAGGAGGTTATTAAAATTGACTGAAAGATGCCTCATTACCGTTTGAATTTAGGTGTGTTACCAGTATGTAGGATTTTCTGTTGTAAAACTTAGTTTACGCAGCTCCTGCGTGACGGACTTTTGAAAAACTGAGGTATGAACGACTTCAATAGTTTACTTCAATGTGAAAATGCCTGCGAAAAATGGGAGTAGCTTTGGTATGACTAGGAATAGGACATAGTGTATTTGGAGCGGTAGGGGTGCTACGGCAGGTATGTTGATGCGAACCCGGAAGGGCTGGGGTCATCTGGGACCAGGTGCACCTCCTGGGTGGCCGGCTGTCAGAACTGTATTTTTATTTCCGGGCTGGGCTACTCAACGGACACCCCTCTACCTCATTGTCGCAGCCCCACTTTAGCCACTACCCCTTTCGATATTTTTATATCTGTAGCATATAGTGGGGGGCTACATCTGGACAATGCCTCCACCATTTTGTGCTCCACATAATCTGTAGTCGTTCATTGACCACCGCACAGCCCATCCAATGAGTGGCAGATGTATGCCAAATCGGACGATATTATTCTACATTTATATACCAATTCGGTGATTTCGTGAAGGAAACACTTCGAAACACCTGAACTCGCTCAAGCAAGCTCACAAACACACGTAAACATGAAATGGACATACATCCTTGTCAGACAGTAACAATACATTAATCTCAGTCCTTAGCTGACGTTATATCTCTTATTTCTTCTCAGGTTTGCAGTGTTGAGTGTCCTGCATTGAAGCACATCTAGGTATGCTGTTGTCTTCTTGTATGTTCTTCTTTGGGGCCAGGAAATATTGCATCTTTGTCACGACGGGTCTTTCGGACAGTAAGGCTTTCAGATCCGTACGGAAGAGTTGTTTCGTAAGGTTTATAATCTCAGTTTGTTATTTGTTTACTTTGAGCTCCAGTCTTAGCCTTTGCCACCTCAATTATTTAAAATTCTTCGTGATTCCATTGCAGTTGTATATATGATCTACTAACTGGTTATATTAAAATGAAGGATAGCCCTATCTCCTACGCCTGAACGGACTAACTTCTGATTGCCAAATATTCTTTTCTTGGGCATTTTGACGAATTCCATTATTTTAACACGCACTAGCCACCACCCTTTCTGACAGCACGGGTGATCTCAGGTTTGCCATGAATATACATAAGCTTGGCGTTGCTTGTAATTCGCTATACATCCAAATATTTATTCCCAACCCACTCCGTTTTCTTTTGTTTGAGTCCACGTTTCATTTCCATACACGACAACGAGTCTATTTCCGTTTTTAAATAATAATAATTTCACTTACCTAAAGAGTTTCATGATTACGGGTAAGGATCGCCAAAGCTCCTCGTTCCTTCACAATTGTTTATTCTACACGTCAGAGCGCTTTCGGAGCTCATGCTCCATCATCAGGGCCTTTCTGGAGTCACAACGAATCCTTGGTATTAGCAGCTCCTCAGTTAACAGCGAAGCACTGATGATAAAGCGCGTATAAATAATTGTAATGTAACGAGGCCTGTGTTGATTCTTACACGTGAGCAGCTTCCTTCACCATTCAGCACCTCAAAAATGGAGGTTCTTGATTGCTTTTGTTAGTAGTAATTGTTTATGTATCCACACTACACAATGTGTGATTTCTACTGAAGTATGTTTATGAGTGGGTAGAAATAGGGGTAATAATAGTCTACTTTTAGGGTCTTAGTGTTTTTAGTATATCACTTTCTGGAAGTGTGAGCTATGCGAGCTTAATACATCCTAGATCAGGACAGAAATAACCTAAGTTTTATTACCATGGGCGACCGAATACTATTTCTTCGACTACTTTCTCACACCTCTTCAGTAAGTCAGTCTGAATGTATATATGTACGTACATATTTATGTGAATTCATGCATACACAAATATTCATATTTGTTTTCATTGATCTATAATAGAGACATCTCTATAACAGCTCCTGCTCAATGTCATGTGGGATATACTTGTATTTATACGATATTCTTGAGAATTTATTTTCAAAATTTTTGTTTTTAATTTTCAAGAATGTTCGTGTAGGTTTTAAAAAAATATTACATCGAGAAAAATCACTGAAAACACGTGAATTCATAAATTTGAACAGGGAAACATTTATCAAATGTACTTAAGAATTATGGCAACATGTGGTTATCCTTCACCTACTTTTTGAGAACAAGAGCCTCGGCCTCAGAGGAGTAAGCTTCGTAAAATATCCGGAGATGATATATTATTAAAAAGAAAGCGTTTTAAAGGGATGAAATAATAAATTCATCATGCCCAGAGGGAGGGGGGCCCAGTCGATCCACCGCCCCCGCTACTGATCTCAGGGGAAATTTAATAAATTTGTAGTCTGATAGAAATATACGATGTGGTCGATTCTTGCCCCCTCCCTCGGTCTTCGAAATTTACTTACTCTTTCCTCTAGAGAGGCGTCATAAGAAAAGCCACTCCGGATAATAGGAGCTGGCAATTTTCTAACGTAAAGTCCTTCAGTTATTTGTTTCATATTCGCTTTGCATTTGAAATTTTGGGCGACCAGTTTGTTTTGATTCGTGCATAAAAAAAGTGGAAACTTGACAATAAAAAGAAAAAAGGTGCTCTACATTAGTAGTATTTCCAATGACTTGGAAATACATAATAAACTTAATGCTTTGAGTGCGGAATGGTTTTAATTACATTGTTCTTATTGTTTTCTTCGTTGGTTCAGGAATTATAGATATATCCAAAAATATAATTCGTGGATAACATGCGAAGTACTGGTTACAAACCTCGGGACGAGAATAGTGAGTATATGGTCTAATGATACATCCAAATGACCAAATGAAAAGCTTTGAAAATCGTACGTATTACAGGGTGGTCCACGGCAAACGTACGGTTTTAAAATAGTAGTTTTGTCGAAAATTGAGAAATGCAAATATCTCCATTAATAATCAACATAGTGAAAAAAGCGTGCACAACATTCATAGAGCATTCCATTTTCAATGAGAATGGTACTATACAATATTTCGATCCGAAGTATAATAACGGAGATATTAAGATTTTTCGACATTCCCCTACTCTAAACTCACCCTCCCTCTAGTCGAGTTTCAGCCGATAAGGAACGTGATCTTTCGTTTTACATAAAACGTTTAAATATCGAGTTTACTAATGATTACTATTACTATTATTAATGATTGACTAATGAGCATTAAAAGACACACACATATATATATATATATATATATATATATATATATATATATATATACACACATACAGTTTTGAACGAACCTCATTTTCGTCATTTCCTGGGTTGGATCGATGGTCATTAGGTGAAATTTTTCAAAAACGGCCGAGGCTGACATGATAGAATGCTCTGAGAGAAGATGCCATGCGTCTGAAATTGCTGAATCCTAGGAAAGCTTTTTTGTTAAAGCTAGGAAATGGCTACAGATACTTGGATCATAGAACGGCAGTTGCTTTTAATAATCACCAGTGCTGAGCAGACACATTAATGGTATATATGACGAGTGTAATTAAAATTCTAATATCGATGCAATAAAACTACTCTTGCAGCACGTCTCTAGTTAAAGAAAGATACTAAGGCTGACGACTTTTCAGAGAAAGGCGTTTGAGGATCAGTTGAGTTTAGTTACAAAACATGAAGGTTCAACTCTGTCTCGAGCAGCGTGAAGTAGCAGCTGGATTTTCTGGCAATTCAAGAATAGCTTGACATTGAAGATTAGCTGATGGAATCTGCGAGGAAGAAGAAGCAACTGTGCTGTTGATCAAACTTCAAAAGCAGGTGGCAAAGGATTGAATGTTGAATATGTACGTGCTATCTAAAAGAGAAGACTTCGGTGGCTGGGACATATTGAGCGAATGCCCATGGAAATGCTGTATGGTACATCAGGAGGAAGAAGAATGTAAAAACAGAGGTATGTCCAGGTATTCTGTTCAAACGACGTTTGTCTAAAGACGTTTGTCAAACTGACTTTTGTCAAAAGAAAGTGTGTTGAGCGAACTTGGCTTCAGAGCCGTATCCGAAGAGTGTTGGAATACACTTTAATACATAAATATTCCGTTAAACTCAACTTTGTCCTAGCACTTTGAGCGATAGCTCACGTCCTAGCTGAAGAGATCCGAAAGATCGAAACCAGGTGTTGCTTAAACCTAGAGGAGGACTTACGAAGATTGATAACCTTTATTGGACGCCAAACTGAGAACACGGGCGATTTTTTTAAAGGTGACCAATCTTTTCCGTCCGTGTGGGAATAAACATTTTGTTCAGCAATAAATAAATGCCTAATGTTCACGCGGAAATCCGCTCTAGGTTTTCCAAATTATAACGTTTATCATCGCTTAACGGCTATGGCAACCTGACATGTTGCAGTAATCGTTTTTTTATTTAACTATTGACTGATATCAGTTGTCAGGTACTGTGTATCTCCGGTGTTGTCATTTCTGTGGTATTCCACGATATTTCGCTGATGTTCCAGCCTGCCGAGAGAAAACAGAAAAATACCGGAAGAAGCCAAATATCGTGAAATTCCACAAAAATGACACCGCTGGAGATAGGCCACACCTGACAACTGTAATGAGTTCCCAGTGATGAAGTTTAAAACAACATATTGACTGATAGCACTTATATAAATTTTTAATAACTAACGAAGCTTCTGTTACGTTTGCTAATGGTTTGCGGTTGCCAGCAGGGCACTGATGACGGAGCGAGTGCTCCGAAAGCGCCCTGCTGCTTATGATAAATATCTTTGAAGGGCCGAGGCCTTTTTCGTTTGTTCTTATCAATGATCTTCTTCCTTCACCATACAGCACCTCTAAAATGGATTGGCTGATAGTTAGAATTTTCGTATTATAGTTTTAGAATTAAAAATTTCATAAAATCTGGGTTACCTGAAATAAGATTCACTACCACCCATTCGCACTGCATTTATATCATTGTGGAGAAACACAACAGGAGTTTCATTAAAGCTGTAGTTTTCACTCTTGCTACCTAATGTCTATGACTAGTATGTCTATTCAGGCTACTGGGAGATGGTTTTCTTAACATTTTCTCCTAGACTAGGTCTCTAAACATATGCAAGTACAAGTAAATTACCTTCCAAATTTACTTGAATAATTGGGACGTATAAATGCTGTAGGAATAAGTTCACCTGAAGGGTTGCTGGGTTATGTTGGATATACAAACCTTTCTAAAGTATATTGGCGGGTTCACTCCTTGTCTATGTAACAAATATACAGAATGCAGGTTTATGAAAAATAAGGGGCATAATAGTCTCAACGTTAAAATTTTATTTATTTATGAAGATAACATCATATAGTAAATAATATTAAATATATTATGCTTTATTACATACTGTCGATCCAATATATACAAACATGAAAAATGCCTCGAGTACTAAAGAATCTAGATATGAGAACAACGTGTAAAGAAGATTTCGTCTTACACTTAGAAGTAAATTCCAGTTTTGGTATTTTTTTTTTACTTCAAGTTAAGGTATTTATTAATACAAAAATTGAAGAAGAAATTCCTTTTTATTTGAAATATCTTGTAGCAGTGTTTTGTTGTTAATAGCACATTACAAAATTTTATTTCGATTCGATTGGTAGAAGTGGAGAATTATTTAAAGAAAGGAAAGGTTTTTTTTAAAAAAGAATTTGAAGCAATAATGCTTGGAATAAGTAAAAAATGTCTTAGTTAAGGAATGTTTCATTTACGAAAATTCAACAAGTTATTTTTACAAGGGGCCTGGTACGAGAGAATAGTTTGGAATAACATGTTTTTCATAACGTCTAAACAATGGCGAAGAGTTGCTGGTGCTGACCCGGAGAGGGAGTGGTAAGGAATGGAGAAGGGAGGAAGGTAACATAGGGTTATAATTGGGCGCGAACTCTGTGTGCGTGTGTGTGAGGGGGTGGCACGGGAGGGTTGGGTGGGAGTGTTCTCTCTCTCTCTCTCTCTCTCTCTCTCTCTCTCTCTCTCTCTCTCTCTCTCTTTCTCTCTCACTCTCTCTTTCTCTCTCACTCTCTCTTTCTCTCTCTCTCTCGTCCTCTTACCACTTCACTCGCCCTCTCCCCCTCACTACCTCTATCTCTGTCGCTGGGTTGCTCTTCCTCACTCCCCCTGAGGGTGAAATCAATAGAGATGTAGGGTGACCGCCATGATGTGGTCAAGGCTGTACTGCGCAGAGGCCACACACCCCCACACATCGCCATCTTCCCCTATCCCCACCCATACACTCTGCTGGCTGGACGGCTCCCTTGTCCTCTCTGAGTTTCAGTCTCCTGCAACAAGAAGTTGATATAAATTAGCATTATTATAAGAATAATAACTAAAATACATGATACATGATAAGAACATGTTTTATTTCCAGGATTCATAGGAAATTTGAAAAGGAATCCTCCTCGTTTTTATTTATTTTATTTTTTTTATCTGAGACCCAGCTTGATAGTTCACTTGATGTTAAGGCAGTGTGACCTATGGGGGTAAGAATGATAGTTCCTCTTCTACTGAACTTAGTTCCATTATAAGGGAGGTGGTAATTTTGATGGGGTGTAATGGAACATTGGGGGTGGGTTACCCGGTAGCAGGTGATACCGGGTGGGCTATGAGGTTAATGTTGAAATTAGTAGTTGACTCACGTGAATATACTCAAATTATCGGGAACTAAACTGCTTGAGTTAGAATTTAATTTCGTATGGGGGAGGCTTACCAGATAATCTTGGAAAATTGCTTTACAAAACTTTACAGAATTCTATCCTTTTTTAAAGTACTTTAAGTTGTAAACAACCATTCCCTCACTAGTTACTTTTACAATAGCGTTAAACTATTAAAAGTCTGTCACGCAGGGGCTGCGTAAACTAAGCAGATTTCCTAAGAAGGTTTAGAATAGATAAATCTGTATATGGTAACACTACCGTGAATGTTAAGTGAATAAATACAAACGGTAATGAGAAATCCTTCAGTCAATTTACAAGTTAATAATCTCTACATCGGAATGCTAGTGAATTGTAAACAAACAGGCTAGCCAACCTCGTAGTGCTTCATAGATAGACCGGAAAGAAAAACAATTACTGAAATATATCTGAATATAACATATTAATTTTATTGAAAACTATTTACTAAAACTAGTGACGTAATTTGTAATGAATGAATCAGAATCATTTTCATCTCAATCACTCAAATTTTAGTAATCCAAGAACAAAAGTAGGGGGTGGGGGTCAACAGGACATATTTCCATATAACTTACAAAGAAAATCGCGTCATGAGTACGACCTCAATAGCTGATTTCCCTTAAGGGAAATCTGCTAAAACTAGTATTAATATGATTTTAATATCGTGGAGGGGGGATGCCTTGCGTTGGCCTTTGGTCTCTGAACGTACCTGTCCAGAATAAATTAACACAAGAAGTGGAGAAGAGGATATGAATTATTGCTTCCCTTCCGGTCTGTGGGGATTCCAAATATTAGATTTAAATCGGCCTCGTCAAAATCCTATTAGACTTTATTTGAAATGAAATTCTAAGTGTTCATAACTAATTCAAAGTTTATCAAATTCAATGGAGTTTCAAATGTTGTTACTAGCAATTTATTAATGATTCCATACTCAGTCATGTTAATATACATAATACGTCAGTCTTCGTATTTCAAAAAGATGTCACTGTGCCTAAGAGTTGAGTTCCCTCCAATCTTCTAGTGGTCTTTTTGTTGGATAACCTCATGCAGAAGACAATTAAAAAACCGCTGAGTACCCTTGTAACCATACATATGCGCAAGAGGCGCCCTGCTGGTAGAGGGCTCACTGATTCTATTCTGTCAGATGCTAATAACTATTTAACTTATTCAAGTCTTATAATAAATGTTTGCAGGCTCACTGAATTAACTAATACATATTTACAAACAAAATTAAATATTTTTGTTTACTTACTGAATTATTTTTCTGTGTAATAATTAGTTTATATCACGTTATTAGTGAGTGAGATTTTAAAGAATGTTTTAACAATATAGAGAATAAAACACTCAATTAGTCATTGACGTTTTGCTTTTCTTCGTCGGTTTCTACACGTACTAAACTAAATACAAATCGGTTTTTAATGCTAGTATTTTTATTTATTAAGAAGCTATTTAAATGAAAACGATCACTCTTTGAGATAGATAATATTTATAGTACCTCTTGTATCTAAAGATCCTTACTCAATAATAATGGAATTTTCATAATAATATAAAAAATATAATAATATAAATAAAGGAAGTAGTTACTAAGTCAGCATTTACTTCAGTAAGTGCCAACGAAAGTGGAACTACGAAAATATATGTAATCAAAGAATATACATTAGAGCGTCGATTATCCGAACTAATGTTGTCGGAAGTGGTTATGAAATACATACATACATATGTATAAGTTGTCTAATTGAGCTACATGTACAATACAAATACAGTGTACACCCCACAAAGAACGGTTTGAAGTTGTAAGTAAGCTATCCACAACCAGTTATATGAACGGAAAGGGTTTCACAGAATCGAATGCAATGGACAAATTAGGTAGTGTATACAGTTCTAAAGTAAACCAATTCGTATTCAACGTCTAATTTCATTGAACACACATTGAACCAGATACAAATATGTAACGAATCAGTTTCTGAGAAATAATTAATGATGGCTTCCGTTATAGACGTTCTGAGAAAAATAATTTTATTTTATTCAAAGTAACAATAATTATAACATACCAATAAGTAAATTAAATGATCACTTTAATTAAAATTACACATTAAAAAAAAAAATAAATAAATAAAAAAAAAAAAACTGGTTCCTATAATCGAACGTTCCCATAATTGACGTTCAGATAATCGACGCTCCACTGTACTATAAAAAACGTTCTAGATTAAGGTTTTAGATGATAAGTCATCTGTATTTCCTGAGTATTTTTTTTTTTTGGATACGACTCATATTAAATAATTAAAATTTCACTTGCCAACTGTACTCGACCTTCAGCCAGTGACGACGGTATGCACCGATGCATATGACTACAACAATGTTCAGGGCAGTCTGTTGAGGTCCATTCCCTTGACGTATCCTAAGCAAGGCAATCGGTCCTACTTGAGGGTAAAGAAATATCAGGCGCGTCATACTACTCCATCAATTTGCCAATACTTTTAATCTGCCATCTGGCTTCTCTTCGCAACTCCAATAATATCTTTATTAGAGCTATTTTCTTCTTAACCAGGAGAGTTCTCCGTTTGTCCATGGTGAGAATCCACGTTTCGCTACTATATATTATGTCGAAATTGTGTCCTTAGGGTGTGAAAAATCAATCACTGCCAGTCTATCAGTCTTTCTCTGTCTATCTGTCTCTCTCTCTCTCTCTCCCCCCATACATATATATATATATATATATATATATATATATATATAAATTCTTCCTCAAACGGATTAGGTTAGACAATTACTTAGAATACGAGGTTAGAAGAAATATTCCTGTGACCTACCCAACAAACAGAGTATATTCTTCAGGGAATTCTGTAACCTGCCGAATTTTTTACATTGTAATTACTCAAGTTGAGAGATGCGGACTGAAATGTCAGTGATTTAAACCAGAATCCCATAAAAAAAAATAGAGAGCACATTTGCGATATCAAAGGCTTATTTGGAACCTCGATGGAGTCGTCTCGTTTGTTACAACATATGACATGTTTTAGTGACGAAAAATGTACTTCTAAAGCACTTTTGCTTTAATGAAAAAATGATGAAACACCATTGTTCATTTAATTAAATAAATATTTAATGGGGCCTTTTGCCGCCATGCCAAATAACTCACTCTCAGTTTGACAAAACTACGACTTGTTAAAATTCATTATTATTCATACTAACTAATGTTTCTTATCTGTCATCTTTTGTATTCTACTTAGAGGTGGCTCTCCAACTAGAATCCTATTCCATTGTAGACCTATTCGCTCTTCTTCCATTGTACGACTTCTGGACTCTGAATGTCCTGTTTCTGAGGACATCGGCCAGATGTAACAATAATATTTTAATTTATTATTAGCAGACTTCCCTTAAGGGAAATCAGCTATTGAGGTTGTACTCACGACGCGATTTTCGAAATTTTTCTACAATAGTCCATCGATCCTACCCAGGAGATGACGAAAATGAGGTCCGGTCAAAACTGTATATATATATATATATATATATATATATATATATATATATATATATATATATTTGTCTGTTACCGCTCTAGCGGTCGCAATTATTGTTTAATAGTTACCAAACTCGATATTTAGTGGTTTTATGTAAAAAGAAAGATCAAGTTCGTTAACGGCTGAAATCGAGCAAGGGGGAGGGGGGGGTTTAAAAGGAGGATTTTCGAAAATTCGAAATATCTCCGTTACCATTGGTCGGATCATATTACAAATTATATTTACTAGAAATATTGTTATATACGATTATTCAATATCTTGATTATTAGCCGAGATATTTGCATTTTTTAGTTTTCAGCCATCAGCAAACCGCCACTTCTACTTATGTTACATAAACAATACTCTGCTACATAATAAATTACATTATTCGAAGTTTGAATACCAAAAATTGTATTGATGAGACCTTTATTATACGAGATACATGCAAATATGTTCTTGTGATCCCCCTCCCCCCGTCTTAAGGTTTTGGACTACTAAAATTTGATTGATTGAGATAACAATTATTGTGACTCATTATTAAGGTCTCTAGTACAGTTCTAGATATAGTAAATAGTTCTCAATAAAATTAATATGTTATATTCTGATATATTTCAGTAATTGTTTTTCTTTCCTGTGTGAGACGGGCAGACCCGTTTGTTTGCATTTCTAACCTAACACTCCCGTCGGCAATTTATTGAAATTGGAAGAAACATTTCTTATTTCTGCTTGTATTTATTCATGGTGGTGTTGTGTGTGAATGTATATTTATCTATTACTAAACTTCACGTGGGAAATCTGCTTAGTTTACGCAGCCCCTGCGTGACGGACTTTTAGTGTATTAAATTTCTCTTGTGCATCTAGGTCTAATCGACATGTGTCACCAGCAGGTTACCACCATTTTAACAGATTTCCCTTAAGGGCTATTGAGGTTGCACTCATTACGCGATTTTCGAAATAAAAACTTCTAATGTCCATCAATCCTACTTAGTAGATGACGAAAACGTGGTCCGTTCAAAATGATCAAACTCGATATTTAATCATTTTATGTAAAAAGAAAGATCAATATCGTTAATGGATGAAATCGTACCAGTGGCAGAGTGGGGGGTTTAGAGGGGAGGAATTCCGGAAATTCTTAATATCTCCGTTTTATGGGTCGGATCGAAAAATTGTGTTAAAACCAATCATATTGCTAATGTAATGTTCTATAAATATTGTTATGCACTTACTTTAGTATCTTGATTATTAACCGAGATATTTGAATTTTATAGTTTTCGGCCTTCCGTATACCCTACTCATGCCATATTAACAATTAGCTGTTATATTATGAAGTGTAATGTTCTAAAAATGCTGTTGGGCATGTATTTCCGAGATATTTACACTTATTTTCGGCCTTCAGTAAATCCTCAATCCTACTCTTGCCATATTAACAATTAGCTGTTATATTATGAAGCACATTATTTGAAGCCTAAATAGAAAATATTGTTCTTTTACGTATTGAGATAAATGTAAATACCTGGCATACGTGGGAAATCTGCTCAGTTAACGCAGCCTCTGCGTGACGGACTTCATTTAGACAGGGTGCGACTAAGAATTTTATTTTATGTGCTTCTCGCTAAATTAATTGCTATTGCCAACGCAGAAATTAAACCTACTAACGCCTTAACACACATGACTGTCCTAAACACCACATATTTAAGTCTACATTTTATTTCAATAATGATATGTGTTTTCAAGATGTGGCAGGGCGAGGTGGAGTATTACTTGAAGGAGGTCTTGATGTGCTCAGAATTGAAACTGAACCGCAATGGACAGTAAAATAAGACGGCAAAATTCGTTTTCCTACAATAATTATAGTCCTCATTTCTAAACTTCCTCAATTAGTCGGTTGAGTGGCGAAAGCGAAAGATAAAACGATATCAGATAGAATAGGAGAAAATTGACCAAGAACGAAAAGAAATAAAAAAGTAAGGAAAAAAGGAAGGTATTCGAGGAATAATATCGTTTGTCATTTATTGAAAATCAGGTTGGCAGACCACGTTCCTTCAATAACTGCGAGGAGACAAGCCGAATAAAGATGGCTAATTATGGCCTGGAGAGGGCGCTAGCAGCGGGAGGGGGGAGATTCTTTTAATATTTGCCAGACTGAAGGGGGTGAAAGGGAGTCATTGAGAGGTTGGGAATTTTAAAGAGCAATTCGCGGTCCCCGACCTAGGTTTACGCGGGCGATGACGCCTCCCCCACCGCTGGTAATTTACGATGAAAAAGAAACTGGAGTACGAGGGTAGTGGAGGGGGGCTTGGGGGAAAACTTTTAAGTAGGTCTAAATTACTGTCAGTTTTTCCTTCAAGATTTTACTCTCTCTCTCGGATCTTTCTTTAACCTCAATCAGCTGACTGATAATTCAGACGGCTATAACTTTTATACGACCTTCAATTATGGCAGCCACTTGGAAAGTTGTTAATTAACTCTTAATATTGATTATTCAAATAAACTTACTTCAACCCTTATTTCAACAGTTGGTTTTCATTAGTTCTTTTTCTTTTTGAATTGATGACTTCTTATTTATAATTATTTTCCGGATGTCTGCTTCTTCAGTGGAAATAATTTAAATTGGAATATCAGGAAACGTCGTGTTCAGTTTCAACTCAAAACTTGGTTGGTTGGGGGGAGGTCATTGTTGTCTGGGTTAGTATGACATTTCAGATACTTTTCGGGCAACATCAAATACTTTACGAATATAAAACAAACAAAACAAAACAGTTCAATTTAGAGCTTAAAGAGTCATTTTACCAATTAGCAGTTAGAAAATATAAGTAAAATGCGCTACTAATGGTCAATGTAGTGTATTTAAATGAATTACATCACTCAGGGTCCACTAAAATGAAAAGTAGACTTCTAAAGAAGATTGATCCATTTACAAAAGCTTAGTACAAGATGAAGACTAGCTTCGTCTCTGGGATGGCTCACAAAAGACGACATGTTAAGTTCCATGTTTCTCCCTTAGTAAGGACCAAATTTAATACATTTCGAGTATATTTGGATATTTTGAAAATCGAATTAGGAGTGGAGTAAAAAAAGTAAAACTTACAAATAACTGCATTAATATTTAAATTGAAAAAAAAAAGGTAGGAAATGAGGATTTCAATCAGATTGGTATAACATATTACAATACCTACAATAATCACTAAACTATTAGCAATTTTGAATTGACTTCATTTTATAAACCCCTTCTGCACATCCTTATAATTGAGCCATTAAAAATGCCACTAGTGTTACAAAAAGTCCGTCACGCAGGGGCTGTGTAAACTAAGCAGATTTCCCACGAGAAGTTTTACAATTGAGAAATCTGCATACTAGTAACATTAGAAGTAACGAGTCTCTAAACCAATTTCACAAGCCGAACAGTTGCGGAAACGGCTGAACTAGCTTTCGGGGGAGCTCACGAATAGACCCGAAATCAGCCGATCTCATCTCATCCGTTATCCGCACAGCATTAATAAAAAGGAGAATATCTAGGTTAATATTCAAGATAGAGAATAAATGTATATGACAATAATTATAGTAAATTTAATTTGCAATAAGATTGGTTCTATACAAGTTTTTGATCTGACGTATAGTAACGGAGATATTTCGAATTTTCGAAAATCCCCCCTCCCACTGGTCTGATTTCAGCCATTAACGAACTTTCTTCGTTCTTCTTTCTTAAAATCTAGACCTGCCGAATATAAATGTTATTACCCTCCTGAATTGTTTTCCTGGGGATGCAAAGACAATCGTCAAACTCTGTATGAAAATGATTTTGGGATAAATAATTTAATGCATTGCGAGACTTATGATATCTATTCCAAATTCCAAATTATGCCAGATTTATAAAGAGATATACTTCTGAAGGCTGTATGCAAAACTTAACATCTGTACACAAAATAAAAATTATTTAAATAATAAATATTAAAATCAAATATATTTGTCAAGGTAATTAATTCTGCATGAAAATCGCAGGTCTGGTCGGCTTGAAAATCGGCCCTGGCACTATTCCTGCTGATCCATATGTAAAATGACCCCCTGTATCCAAATATGCCCCCCCCCCCATTTTCCCTCCTCACCCATCATTTTAGGAGAAACTCCCCACCTATTTTTATCACTTTTCGATCATTTGGTGTGTTGAAAAGGACATCCTTTACACTTCTTCTGAGGGGTTAGAGTGGTGAAAAAAGTCTAAAATATTAATACGAGTACCAACGAGGAAGTTTTTTCAGCCCCCCACCCCAAAAAAAACTTCCTCCTAAAAACTTGAGCCCCTTAAAAAGTAAACAAGTATTCAAAATCATTTATTTTTACGTAATTTTTCTATTTTTATTTTTAAGTTATGGTCGCTAGAAATGCACTTATGAAAGATATCAGTTACCGTCCATGGCCATAATGCCAAAAGCAATCCAAGTTAAAACTTGTGAAAACATGAAAATGCCTATGAAAACGTATTCCAGTGAGTTAATAAGAGGACCAGTGTAGTACAAATAACCATCTTCCTAAATGTTGTTCGGTTATTGTTGATATAATTGTTACTAAGTATTATTAATATTTGATGGTGTTTGGGCAGGTTGTGGGCGACTGGAAGCTGGAATATTGGAAAAGAAGTGAAAAAACTGAGAAAACAAAATCAACACTTTTAATGGTTTTTGCCAAATCCACCCCCCCCCCAGCCCCTAAATAAATCCTAAATCTTGTCCTTGTGACATATATACGTATTTTAGACTTTTTCATCTCTATAGATCTTCAGAAGAAATGTAAGGGTTAAAATAATTCTTTTGAGCCCTCCAAATGGTCAAGAAATGACAAACATAGGTAGGGGAAGCCTATATCCAAAGCAATAGGTGGTGGGGAAAAACGGAGTCCATATTTATATCCAGGAGGTCATGTTGCATATGAAACACCAAGAATGGTGACGGGCTTAACATTTTTTGTAGACCAATGCAATTTTAGGCCTGGTCTCTTCAGATTGGAAGCAAGTTCACACCATTTACAGTACATATCGCACATTGGAAAACTTCTAATTCATAATTAATCAAGTCGAATAAATTTATATTAAACCCCCCCCCATTTTAAATTTGACTGCCCAGATGGTTTAATTCATTCCCGGACTTCTATCCGTTCACCCGTACGTTCTCAGTGTCATGAGGTGGTTGCTTATGCATTTGAATAATGGAGTTGTGATTTAGGTATCTGAGGTCACAGACAGGTTTCGTGTGGACCACTTGATTTTCCACCAATGCCTTCTTGCCAAATTACTGATAAAAGTATCCCTGCATTGACCACCACATGATGTAAGCACAGGTGGAAAGGGTGGAGTCTGTGGTTTTGAGAGTGTATTCGTTTGCTACTTGTACATTAAATTATCCGGAAAGAATTGTAACAGGGAGCAACGGATAGGGCTAAAATGGTGAAATGCACTCAACAACCATTCCCAAAGTGAAGCTATAGAAATACAGAACACTGGACTTTGAAATTAGAATCCAGGAAGTTCAACGGCAGGCTCTCACAGCAAAATATAGGATATCACTAATAGCCTAAAAGAAAGCCGTACGTAAAAATATTTGAGTCATCGAATAGCAGCAGCACGTAGGTTGCTTCAGAAGTAAGTGGCAACTAATGTAAAGGATCACCTAGGTAGGATAAACCCGGCAGTGCTCAAGAAATAAGAGGAGGGGGAAATAGGAAAAAAAGTCCGTCACGCAGGGGCTGCGTAAAATAAGCAGATTTCCCGTGTGAAGTTTAATAATAGATAAACCTACATACCGCTAAAACAAGACCACCCTGAAATTTAAGTGAATAAATACAAACGATAATAAGAAACCTTCCGACGGGAAGGATCTGAAATGTAAACAAACAGTTCTGCCAACTTCTTACCGGAAAGAAAAACAATTACTGTAACAAATCTGAATGAATATAACGTATTAATTTGATTGAAAACTATTTACTATATCTAGTACTCTAATTTATTATGAATCAGAATAATTTTTATCTCAATCAATCAAATATAAATAGCCAAAAAACATAGGAAGAGGGCACACCGGAACATATTTGCATGTATCTCGTTTAATAAATGTCTATTAAAAACAATATTTGGTATTTAAGCTTCGAATGATGTGGTTTATTACTTAACCGAGTTTTGTTTATGTAACATGAGTGGAAGTGGGGGTTGAGGCTGAAAACTGAAAAATGCAAATATCTCGGTTAATACTCAATGTCACTTTTTGATCAGACGTATACTAACGGGGATATTTCGAATTTTCAAATTCTCTCCCTCTAACCCCCCCTCCCCTGGTCCGATTTCAGCCATCAACGAACTTGATCTTTCTTTTTACATAAAACGACTAAATATCGAGTTTGGTAACGATTAAACTTCAATTGCGACCGCTAGAGTGGTAACAGACAAATATATATATATACATACAGTTCTGAACGGACCTCATTTCGTCATCTCCTGGGAAGGATCGATGGACATTTAAAGAAAAATTTCGAAAATCACGTCATGAGTACGACCTCAATATCTGATTCCCCTTAAGGGAAATCTGCTAAAAGGGGGATCAAGGCAAAGGTGGCTTGATGACCTATAGGACGACCTGTGGAGGTTCTGTAATCAGTATAACCTGGCTGGATTCTACGAAGAATAGTTAAGACAGTGGTGGGGGAGACCTAGCTCCTCCAAGGAAACAATAGGTGCAGTGCTTATTACCTAAATATTGACAGTGGTGAGAGAAAGGTATAAAAAATGATTTTCATTTTTTAAGCAGATTTCCCCTGTTTAGCTTAAACTCCATCGTTCCAACGCTTTTTCGCGTAGCTGACCACCGAATGATGAAAACGATTAACACCGAATGTTGAGACGGAAGGCTGCTTAACAAAAGTTCGTATGACAAAAGGATAAAATCCAAACGGGGTATAAACAAACATCGTGTGATAACAGTGATACTTGCATTTTTTGCAGCTATTGGCAAACCCCTATTCCTATTTATCTCATGTTAACAATAAGCAGTTACATCACGAACCCCTTTATTCCAGGTTAAATACCAAATATTTTTTCATTGAAATTTTACTTTGGGAGATACATACAGATACATTGTGTAATTCCATCATCAATTTTACTTGCGTTATATCCTTCACTTGCAAATATTTATTTTATCCATACTCGATAATTAGCTGTTTCATTCAATACAAAATACCAAATTATTTAATGGCATAATTCTGATCCGGAATAAGGGTCTTTACACCGATGGGGGGAAAAATATCTTCGTTATTATGGTCTAAATTGAAAAATAATAGAGCCAATCTTTTTAAGCTATTGATGGTTTACAATTGTTCTATACATGTTTTCGTAGTTCATATATTATTTATATATAGTTATTTGTACTTTCTTGTTTTCAGCCTTCTATAAACCACCACTTCTGCTCTTCTGAGTTTTATTTTGAAATTGAAAATATATGGTGAGATGAGATCAGTAGTGTGTTCTATGAGCTCGTGGGAAATCTGCTTAGTTAACATAATTTTTAAATAATGTACTCTTAGATGTCAATATTTTATTGTATTATTTATACAAGCTTAACGGTTTAGCGTTAATGGAAAAGTGGTTGGATGTTCAAATACGAAATACAACAGCGAATGTTAACAGGTATAATATATCTGTATACGTTTTATGTTGCAACTTATAAATAAGCTAAACATAAGAGTAGTAATATGCATGTTTCTAAAGAACTCATTTAGGTGTTTGCTTTAAGTTACTCTGAACGAATGAACATTCAAAAAGCTTTTTAACATCTGCTATACAACGTTTTAAGTGAGAATTTTGTTGTTAATACTAAGAAGCAATTCTCCAATTCAGTGGCGGCTCGTAGCTAAAATTAGTGGGGGTGCTGCTCCAGAAAATGTTTATTATTATTATTATTCATTAACGTCCACTTTTTGCAACTTAGGCTAATCGGGACGGGTTATCTACAGGTTACCACCCTTTTCTAGCCAGGGTGGGATTTTAGGACGTTATTAAATAACTCATTAAATGAGTTTCGTCACTAAATAATTTAGAAAATGTTTAGCCTTTGTTTTAAATTTGGGTCTTTTATAGATACCGGCAGCAGTGATTTGAATTGCTATTAGGTGATAACATATGATATCAAATTATAACCTGCCAATAAAAGATATAAACATGAAATGTATTAAATGTTATTTAGGAAATGAAAAAAAAAAAAAAAATTATTTTAATTTCTCATATTTCTAAAGTTATAAATTTCGATATGACTTTCAAAATAACCTCAAATAGGTACTCGTTCCTATTTCTCTCTCGCCACATAAATTCGCATAGATATGAGTCTAACGCAGATCTTGCCGTTCCACGTTCAATCTTATTGCGTCTCTTCGCCCTTCCCCACATTCCTTCCACTGTGTTCGTGTGCGCTCCTGTATCTGGGTCTTTGAAATTTTTAGAATGATTCACTGTCATGTGCTTAAATCTATATCCTTCTAGATTTGGAATGGTTGCATAACTACTCCAACAATCTGAAATTATACTTCCGGGACGTATGGATTCCTTTATAACCTTTAATAGTGTGCTTTTAGTGCGGTCAGGCACTGCACGTAAGAAACACTCTTTCGTCTCCCTACATATACCGCCGAAAACCCCCTGTTCTGGATACAGTTTTCCGACATTATATTTCCGTTTTGAAAAAAGAGATTCGTCTATTTCAACTGTTTGACCCTCTCCTCCAATTACTAAAGGTTTATCTAAAATAGAGTATGCACAAACCTCTCTCAATAGATTTTTGTAATCAGTAATTGTATTTGTGCTCATACCAAATTCTTCTTGACAGAACAACGTGGTAGTATATTGCCTTGTCCAACTGTATATGAAATATATAATTTTTTCAAAATAAATTTTTGTAAACTCAAACAAAGTGGCACATCCATCTGTCTTCCTTTTCGGTTATTACAAGTTTCACCTGATGTCCGTTTCTACATATTCTCCTGCTATGAAGAAGTCCTCTTGTCTGCAGGAATGTGACAGCACTATTCTTGTCAGGAATATCTCTCACCAAATTCAAAAGTCCCATTGTTTCAATAAAAAACGTTTAAGAAAAGCTGAAATGGTAGTGTTCCTTCAAAAATTGTAAATAAACTATCAAATGATTAGGTTATAAAATACCATATGATTTTATTTCTAAACCTTATGTTATCACCTAATAGCAATTCAAATCACTGGCTGCCAGTATCTATAAAAGACCCTTAAATTTGTGTAAAAGGAAACAATCATGAATTAAAAGAAAATTTATTCAGAAACTAGATAAAATCTTAAAAAAAAAAAAAATCAAACATTTCGGCACTGCGGGAATGACAGTGCTCTCTCTCCCTTGTGGAGCTTACTGTGTGCGCATTCGCATTACAGCCAAACACGTTGCCACTGGAACTGTGAAGCTCCATAAAAAGATTTTTGTATCTTTTTCCATAATCAGGGGATGGTTACTGCATTAAGCTTAGGGGTATATGTTATACAAGTATAAAGAAAGAATTAAAGAAAAAAGGCGCTTTACATAAAATGTTATAGATAATATCAAGTGGAAATTCGGGGAGCTGCAGTTCCACAGTGCCTATAGCCGCCACTGCTCCAATTTCTGTACATTATTAACTAAATGTTAGTCATAGCAACAGGACCTTAATTGAACGTCACATCTGATAACTGAAGACCCTCGTTGGAATATTCGAATATTAGCCTTTGGAATTAAATGAACCGAAAGACTCGCCTATTGATGGTGAAATTCAATCTTTCCCCAGATTGAAGGCGGCGATCAAAAAGTCCAATATGGCTTCCATCCTGCATCAATTTCCTAATTGCATCTATCGTCCATGATGGGTCTTCTCCCGTTACACTATTCCAATCAAGCCCCGATGTCCGGCCTCTGGTGCCTTCCATCATTCAGCCCTGATATTCTCAATTAACCTCTGATTGGATCCCAACCTTTTTGAGCTTTTAATAGCTCCAGCAATTTCTCTGTCAGGCAGCATGATTGCTTTCGAGGGTCCAACTTACTTATCCATTTTAGAGTTCATGGACAGAGGTTCGAATTTCTTGGTTTCAAAATTCAATGGAGGAATTGTAATGGGGGTAGTTTTAATACTTGAAATTACAAACAATTTCTATTCAAGTGTTAGCTATAACATGGAGTCTCGCCCTTAAAGAGAAATTTAACAATTTAAAATAAAAACAAAACTATAGAAAAATAACTTTACCAAAAAAAATTAAACACGATAAATAAACATTAAATACAAGTAATAAAAACAACAAATCAATAGACTAGTTTTAAAGACAACAATTTAATGAAAATATGATTATGTTATTTTCATATTCCAGTAAATTTATATTATTTAAAATTGTTCAAAATTATATTAAATGTCTAAATTTTGTAGAACAAATTAAATTTTTTTAATGTGATTTAGTTTATTGTATGAGCTCCTGTCTGTAAGAAGTTAGTACATGTTTTGTGAAGTCTCTAAGTATTCAATGTTCCTACAATTAGTAGCCTTAGTATGGAGTCTTGCCCCGAAGCGTTTTCAAATTTCTTAAAACGTATGCTAGTCAAAAATCCTTCATTTTCAAGAATAAATTCATTTTAAACAAATTTTGAGGTAAACAGTTATTTTAAAAGTGTTTCAAATTTTAAATTCAGCTGAGCTCCTTGTGGCCCAAATTGGACTGGACCCATCCACACCAAAATCCATTTCCTACACTAAGGTATCAGTTTTCTGGTTAAAAAAAAAAAAACAATATTCGTTTTCCAAGTAGCATAAAAAATAACTGAGTATTAAAAGAGATTCGAAACAATCTCAACAATGTACTTTATAATTTAATGGCCTGTGGACTTTATTTATCAATTCCAGGAGTCAATTAGTCAGAAAATATATCAATACAGGCGTTTATCAACGTTTTGGTATTTTTAAAAATTTATGAACTAAGATTTACCACCACTGGATCATTACGTTATTTCATTTTTAGCCTCTTTTTCAAAATTTTCTGGGGCATCCGGACCCAAAATTTGGCATTTGAGCTAGACGTTTCATATTTAGTGGTTTTGTTGCTTAATGTGGAAACGGTTTGAGGAGAGATATCGGTGTTTATTAAGGCCGAAATATTAAAATTCATTGTCCAATAACCGTTGAAACCCAAAGCCTGGTATATATGGCTTTTGTCAAGTATTCGGCTTGTTCACGTTCCCTGCCGTATTGCTTTGGCACTACAGACCAATCAACCCTACTTTTATTCAATGGACCACTCAATTACATCACGATGATGAGTGGGGGAAGGGGTACGATCGGGGATATAACTCCAGTGGCCCCAGAAGTCCAGGAAAATACTAGAAATTTATATTCCAGTTTCAGAAAAATGTATAATACCGAATTGTAGAAATAGCTTGATTTCTGAATTGCTTAAACCAAATCTTTCTTTGCTACTGAGAGTTAAGTAGTAGCTGGAAAATATAGTACTAAAAATCCTGTTTAGAAGAATGTTAATACATTTTTATATATATAATAGCTAAGGTACCCGGCTTCGCCAGGGAAATCATTAGAGGCTGAATGATGATATTTTGTTAGGCAAGGCTCCATGTGTACAACTACTCTTCCCGTCTGGTTTCCCGTAAAGGTCAGGTAGGAGACTTATAGAATAGGAATTTTAGGAAGCATAATCATGGATAGCATTCATTATAAATTAAATATTATCTGTACATGTTTCCTGTCAGAAACCAATTCGAGATTGTGAGCATAGTTATATTAGTTCAAAAAATTAACTGTGTTAGCCTCCCGACAACTTCCGCCCCCTTCCGCAGCAAAATTGCTTTACTTTAATTATTTATTTAAAACATTACAAAACATATTTTCTAGTAATTTATATACCTGGTGTAAATAAATAACAGTGATACCCTAAAAATAATTTAATTTAAATTCGAAAAGCGTGGTGAGGTAAAGAGATTGTAGCCATCTCTACAAACTCAAATCATATTGAGTTTCAACGCATATTGTCATTTGTTATAATGTCATTACCAAGTAACGTTTAATAGTTATAGATAGTAAATAGTCGTTTCAATAAGTCCAACATATCGGAGGAGATAAGATAATATATACCACAATTAAAGAGTTTGATTCCGCTCAATTCCCGCTATCACAATTGTGAGAATTCAGCGTGACTTTGTTTACGTTATGAGACAAAAATTGCGACCGGGTGGAACTATAGTTCAGTAGAAGGGGAACTATCACTTCTCACCCCCGGTGGGTCACACCACCTTACAGTAAAAATTGCGACCGCCAAAGCGTTAACACACACACACACACACACACACACACACACACACACAGATATATATATATATATATATATATATATATATATATATATATATATATATATATATATAATTTTGAAGACATTTTTCGAAAATCCCATCATGAGAACAACCTCGATAGCTGATTTCCCCAAGGCAAAATTTGCTAAAATGAGTCTTCCTATTTACAAATTAATAATCTTCAGAGAGATTTTAGGAGCTATACGTATATAAATTAAATTTGATATTTAAATATAGTTTTGAGGAATTGTGACATGAGTTTAACAGCCGGAGGATAGAGTTTCAAAATGATAGTAATCATTATTATCTTCTAGTTATTATTATAAAGTTTCCCGGTACTTTATACCTGGAAAGAAAATATGAAAGGGTCTTATTTATTTATGTAGTCAGAAGTTTGTTTGACGGGACTTCAAAGGGTTGTCTGTTGTGTTTTAGCTCCATTATTTTCAAGTGGGCTTGAATACGGCAGAGAAATTCTATACTCGCCTTGAAATCCTTAATGTGTATAAGACAAGAGTGTAGAGGCCGCTGGCTCACACACACACACACACGTGTGAAATTAGCATTATCCTCCGGTTCGGCTTTTGATAAGGCCTTGAGAGAGAGAGGGCGATATGAGTGCTGGGGTAAGACTCTCCCAGTGCCTGGAGCAGACTTGAGGAGAATTAGATCTATTTAAAGAGAAGAGAGTGGATAAACAATGTAAAAGTCGCTCATTACCGACGGGAACTGGATACTGGAAGGGCGGGTCTTCTCTAATCTTGCCGGTGACTTCCTCCTTTTGTTCCAGGAGCCTCCATTGTGCCTCCTGCTTTGTGCCTCCTAGCGCCCTGACATTGTATCGCCGGCTCCCCCGTAATTTCCTATATCAGACCCCAATTTATGCCTCAAAGATAAGACACTTCTATTTTCACCCCTTATCCACACCCCCCACCCCCTTCAAAGAGAATAGACCCAGGCGTCGCCCATCGACTCCGGATCTCACACCCTTCTTTTTTTTCTTCCTTCCTCCTTTTTTTGTGTATCTTTTTATATACTTTTTCTCATTCCATATTTTTTCCCCTCTCCTTTGTTTGTTCCTCTAATAACATCTCGACAAAAGGGGAACACAACTTTTCCATTTGTACTCATTATAAAATTTAATATATTTAAATTAGTAAGATTTGATTTTTTATGGTCCCGTACTCATCTTTTCTCTTTCCAAGAGCTAAAAAGTAATATTCATGTTAAGGAATAATTTTTAATAATACGCGTGGGTAAATTGACTTTTTACAGTTCTAAAACTAGAGAATAACTTTGTTACCGCACATCTGATCTTTATCCGCTTACGTCATCCTTATCATGAAAATCTGAAGAATCTTTGTAACTAGACAACAGTCCGAAACGTGTTACTGAGGCACTCCTATTGTCTTTTTAGCAAATTTCCCTTAAGGGAAATCAGCTATTGAGGTCGCACTCATGACGCGATTTTCTAAACATTTCTTCAAATGTCCATCGATCCTACCCAGGAGATGACGAAAATGAGATCCGTTCAAAACTATATATATATATATATAAATATGTCTGTTAACACTCTAGCGGTCGCAATTGTTGTCTAATCGTCACCAAACTTGGTATTTAATCGTTTCATCTAAAAAGAAAGATCCATTTCGTGAACGGCTGAAATCGGACCAGTGGAGGGGGGGTTTAAAGGTGGGAATTTCGAAATATGTCCGTTAGTATACGTCGGATCGAAAAATTGTATAAAACCAATCTTATTGGAAATTAAATTTACTATAAATATTGTTATACATTTATTCTCTATCTTGAATATTGAAATATTGAGCTATCTTGAATATTGAGATATTTGCACTTTTGTTAAGTGTAACGGACGAGCTATGGTCGCTTCTATTCGTTCCCGCCGAAAGCTAGTTCGGCCGCTTCTGTAACTATTCGGCACTCAGATGGAGATTTCTCTATTGTGTAACTTTACTTGTGAAATCTGCTTAGTTTATGCAGCTCCTCGTGACAGACTTATTTAGTTTGAACATTAAGCAAGGTACCCATTATGCTAAAGAGTATCAGATACTCAACACACATAAGATGTTATGCCACGGAATAAGTTTTTCTGGTCTTTATGATTATATAAATAATTTGATTAATCTCTCTCTGGAACTCCTGCCTCACATTTGCTCTGACCACTGTCTTGCGGGACCCCTTTAGTGAGAAATTTGGTTTTGTAGAGAAATTCCAAAGATTGTGATTTAATGAAAGACCCCCCCCCCCTTTCTTGGAGAGAAGGAGTAGAAATCCCCCAGAGTGAGCAAGGTGGGTGGCTCTAGGACAAGAAGGCAACACTGATTAATACAGTCAATTAACATAGAGCTCCATCCGTCTTGGAAGGCGCAGGTGGCGCTCCCAGTGGTGGGATTACCGACTAGCAGCTGAAATATCGCCCAGCCCGTGTGGGCTCCCCAACCCCACCCCCTCCTGCTATATATCTAAAGGCCTCTACCGCAACACACCTACACCCGGGCTAAATACACTAATAAATTATTGTATCGCTACAAGGGGGAGCTGGGCCCGTGCACTTTAAACTATAAATTTGTAAATTTAATAAAGGCACTCTAGATGGCGATATACTCGATTGGGGAAAGGCTTTGTGCATGGCAAGGGGTTGGTGGGAGGGGGGCTTATATAAGGGTGTGTTTACGCCACGACCATCTACCCCCTTTCAAGATGATAAAGAATAATTTACGAGTATGGGGTACTTGCAAACAGTAGAAATAAATTGAGAACAAATAAATAATAACCCATTAGCCGATAAGCTGAAATTAATGTGCAATTATAATAAGAATTTTGAAGGTAGGGACATCGCTGAGTTTTAAATTGTCGAAGTTGGCGATTTAACTCAAAATTTAACAATGTAAAATAAAAACAAAACTATAGAAAAATAACTTTACCAACAAAAAATAATTAAACAAGATAAATATACATGAAATACAAGTAATAAATAAAAACAAAAAATCATGTATTAAAGACAACAATTTAAAATGGCTTTAATAATAAAATTATGTTATTCCCATATACTAGTACATTTATATTATTTAAAATTGATCAGGCTCAATAAGAAGGCCAAGTCCTCTACTGTTTTTACAAAAAACAGTAGAGGACTTGGCCTTCTTATTGACCCTGATCAATTGGTTCCTCTACCATCCAGCATATTCCAGAGATATTTAAAATTGTTCAAAAATATATTAAATGTCTAAATTTTGTAAAACAAATTCAATTTTTTAAGATAATTTAGTGTATTGTCGATATTTGGGCTCATGTCTGTAAGAAGTTAGTACATGTTTTGTGAAGTCTCTAAGTATTCAATGTTCCTGCAATTAGTTAGTGTGTGTTTTGTTTACTGGTTAAGTCCACTTTATGCTACTGTGGCTAAACGGGACGGGTTATCTACAGGTTTTTAACAAGTAACACTCATTTTCTTAATCTTCAGAATTGGTTAGGGGGAGTAAGAGGCGGAGGAAGAAAACGGTAACTATTAATTTCGCGAATAGAGCCTTTGGTGTTGGCAAAAAAAGGCCTAAACGTGAACACCTCACTACGAGGTCGGCAAACCATGTAATTTACTATTCTTTCAAAAGGTTTAAATATCAAGATAAATTCAAATAAATTTGATCTTTTAATTTAGATTGCTAAACTTTACGATAATTAGTTGTTGTTCACTAATCATAAAATTATTTTTTATTATTCAGTTCTTTTTTTAAATATTTTATAGATTTGCCTTTTTTCGAGGTCATGTAATACTTTCGTTGTATTAGCAAACTTTATTTTCCATAATCAGGTTTTGAGGTTATATTCAAGACGTGATTTTCAAAAAAAAAAAAAAAAACCGTCTACAATCTTTAATCCATCCTGTTTGTTAGATAACGAAAATGAGGTCTGAATCGTTATTTAAATGAGATATATTTTGTAATTTACTAAAAATATTATAGATCTCTTAGCTAGCTAGTGAGGGCTATTAAACCAAAATGTAGTAAATAATATAATAGAAAATAGGTCTAGAAAAATAAGTCTAGAAACATTTCCTTCTGTTTTTGTTAGGCAATTGTTTTTAACTTTTCCTACATTTAATTATTTGCAGTGATCTCGTTTGAAGAAAGATCACTTTAATTTATTGTTTTTGGTGTCGATTTTATACTAATATTGTTAAAATTGTTATTTGAAGAATCCATCACTAACAAATCCGATTCAACAACGTTTGCTAAGAGCTATTAGGACCAACATAACACACATGTATCCTGGACCATTTGAATTGTTAAAAATACAAATGTGACTGATTTATTTAAGATTGAGAGATTGTTCCTCAAGATGATGGGCAGTTATTGATTACTACAGATTTTTGGAACATGGTTTTCTGTACCGACTTTAAAACAGTAAATTTCTATTTTAAACCTATATACACAGCTTTTGATAGCACAAACCATATCAACTTGTTTAAAAACTAAATCTAATTAAAAGAAAATATAAATCTAGCCAGGGTGAGCCTAAGGAGTCTATTAATAAGTCCGTCACTAAATAAATGTCTACTGCCCAGGGCGGGACTCGAACCCGCCACTCTAGGTCTACCACCCGAGATCAAGAACAACACCTTAGCTCGCACGGCCAACCTGAGCCCCCAGAGAGGTCTTTCTCTTCTTGCCATAAGGTATGAATGCGTTAAATGTGAGTGTCCTATCCTAAGTCTCATTAGTACAACTTCGTCTCGTCTACTGTCACGTCTGCTGGATGGTCACCGGATTATACAAGGCTTTATTTTTCGCAGATGATTTTCCTTTGATCTATTCCAATATTTTTGCCATTCATTTAATATTGTCTGTAGTCCAAAATGATCCCTCTCACAAAAATTGCCCTTGAAACTAATTTAATTTTTTTCTTCCAAATTCTATTTATAACAAATAAATTAAGTTTGAATAATGATTTCAGATACCATTTTGTTTACTCTTCAATTCACATTAATTACTAGTTTTGGAAAGAAATTTTGAAAATTTCTCCGAAATGCTGGACGGTAGAGGAACCAATTGATGAGGATCAATAAAAAGGCCTTGACCTCTACTATTCTTTTAATTTATGCAAAGTGCACTTTTAGAGTCAGCATTCCATCGTCAGTGCCTGATAAGAGCAGTGAAGCCTGGGCCTTCTCTATCAGGCACTGACGATGGAGCTTTGACTCTGAAAGTGCACATGGCATAAATTAAAACAATAGTAAAGGACAACGGTTTTTTCATTGGTCCTGAACAAATTTTTGGCTCAAAGCAAATATCACAGTGGGATAACTGGGACGATTACATTTGTGATAATCACAGTATTGTTCAACTGACCTACGCTGTCAATTTTTTGTTAAATATCACCGTTTTTCGTAGTTCGTTTATGATATTGTGACTATTGGTGGATAGAGGCAGTGTGATCCTTCCGTGAATTAGTAGTCTTTGGATCAAAAGCCCTCGATGGACCAAAACATGCACAAAGGGGTTTGGTGAGACATATTCGTCTTGGCAATATAGACGTATTTGTGTTGGCAGTGTAAACGGAACATTATTACTTCTTTCTTTAAGTAGCTACTCAGTTCCCTCACGATGGACACCGGGGTGGACGAATAGCTCAGTGGTGATTTGCAGTGCGAATCATTAATTTTTTTTGGTGGGAGTTGTTAAAAATTGAAATCAAAGCATACAGATTTAATCAAACTGAAAAATATTTTGAAGAAAAACATTGCTAATGATTGATGTTGGAGCTATCCGGCAATGCTATACCCCCTGGAAAAGCAATTGGAGCATCCTATTCTTATAAACTGTTAAACACCGTTAGCTATGAATTGTATTGATTGAACCTTACAATCTCAAAATTCACAGATTTTGTAGAAGGTAAAAAAAGTGAATACTACATCTCCTTAAAATAATTAATTTCTTTGGTGGGAATTTTTAACAATTGAAATCAAAACATTCCACCATCCGCCCATGGACTTAAATTTTCCACCTTAAAGACCTATTGGTATATATATATATATATATATATATATATATATATATATTTGCTACACTTAAATAATTTAATGTCAAACGCCCTACCACTAATCTAAAGGTGCCCCCAGATCAGGGGTGTGTGTATATATATATATATATATATATATATATATATATATATATCCAGATACATTATTTATTTATGGGCACTCACGACTCGGGGATTGCTCAGTCTGCAATTGAATAGAAATAAAATCACCTACTATATGAACACAACGATTAAACATTAAACACAAGCAATAAACACGGCGAATACAATTAAAATTGAGTAATAAACACAACAAATTAACATTAAACACAATAATAGGAACAAATAATAATAAAAACCAAAAATAAAGTAAGCTGAGTCATAAATGTAATTATAATAAGATATTTAAAATAAATGAGTGAAACACATAGTAAAACAGAATTTCATTTTATATATAATTAATAGTTTAATAAACATTTGTAAGTAAAATTGCATTTGTGAATATGGTTCGAAGAATTAAATTCTGGAAAAAATGTTAATTTTTTTAGGTGCTGGGTAACCTCAAGGTATGGATTACAGTCGGTAAGTTGTGCAAGTTGAGTGTTATCATTTATTAGCTTTCGTAATTAGAATATCCTTAGTAATTTGCCATTGCAAATGTACCCTTAAGTAAACTGGCTTCAATCGGAGGATAAGGAGCTTTTCTGGCACATAGCAAACGTTCATGGAAATGGACGAATTCATCACCTTAGGATTACGTATGCTAGTCTGAAAAATATTTTTCCCCTCCAACGGCATCAGAGGACAGATACAGCCTTGCGTTATTAAGAGAGGGTCTGTATCCTTGAAGGGGGGGGGGGTTTACATTAAATTTCAAAATCTACGAAGCTGGAAGTGACAACTGTGAGGCGTGAATCACTGGATCAAGGAACCCTTCCCTGTTAGCCCCTTTATATTTTTTTTTGGTTGCCAAGATTGAAACTAATAATACGGCAGACGTACAGGACCGGAATTTTAATCGAAAAGGGAAGAAAGTAAAATGCTTAAAAGCTGACCCCCGCATTTCAAAGGGGGGGGGTTATCCCTTTCTCCCCTCGTTTCAGGTTATTTGGAAAGTATTTTCTTCAGACAAATGTTATGCAGAATTCTTTGATAACGGCTCTAGAGGACTTAAAAACATTTATTTAGTTTAAAGGGGCTCAGGATAGCCTGTGAGTTAAAGCGTTGACCTTAATCTCACACGGTAAACCTAGAGTGGCGAGTTCGATTCTCGCCTGAGCAAAGGAAATTATTTAGTGACGAAATTCATTAAATAACATCCTAAGTCCCACCCTGGCTAGAAAAGGGTGGTAACCTGTGGATAACCCGTCCCAATTAGCCTCAATTGCAAAAAGTGGGATTATCAAGGGGTAGAATTTGTATGAAATTTTTATTGAAGCAGTAAGTACAGTGATTAGATAGATACTTAATCCTTTTCACGATCTCGTTACTAGTTTGCAAAATTTCTCATCCGATCAAGAAGTAATTCGTTGTTGAGCCCATTAACAAAGGTTGCAATGTAATTCAATTTCAGATAATGTTTTTTTGTATTGCCGTATCATCACCGATGCTTCACAGACGAATTGAGCCCTGGTGCTTGGAATCAATGTGTCTGGATGAGTGCGGTGTTGGGGGAAAAATGTGTGAGCACATGGAGGAGAGAGTGAGGTTATAGGGGAGGTTATAAGGGCGAGAAAAGGGAATAAAGGGTCTTTAGGGCCATCATTGGGGAGGAAAACCCTTTATGATAATATTTCAATTTACCCCAAGGAAAAGGCTTTATAATACCAGGTTTATCCAAGGGTATAGCCCTTAGCCCAGTTCTATATTCGCTCTCTAGGGCTTTTTTTGGACGCTCATCGAACCTCAAGATCAGCAAAATGTGTTCGTGAATTAAATTTGTCTAAGTGTATGGCCTTTAGGAAAATAAGTTACATCTAAATCACTGTTTCGTTTTCGAGGAGAGTTTTCTAGTTTACCAGTTGACATCATTTAACGACGGAACAGTAAATTTTGCAGTCTGGTCTAGACATGAATCATACAAAGAAAAACATTGGAATTTACCATAGATTTTAGAATTTTTTTAACCTGTTGTTGTGAGGTCCTGTAATATGATAAAGGATGTAGAACGAGTTTTAACAGATTTCAGGGTTAGTGGAAATCAGCTACTGTGGTCGTTCTCAATACGCATATTTGAAAAATTCTTAAATGTCCATCGATCCTATCCAGGAGATGACGAAAATAAGATCCGTTAAAAAATATATATGGACATATATATATATATATATATATATATATATATATATATATATATATTATTGTTAACAGTGTAATGGACGCAAGTTTTGTTTGATCGTTACCAAACTCGATATTTAAACGTTTTATGTAAAAATAATGATCAAGTTCGTCAATGGCTGAAATCAGACCAGTGGGAGGGGAGTTAGTTTACAGAGGGGAATTTCGTAAATTCATAATATTGTTAATGTAATGTTCTATAAATGTTGTTATGCATGTTTTTCCCTATCTTGATTATTAATCGAAATATTTACTCTTTTTAGTTTTTGGCCTTCAGTAAATCCTCAATCCTACTCTTATCATTTTAACATATTAGCTGTTATATTATGAAGCACTTTATTTGAATCCTAAATACAAAATATTGTTCTCATTGAACTTTTGCGTTTAGAGATAAATGTAAATACGTGACTCACGTATCCCAAAATCTGCTCACTTAACGCAGCCACAGCATGACGGACTTTTAATATAAACCTGCATTATCAATGACTGAGATACATGGGATGAGTGTTCAATTTATAACGATGAATAAATTAAATCTACCGGATACATCGTGAGTCGAGGAAACAGGTGGCTTATGAACCTTTGAAATAGGAGCTTTGAAATAACTGAAAACTACTTTAACTTTCTAAAATTATTACAATTTTTAAAATTAAAATGTATTACAAATGTAATATTGTGTTACCCTTTGTACATTCTTGTGTGTGTGTGTGTGTGTGTGTGTGTGTGTGTGTGTGTGGTGTGAGTGTGTGTGTGTGTGTGTGTGTGTGTGTGTGTGTGTGTGTGTGTGTGTGTGTGTGTGTGTGCGCAGGTGTGAAATTCTGAATGCTAGTATAAGGTTTTACAAACTTTTAAATAAATCCTTGTTTATAAATTATTACTAATTATACTTTTATAAAATATTCTTGTTTTTCGAATTTAACATTACGTTATTGTTTCGTTTTTTGTTTTTTATCAGTTATCCATGTTATGTTTCTGTTTCTTTTTCATAACTTTACGTGTTCAATAATTTTCTCTGTTTTATTTCCTATTTTATTTTCCGCTAATGTTATCGCCCAGCAGCAGCTATGAATTTTTATTAACTACGAGTATATTTAATAATATGGAGTAGTTTTTACCATTTGGTTTGTATGATAAAGGGTGTAAATCGCTACAAATTGCGAGACACCAAACAAATAAATAAATAAATATTTACACTTTTATTGCCATCAAATTTTATTTAATCTTTTTTTAATACTCTTTTATCATCTATTTATTGGTTTTAGAAATGGTAATTTTAGGCGATTTTTCGTTGTGTTCTGTTTTTTTGTTGAACTATTGGATCTTGTGATTCTTCTATGTTCCACTGAAAAACATGTGCTGAGATAATTGTTGTTAGATATTTATTGTGGGTACTCCTTGAATTATTATTTCAAATTTACAATACATTCAGGCATTGTGAAGTGTATAAAGGTCAGTTTTATGTATACTTATGCACAAAGGAAAGTTCGTCCGAACGTGTGTCACCAAAGTCCGGAGAACTGACTGAATAAATAAAGAAATTTGCTAGGATATATTTTGAAATTTTTCCTGTATTATTTATTATTGGACTATATGATTTCCTCAGTTTAGTCTATAAGAGTAGAATTACATTATTTCGACTCCCAATATGTATTACCATATTCAGTTTTTCCCATGGTATATTATTTAATCCATTTTTAGTCCTTATTAGCAGATTTCCCTTAAGGGAAGTCAGCTATTGAGATCGTACTCATGACGCGATTTTAGAAATTTTTCTTCAAATGGCCATCGATCCTATCTAGGAGATGACGAAAATGATGTCCGTTCAAAACTATATATATATATATATATATATATATGTGTGTGTGTGTGTGTGTTTTTTGTGTGTGTGTATTTGTCTGTTACCCCTCTAGCGGTCGCAATTACTAATCGCTACCAAACTCGATATTTAGTCGTTTTATGTAAAAGAGGGGGGAGAATTTTGAAAATTCGAAATATTTCTGTTACTATACGTCGGATCGAAAAAATGTATAGAAACAATCTTGTAGGAGATTAAATGGACTATAAATATTATTATATACATTTATTCTTTATCTTGAATATAAACCGAGATATTTGCATTTTTCAGTTTTCAGCATTCAGCAAACCCCCACTTCTGCTCATGTTACATAAACAATACTCGGGTATGCAATAAAACACATCATTAGAAGCTTAAATACCAAATATTGTTTTCAAGAGGCATTTATTGTACGAGATAGACGCAAATATGTTCTGGTAACTCCCCCCCCCCTTCCTATGGTTAATAAATTATTTTTATTGATTACAAATTACAGGACTAGATATAGTAAATAGTTTTTAATTAAATTAATACGGTATATTCAGATATATTACAGTAATTCTTTATCTTTCCGGTAAGAAGTTGGCAGGACTGTTTGTTTACATTTCAGATGCTTTCCGAAGGGAGGAAATCTGCTTAGTTTACGCACCCCCTGCGTGACGGACGTTTTTGGTTATCTCCTGGCTTCTTTATCAATCTCACAATGTATTAAAAGAAAGATTAAAATTCATAAGTTATGAATAGTATGACGTTGAATAGAAATGCCCATAATATCTGTAATATTAATATATTTAAACAAATAGATATTTTATTTAAATAATAGGAGTATTATAATTATACCTATACTTTCATAATGTAAGGTGGCACTTAATAATGCCTATGAAAATGTACAACAAATTATGTGGGAGGACATTTGCAAAACTTAAGTTCTTTTAAATAAAAATCATACGGCAAACACTAAGTGGCGAGTTTGATTCCCGCATGGCCAATTGGAATTTATATAGTCACGAACTCCTCAGGCTCTTCCTGGCTAGAAAAGGGTGGTAACCTGTAGATAACCCGTCCCAATTAATTAAAGCAGCGTAAAGTGGACGTAAATAGATAACAATAACATTTTATATAAAATTAATTTGTTTGTTTATCTAATGTTTATTTATGCTTGTTTATGTCTTATGTTTATTAATTGTCTTTATTACTAGTATTTAATGATTATTTGTTGTATTTAATTTTTATTTGTTGTTTCAGTTTTTGTTATTTTTCTATAATTTTGTTTTCATTTTACATTGTGAAACTTTGAGCCAAATCGCCAAGATGCGGGTGCTCCTGTATAAATAAATAAATAAAAATAATTGATATATCAAGTATAATTATTCATTTAAACAGTGAAAATTATCAATGAATGAGTGATTATTATAATGAGAGGGGGGAGGTAAATGAAATATGAAAACTCTTAGTGCTCAATTTCGTGATGTAAAAAGAATTATGAATGTCATGAGTTGTTTTATCTATTTATTAGGTGGTAGCTTACCATTTAAGTGAAAGTCAAGTATTGAAAACTTTTGGTAGCAGATTTCTCTTAAGGGTAAAATGTAAATACTAAAATATCTATGTTGATATATGTCGCATTAAAAAATTATATATTAAAAAATTATATATAACCATCATATAATCATGTAGGTAAAACATTGTACCCGTATTACAAGTTCTGTCTTATACATTTTTGAGTAACTCAAGAATCGAGGAATTTATTTGCATTTTTTTTCATTCTCTGCTTTCAGTAACCCCCCTCCCCCTTTATTAAAAAAAAACCACACTAATTTTCACTTTAAGCTATTTTGTATTTAAATTATTGTATTTAGATTATTTTTCATGTGTTGTCTATTTAGAGCATTAAGATAGATCAAGCAGAGATTAAAATATCAAGATGACATCATCTGACCACAGCTGTCGTTTTGTTGCACGTTGTAGAAAGGTATTTATAGTAATATTTGAAAATGTAGCACAGTGGTCTGTTACAAGAGATTTTTTGTCAATGGTAATTTCACCTGTTGTAACAACGCCATTCCTTGGTTAAGACATGATTCCATCTCTGAAACAACATTGGGAGATGGAGTGTGAGATCTGGAGTGTGAGATCTGGAGCAACAATTAGTCATTGCGTGAAAGTGAGATGTAAGATGTTCCAAGAAATAACTCCTAACAGCTCTCTACCAGCTAAAGTCATAATAAACCAACCGTCGTATAATCCTATAACTGCCTCTTATATGAAAATAGCAGTATTTGTACATAGAATACAGATTAGCCATTAACTTCCAGATTCGTCATTAACTTCCAGATCTGCCATTAACTTCCAGATAAGCCATTAAATTCCAGATCACCAATGAACCTCCAGGCTATCCATTAATTTCCAGATTAGCCATTAACTTCCAGATAAGCCATTAACTTCCAGATAAGCAATTAACCTCCAGATTAGCAATTAACCTCCAAATTAGTCAATCACTTCCAAATTAGTCATTAACTTCCAGATCAGCCATTAAATTCCAGATCACCAGTGAACCTCTACAGTATCCATTAATTTCCAGATTAGCCATTAACTTCCAGATGAGCCATTAACTTCCAGATGAGCCATTAACTTCCAGATCAGCAATTAACTTCCAGATTTGCCAATAACTTCCAGATTTGCCATTAACTTCTGGATTAGCCATTAGTTTTTTTTAGCTGACAATAAAATGTGCTTGTTGAAATAGTAAAGAAAGGGAAGTTGCAAAAAGATAAATAAATATGGGTGTTCTTGAAGCTATAATTCCTTCTCCAGACCACCTCATAAAACCATCTAGCCAAGATAAATTGCAGGTACTCCACGAAGCTCTTTTCCAATCCTACCACTTATCATACATCAAAAAGATTCCTGAAGAGCTTAAACTGTTACGTTTGTAAAAGTCGTTTTACAAAAATAATTTGCTGAAGATAAGTGACGAAAAAATCGTAGTTTGATTAAAAATTCTATTATGGAATTTGTCTGATATGCTTAACTGGTTCTCCAGGTCACACTTTAATTTTTCTTTTGGCGGTTTTATTCTTCTTCTTTTTTTTTTTTTTTTTTTAAAGCATTTATATATAGATATATGCATATGCTACTAGACATAAGCGGTTGTCCTCGCTGACCTACAAGAATAGGACACGCAAGATGAACTATCCAAGAAATTAAAAACTGTATATAAATGTATTAACATATATACTAAAACAAACGTGCATACAGAGTAACCCAAACAGTAAATTTTATATCTCATAAAGGGTGGCATAATAACCAATATGTTGATTACCCAAACAAACATCTATCTGCCAACAACATTTATTTTTCTGAGTCTCTGAGGTTGGGCTTCTATCCATTCCACCTGTGCCCTCTCAGCATAGTAAAGAAATTGAGTAGTTACTGGAATAAAGAAGTACACTTACAATTGTACTGCTGTTACACCACATGACCATTTGATTTCCCTCCAAAATCCTGTGACCTATAAACTATATATATATATTAGTTTATTTTTATCAATTTTTTTCTGGTCATTTTACCAAACTCTATATTTAAGCGTTTTATGCAAAATTAAAGATCAACTTCGTCAACGGCTGAAATCGGACCGACGGAAGGGGAAAATTCAAATATCTAGGTTATAATGAGCCGGATCGGAGAATGTTAAAGAACCAATCTTGTTGAAATATTGATGCTATACAATTGTTTCTCTTTGCATTTTTTTGTAACTCAAATACAGGGCCCCCGCTACCAAATGTGCAAAGTGTGCAATGCACACGGGCGCCATCCTTTAGGGGCGCCAAAACCATGGGCCCAAAAAAAAAATTTACATTTTATTCTGTTTATTTCATTTTGATATTTTAGCCTACAAATAAATATGACTTTTAAAGTTCAGTTCTTTGCTTTATTTCAAGAACCTACTTACCACAAAAAAAAGACAATTCAAAATGCCTTAAGGGGCGCCAAAATCCTTTTTTTGCACACAGGTGCCAGTAGCCCTTACGGGGGCCTGCTCAAATATTAAGTTAGTGTTTCGTACTTTTTGTTTTTCAGTCCGAATATGTGGTGAGATGAGATAACTATTCTGTTATACAAGCACGTGGAAAATCTGCTTAGTTTATGCAGCCTTTGCCTGATGGACTTCGTGATTTTAATGTCGATTCGCCAATGGCTGGAGGTTTTGAAAGTTAAAGACCGCGCTTATTAAAGGTTTCATGGAGAAATTATTCCATTGCTGTATGCTGACCACACGTAATATTACCCCATTTCAATTAGATGTTTTTCGGAAATGGACATCTAAGGAGTACATTAAGTCGAAGTAGAGCTTTTACAGCGGGATATTGTAACTAGTTGTAGTTAATTTGGAGGATTTTGAAGGAATATCCATCAGTGATAATAAATGATAGTATCGATAAGGCATCAGGTGATCAGGAGAGCATGTATTAATAATGGGCTGGAAGGGAAAGTTAGGGATTTAATTACCATAGGGCCCTGGCTGGTCCGGGGGGAGAGGCATGTGTTAGCCGGCGAATCAATATATCCATGGTTTCCATGGGCCGGGGGTGGCAGCCGCCGTTATACATCATATAACATACATGGAGGGGGTTGATCGATAAGCCCTCCTATTGGTTCGCTGTTTCCCCCACTCCTCTCCCTCGTCATCCCCACCCCTAGCCCTCTCCCTCTGCCGGCGAGAAACAATACCTCCCGTCGGCCTCTCGCATATTTATCGGACAGGGCAATTCACTTAGCTCTCTGGATATCTCCTCCCCCTACAGAACGGCCTCAAATACAGAATAACTCCACCTATGGTCGATAACTCTTCGACCTTTCGCGGCAACATCAAAGTACCCAGATCCCTTTTTGCACTTATCTTGAGTTCCCCTCAAATTCAAGGAACGTGTTCTCCGAGGCACTTTTAAATGAAACGCAGGAACAGAATTCTTTCTTGTAGCACTCCCCTTTATACTTTTACTTTTTTTAAATAATCTTACAAGTCAGTTTCGGTGACTTTACTTAAGGAAAGTTTTCTTTATTCACGAGGTTTCTAACCCAACACATAGTCTCATTCATTTTAAGAGTCTAATAATTATGTGGGGCTCAGGTTAGCCATGTGAGTTAAAGCGTTGACCTTAATCTCACATGGTAAACCTAGAGTGGTGAGTTCATTAAATAAAATCCTTAGTCCCACCCTGGCTAGAAAAGGGTGGTCCCTGTAGATAACCCGTCCCAATTAGCCTTAGTTGCAAAAAGTGGACATTAATAAATAATTTTTTTAATAATTGTGTATGACTAATATCTTATTTAAGGTTTCCACTACAACAGTTCGCTAAAGAAGGGTTTCAGAGTCATTTGTAAAGATGGATTCATCCCGATATTCTTTATTTTATTTTCTTAGCAAAAAGTGAAAACGTCCATCACGGGGCTGCGTTAACTAAACAGATTTCCTGCATGCATCATGTATTTGCATTTATCTCATAATGGGAAATTTCAATGAGAACAAAATTTGTTATTTAGGCTTCAAATAAAGTGCTCCTTGACATAACAGCTTTTTGTTAATATGACGTGAGTAGGAGTGGGGGTTTACTGAAGGCCGAAAACTAAAATGTGGAAATATCTCGGTTAATATTTAATTTAGAGAAAACATGTATATAACAATATTTATAGAACATCACATTCGCACTATGATTGAATCTATAAAATCTTTCGATCCGAAGTATAACAATTGAAATATTTCAAATTTTCAAAATTCCTATAGGTGTTTTCTATTAACGTCTTGCCTCTTCTTCTAGCTTCAGAATATCTCAAGGGAGAATTATATTTATAAGTCCTTGTCCTGCTCCGGTTTAATTGACCAGGCTTATTTAGCAATAAGTCTTTACAATCAGGAAAAATGATGATTAAAGAAACGTTTTTACTTGCACGTCAACCGGATGTTGATGTTTGTTCAGTAATACTCCATTTCTTTACATTCAATCCTTGTACGAAGTAAAATTATCCGTTTTGTTTGACGGCTGTACTATGTACGTAACTACGTTCTCATGTACGTATCACGCATAACCCAAATGTGTCTTGCCTAAGAATGTTGAAATTTCATGTTTAGGACTGGCGTTCAGTCTAGTTGTGCATCTTTCCTTTCGATTGGAATCGTCTAAGCGGGAGGAAATAAAAAATTTACAAATTTCTTGATACCTACTAGAAACAAAAAAAATTGTATAAAATCATTTTTATTTATCATAAACTGGTCTATATTTTATGTCCTATGGATTTTTTTGACCCAATGTATTGGAACTGTGATATCGTGTATGAGTATCAAATGAAATCACTTTTTAATGAAATGTAAACAAATTTTGTTTCTTTGATTCAATAGAAGTCTAAGGAAGTAATTTGGTGACCACTTCAGATATTTTTTTTTGTAAATATATTATGGTATATGCATATATTATTTGGTATTATAGAAGATTTGAGGAGTTACGAAATATTTTCAGACCGTCTAATATGTAGTAGTTCAAAATCCTTATTTGAAGTAATTTTCACAGTGGCTATTTTGATTATCATGATAAGATGCATCGGGTATTCACTTAATTGGTTAAAGTATTGAATATTAAATTTAAAAAAAAAATACCTGCTCCCATCTCTTGCACTTTTTACAGTACGTTAGACGGTGGTTTTTGGGTTTCTGCAATTTTCACAGCAATTCAATTTAGGGGGCGGATTTAATAAATTAATCACGTGCTATAAAAATTGGGTAGGTACTGCTCTGAAGATATGCGAAGACCTTTTTTATAAACCTCGGTTTATTTATTTTTAATTATTTCCTGAGGGAGCAAGAGAATGAGTATCGAGCTTCCCGACTATGATGACTTTATTAAAAGCCTTTATTTGTTTCCGCATTGATTAGAAAAAAAATAATAATATTGAAAGTTGTATTACATCCGGTTTTGACTCCTAATGTGATACGTGCCTATGTGCTATAAATGTAGTTTAGTTTATTTTTATTTTTTTTTATTTTTTATAGAAGTCCTTAATACTTCAGGATTTTGCCATTAACTAGACTGTACCTAGAAACATCAGTTATTGTGGGGAGAGTATAGTGGTATCCAATTGAGATGAAGGAGATCCAATTTAGTTCACAGGAAAATAGGTTGATAAATAACCTCTTACTCATGAGAACAACTCCCTCTTCGGGGCCGCTTAAAACGTGTAAATATTTGGAATAGGGCAGCTGACTAATTCTCCCTTGAGGTAGGCCTGGAGAAGCCGGAAGAGGTGCAAGGTATGGCTAGTGAAACGCTGCTAGAAAATACCGGGACACTTTCAATTCCTCAAAAGTTCCTCATTGTTATAACTTCTTGATTTCTATGGATAGATAAAGTATGTGTCATAAAGGCTACGTAGGCTAAGGCCATTGGATTTTATACAGCTACAAAAGCATACGAGATTTGTGATCATCGTGCTAATCATCATAACGCATCGCCATTCTACCTAACGAGTTCATAGAAGCATATTTTCCTTAACTTTTAACATAAAAATGAAGACCAAACTTGGTTTTTCGTATACAGCCTACGAAAGGACAATGAATTCTTCCCATAAAACCCTTTCCAGGATAGTAGACAGACATGAACTCTCTTATTGAAGTTCATAGGTTACTGCCATTATGGATAAGTGGAATCTCTTAATCTTGCCTATATCATATAAAAAGAAATTAGTAATAATTTGGAACATCTTAGAATATAACTCGCGTTTCTTCTCGACTTTAAAAGTGTAATACTACTTTAAGAAAGAACTATTCTAATATTTTGAAGGTTTAAAAAGAATGCTCAAATAAATGGGATAATAGCGGGGCGGGTTAATGGTAATCATCGTGTACAGACAAACGCATTCCACAGCAATTTTCACAATGCGCTAATACAACACAATTTTCAAGGATGCGTTAACGGAACCTGTAGGAGGATCGTGCTTGCAAGATGTATACACGATGCTGTATATCGACATTGTGTAGGCCAGAAAGGAGTGGAAACAGAACGGGAGCTCCTAGCCGCGAAGCCTTAATCCCCCGCACCTATCGCACTTCCTATTTGGGAACACAGATAGGAATCGCCCACGCATGCCCGCGTACATACGTCCTCCTCGTATGTCACTGAGCATGCGAACGCGATCCCAGGGGAGGGCAGAGCCCACTACCTAGCTCCAGCACACAGACGACATGTACCAGTTTACCTGGCCCGCCGCCTCCGTGCGTCGAACAGCACGACCACTACGTCTATGACCGGCAGATGAAGGCAAGCCTGCACTCCGGACACCGCCCAGCCCGTAGTCTATTACTGAGTAAGCCGCAAGCGACTTACCCCATTGAGGCCGGAATGGTCCTGTCTATCGACAGACAAAAAGTACAACAAAATTTACACATTTAAAAAAAAAAAAAAAACATGAGATTTCAGGTTTTCAACTTGTGAAAGATTGTGGACCTTCCAAATTAAAATACTAACATGCAAGTGTGTTATAAAATTTGATATATATGTTTAAAAGTAATCATCTATGTTGATACAAAATAATTTATTTAATGGAATAATATGTCTCTAAGTGAGCAAATGGAGTCCGGAAATTTAATATTTGGGGCTAATGGGCGTCATTTGTAGAATATGTGCGGTGAGCTTAACGAGATGGCTAGTAAGAGGTAGGGAGTGGGGATGTGGTTTGGCTAAAATCAGTTGTTAGCTCTCTCTGGCGGATGGCGGTGTAATTAGAGAGTTAGGATATTCATGGGGGGATTATCAAGGGGGGGGGGGCTTCCCCTCATATATCCCCAGCCAACTTACAAACTCAGTTTGGAGGGGGGGGGGGGCTAGAAGGGCTTGCCATTAAGCCGGATTCACTTAGCCTACCTTAGGCCACGGATTGCGGGAGCAACTCTCTCTCTCTCTATCCTCTCTACTTTTGACACTACTTCCTCTGCCAGGCTTATCTAGCCGCAGGAGATCAGCTAGTTCATCAACTGTCACCTTATATTAGTCGACTTTGACACTAATATAACTCTTTGGGGAATTGGTGACTCTAAACGGCGAGTCACTGGGGATAACACTTTGCGTCACTGATGCTGCGATTTCAGGATAAAGGACTTGAAGTATTTTCTTAGTAGGCTTAGATCAAGAGTCATAAGTCACAACTTACCAAACTGGATTGGCTGATGCTGCTACTGCCTCAAGGCAAGTCTGTTAATGCGAATCGCGCCTAAATGTTCTGATATAGGTTTTTCTCTATATTACAAGGTGTTAGAACTCATAACAGCTGATGAACACCATTGTACCCTGACTACTGACTATTCTGAATGTTTGTAGAGGCTCGTATTAAACTCATTGTGTAGGTCATGACTCGGATTCTTGCTTCTGAGCAAGGAGATACACAGTTTCGTGACAGTTTGGGTAATCTTGTGTATTAGGAGATTTCCCTTTAGGGGGTGAGGTGGTACTCAAAAGGCGAACATCAAGTTACAGCTCAAGTGGTTTGTTTTTTATTTATCGTTACCATACTCTAAATTTAAGCGTTCCGCGTAAAAAGAAAAACCAAACTCGTAATTGGACCATGTGAAGAGGAAGGTGTTAAGACATCGGTAATTAAATATTGTATTTCCTTTATTATGAGTCGGATTGAAAAAAACTTAATTTAACCAATTTCACCTGAAATTTAATTATTTGTAATTGTTTCTCTACGTCAAATATTAACCTTAATATTTGAATTTTTTAGTTTCCATCCTTGTCCAAAGCGCCATACTCATTTCATATTAGCAATAAGCAAGTATATCACAAAGCGCGTTTGTTGAGTTTAAATACGAAGGGGTTTAGAGAGGGAGTATAGAAAAGGCGGAAAGTAAAAAAGTATAAGTTGAATCGAAAAATGTTGAGTAACTTACATATTGTGTATTCTTGTACAAAGTGGTATATTCTACAATTGTTCATTTCGACATTTGTTCTCTGACTTGCATATTAATTGAGATAATTGCTTTTTTTTTAGTTTTCAGTGTTTCCTAAACCTCAAATTCACTTATAAGAAATAAATAAATATTAGCATATTTTATATTAGGTTCGCAGACATATTTATTGTCTGATACCAAGTTATTTCTATTTTAGCGTTTACAGTAAATTCCCACTACTACTCTCGTGATTTTTCTCTAAGGATATTACGACACTAATTATCTCATACTCAGCTTAAATTTCACGTTTATTTATTTTTTTTATACATAATATTCCTACTAAAGAAGAAATAAAGAATAAATTCAATGATGAAGTCTTCTGTGCGCTACTCCAGAACGCCAGGAATCTGCGTTTTCTCGGGCCCTGTAAATATTTATCAAGTAATGACCCAATTAGCCATAGTAGCAAAAAGTGGATGCTAAAAAATAAATGTTAAATAATGAGCAACTTTAGAGTAAACATGTCTGAAAAGAACGACTGGAAGGTTAACTATCATTATATTCGAGGTATGCCCTTCTTAATAGCAGATAACACCGTATTTTATTTAAGACCACTGACTTACACCTAGAATCCAACCGCATTGAAAATGGTGCCTATAATGTTCTGAATACCGGTATTCCTTCAGTGAGTGGCAGCTTTATCCGAAATGTATGGACACATGAGTTGTTTTCGCCATGCCAAAGTATTATTTCGTCTGAACATAGCCAAGGAATTATTTCTTTTGAGAGCAGTCGGTAAGCCTCCTGAATATAGCTAATAAACAAAGAGCTATAGTCGTATCAGTGTCTTGGTTTACGTAGAAATTCAATTCGAGTGTCTGACGTTTTATTTCTGTTATTTAAACTACTTAAACCATGGTAGGCTCAACTCAGAGTTTCGTTCCTGTGCCAAGAAGTTTTACCGCTTTCTTTGTGATAAATAAAATTATGAGTTAGGCTCTTCTTCCACCACGCCCTTCAATCCGAACAGCCCCATGAGCTCCACTTGGACGAATTAAAAAGTTGTACGGACGCTAATTAATATTTTCTCAGGGTAAAATCGAGCCGGGAAGGAGAATTCTCTATTATACTCTGACTGGATAAGGTGGAGAGGCCGTTCCGGGCCGGCGGGCAGAGTGAATGAGCTGGAGTGCCCTCGAGATGGTGTAGAGATAGATTGGTGGCGGGAAGTCAAGAGGATGGCGAGATAGGAGCATCTCATTCATTGAATCCCCTGAAGAAGAGCAGTTATTGTCGAAACATTACGCCTATCTGCACCCCTAACCCGTCGGAACCAAGGGTTGCGGCTGGGGGGGAAAAAAAACTACCTGCTTTACCTTCCTATTGTGACCGACCCCAGGTTTCCATGCAGGTCCACATAAAACTCAGTTATTCCAAAGGGTGGCTTATTTTTTTCCCTACAGGTTTTTTATAAGCCCTTGTGGGAAGCAGAGACTATAATCGTATTAGCCAACGATGTCAACAAACACACCTCTAATGTTATCCTACACAATCCCATTTTCAGGCCAATTTTTTTTCTGCAACACTTGAAGGTGAAAGATCCCAGCTATTGATGCCTATCGCATCTACAAAAAATAAATAGATTAAACATCCTTGAGAATTGAGTACAAGACAAATTGAATATTTAATTAGAAAATTCTAATGATTTAAATCTCTATGCGTTTATTCATAACCCGTCCTTGGAAAGTTGGGACAACAATGATTCCTAGACGTCTTTGGACATGGCTTTGGAGATGGCTTATGCTGCAAAAAGAGCCCTAAGCTTTCTTAAATATATTATTTGTGAAGTAAGACGGAAAATTTTCTCGGAATATCCCAACATGATTCCTGTCAAATTCTGAATTTATAATTGTCTTAACCATATTATAATTTCAGTTGAGTTGAGTCATTCCCTTGTAGGAATAGAGAAGCATGAATTATTGAACGGAAGTGGGACTATGCTTCCATCTAATACTGAAAAGCATGTCCTACTCAACATTTTTTTATTGATCGAACTTCAACGATAGAATTTATATTTTTGTAGTCCAAGTAGACCCACAATCCTGATATTGCGATGATAAATAGCATATTTCATTCAAATTATTTAATTAATTTAGGTTATACCCATGAAAAACCAAGAAAGCACTATTTGATAATGAAAAGTAAGCTGTCACCATTATTAAATCAATACTTTAAAATTCCTATTTTGCACTGAACATTATGTTTGTTAAACTAAAATTGTGATATATTTTTTTTTTCAAAGAAAAATAACAGAAAAGAAGTTCCTACTTCTTAGTACAGTATATATATTTGTTAAATGCAATTTCAATGTTTTTTTGACAAGAACAACATTAACGAAAATATTAATTTTTAGTGCTGAAAAATATATACTTTAACACTATCTGTAATGTCGATTTTTTTCCGATAAAAACAACTGTCATGAAGTAATTTATTTTGTAATAGTGAAAAGTAGAAGTTGTAAATACAATCTGTGGTTTATATATTTTAATAAAAATACTACTAACTAAACTAATGACTACATCGTTATATAGGACTTTGCACTAGCTGTGCCAGCTTTCTTTTTTTGGCTAGTGATTTAAGCTCACCAGTGATATGATTTGTGATAGTCCTAAGTTAAATTTCCAAAATCGATGTAGGGAAAACGGTTTGGAAGAAATAATACACATTTCTCCGACTCTATTGGTTGTTCCAAAGATTTTTAAAGGACTTTTTTATTATTTGTTATTAAAAAATTATTTGTTAACCCCACTTGATGGTGTTACGACTAATTTGAACCAGTCGTCCAAACGGGGGGACGAGTTCAAATAAATTCCCGCCTACTAGGAAATAGAACCATCTACTCTATGTTAATTACGTTATGAGCTACATTGGTATTCCCGAATTTCCATCAATATGTTGAATGCATGTATGAATTTCTTATTTACTTTAAATGTGTATGTCATATTTAAAAAATTAGGATTAAAAAAACAACAACTAAAAGTCGAATAATTAAAATAATATTGTAAAGTCCTACCAGATGGTGGCTGGATGAAGCAAAATGTATAGACTGTTACTAGGGATGCTGCATGAGTACACTGACTGTAACCCCCAAAGAAAGGTAAGATGAATACTAACCCTTTCGACCCTCCTAGGTCTAGGTCATAGGGAGGGGGTTGTTCAGGTAGGGAGCAACCCAGTAATTACCAGGAACAATATTTTATTATGCCAAGTCCAAAATTATTATTTGATTTCCATAAGAAAAATCTCTTAAAAAGTAAAAGAAGAGAAAGTTTTATATACGACTTGATGCCATAATCTCTCTTTGCTGAGTTCGACCTATTATACAGTTGGTAAACAAATTATTCATACACTTAGTTTATTGGCCAATAATATTTTTTATAATTTTTTTTAACTTTATATAAAGACAGAAGCGATAAGGAACAACATTTACCATTGATCGTATTCACTAGCAACAATTAAAAATAAATATAATTTAAATTAAAATTTATCAAGGGAATAAATTATTCTTACACTTAATAAAAAAATCATAAATATATGGTACATCTATGTTTTTAAATTTTTATCTCCAATAGGGCCCAGAAATAGTGTTTGATTGGGTTAGTATCTGGTGGTGTTTGGAGCATTTTCTTTACTGTTTATGAAAATGTAAAACCGTTGCCAAATAATTTAAATAAATAGTGTGCGAAAGCTCAAGGAATTATTGAAGGTAATTATTTGTTCCAACAAATAATAGTGACCATAAACATACGGCCAAGAAAAGCAAAGAACGGTTGCTTTATGTAGCTCGCCAAAGTGCCCCATTGGAGTTAAAAATCCGAAAACATAGATGTACTTCATGAGATTTGTTTATTAAGTGAATGAAGATCTTCTTTGCTGACTGCATTAAAGCGTTGACTTTAATCTCACATGGTAAATCTATAGTGGCGAGTTAGATTCCCGCCTGGGCAATCAAATAGGAATTTATTTAGTGACGGAATTCACTAAATAAAATCTTTAGTCCCACCCTGGCTAGAAAAGGGATAACCCGTCCCAATTAGTCTTAGTTGCAAAAAGTGGACCTTAATAAATAATAATAAAAAAAAAAAAACTTCTTTGCTTTGAAAAATTGAAATAAAAATTATTAAAAACATTTGTGCTTGTTATTAATTTTTGCTAATGAATAAAATTAATAGGAAATGTTGTTCTTCGCTATCTGTCGTTATATCAAGTAAAAAAAATTATAAAAAAAATATTTTTGGACAATAAACTAAGTGCACGAATAATGTTTTTACCCTTGTATTTAATACCCCCCCCCAATTAACAAAATGTACAATAGTAGTGTAACAAGTTAATTTTTGCCTGACTTATGTAAATTATATTTTCCCTTGTTATACCAGTCTTAAATATTTAAATGAAATCTTTAATTTTGTTTTGTTATGCCTGATTGTGCTTTAATTATAATGAGAAAGCAGAAGGTCAAATAAAAATGCTCATTCACTAATAAATATATTTATTAATATTAAACTCTGTATGTTTTCCATAAGTTGGAGTTTATCTTCAAGAGTTGAAGATTCCACCAGGATGATCCTTTTCGAATGGAGTTATATTACCAGAATGAAGAACCGAATATAAAAAATCACATTTACTAGTAGATGAGCGTTATTGTACTCATGAATGTTTAGATAAATTGTCTTAAATCAAACATAACATAATGTATTTATAATAGCATTTCAATGTTTTGGGTTTAGGGTTTTAAGGAGATTCTGAATAATGCCCGAAAGAGAAGCGCCAGGTCGGAAAAAAACAACAGATCAATTGAGAGAGTTCAATATAAATAATCACATTTATTAGTAAATGTGTTTAATTATTCTCAATCTCGTCATTAGTACTGATAAATTGCTTCAATCAAACATAACGACATAAATTAATAATTTCATTTCAATATATTGTGTAACGCCCAAAAAGTGGAGCGCCAGGTTGAACAGAGCAGTACCTAGATCTCAATATAAATAATCACATTGAAGGGCGACAGCCCGTCAAATAATAATATAAATAGCCAATAATATTAATAATAATAAATAAACACATTAAGGGATAAGCATTAAAGGCATTCAAAAATTAAAATTCGATTGTGCATAATATTTAAACCGAACATGAAATAGACAAGTTTACTCACTGGAAACGGCGGGACTTAATACTACAGATTTGGATTGACATATATGACTCTTGCCCATGTGCCAAAACAACTATTCAAACTTACAAACACCACCTTCATGAATGCTTGTGCTAATTTAGCTACACAATTTCTTAGGATGAACATACCTTTGGACGAACACACTTTGTTCTATAAATTTTTAAAATAACGAGCAATTTGCTAATAAAAAAATGACTTTTCTGAGTTTCCCTTATCTCCGTTTGCTATGTCATTATTAATTATTATTTTATATTATTTATTTATCATATTTTTTCATTTATTAGCAGATTTCCGTTAAGGGAAATCAGCTATTGTGGACGTACTCATAATGTGGGTTTCCAAAGTTTCTTCAAATGTCCATCGATTCTACCCAGGAGATGACGAAACTGAGGCCCGTTCATCATATACATATATATATATATATATATATATATATATATATATATATATATATATATATATATATATATATATATATACTAGCTCAGATACCCGGCTTCGCCCGGGAATTTATATGGGGCTGAATGGTTATGGTATTTTTTTGGCAAAACTTTACTTTGCACAATATTTTGACATTTACCCGTCCCAGTGTTTAGGGCTAATATCCGTTGTTGGCATTTGTTAATAATAAAATTAATTTTTTATGTAAGTCTTGACTGTCCTCCAAATTGACATATTTCATATTTTGTTATAGGGACAAAATATTAACATAGATTTTAATTAATTTTTCCAGGTGAGGTACCTCATAGTTCAAATTAGAATGAATTGTTGAGCATATCAATATTTCTACGCAAATTACTTGCTCCACACATTGTTCCTGGAGAAATGTATAAAACAAAAGTTAATCTAAATAACAAAGTAAACAACTTTTGTTATTTGCTTGTTTGTCAAAAAACAAATAAGACAATGAAATATCACGAATTTTTATTTCTGGCCTCCCTTATAACCCCCACTCCCGTTCTAACCTAAAAATTTTAATATAGCTTATAATCATGGAAGAATTAATGCTAATTGACATACCGAGTTTTTAAGTTTGGTTTAATCGTTAGTGCCTAATGAAATAGTTGACTCCCGCTTTAGTTTATAGTGTATATCTCGTTTATAATTCGGTATAAGAAAAAAGTGTATATAACAAAAGTTACTCTTAATAACAAAATAAACAACTTTTGTTATGTTCATATTTGCCGAAAAATGAATAGAAAACGAAATACCGCTATTTTTAAATTCAGGCCTCCCTTACAACCCCCACTCCTGCCCGTCCCTAGAAATGTTGGTATAGCTTGTTATAATGAAAGCGATAGTACTAATACACATACCGACTTTTATTTATTTCGGTTGGATCTTTTGTCCCAAATAAAATTGTTCACTTCTGCTATAGGTTTTAGCGTATATCTCGTTTATAATTCGGTATAAGAAAAAAGTGTATATAACAAAAGTTACTCTTAATAACAAAATAAACAACTTTTGTTCTGTTCATATTTGCCGAAAACCTAATAGGAAACGAAATATCGCTATTTTTAATTTCTGGCTTCCCTCATAACCCCCACTCCTGCCCGTCCCTAGAAATGTTGGTATGGCTTGTTATAATGAAAGCGTTAGTGCTAATACATATACCGAGTTTTATTTATTTCGGTTGGGTCTTTTGTCCCAAATTAAATTGTGGACTCCTGCTAAAGTTTTTAGCGTACAACGCATTTAAACTTCGGTATACGAAAAAAGTGTGTATAACAAAAGTTACTCTTAATAACAAAATAAACAACTTTTTTTATGTTCATACTTGCCGAAAAACCAATAGGAAACGAAATATCGCTAATTTTAATTTCAGGCCTCCCTTATAACCCCCACTCCTGTTCGTCTTAGAGAATGTTAATATAGCCTAAAGTCTAAGTTGGGCTAGTAGTAATATACATACCAAGTTTCATAAAATTCGGTTCAGCCGTTTATGCGTGAAAAGGTAACAAACAAACAAACAAACAAATAAACAAACAAACAAATAAACAAACAAACAAACAAACAGACACCAAAGAAACAAAATGCAGTTATGGTGTCTATGACATGTGAAACGAAAAGTTATCGTGAAATTTCGCGAAAAAAATCAATGTACAGACAGAGTTTACAATTTTATATATATATAGATATATATATATATATATATATATATATATATATATATATATATATATATATTTGTCTGTTAACGCTCTAGCGACCGCTAGAATTTTTGCTTGACCGTTAACAAAATCCATATTTAAACGTTTTATGTAAAAACAAAGATCAAGTTCGTTAATGGCTGAAATCGGAATAATGGCAGGGGGGTTTAGAGGGGAGGATTTTCGAAAATTCAAAATATCTCCGTTACTATACGTCGTATCGAAACATTGTATAGAACCAATCTTATTGAAAATTTAGTGATCTATAAATATTGTTCCATCTATAAAATATGTATATATATATATTTATATATATTCTGTATCATGAATGTTAACCGAAATATTTAGATTTTATAGTTTTCAGCCATCACCAAAACCCCACTTCTACTCATGTTAAACTAATAATACTCGGTTATGTATTAAACCACATTATTTAAACCTTAAATACCAAATATTGTTTTCAAGAGACCTTTATTGTACGACATACATGCAAATATGGTCTGAGATAAAAATTGATTGAGATAAAAATTATTCTGATTCATTATTAATTACAAGTAAGATTTAGTAAATATTTTTCAATCAAATTAACTTGTTATATTCTGATATATTTCAGTAATTGTTTTTCTTTTCGTTGAGAGTCAGGTGGGCAGACCTGTTTGTTTACATTTCATACGCTTCCCGCCTGGAGGGGAAAGATTTCTTATTACTGTTTGTATTTATTTACTTAATATTCAAGGTTGTGTTGTGTTACCAGTATGTAGATTTATCTATTATAAAACTTCACGAGGGAAATCTGCTTAGTTTACGCAGCCCCTGCGTGACGGACCTTTGATGTTTATATTCCCATTAGTTTATTTATTTATTATAATTATTCTAGATTATAGCCCTTTTTATAGTCATATGTTGGCAATTTATAAAGAATTAGAAGTAAGGGGAATCAGTTTGAGGAAGATATGGGAAATGCCAAACTACGGTAACAAGAACAAATACTCTGCCGTTACTGGAGAATGGGGAAGAAAGTGTAAGTAGTCTTGCACAAAGAGCACATGAGCTCAAATATTGGAAGAACAATACAAACTTTTCCTTACCTCTGGTACTCAGGATTGGAAAGTTATCGACAAAATCCTATTAATAACAATTTTGAACTATATATTACCTATATTAATTCAATGAAGTTCCTAAATGATTTTAATCAAAAGATTTATGAATAATCACGGCTGTTAGTTGCACAATTCGAAACAAATCTATTTATAATCTTTATGGAAAGCTTATTAATCAATTAATAACACATTTTCATGAGAAATGATGCTCGAAAAGAATACTCTGCAAACAAAGGTATTGCGAATAGAAAAGACTAAATTCATAAAAGATGCTCTAACAAATCGGCTATTTGGCTTTACCTAAACTATTTTAGTTTTATAACAAGAAAATGTGTGAATCGCTTAAATTGCGACACACCTAAATAAATTAATAAACATTTTTTTTTTCCAAAAGCATCATCCGAATATAGCAAAACCCGTCTCGGATAAAACCCCCAAGGAATTAAAAATTGTTCCCTTTTTACGTTACGCTGAAAGTTGTATTTATTCAATTAAAACCATTCTAAGTATATTGTTTGGTTTAATCACAAATATATTTGAAGATAAAGTACATAGGTGAAGAAGAAGGGCTAAAAATCCTTTTTTGAAGACATCAAACATCTTAAGAATTGTTGAGTATAACAATATGAGAATGAACAAAATAGTTGAAGCAATGAGGTGTGTGTAGCCTTTAGATTATGAATTTTGTATAGTGGATTATTCCTTTGCATTTTTATTGTGTTTTTTATTTAAATTTAAAGTTTTTTATCTTAGTGAAGAACGAAACAGTGTCATCCATGTAAATACTTACTTGGATAGTCATTGATTTACGTAAGATAGTATGCGGCTTGAACTAAAACAGGGTCTTTTCTGCTTTATGCACGCCATTTACAAGATCAGTGATTTCTTTTAACAGTATGTTATTATCATTGTGCAACATATTTTGTTCAGTTAAGAAAAACAAATTCAACTTGTAGATAGCTTTTATTTACCAAAACTAATCAACAGTTAAGCTCTTATAGAAGGATGCATAACAATATTTCATTTGGGTGGCCAATAATTTTTAATAGATTTTAGTACACATTCAACTAAGTCTTGCTTTCCATTTTTTATCCAAAAAAAAAAACACATAATAAGAGTCAAGGGGACTTCTAGTCCCACATTCAATCGTATTCCTTCTCTTGACGCTGGCCCAAAGCGACACTGTTAATTCACGGCAAGTTCGTCTATTACATCGATATTCTGGAGCACTTTTCTTTTTTTGTAAAAATATACCTTCATTAAGTGTCCACTACTGCATTTCCACCTACCGTGTTATATTTCGTACTTCTGAAGTGCCTTAAAAGCCGTTACTTCCGATTTAAGAACACTGAGCTGTATTAGATTCTTGATTACAACGTATAATTTTCGACTATCCTTAATTACTTAATAACTCCAAGGAGGTAATATATAGATCATATGGAAGAATAAGAACTGTTATTGCATATTACTAGAAGAGGTAACTGGCGTGCTTAAAGTTGAAATCACCCCTAAAGCAAACAAAGCCATAATTTTTTTTTCCAAACTAAATGTAAAATTTCAACTTGCATAATTACTAAGAAAGAGATGTATTAATCCTACCTTCATCGAAGAATCAGTTATCCCATTAATCTGGCAAGAGGGATTCCGAGAGACTAACCGAAGCTATGTGCAAAGGGTTGTCATGAATACTACCCCCTGCCTGGAGGTTCAACCCTTTTCTCTCTACAACGTTGCAAGGGGGTTGGTCCAGGTAGTATGGGAATCTGCCGTCTAGGATCGTCTGGAGGATCTGTAATTAACCCCAACGACTCTTTTGAAATCTGAGAGTAGGAAGTAGCCGGAGTACAGGCCCTTCATCCGTTACAAAAAAAAAAAAGTGCTGTTGTAGAACTGGGTCACCAAAATAAATTGCCCACGAGAGCCTTATTCCAAATTAATTAATAAATTCGCAAGGTCCTAAGAACTCACTGCAAATTTTCTACTGCATTTTACATTTTTTAACATATTGAAGGAAATTTTGCAATAACAAAGTTTATTGAATAAGATTTTATCATGTACACTTTGCCGACTATATGAGACTGCCCAAAGATGGGTTATACAAGAGATTCAAAAACGAAATCTGAAAATTAATTTCCCGTGCCTATGGATGGGATAAAATAGATGTTACAGAACCTAATTTTTAGGTTTTCTATAGCAAACAAGAAAGTCTATTAAAATCTCCTGGATGTCAGGCAATAATAATTTGGTATTTTTTATTTTCGTTCCTGCCCACAAAAGCACTTTTACTGGATAAGGAATTAGAATCTTCAAACTTCATAGATTGCATTCTCTAAATGATAATGGAAATACAATCATGAAAACGGTCTACCCAGAATATTTATGAACTGAAGTATCTGTATTGTTAAAATTATTTATTACCGTCCACTCTTTGCAACTAAGGCTAATTGGGACGGGTTATCTACAGGTTACCACCCTTTTCTAGCCAGGGTGGGACTAAGGATTTTATTTAGTGAATTCAGTTACTAAATAAATTCTTATTGTCCAGGCGGGAATCGAACTCACCACTCTAGGTTTACCATGTGAGATTAAGGTCGACGCTGCATTGTTTTTCACCGATTTGATATATATATATATATATATATAAATATTTGTAAGCATGTGTGCAAGAAGTCAGAATCGGAACCTACAACCTTGAACGACGCAGTGAAAAGACGAGAACTGTTAACCGTTTTTCCACTGATAAAGGGTTTTGTACATTTTCCCATTATCGCTGTAATTTTACCAATATTATTTAATATTTATTTAAATAACACATGGAGTAATATTTGCAATTTGTTTTGATTTACTGAAGCAATTTACCTTTGATTTTTTTGTTTGTTATTATTATTATTATATTATTTATTAACGTCCACTTTTTGCAACTAAGGCTAATGTTTTGTTTGTGGTCACACATCTTGAAATTGAAAAAGACGTATTTTTTATAGAAATTAATTCGATTTGAAAAATCTCTCGAAAATTGTGTTTTTTTTCTGTTACTGATGGCATTAGTTGTGTGGCGAGAATTTTGTTTGGTCATAACGTTATTGCGTTGGTGGATAAACTTCTCACATGGTAAACCTAGAGTTGTGAGATCGATTCTTATCTGGCAACAGGATTGTCTTTAGTGACAGACTCGTTAAATAAAATCCTTAGTCCATAGGCTAGAAAAGGGTGGTGACCTGTAGGTAACCGTTTCAAATAGCCATAGTCGCACAAAGTGAGCGTTAAGAAATTATGTTTGAATAAATAAAATACTAATAAACATATAACAAATATTGCACTAATTACGGAAAGTATCATTTATAAAAATTTATCGTAGTTCTTCCAAAAAATCTGGACATCCATTTATAAATATTTACCTAGGTCAGTAAGTAAAACTTTGTTTATTTATATAAGAATCTTGATTTTAGAGCTGAATTGACTGTTAGTAATTCAACATCAACTTATAATGAATGTTAAATTATTTTTGTAAATCTGATCCGCGATTTACGAAAATTTTCTGATATGATATAAAATAATTCAATTGATCATATGAATAAGAGGTACTACACCTCATAATTATAATCTAGGACAGTCGTAGATTATAAAAAAAGGATAAAACAGAATTCATACCAAAAACAAAAACAACCTAAACAAAAACAGCATTCGAATGTAAATAAATATAAGTGTTTATAAGTCATAAATAAATTCTGTAAATAATATGGAGGGCACCATTTATATTATTAGTTATAAATACTGGCAGTAAATTGTCAATAAGGGATGTTACAGCCTTTGTATAACCCTTTGCTTCCCCCCTCTCTAGAGGTAGTTCACACATCGGGGCCAGGTGACAGGGATGCTGGGACAAACCAGAGGATGATACATATAAATAACCATCAAAAGGGGTGGACTGGGTATAGTCAATACTTTCTTTTCGGATTTCCTGGATATAAAGTTTAATACAATTATATTTGGTTAATGTCCATTTACTATTGTAAGATATGAGTGAAGAAGATCATAAATAGGGCATATGAAAAATCATAATCCTTTCGTGAGTGATTACTATACCATTATAATCTAAAAACGTATTGAAAATAAACTAAAGATACTATATACTGCGGGAAAGAAAAGAGGGTTCGCAGGTTTCCACATTCTTATAGCATGTGTGATACTTTTTCCTAACTATGGATTTTATTTACACAAGCACATGAAGAAACCAAATACAACACTGACAAATCTATTTAAAACTAATCAAAAGTTATGATGGAACTAAAATTTAATTTTGGAACTAGTGATAACGAAGGAAATTGTTGGTTCAGCGAGATTACGGATAACACACATACAAGACTAACTCACGGACGCCTTGCACTAAAAAAATTCAAATGGGGTCCATGCAACAAAGATCCATGTAACACTTAACAACAGCCTCCGGAATATGAAACTATTTTCCAAGCACTCACGCTTTACAAGAATTGTTAACATGCAGCATTCTTTATATTCCAAAAGTAATGAAGAAGAAAACACTTTATTAAATAGTTAAGTGTAGCTGCTCACTGATGGCTGCTGACTACACGGCTAAATCATCAAACACATGGCATTAATAATAAATAAACAAAGTTGAAGTGAATGTTATTGAAATAAATATTGAGTTAAAATAATATTAATGTTTGCGACAAAAATTGAACCAAATCAATAATATAGAATATAATATAATAAGAATATATATATACAGTAATGTAATAATATTTTATATAATAAGAATATAAAGAGAAAAAATAAAAAATAAAAAAAATGAATAAAATAAATAAAAAAACAAAACGAAATAAATAAAAAAAAATACAAAGTCTACAAATGTATATTTGTATATATATAAAATTTTTTTAAAAATCAGTAATTGTTTTAAACTACTTATAAATATGATGGTTGATTATTCCTAACGAATCCAAGATAATGAATTCAGTTTCTACTATTTCTTTGTATAAATAGTAAAATTAATTTAATATGGATTTTGCACTGGCTTTTTAGTTATAAAAAAATATATTCTAATATTTACTACATGACTAGAAATTTTGCTTAATTGAAGTAGAAAGAATAAATTTAATAACTCATACGCTTTAAATTTATTTTTTTAAAATTTATTTTCTTTTAAATTATGTTTCGGTAAGGACATTTTCTTTCATTTAACATTCTTTCTTGAAGCGCCATATAGCTAATAGCAGGGCCATTAACTTACTGTACAGTACTTTTCACTTAGTTTTATGATTTTCTTTAATTCTTACTTTTCTTATGTTCTGTTACCTATAAAAGGGTCTAAAGGTATTAAATACAAACTCAACTTTCTGGTGTATAATTAAATTAAATTGAATTGCAAGAAATCTAGAATAATCATTGAGAAAGTAACTTAAGAGCAACAAATTATTCTTCAAATTGCCACAATTCTTATTGAAGTATTTTTTATTTTAGACCCACAATTTGTAGTTATATATCTATATGGTATGCCTGGTAGTTGTTCTCAGGAAGAGGAAGTCCTTTTTTCACCATTTAACACTCACAAATGGTTTCCAGTTATATTCTACAAGAGAATTAGATAGTGTGGAGTTTATGTCGCTAGAGAGCAGAATTATTAGATTGCATAACCTGATTGCTGATAGACATTAACTAGTGTGAGTCTCAAAACGAAAACTGTATGCTCTATCTATCTTTTCCCAATATTAGGACAAAATGAGAAGTTATAAATGCATGAATATTTCAGTATGCTTCGGTTAATTAAACCAAACCGGCTTTATTTAGGGAGGGGTCCGGAAATTGTGTCAATAATGTAGTGGCTGTCTCCAACAAACAGCAGAAGACCATTCTGCGCGTACCTTAGGAGTACTAGTGCAATCAGAGCTAGGTTGTGGAAAACCTAATTTTTGTAAAATTGAATTTTATTTTAATTTTTTGAGATCGATTAATGAATGATTTGTAAACTTTTAGGAGGAAAAGCAAATGAAATAACGGGTTCTTCTGATATTTATGCAAGTGATTATAACGTATTGTTAATACAAACATTATCGCCATAGGGACAAGTCAATTTAGTGGTAAGTAATAACAAACTAGAAGAAATGTTCAGTTTTTTTTTTTTTAAACTACTTGAACTAATCAAACTTTTTAACTAACTAACTTAATTCGTCTTACGGAAAGGTCACTACATTCTATATTCTATTGATTTTATGAACAGGAAACCCATCACTGCATATTTATTTATTATTTAATAACGTCCACATTTATCTACAAGTCTTTTCTAGCCAGGATGTGACAAAGGATTTTATTTAACGACGAGCTCATTAAATAGAATTCCTATTGCCCAAGTGGGAATCGAACTCGCCACTCTAGGTTTGCCATGCGACTTTAATTAATAATTTAATAGTTTTATTTGAGAGGAAATTTTTTTTTGTAACTGCTTGGTTTGAATTTTTGTCTCCAGAGTACATAGTCGAGCGCAATACCTTGGTGGGTAAAGTCACTATAATTTCCATAGAGGACCCGGTTTCTAGTCTCCGAAGGCGCAAAAACAAAAATTGCTCTCTAATAATTAAAATATTTAAATTCTGAATGTGCTTTGTAAGGTTCAAGCTACCTTAAGAGATGTCTTCAAATAATTTTCCGTTATATTTCTTATTTTGATGGTTCCAACCACAGGTTATCTAGGATTTCCTAGTTATGTACTATTCAATTTAATTTTGAAATGTTTGGTCCACAACATATTTTTTGTGGTGGAAGATCACTTAGGAAAAAATTAATGAAGTATGTTATCTCAGCATTGTTTTTCGCTTTCATTGTGATCTCTGGATCCAACAGGAAATTTAATCGAACAGAAAGGTATTCAATGAGGATTGAAGTTAGATTTCATAATAAGCTATCATTGTGTATTGACACATATTGAGGATAGCTGTCAATGGACTTCTCGTTAATCAATCATTGACTAAATGATAAGACTGGGAGTTGTGTGTGAAGAGCATCAATAATCCATTGACTCGGTGCTCTAGCTGTTTATATAGAGGTGCTCTATGAATGGAAGCAGCCTCCGTGGACTCATTGATAATAGTTGTGATTGGCTGTATTATGCATCCGTTATTGATGCCTTCAGCTGCGGGGTGTCATATGGCACAGACAGTCCGCGGGACATCCCTATGAAAATGTTAGATATACAGCCACTAGGAAGGGAAGGGTTCCGAGCAGATGCGGAAAGGGAAATGCAAAACAGGAAAGCCCGGTAGTTTTTCACACTCGACTTGGGACGCGGATGTGCCCAGGGTAGGGGGGGGGTAATGGGCTGCAGAGGGTGAGAAAAAAACACTGACGAGGGGTGAGGATCTGCCTGGGGTGCCTCTGTCTGTCTGCGTGTTAGGGGTAAGGGCTGCAAAAAAAAAGTGATTTGAATAGGGAGCGAAATTAAAGGGTTGTATGGGGAAGCTCGAAGATAACTGCTTCGTTATAATGTATGTATGGAATCGGATATACATGAAAAAAGGCAGTGGTGGGGTTCCTTTATGCCCAGAGCGACGGCTGCTGTAGCACATAGCACAATGCTCTACTAACCACATCCAAGCTATGTCTTATAACTGTCACTCAGCCAACAGCAGATACTGGCTAATTTCGCTGGGCCTTTTATATATACTACAGCCATGCTAGCAACTCTCCTGTATATAAATTTAAGCCAATCTTAGTAACAGACACGACGGAACCTCATCTGTAAACTAAAACACTTTGTTCTTCAAACTTTTAATTAATTCATTACATTTATCATTTTATTGGAAGCTACTTCAGGTTAAAAATAGTATATTGATTAAAAATACCTGAGTTTAATAAAGCATTAAAGGTCACAAATATTTCAAAGCAAAAATCCGTCATGCATACTATACAAATATATTGAGTAGATTTTCAAGGTACTGGAATGAGTGCTCATGACTTCATATCACATACTATACACTGTTTCACTCTCAGAAAATACAATATGCAAACAATTTTTTAAATTTAAGCAGTACATTAGATATTCAGTAGTATAACAACTTAAACTAAAATTGCAAGAATATCAGCAGTTATCTGAAGGCTAAAATCATCAAAATACAAATAACTAACTCCATTCATATTCGAGTTGGAGAAACATTTACTGAAAAAACTACCGGATTTTGATTTAACAACGACATTGGTTAAATCTATTTTTGGATCTGACTCATGATAACACAGATCGGTAAACTTGATCTTTAGTTCTTCAATGTTGACATAGAAGTATACGCTATTTACATTTGAGCCTTTTCGGAGAAAAACACAAATAAAGCTACTTGAATTCGGGGGAAAAATGAAAGTAAATTAAAGAAGTTGTTTCACAAGTTCCATCCCTGCCTGCAGATACAAGAATTTGATACATAGTTTTGCATGAAATATGTACGTAATAAGAATGGGGACGAATGAAAAAAAACTGCAGTAATTTAAGGGGGTGAGAGACAAATAAGCATACGTTTTATATATATCTATATATATATATATATATATATATATATATATATATATATATATATAAATTGTTAATTAAGCAATTCGACTCGACATTTGATTTTGCAATAATATCATATTTTTATCATTATTACAGGATAAATTTTTGAGAAACTAAAAAATAAATTACAATAATTAATGTTTAAACCTATTCTTTCTATAAGGGGGCTGTCTGTCATTTTTTTTTTCATAACATTTGTTTATTGCCCACACGTCAAACAGTTTTGACTTGTTGATAATTATAGAATAATTGATATCTATATCACCTACCAATATTTATCTTTAATCTCAAAGCGTCATGCTCTAAAAACATTTGAGAAGCATCATCATCAATGGAACACAGAAATCCTTTTGGAGTGGAATTTTTCTCATTGATTCCTGTTTTGTAAAAAGAGGAAAAATTCAAGGCCACAGTTCTAAAATGCTATTTAATATAAATTTTGAATTTTAATTTATGAAATTGGATTTAAAATTGAATTAAATCATCTTAAAGCAATCGTACTGCTAGGCATATCTACAAAACAGAGTATTGCTAGTTATCCTTTTACTATGAGTTCTCGGGCTGCTGAGCCACTTCAAAAGTTGAATGAATATTATATATATATATATATATATATATATATATATATATATATATATATATATTTCTATAATGTACTAACAACTAATAGAAACACATATTATTATTCTATTTAAAACCCGGATGAAGTATAGAACCTCATAATGTTAGAGCTGTTCATGTGAGGTTTAACAGAACCTACTTCCTATGCCTAAGGAAAGGCTGTTGAAACCATCATATGACGTGTGAAGTATCTCTCCACTAGCTTGCTTATGGGGCTCTAATTTTATCTGTGGACAATACTAGTACATTACTATAACAATTATTTTTGAAAATAATTAAGGGACTCTTAAAAATTCCACAACTCTTAAGGGAAATCAGCTATTGAGGTTGAATTCATGATGCGATTTTCGAAAAAGTTCTTAAAATGTCCTTTGATCCTACCTAGGAGATGATCAAAATGAGGTCCGTTCAAAACTATATATATATATATATATATATATATGGTTAATCACAAAACTTTTTTATGGCTCCTCACAATTTTATTTCTTATAAACGCTGAGCGCTTTCGGGGACTAAATCCCCATCCTCAGAGCGTCAGAGCGTAGGGCGATCCTATAGACTTGCTACCAGGCTAAACCCCTCAGTGCATCGGCAGGGTTTAGCCTGGTAGCAAGTCTATAGGATCGCCCTACGCTCTGACGCTCTGAGGATGGGGATTTAGTCCCCGAAAGCGCTCAGCGTTTATAAGAAATAAAATTGTGAGGAGCCATAAAAAAGTTTTGTGATTAACCATTCATCACCCTCACCACCAGCTAAAAATAAATATGGGATATATATATATATATATATATATATATATATATATATATATATACTCCTATGTACTTATTTATTTTGTTTGTTAATGCTCAAGCGGTCGTTTTTGTATGATATTACCATACTCGATATTTAAATGTTATACGTAAAAATAAAGATCAGGTTCATAAATTGCTGAAATCTGACCAGTGGATGGGAGAGGGTTTAGAAGGGGGGATTTCGAAAATTCTTATTACCTCCGTTATTATGCATCGGATCGAAATATCGTATAGATCTTACCCAAAATGTAATGCTCTATAAATGTTGTTATGTACGTTTTTCGCTAATTTGATTAATAACCGAGATATTTGCATTTTTTAGTTTTCTATAATGAGTAAACTCTCACTCCTATTCATGTCATTACATTAAAAATAAAAGTCCATCACACAGGGGCTTCGTAATCTAAGCAGATTTCCCTCGTAAAGTTATACAATAGAGAAATCTCCATACGGGAGCCGAACAGTTACGGAACAGCTAGCATTCGACAGAAACGATTAGAACTGACATTAGCCGATCTCATGTTGCAGTTATCCTCACACACTTAATAAAAATACAAATATATCGGGTTAATATTTAAGATTGAGAATAAATATTTATTTTAAAATATTTATAGTAAATTTAATTTGCAATAAGATTGGTTCTAAACAATTTTTTAATCTTGATAGTAACAGAGATAATTCGAATTTTCGAAATTTCTCTCTCTAAACCCCGATTTCAGCCATTAACGAACTTGATCTTTCTTTTTACATAAAACGATTAAATACCGAGTTTGGTGACGATTAAACAAATACTGCGACCGCTAGAGTGTTAACAGACAATATATATGGTGATGGACATTTGAATAAATTTTTCGGAAATCGCGTCATGAGTACCATTGAGGTCTTAAGGGAAATCTGCTAAAAAGCTGTTATATTATGAAGCACTTTATGTGAATCCGAAATACTAAATACTGATCTCATTGTGCTTTTAAGTTTTGAGATAAATGCAAATATGTGGGAAATCCACTTAGTTACGCAGCCTCTGCGTGAGGGAAATTTTAGAATAGATATAAAAGCATCGGATTGGAAACTTTTTTCATATAAATTGTAAACAACTATTTGCCGATATGTACAGGACCAAACGATAGGCGGAGTAATGGAGATATAATTGCGGCTGAAGTTGGTAGTGACTGGTCATCATATGGTTGGAGGGGAGTAGGGCCAGTCGAGTGGATAACAGGAGGGGAGGCGGGGTCAGTGATGGGTCAGAAGGCGTGACCCTTGATGATGGATGTGTTTTAAAACAGCCGACCATTAGCCTCAACCCGCTGACCGCACGCGGCCAACCCTTGCTTCCAGGAGGTCTCCTTGTCGGCAAGTCCTACCCCTTAGGAGGTCATCCAAGGTCAGGCATCTTAGCACCTGATGGGCACGGTTAAAACCAGATCTGGAGACTAATGCATAAATGACCACCTTTAGGTATTGTTGAGCTGTAAATAGCCTGCTATGATAATTTTCATAAGGCCAAAATATCTTACAAAGTAAATGTTCAATGAAAACAATATATCTCATTTAACCTTGTAATGAAGTGGTTCATGATATAACAGCTCTTATTAATATAACATGAGTAGGAGTGGGGGTTTTTTGAAAGCGGAAAACTATATAATCCAAATAATATTTATGTTAATGAAAATATGTATAGAACAATATTTATAGAACATTTCATTTTCAATAAGATTGGTTCTATACAATTTTTCGAGCCGACGTGTAGTAACGGAGATATTTCGAATTATCAAAATCCTCCCCCTCTAAACCCTCCTCCCACTGGTCCGATTTCAGCCATTAACGAACTTGATCTTTATTTTTCCATAAAACGTTTAAATATCAAGTTAGTAACGAGCAAAAATCGCGACCGCTAGAGCGTTAACAGACAAATATATATATATATATATATATATATATATATATATATATATATATATATAGATAGATATAATTTTGAACGGAACTCATTTTCGTCATCTCCTGGGTAAGATCGATGGACATTTGATGAAATTTTTTGAAAATCGAGTCTGCGTAAACTAAACAGATTTCACACGTGATGGTACGACACGCTAGTGATTCTGACTGAAAACCTGAAAGTACGAATTACTCGCTAAACATTTCATTAAAAAAAATTCAATATTTTAACAAGATTGATTCTATAATATTTTTCGATCCAACTCCTAAAAACGGATTCATTTTGAATTTTTCAATTCTCCCCCAATAAACACCCCTACTCCTGGTGCTATTACTACCAATAATAAATATTATTATATAACAATAACAAATGTTATTATTATTATTCAATCTTTAGTGATTGAAACAGTTAAATATTAAGAATGGTAGAGTACAAATAAACTTTTTCGAGACAAGAAGGTAAAATTTTAATTCATGACGTGATCGCACAACAAATTTGAATTTATCTCTCATAATAAAGGTCTCATGAAAACAATATTTGATTTAAACTTGGAATGAAGTGCTCCATGATATAATAGCTTATTAGTAATATGACATGAGTAGGATTCAAGGTTTACTGAAGTCTGAAAACTAAAAAATCCCATTCATCCAATGTTGTAATAAAAATATTAAGAGAAAATATGTATATTACAACATTTCAATAAGATTGGCTCTATACAAATTTTCGATCCGAAGTATAATAACGGAGATATTTTGAATTTTCAAACATTCCCCTTAAACCATCCTTCCACCTGGTTCGATTATAGACTTTAACTATCTAGACCTCATTTTCAGCATCTCCTAGGTAAGATCGATGGTCATTTGAGAAAATTTCGTGTTCGTGACAGGAGTAAATCTGAAAACACGAGAGGAGATGGGCTCTCCTCTTGGTGGGCCATACTTGGGATTGTGAAGTGATCCAACAAGTATCTGAGCGTGGTATGTAAATTTCAGGATTGTAAATAATCAGAAACCAATTTTCTAAGAAGGAGGAGGTATACTTTTATAAAATAAATAAGGAGAAAATTTGAATGGGAGTTTTATTAATAATACTAATAACAATCAAACAAATAAAATAAACAAGCTTAAGTCAGAAGGATATTCAGGTTAACCACAAACACTTTTTCATGGAGCCATAAAAAAGTGTTTGTGATTAACCTGATTGATCACCCTCACTACCAGCTAAAAATAAATATCAGGAGGATATTGTTAAAAACACTATAACATTAGACTTTCTCAATTAAAAATAACAAAATAATTAACTGGATAAAAAACCTATGGAATATCACAAAATGGCTTTATTGAAGACAAACAATGTCGGGTGAAAACCACCCAGAATGCTTACAGAGAGTAAAAACCTCTTCATGATTAGAGTTTCCGCATTTCAACCTTACTTAGTACTTAGTAGTTATGGTAGTCCGTAAGTGATTGCCTATTATACTTGTCTAAGAGTCGAAGCATTTTTTAAGAGAAGTTGTTCATTTTGCTATATCTTAGGTTGTATAACTACATTGCTCAGCAACTGCTAATAGGTTAGCCTTTGTATTAAGAGTCGAGTTCTCAAGTCCAGGCAGTAAATATTGCATGCCTATTTATTATTATTTTTTTTTATAGATTATGCTAGGTGTATATTTATGTGTACAAGAGTAATTGTGGTTCGATATGTCACTACGCATTTAGGGTTTATGAGTCAGTAAGAAGGAAGATTCTGTGTTACTCTGCATCAAAAATATCCTATGATAATAAGCTCTTTGATTTCTGTTATCAGAATTTAAAACAGAGCCAAATTCGCTACTATAGGAGTTTTTAAGCAAATTTGATTAAGCGGTAACAGACAAAACACATGTTATATCCAATAAAACCGGTAGCGGTAAGCCTTGGTCATTGTTGTACGGTACTTGTGAAGATGTGCCACCCCTCACGAATCAACGCATTAAATGGACTGTGGAGGGTTGTTTTCCCCTCAAAATGTGTTTAAGCTTTCCTAAAATAGATTGATGAGGAGTGTGGGTAAGAATGTATGAGGTTTACGGTAGGAAAGGTTATGGAGGTAAGGTAATCTGAAGGAGGATTGGGTTAATACTGCACCATTAGGCTTGGAGCACACTTCCAATTAAAGGAGGATCCATGCCTTAGCAAGATAATTCCAAGCCTTGAACCTCCAAGGCATCGCTTCTCTAATACCTCGAAGGCATCGCTTCTCTAATACCTTCATAATATGGAGGCTCTCTTCGGCTAACGTTTCACGTGTCATTTCCTTATTTCAATGGCTCCAAGATCTTAATTTGCATCATTTACTCAAATCCTGAAAAACATTCAACTATATTAACTCGGAACTTGTTTTTCGCCAGGACATCAAATGGAAAAATGATAGGATATACGCCAGTTAATGAAAGATACCTTTCTTGTTTGTAAATATTGAATACCCAAATTATTAGCTATCATGGGATTAGGTTCTGTGAGCCTTCGCCAAGATAAAGATATTAACTTAAAACCTCCTTGTACTTATATTACATTAAATACCTTTTGCTCCTCTTAATATAAAAAAGAAAACATTTTAAAGTAACAAACGATATCCTTTTAATGCAACAGATCAAAAAGTGTCATACAACACTACATATATTTATATGCTAAACAAAGAAAGTTGTATACAAGTCATACGCATCTCTAATAGGTACGGTCACATTTTCATTAGCTCCAGCGACCTCTCTGTATCCTTAAGCGATTTCATTCCGAAAGATAGTTTTACATATAAATGTAGCAACAGTCCTAAATATTAAGCTTTCATGCTGGCGATGTGTAGATAACGGGTAGATATATCATCGCAAGATACAAAGGAGAGTTTATAGTAACCAAATGTATTTATGCTCTCCAAAAAACTCTCCATTTTCAGAGTCTCTTGAAGTATAGAAAAGTGCTAATATACAAAATAGCATTCTAATCAACAGTTATATTTTGCCAATGAAAAATGGATCCTCATCAAGCTGCTTGGAGTGTACTTACCAAGGAAGGGGCTGCTGCTCTGGGAGAGAAGAGCCCTGAGAAAGATATTTGGAGCGAGAAAACACCAAAGAAGCAATGCCCAAATGACGGCCTTGAATGGCGTCCCGGCCATTTCAGATATTAGAAAGGCAGGTAGTGTTTGGCTAGGACACGTGGGCAGAATGGACACTAACATGTTTCCCAAAAAATGTTGAATTGCACATATGCTCCAAAGGGGGTGAGAAACAGGGAAATAATGTCCGTGCAGAGATGGCTGGATGTCAAGAGGGCATCCACTTGCAGCAGCTAGGGTTCCAAAATGAATGAGCCCTAGCAGTGGAATGAACTGAATCACATAAAGGGCTAAAGCCCAAGCCACGTAAATGTGCGTCAGAAAGCCTCGAGATATTATAGAAATTAAACCTGTGAAAAGATGCTTGTTTAATTTATTCAGGATGAAATCGTGCTTTGGCTTAACCCTCATAAACTATCCATATGATAGCTGTTGTTACAGTAAAACACCACTTCATAATTTCTCTTCTTTGCTGGCGAGAACCTCATAGTTTGTTATTGATGAGCTTTGCAACAATGATTCCCTACACCGATGCAATGTAGTCGTGATTGCGTTATTACAAGTCTTATTTTCTGCCTTCCCATTAATAATATTTTGAAGGCATGGGTACTAAGATTTACGTATGTCTAATTGAAGTACACCTCTTATGAATAATTTAGATATTAGGTCCTGGATCTGGATGCACTCTCCCCAGAACGCGTTGCGGCTATTCACGGGGTCACATGAATACCCAAATGATCCCTTTTGTCTGAGATGATCCCTTTTGGAAGCGAAACATATGAGGCAAAAACTTTGCCAACTTTCGAAGATACAGTGAGTATCTTTAGTACTTCTTGATTTGGTGTATATAATTATATATACACCAAATTAATAATGTCCATACATTATGCATGGGCATACTCCGAATATATTAATGTCCGGAGGTCCTCTGAGCATTTAGAACATGAGTATTTAAAATATGTTCATACTAAATTAGATATTGCTTGTGCAATCTTTTTTACTAATGATTGCTTACACAATCTGTGTGGAGGTGGATGAGCAGAATACTGGCACTTACCATGGGACTTGGGCGACACCCGGTAAGTGATTTCTCATAGCTCTGGGAAGATCGTCTGATTCATTTCATTAAATAGATGTCAAGTTTTGAACGGCATTTCCTTAATTAATATAGACATTTGAGCTTATTTGAATGCTGGATACTCCCGGGGGAGACGGTCGACCCGTAACTCTGAGACAGCTTCCGAGACAGTGATTGAAGGAGAAAGAGAGAGAGGGAAGTTGTCGGACTGGGTAAGTTGGACGGCCACCTGATGAAGCTCATTAAAAGACGGCGAGTAATCTTAGAACGGCCATATATCTCCCGCCCCCGGCCCCCGCCTCATTACTCAACCACCCCCACTCCCTGACAATAATTAAGGGGCCGTCTCTTGGCTTATCTCTGCATCGCTCTTTAATGCTCTTACCATTAGCGGCAGGATAATATATCAGCTGCTTATAATGGAGAATCTTGCTCTGCAAATTGGCTCACAGCCACCTTGCTTTTCAGGTATCCTAGGCTTTTTACATCCCCGGAAAAAGTTTCCATGAAGTGTACATAATGACAAATAGTAAATAAGTTACCAACAGCGGTCGCAATAAATACAAATGACCAATGTAGGTTTAACTGGGTAGATTTCGACATAGTCTTTTAGAAGAAACATTAAGGGAGTTGCGTAACTATATTTTACACTAAATAATAATTTTCTTATATTGCGAAATATAACACACACACGCATTCACATACAACCTTCATCATGTAAGTCTTATGTCATTCGCGATCTATAAATGTTCATGACTTTTAAGGACTGTTTGTATGTGCTTCATGTAAGAGTTCCATGTATGTATGTATGTTTTTGATTCCTGAGGAACACCCATTGTTTACGAAGGAGTGACCTATTCTGGGCCTCGAAAGGACTTTTTCGAACTTCATGTTTACCATCCTGCGCCTTAGTTGTGGCTTTACTTAGTATCAGCTTGTTGTCGTCGTTAATGATGAGCTTGGTTGCCATTCTTGGTTTTAGTTATTCTTTAGTTTTAACAGTATTTTGAGTCATCTAATCTTAGTTTTTGAATGTCGATACTTGTCTTATTCTTCAAGGGAAGCTGGGTGGTTTAGGAACGAACAATGTGGACGTAAGAAGTAGGTCTGTTTTCCTCCACAATGCGTTTATTAAGATAAAGTGTACTTTCGGAACAACAGCTTCATCCTCAGTGGCTGCAATGAGCTTTAGATAACCAAGGCTACCGGGTGGCTCTCGTGGTTCAAGCTACTCCTCTCTAAAGCCCCTTGCAGGCACTAAAGATGGAGCTGTTGCTCTGAATGCGCGATTTGTCTCAACAAACGCCTTGGGGAGAAAACAGGTCTACTTTGAAGATCCAGGAAAGTCTTGTTTTTCGTCATTAGTTTTACATGCACGTAAACATCAGTACTTTTCCAATATTCTAGTGTTCCGGTAAACACACCAATGTTACTTAATTTCAATAGTTATCGGGAATATTATTATATCGGGATGTGTGGAATAAATGTTTTTCAAGGATAGTAAACAATGAACTAGTCTGGAAATAAAAAAAAAAGTCCGTCACGCAGGGGCTGCGTAAACTAAGCAGATTTCCCACGTGAAGTTTTACAATAGAGAAATCTGCCTAATAACAACTGTAGTAGTAAGAAACCTCTAAACCTAAAACATTATTTAGGGCGTAATAACCCAGTAGTTTCTAGCCCCAAAAAACAGTTAACTTAACCTATAAACCTATTCACGAGGGAAGAGTAGTTATGGAAACGGCCGCCAGAGCTCTCAGCGGATAGTCCGAACATAGCCTACTGGCGACCACACCCAGAATACAAATGCAAATATCTCGGTTAATATTCAAGATACAGAATAAATGAATAGAACAATATTTATAGTAAATTGAATTTGCAATAAGATTTATTCTATACAATTTTTCGATCCGACCCATAATAACGGAGATATTTTGAATATTCAAAAATCCCCCCTCTAAACCCCCCTCCCACTGGTCCGATTTCAGCCATTAACGAACTTGATCTTCCTTTTTACATAAAACGATTAAATTCCGAGTTTGGTAACGATCAAACAAAAATTGCGACCGCTAGAGCGTTAATAGACAAATATATATATATATATATATATATATATATATATATATATATATATATATATATATATAATTTTGAACGGACCTCATTTTCGTCATCTCCTGGGTAACATCGATGGACATTTGAAGAAATTTTTCGAAACTCGCATCATGAGTACGACCTCAATAGCTGATTTCCCTTAAGGGAAATCTGCTAATAAAATGATGTACATTTTGACGTATAGATAGAGAAATGGCATAAATACTTGAGATTTAATTTTTGAGCATATATCTCCTCATTGATGAGTGCAGCAGCAGTTAAAACCTGAGTCCTGGTTCTACTCGCGAAAAAGTACTTTTCGCTTAGTTTATTTGAGTAATGGAGTTAAATAGAATTTTGAAGGTTTTAATGGTTAAAGGGAAGTTAAATCTGTACAAAAGTTATTTTTTCTCTATGGAGAAAATGTTACTATAGTATTGTTTTACATAGGTGTCTGTAAAATTTTTCTTTCAAAAGACTGTCCCTGAAATTTGATTTTTTTGTTTCTTATATTCCTGTTTAGAGACAATTATATTTTTTTGAGAGAGAGACAACAGTCATTATAATTAATAATTTCATTCCAGATATAAAACACAGAGACCTCTTCGAAGCTCATTCAGATTTTTCTACATGAGTGTCAGCATATAAGAAACTGTATTATATGTATTGTATATATGATGAGGTAAACTGTATACTGGCGATAAGACACTTATTTGGGGTTATATTTTATGACAAGAGTTCACTGGTACATACTGCGTATGTTGTGCTCATCCCGCCACCCTGAGACACTCCATTCTGCCAAATGAGACCTATCCTCACTCTCAGTCACGCAGGGGCTGTTTAAACAATGCAAATTTCCCAAGTGTTAGTAAACGCACTTGTGATATCATCTCACCACATCCTTTCTCCATAGAATTTTACGATCCGACTCATTATAATGCAGATATTTTGAATATTCCAATCCCCCCACCCCTTAAATCCCCAATATTCCAGATCCGATTTCAGCCACTAACAAATATGATCTTTACTGTTGACAGAAACAGTTAAATATCGATTGTGGCGTAGATTGAAAAAAAACATTTTCTACACAAAAACTTAAAATCTTAATTGGTTGCATCACTCAACGAATTTGGATTTATCTAATATAATAAAGGCCTTTTGAAAACAATATTTGGTATTTGAGATACGAATAAAGTAGTTTATTATAAATTAGAGTATTCCTTATGTGGCATGAGCAGGAGTGGGGGTTTGCTAATGGCTGAAAGCTAAAAAATGTAAATATCTTGGTTAATATTCAAGATAGAGAATAAATGTATATAACAAAATTTACAGTGAATTTAATTTGCAATAAGATTTGTTATTTACAAATTTTTGATCCGACGTACGACAATGGAGAAACTTCAAATTATTGAAATTTCCTCCCCTGAACACTCCCCCCCCCTCACTCTCCACTGACCCCATTAACGAATTTGACCTTTAGTTTTGCATGAAACGCTTATATATTGATTTTAGTAACGATAAACCCAAAATTGCCACCGCTAGATTGGTGGTATATATATATATATATATATATATATATATATATATATATATATAATTTTGAACGGAGCCCATTTTCGTTCTCAGCAAGGTAGGACCGATGGAAATTTGAGGAACTTCTTTGAAAATCGCGTAATGAGTACAATTTCAATAGCTGGCTTCCCTTAAGGGATATCTACTGAAAATAGTTATCCAGAATTTGTTTAGTGCCTTCATTTGATGCTCACACGAAGAACTGGTAGAGAGTGAGTCTTCTTCAGGCATTGTTGTTTAATGAGCATTTAAATTTTTTAACTAGCCCATGGTGGAGGCTTAAAACTTGGAAATGATATTGATTGAAAGGTCGTTCCTAAGCAAATATTTAGTCTGCACATAATTATTATTATTAACGTCCATTTTTTGCTATTATGGTCAATTGGGACGGGTTATCTACAGTTCACCATCCTCTTATAGTCAGAGCGGAACTAAGGATTTTATTTAGTGAGTTCGTCAATAAATAAATTCTTATTGCCCAGGCGAGAATCGTACTCGCCACTCAAGGTTTCCCATGCGAGATTAAGGCCAACCTTTTCAACTCGCATGGCTAATCAGAGACCTTAAATGGTTTGCGCATAAGACTTCCAATTCAATATAAAGTATGAAGAAGCACATACATGTCATACTTTATTTCTTCTAACATAGTTGGAAATAGTTGTGATATTTTTGTCTATTTGTGTAATTGAATAGGTTTAACAATATAAGGGTTCAATAGCTTTTAAAGTGTCAAATGAATTGTTACTGGCAAAGTCTGAGTGATCAAACGGGTCTTGCCTTAACCAACCACCCCTAACAATAAATGAACGAGACGTTACACAAATAGAAAAATCCGTTGTATTTTAATATACTTTTAATGAAATGCCCATTAAGTAGCTCCAAAGGAAGTGCTGAAGTGAAGTTAGTGGTTGCGGTTACATGGGAGAAGTTGTCATTTCCCTTGTTTGTCCTTATTTAGAGTACAAACTCACACATACATATATTTAATTTCTGTTTGTCAACCACATTGTGCCCGCTTTAAGGAAGTTGGGAATGGAGAGGAAGTAGGAGGCAGGAAGATGCTTCTGTTTAAATAAGGAGACGTTTAGTTCAAAGGTTTAATAAGAGACATTTTTCCCATACTCCTGTATTTTTCTTATACAAATATCGAAGGTAGACTGGCATAGGGGAAATTATGATATCCATTTGAATACATTTCATGAATTTGTATCATACGTTAGACGAGGGCAAAGAGACGAGGGAGGAAAGGTAAGTGAAGAAGGGGGAGGTTGTTTGCCAAGGAGTATTTGCAGTCGTATTCCTGGGGGAGTCATTTAATTTGCCGAATGTAATGAGGCTACCCCCCCCCCCACTCTCACTCTCACTCTCTCTCGTTGTAATAAAAAGGGTGGGGGGACGAAGGACTGGCAAATAAAACTCGCGAGGAATGGTCCTCTGTTTAAATATGAAATAGGGGGGAGAGGAGGGGGGGGATTCGAGGACACATATGAAGGAGTGTGGAAGACAAATAAGGGGGACCGGTCCCCCCCACTCCTGGAATAGGGGGGACTCCGCCCCTGGAGGAAATAGCGGGTCCAATTCCCCCCAGCACGTTATTCTTCAGGCTCACCTAGCACGTGCTGGCCACCTCCCCTCTTCCTTGCCCCTTTCCCCCACACCCCCACATCCTTCAAGACATATTTTCAATATAAGCTGAGCAGGGACGGCCTCCTTCCTTGAATACTGATAACTAATATAAGCCCTTGTCGCCTGTCTTAAGGATTTCAATACAACCCTACTCTTTCAACAATCCCCCAACTTCATGGTGCCAAACCATTTGACACTTAAATCAATTTCACTCCTCAAAGCACCTATTTTTGTACCGCTATATCTTTATTTGCCCATATAAAGTGGTCCTATTGAGCTGTAAAATAGGTTAACTGATTAAATTGTATTTATTTATAATAATAGAGCTTAGCAACTGTGGCGAATTCAAATCCACACCAAAAGAAAAGAAATACAAAGGAGATACCGAACATAAGCAAAAAAAAAAGAAAAGAAAAAGAAAAACCAATGTCATAATTTTAAACCATGCACATTTCGGCCTATGGACGAAAATAATCTTTAGTTTTACATGACACGATTGAATGTCGATTCTAGAAAGGCTAAAACGAAATTACGGACACTAAAACGTGAACAGTGAAATGTGTGATTTGTAAGTAAACTCACACACACACACACACACATTTGATGAGACAAAGATATACATGTACTACGTAGTAAGGAAAGTATTTAAAATCAATAGTATCATAATTTAAAATAATCAAGCTAGTAATTCTTAATGAACAATTTTTTTTGTTGTAATTAAGTATTAATTAAGTATGTATACAATTAAAAATAAGAATAAGGTAGTGAACAAGAAAACAAAAATTAAACTAGTCATAATATATTTTTTAAAATTTAATCGACTCAAATTAATTTATGAATGTCTTTTCTGACGTTTTATATGTTGAAACTTTCCTAAGAGTATGTATTTTATCATCTAACACCCGCTATTATCCCTCTTGCCATTTTATTCGTGGCTTCACTAACTGGAGGCAGTAGAACTATTATGCAGTGAAATGGGCTGTTCCCATGTGTAACATCGCTACTAATGGAGACTCTCATAGGATAGGTGAAACCAGTAGAGTCATTATGGAAGTGAGTGGAAAGTTGCAAGTTTTTTTGACCTTCTGGCGAAAATCCTAAAGAAATTTAGTTAATATTCCACGCATGTCAACATATAATTGTTTTTAATAACCCTATATGAGGATACCCTCAATGGCTAATTTACTATTTTGTTTTTATTATTGATTTTTCATATGTATTACTTATTTTAGCAGATTTCCCTATGGGGAAATCAGGTATTGAGGATATAGTCATTACACAATTTTCAAACAATTTATGCAAATGTCCATCGATCCTACCTAGAAGATGACGAAACAGAGGTCAGTTAGAAATTATATATATGTATATATATATATATATATATATATATATATATATATATATATACTAGCTAAGTTACCCGGCTTCGCCCTGGAATTCATTTGAGCCGGAATGATAATGGTATTTTTTCGGCAAGACACAATATTTTGACATTTCCCCGTTTCAGTGTTCAGGGTAGTACCCGTGGTTGGTTTGGTATAAAAAATGAAATATCACGAATTTTTATTTCAGGCCTCCCTTATAATCCCCACTCCCGTTATAACCTAAACATTTTAATGTAGCTTATAACGATGTAAGAATTAATGCTAATTTATATATTCCGAGTTTTGTTGGAATCGGTTCAACCGTTGGTATCGAATAAAATAGTTGACTACCGCTTTAGCTTTTAGTGTATATCTCGTTTATAATTTGTTATAAAACAAAAGTGAATATAACAAAAGTTACTTTAAATAACAAACTAAACAACTTTTGTCATGTGCATACTTGCAAAAAAAAAAAACAATAGAAAACGAAATACCGCTATTTTTATATACAGGCCTCCCTTACAACCCCCACTCCTGCCCGTTCCTAGAAATGTTGGTATGGCTTGTGATAATGAAGGCGTTAGTGCTAATACAAATACCGAGTTTTATTCATTTCGGTTGAGTCTCTTGTGTGCCAAATAAAATTATTGACTTCCGCTTTCCTTTTTAGCGTATAACGCATTTATACTTCGGTATACGACGAAAGTGTATATGACAAAAGTTAATTTAAATAACAAAATAAACAGCTTTTGATGTGTGCATTTTTGCCGAAAAACCAATAGGAAACGAAATATCACCTTTTTTAATTGCAGGCCTCCTTTATAACCCCCACTCCTGTCCGTCCCTAGAAATGTTGGTACGGCTTATTATATTGAAGGCGTTAGTGCTAATATACATACCGAGTTTTATTTAGTTCGGTTGAGTATATTTTGCCAAATAAAATTGTTCACTTCCGCTATAGGTTTAAGTCTATATCTCGTTTATAATTCGGTATACAAAAAAATTGAATATAACAAAATTTACTCTAAATAACAAAATGAACAACATTTGTTATGTGCGTATTTGCCGAAAAACCAATAGGAAACGAAATATCGCTATTTTTAATTTCAGACCTCTCTTACAACCCCCACTCCTGTTCGTCTCAGATAATATTAATATAACCTAAAGCCTAAGTTGGGTTAGTAGTAATATACATACCAAGTTTCATAAAATTCGGTTCAGCCATTTATGCGTCCGAAAAGGTAACAAACAAACAAACAAACAGACACGAAAGAAACAAAATGCAGTTATGGTGTCTATGACAATTGAAACGAAAAGTTATCGTGAAATTTCGCGAAAAAAATCAATGTACAGACACAGGTTTCAAATTTATATATATAATATATATTGATATATTTGTCTGTTGCCGCTCTAGCTGCCGCAATTTTTGTCTTATCGTTACCAAACTTCATATATAATTGTTGTATGTAAAAAGAATGATCAAGTTCGCCAACGGCTGAAATCAGTCCAGGGGGAGGGGGGTGGGGGTTTGGAGTTCGTGAATTTTGAAAATTCAAAATTTCTCCGTTATTATGAGTGGGGCCGAAAAATTGTATTATGTATTATTGCGAATGTAATGGTTCTATAAATGTTGTTATATATATTTATCCTTTAACTTCAATATTAACTGAGAAATTTGTATTTTTAGTTTTCAGCCTTCAGTGAACCCCCACTCCTACTCATGTCACATAAACGATACTCTGTTATATCATGAAACACGTAGTTTGAAACTTAAATAACAAATATTGTTCCTATTAAACTTTTACGTTTTGAGATAAATGCAAATACTTGGGAAATCTGCTTAGTTCACGCAGCCCTTGCGTGAGGGGCGTTTTTATTAATAATCCACCTTTTCATAGTCCAATTTATTTATTTTAAACTTGCTTTAGTATTATTGTTTTTATTTTCATTTAAATAACAACCGCAAGACTTTCCAAACTTTTCCCCATACCACACAAGACAAGAGTCAATGGTATTCGACAAAAAGATCACTCCAATCTCACAGCGAGTCTATTCATTTCACATGTTATTCCTATAAATAAATAAGTATTGGTATACGGTTATATATTTTTGCACGAGTACAGTGAACGTTGTCGCTCATGGATTTTTAAATAATCTCAATGATTATTATTTAAAACTCAGAAATCATGTTGAATTATGAAATGGCTTTGTATGATTAGTGCTGAATATATATTGACATTTTTTGTGACCGAAGATTAATTTGTAGAGGCAAAAAAAGTTAGTTGCCTCCTGTGAGGATTGAACTCACGACCCCTGGTTTACAAGACCAGTGCTCTGCCGCTGAGCTAAAGAGGCGCTGGTGTCGAGTCCTCTCTAAGCAACTAGTCTTTCTGATAGCAGAGATAAGTTATCAATCCAAAATATTTTAACGGTCCATTATTGATATATAGGAGGAAAAGTGCACAGTTCGCTTTGTGGCGCATTTCTATCTTGCAATAGAGTTAAATATTGTTTTGCCATAGACAAAAAACGAACATTTAAATCATTTACAATCTAATATAATTTGAAATTTCTTCTTAATTTGTTGCTTTTGAAGTGTAATATGATGTTTAACCTTGTCTGAGTCCAACCAAATCGACAGTTTTTACAATTTTTATACATTTAAATTTAAGGAGACATCGTTTTTAAAATAAATAATCAACAAATATTGGCTCACAACAGATATACATAGGTTTCGTTCACAGAATATATTACGATTCCTGTGATAAAACAATGCCAAATTATAATTACAAATACTCCAGGAGAAGCTTAATAAAACCATATAGTTTTTACTGAATTGTAGTATTTTACTCCATTGACATTTCACACTCAATTTTGTCTGAGTGACTTTGGATTAATAAAAATTCTTGTTGTGAAAAGTCTGGCCAGAAGAATTTATTTATTTATTCCTGTATAAGGTTACAATTTCCTACCATACTGCAAAACGATTTTTTGCGCTCATAAGTTGATGCTTTTTATTCTATGAAATAAATCCATTTATATCAGTTGTGACCCAACATTTGTTGATTATTTATTTTAAAAAATTTTTGCTTGTATTTAAATGTAGGTTTGGTGGTTCACAGACAAAGGTAAACATCTTATTTTACTTCAAGTGCCACAAAGAGATGTAACAACAAGTGCAAAAAACACTTCATTTCAAATGATATTAGGAACCAGAACATGATGATGATATTAGAATCAACATTAATTAAGTTAATGGTCGTTATTTTTTCTGTTGAAAATCAATATTTAACTCTATTGCAGGAAGTTTGTAACGCATCGTACTATGTAAACTAAGCACGTCCCCAAGTATAAAAGAGAGTTACCCGGATGATAACAACACATGTTCTACTCCTTCCTTCTCTCATTATAAGAAGCATATATAAGAAGGACTTGAAATTTTTGTTGTACACGATATATTTAGTAATGCAAGTTAGCTTAGACGAATAAGTATGACTGAAACCGAAATAAGATAAAAAAAATACCTGGGTAATATTCGGTTTTGGAAAAAATATGTAGAACACTAATTGCATTACATTACTTCGCTAACAATTTAATTAATATATCATTTTTTGAATTGACGGATAATAATAGAGATATACATACATGACATTGTATTTTACTCTTCCACTAAACCCTATTGCCTCCTTGTCCAATTTAAGTTACCTAACTTAACATTTAGTTTTACATAAACCGACTAAATATCTAGTATAGTATCGATTCAATGAGACGTCAAGTCTCTAGATCATAGAATGCTCATTAATGACGTCACACCACGCAATTATCCATGCAACTCTGGCATAAAGGTCTGAGGAAGACAAAATTTATTGAAGCATCGTATAACATTTTAATTTTTTTTTAAAAAAAGCCTGACATACTATATAACCATATGAATTTTTCTAGCGCGATATTAATTATTGAGATGGCAAGAGTAGCGTCTGTGAATAGACTATTCTGTGGTAATGGCTGGCTGGCTCTAGAGCTGTGGAATATTTGATAGTGCGAGTGGAATCAGTGCCTCCAGAGAGCAGGGCATGTATATTAGAAGAAGCCGCCATGTTGGCTCTGCATTAGGATGCTAATCATCCCATTTGGACTGAGAGATTAATGCCCTACCTCGCTGGTGTTCCCGCCCCCGCCAAAAACACCTCGCGGGTAGCCGCATTACCATATGACGTGCTAATTGCCTCCGACTCGCCTCGACTCCTGTCTTCCCTGAATATTAGCATAAAGGTAATGACGGCTGGGTACCATCTCCCCTGTCACCACATGCAGAATTTAGATTGGACTCTCTCAACCACTTCGAACTCTGGCGACGAGAAATTGTTAATTCTCTCATTATTCACTTATTAGGTTTTTATATTTTCTCAAGAAATAATGATGAATTTTTAATTTCTTTCGTGAAATAGGATTTCTCTATTTATTCAGAAGATACTCAATGAAGATAATATTATAGTGCAGACGCCAGAGGGAGTTAAGTTTGCAAATATGGGAACCGTATTCTGTCCTCAACTCAGAAACGTTTGCAGATTATAATTCAGAATGTTCCGAGGTTTTTAGTTCAATTATTTGTTATACCTCTTTTCCTTAGTTAGCAAGTAAATAGCAGAACAAATACATTGGAAACATTTTAATGATTGTTTTAGTGACAATATCCAATTGTTTCTTCTTATTAATGATAAGCTAGTCATTAGAAAAAATAAATGAAAAATTTAAAAATAAAAACCGGAATTGTTGATGAAAATATTACGTAATACGAAATTACCCCTCACAAAAATCCTTCTTGTTCAACACATTTTCTACTCCATTTACAGCTTTCAAAAAGACTACAGGAAATGTGGATATTACCTTGATGTTAGCGAATTTTCATCATAGATTGATTTATTTAAGTATGTGATAAAAAATAAAAACATTTTAGACAGTAAATAGTAAAATATATCCAGTTTCCTAACCATATTAACTTAAATGGAAGTTGTATGAGATGCCAAAAAGCAAAAACGAAATATGCTGTATGTATTAATTTTGAATATGTTAGTTCCTTAAGAAAGCGTATTTGTGACACCCCCTCCCCCCTGCCAATGACCATCATCTTCAGTGAATTTGTTTCTGCACCTACCACATTATATAATTAAATGTCACAAGTTAAAACTTCTGTAAAGAGAACACAGAATTTAAACTTTTTGTGGATTTGTAAAATAATTGCAATTTTCTGGTCGCACAGACCCCGATCTATTTAGGGTTTGTAGGGGAGATCAAAAAGCGAAATAGTAATGTTTACATTATATGAATTGGATTATTTCTTTATTTGTTTATTTAAATGAGTTTCGCAACACCGGCGATTTACTCATAATTAAATCGTGCACAAGAAGCGAAAAAAATAGAAAGAAGGAAACGGAAAAGGAGTGAACAAAGGTGGTTTTTGATAGGTTCATTGGAATGCCAATTTTATATGAAACAAACAATATTGTATGGAAACATCAAGATGGTGCAAATAATATAAATGAAAATGTAAGATGGACTGTGGGGGGGGGAGAAGTAAATAAAAATAATAATAATAAAATAAGGAAAAGAGAAAAGCAAAGAAATTAATATATAAAAAAAGAAAGAAAAAAATTAGGAAGAAGAGAAAACCAAAAAAAATATGAATAAATAAAAAAAGGGGAAGGGAATTGGATTAGAAAAGCATTATAGGATTTAATTTGTAGATATAATAATTATAAACAACATCTGATCTATTCATATTTTCTGAATTTTCTATAAAAAGGGAAAAATTAACAATTTTGTGGTCTTAAAATAAAATGTCTCTGGGTATTATAATTATTTCATGTGATATTGTAGTAGTACTAACATCAGCAATACGCTTATAGGAAAATCTCTTTAAAGATAGAAATAATTTTTACAATAGCGGTTCAGTAATTAATTGAAATAATAGTATAACATATCATATATTTTCATTGGGCATTGATATAACTGTAAGAACGTGATATTTCAATTTGGTTGTGATAGTCTATTCTAGTCTCCATGGGGTTATAAAAATAGCCCTGACTGATGGTTGGTGTATAGGGGAGTTTGTATGGTTTACCTTATAGGATGGGCTGGCTCTGCAAACAGATTACCTTGGTAGTTCGGGGCTTGCTTGTCGGCTCCTCCGATATTTACCTAAGCCAAGATCTGATGGATTCCACTGTATCGACGGGCTTGTGTGTACCTCGGCCTCCGAACATCTGATAGAATCCTCGCTGTCAACGAACCCCTCGGCCCACGGAGAGCTGTATCATCGCATTTCGCAAAGTTTACCTCAGCCGCCTTGAAGGTTAGAAGTCATCACAGATCAGTGGAGTCAAGTCAGGGAGCAAAATTTGTTGATGATAAGAAATACACACACTCATAAATAGTTATCACTGCTCAGTTAATATTGCATAGCTGTTTAAAAGTATATTTTCATTATTATTTATTAACGTCCACTTTTTGCTACTATGGATAATTGGGACTGGTTATCTACAGGTTACCACACTTTTCTAGCTAGGGCAGGACTAAGGATTTTATTTAATGAGTTCGCCACTAAATAAATTCCTATTGCTCAGTCGGAAATCGAACTCGCCACTTTAGGTCTACCATGTGAGATTAAGGCCAACGCTTGAACGCACGTGGCTTACCTGAGCCCCGTATATTTTTTATTTGAACAATGAATTCATTCTAGATGCTGCAAGACCACGAGGAAGGTTTGTTTCGACACTACTTTCTTTATGTTAGGACTTTACACTCTACTCTCAAAATGATTATATAATACATGCTATATGGTTATATAATCTATGACCCATGCTTTCTTGCTTATATAAGCATGTTTACCAAAAAATTGTTTGCTTAGTCTTTCGTATAGTGTGCACGGAAGCGAAAGTTGGAGTCTCCACAAAAGGGAATATGACAGATTGGAAGCAATAGAATTGTGGATCTGGCTCAGAATCACTAGGATTAGTTGGTCTAAAAAAAAAAGTTCAACATGGAAGTTCTAAATGAGGTAATTGAAAACAATTCTTATGGAAAAATAGAGGGTGAAACGTCTTAGGCATAGCATATGTGGCAACGATTTCATCACATATATATTTGAAGGTAAGGCCTAAGGCACAGGGGAACAGGGAGTGGGAAAATCAAATTTTCAGGACATCAACTATCTTATGTAATTCGGTATGGATAGTAATATGAATGAGCGGATTCTGAATGAACACAATGGTTGCCACTACAAGGCGATGACTCTGAAAATAGCTATTATCAAATTTGATTAATATCGACAAAATTTATCGCCGTTCGTGGTTTCAAATAAATCAAGTTCCCCGTTAAGCATCTTTTTAGCATTCGAGAAAGAAATATATTTGAATTCTTTTCAAGCATTCGACTGCAATACCAAAAAAGAATATATGAGGTGGTGACAAAAAGTCGGAAGCAACTACCTAACTGTGTTTGTTGCCCGTCGTTGTAGGTTGAGATAAAAATAGGTTGATATTGGCTAAACATCGTAATTGCTATTGACTGAAATCAGGGGTGGAATAGTGGGTGTTTAGAGAGTGGAGAATACGAAAATTCAAAATATTTTCTTTATTATAAGTTGGATCTTGAAATGTCATATAACCAGTCTTGTTAATTAAGTATTAGATAGTCGAATACGAAGCACAGTAATAAAACACTCTCACTCGTAAAACTAAATAACAACACAAAGTATCAACGTAGAATATGTAAGGACTGTAATCATTATTTGTAAGAATTGAAGAGAGTGAGAGTGTACAATTCCCAAAATGAGTTTCACTTTAATTCTAAAAACCCGGATGAAAAAATTATATTACGATTACTTTTGTCACTTTTAAAATTTCTTTGGTCACACATATACCTGTGTCTCGTTTGTTGTGCGACCGATGATCTTCATATTAGCATAGGAAGTAGGGTCTCTCTTCTTTTTATTTCTATTAAATTTTAAGTGGTAAATTCTTCCTTGTGTTTGTCCTAAGAGAATCAAATAACCCGAGAATGGAATAAAATATTAGCGATCCCAGGGAAATGTCTACGAGTCGTGTAATATGATGATTCACCTTTGACATTCAACGAAACCAAAGAGGATGTTCCTGGGTACCTCTCTGGAGAGTAGAACTCAAAGGAATAGCTTTAATAATATTTGTGAGGCAACAAGGTGGGTAGCTGAGGCTATGTGGGTGGGGTTGAGATATTTGATATTGGAATAGGAGAAGCACCCCTCGGCCTTGGCATTAATATTTCCGTGTCTGCCAACATGTCCGTCCGTTTGTCCCTCTTCTGCTTTATCTATTAATGACTTCCTATATTTCAGAGCGCTATCTTCCACCCTCCGTCAGCCACCCCTGCTCCCAACAAACCACCCCCTTCCACCGCCCTTCCTCGGCGTTCCTTCGCCTCCAGATGTATTTTAGGGTTGAGCCGGCTTTCTCCCTTCGCTCCCTTTATCGCTCGATAACACGGTGTAGGCTCACACCCTGTCTCTTACAGGCCCTAAGATAATACATTAGAGTGAACACCACTACAGGATTCAGTTCTCATCTTCTCGTAGGGGTTCAGTTTAGTTTAGCTTCAAAACTCACAGCCCCCCATGTTTTATTTAGTTGTATTCTTGGCTCACTTAATAATGCAAAGCATTTAGGACATTTTGTTGAAGTATAAGGATTACCTTGGACTAGTATGTAATCTACATGGAGTCATTAACACCTAATGAAGCTTTAGCCTAATTAGAATATAGGAGATGTGCTGTCTCAGCAAAGATAGGAGACGCGGTTATTGCACCAGTAGAAATGTCCTCCATAAATTTTAATCTTATTCTCATTAGTATTGTTTCAGCAGCAAGAGTTGAGAAAGCGTTACTAAAATATGTATTATTTAATTCGTTGGAGCTCGAACTTCTTCTTAAGAATAACTGTGGGATAATTGTTGATATCGGTGTATACCAAAACGGCGATGTATTTTTTTATTTCTTATCATAATTAAAATTCTTAGCATTTCATGTACAGAAGAAATTAAATTTATATCTAATGTTTCAATGTTTAGAATAATTTAATTGAATTAATCAGTTATTTATTGAATGGGGAATTATGACCTGTATCCCATCATTTTTATCTTTTTGGATTTTAGCTTCCGGCTACACATGCGACTTTACAGAATGTGACTTTGCAGAATTATCGAATCCCCCCCCCCAACCGATTTCAGCCATTAACGTATATGATAACTCGTCGATAACGATATGATATTTATAGATCACATAAACATTTTCGCGTCAAGGCAGTTAAATATTAATTGATGATCATCACACTAATTCCATATAGCTTTCACAGTAAAAGATCAATGAAAACAATACATAGTATTTAAGCATCAAATAACGTCGTTCATGATACAGTAGGAGTACGGGTTTACTAGGAACCGAAAATTAAAAAATGTAAATATCTCGGTTCATAAACGAGATCTCGAAAAAAACGTACATAAGAAAATTTATAGACAATTTCATTTGCAATAAGATTGGTTTTATACAATTTTTAATGCGACTTATAATAGCGGAGATATTTTGATTTTTAAAAATTCCCCCCACCTGTCATTGGTCCTATTTCAACTGTTAACGAACTTGAACTTTATTTTTACATTAAATGTTTAAATATCGAATAAGGCAACAATGAAAGAAAAATTACAGCTGCTAGAGCGTTAACAAATATTTTTATATAGTAATTGACGGACCTCATCTTCGCCATCGCCTAGGTTAGATCGATGGACATTTGATGAAATATTTCGAAAATCGCGTCGTACTCATGTCCTCAATAGTTGATTTCCCTAAAGGGAAGTAGGCTTAAAATAATTTTCAGTAATCAGAATGGATGTGTTTCATAACCTATTTTAGAAAAGCATTGGGAGCAAAAATGTTTTAAGAAAATTAAAGCCCAATGACTGGCGAACTAGTTCAACTGTATCTGGGTTTATCCAAAGTTTATTTATCTGAATTTATGTATAGATATCCAAAGTTTATCTATCTGATCTTACCCAACAATCTTTGTCATATCGTACATCACGTCCTGGCATGTATGTGTATATCCCGTGTGTACATGAGGAACTTGTTAGCAGATTTTCCTTAAGGGATATCAGCTGTAGAGGTCGTCCTCATGACGATTTTCGAAACATTTTCTCAAATGTCGATCGATCCTCCCTAGGAGATGACGAAAATGAGGTCCGTTCAAAATTGTATATCTATCTATCTATATATTTGTCTGTTACCGCTCTAGCGGTAGCAGTTTTTGTTTATTATACCAAACTTGATATATAATCGTTTTATGTAAAAAGCAAGATGAAGTTCGTTAACGGCTGAAATCGGACTAAGGGTGGGGGGGGGGTTATAGAAGGGGAGAAATTCGAAAATTCTTAATATCTCCATTTTTATGCGTCGAACCAGAACATTGTACAGAACCAATCTTATCGCAAACGTAATGTTCTAGAAATGTTTGCTATGTACATGAAATCGGACCAGGGGGAGGGGAGGGTTAGAGGGGAAGAATTTGAAAATTCGAAATATCCCCGTTAGTATACGTCTGATCAAATAGTGACATATAGTCTATCTTGATTATTAACCGAGATATTTGAATTTTTTAGTTTTCGGCTTTCAGTAAACCCCCAGTCCTACTCATCTCATATTCAAAATATGCTATTATGTTACCAAGTACTTTATTTCAAGCCTAAATACCAAATATTGTTATCGTAGAACTAATTTCTTTTTGATATAAATGCAAATACGTAACGCACGTGAGAAATCTACTTAGTTAACGCAGCCCTTGCTTGACGGACTTTTGTACTTTGGTACTTGGCCCATGGTTGCACGTTCAGCTCAGTTTTCTTCGCACGCCCTACCTCTTCTGCATGTTTTTTTCTTTTTAGTTCAATTGTACAGAAATAAGAAAGAAAAAAACATACTACCTGATCCTTACCACGGAATAGTTTTAAACCGTAGGGGATCACTATGTTGAAACCTTCGCAATAAATAGGATTGCTGGGGGCAAGAGTTCTCGTGGATCAGTCAGCGGAGTTGATGCAATTCTTGCAAATCCTTGTGTTGAATATTTTATAAGTAAAGCTATTTACCAAAAAGGAATAGATAAAAGGCTGTTAAAAGAAATGCAGGGAAGATGCGGGCGTTGGGGGCGACTACCCCACCGGAGCACCCTTCGATGGCTGAAGGAACACCTTACTCATGCAGGGGATGAGTCAGACTAATGGAAAAGTCATACCTAGATAAATCAGCCTTATAGGCACCCTTAGCCCACCCCTACAACACACATATACTCCCACCCTGGGGACAGGGAAGGTTATTCCGAATACAGATACCCAACGCCTGGGGGGAGAATTTGTTTATATTCCGCTTTCATTCTCAGAAGGACATTCGCTACTTTTCCCAGGGCCAAAACAAAAAGTCTGTCACACATGGGCTGCGTAATCTAAGCAGATTTCCCACGTGTTGGTATGACACACTAGTGATAACATCTCACCATAATATCCAGACAGAAAACCAGCCAATACGAAATTACTTAATACTTGAGTTACAAAAAAATGCACAGAACTTTAATTGTAGATCATAAACAGTTTATCAAGATTGGTTCTATAACATTTTACTATCCGACTTTTAACAAAGGAGGCATTTTGAATTTTCGAATCCCCCCCCCCATTCTAAACACCCACTATTCCATTTCCGACGTCAGCCAATAACAAACACGATCTTTATTGTTTAATTAAAAAAATAAAATATCGAGTGTGGTATAGATAATAAATATTTCTTAGTAAAGAAAGAAAAATCTTAATTGATGCCGTCATCATGCAATAAATTAGCATGTATCATGCATAATAAGGTCGTTTGAAAACAATATTTAGTATTTAAGGTTAAAATAAAGCGGTTCATGATATAACAGCTTATTGTTGAAATGACATGAGTGAGGGTTTACTGGAGGCTGAAAACTAAAGCCAAATATCTCGGTAAATATTCATGATAAGGAAAACATCTATACAACTACATTTATAGGTAATTACATTTGCAATAAGAGTTTATACAATTTTTCGATCCGAATCATAATAACGGATATATTTCGAATTTTAAAAATTCTCTCCGTGTAAACCCCTCTCCTTCCCACTTGTCCGATTTCGGTGAGAAATAAACAGGAAGTGAAGAATAAACAGTGTATTGTGTACCATATCTCATCTTCTCAGAAGTCATTATCCTCTGGAACCTAATAGGTAATGGTGATCCTCTTGCATTGTATGTATTCATATATATATCCAGAAAATTCTATATATTTTTTATAGTAAGCTGTGAAAGACCTTATGTAGATTGTTTTTCGCATATTAACTAAGTTTTTTCACTTTTTAGTTGCCAGCCTTCAGTAAAACCCCCACTCCTGCTCATATCTCGCATTAACAATAAGCTGTTATTTTTGTATTTGAAAGGTCTTCAATTGATGAGATGCCTGCAAAAATACCTCTTGTCATGTCTTCATCAATTCATATTTTACGTTCTTAACTCGAAAATGTTTATTTCATCTATGTCGTACTTGGTATTTATACGCTAAGCACTAAAGATTATATTCGCTAATGGCTGAAATCAGACCTGGAATAGGTGGGTTTAGAGGGAGGGGGAATTAGAAAATATAAAATAACTCCATTATTAAGAGTCGGATCAAGAAATATTCTGTTAAACTATTGTTGATCTACAAAACATTTGTTCGTAACTCAAATATATATGGAAGTTAATCGTATTTCCTTGTTTTCAGTCTTCAGTAACATCCTCACTTCTGCTCATTGAAATTAGAAATAGAGAACATATGGTGAGATGAAATGAGTAGCGTGTCTTATCAGCTAGTGGGAAATATGCTTAGTTTAAGCAGCAATTGCGTGACGGATTTGTTTTTGTTGATAATGGAACCGTCTCCAATTATGTTGCCCATTGGTTATCTTGGCTTGTGATCTGTTTTTTTGCTGGTGAAGACTTTAACATGAGTGACTTGACGAGCAAAATTACATTTGTGCATTCCAGTACAGTTTACCTGCATCCAGTAATTGATGGATTTGTTCATACATTTATAATCTTCATTAACTTTTAGTGTCTTTGTTGACGCTATAATGTAGTTGAGATTTGTATTCTGTGTTAGACGACAATTTTGCTGATTTGTTGGATCCATGGGAGTCGCTCTTGTAAAATGAGTTCTTTTAAAGGATTTATATGAATAGTACTAAGTAATAGCAGCCGAAATTTGAGGATAGAGGTAAACTCACGTGCTGAGTGTTGAGCACATAAAAGTGACGCGCCATGAGGATAAGAAAAAAAAAAGGAGAAGAAAAACACGTAAAAGGAAAACAGCTCTCGACTTTTTCATTGAAAAGACACCTTTTGCAGGCTCTGCTATAGCCATCAAATAAATTTGAAGAAAGGCGGGCAGGAGAGACTTTGCTCTATAATAAATGGGAGTTACCCAAGGCTGAGAGTAGAGACCCTTCTTTCTCAACCTTGCTCCAATATTGAGTGGGCAGGAGACGCTATTCCCTTTGCAAGCAGCCCCGCTCAAAAGGACACTTAGATCAAACTCATAACACATTGAAATTATGATGGTCCATCTAATGCCATTCAGCCATACACGGAATATGATATTATGCCATATGGTATATTTTTGAAAAGAAATACAATTGAGTCTACCCATACTATTTAATTTATTAATCTTATCATGTTTCCCTTAAGCAAAATCAGCTGTTTAGGTCGTAGTCATGACCCGATTTTCGAAAAATGTCTCCAATGTCGATCAAACCTACCCATGAGATAACGAAAATGAAGTTCGTTCAAAATTATATATATATATATATATATATATATATATATATATATATATATATATATATATATATGCCTGTTAACGCAATTTTCGTTTCATCGGTACCAAACTCGATATTTAATCGTTTTATGTAAAAAAAAAATCAATTTCGTTAATGGCTGAAATACGACCACTGGGAGAAGGGTTTAGTGAGGGGGGGGCGGGGATTTTTGAATATTCAAATTATATCCGTTACAATACGTCGAGTCGAAAAGGTGTATAGAACCAATCTTATTGCAAATTAAATTTACTATAATTATTGTATTTATTCTCTATCTTGAATGGTAACTGAAATATTTGCAAGATTCAGTTTTCAGCCACCATTAAACCCCTCTTTCTACTCATGACACATAAACAATACTATGTTATATAATACACCACAATATTCCAAGCTTAAATACCAAATATTGTTTTGAAGATACCTTTATTATAGGCGACACTTGCAAATATTTTCCGGTGGCCCCCTCCCCCCCCCCGTCTTAAGTTCTTGGACACCCATAATTTGATTGATTGAGATAAAAATTATTCTGATTAATTATAAATTGCAGTACTAGATATTGTCGATAGTTTTCCTAAAAATTAATATTTCATGTTATGATGTATATCAGTAATTGCTTTTCTTTCCAAAGCAAGGGGTGGGAGGTAGGAAGATTGTGTTTACATCAGACTATTCCCGTCGGGAGGTTATTAAAATTGACTGAATGATTTCTTATAAGCGTTTGTATTTATTCAATTAATATTCACGGTGTTATTGTGTTACCAGTATCTAGATTTATCTATTGTTAAACTTCACGAGGGAAATCTTCTTAGTTTACGAAGCTACTGTGTGACGGACATTTTTTTAATGGAGTAAGTAATAAATTAATTTAATTGAACTTACTGTTTTCCACGCAGAGTATCACCCTAAAGTGGGAATTTATTTAAATGTTGTGTGCTCCATCCTTTGGGTATTACACACATTTCAGTAATATACTATAATATTTATATATTTAAAAAAAAATAAAAAAAAATAAAACGTATCTAAACTTTACATATGTGTATAAACAGTAGGCGTAGATCTACAAAATGGTGTCCAAATCTTGTATAAATGCATTAAATCCCTTGTTGAATTTGAGTAAAAGTTTCGGTTTGTCCGTTTTGTAAGGTAATGCACTTGATGAGTTTTGTTCTTGGTCCGTCAAATAATATACAGTCATAGGATAAGAGATGGTCATATGTCTGTTCAGTCTCATTGTCACATTTGTTTGTATTTGTGTTTGTTAGTTTACGTTTGTACAAGTAAATTTTCGTAGGTCCATGTCCTGATATAAATTGTATTTGTTTAGAATTGCTCAGTGTTATTTTTTGTCTCTGGTGTATAGTTAGTATGTACTTATGTAATTGTCGTCCTTAGGAGTGTTGGTCTATCTTTCGTCCCATGTTTTATAAGATTCATGTATCAAAAGTGTTTAAATGGTCTGTTTTGTCAGTTTAGAGTATGTAATAGGTATTGATTCGTCTCTTGAAGCTGTATTTGCAAGTTGGTCTGCTATATCGTTTCCTAAATTTCCCGAGTGTCCTTTTATATATGCTATTGCCTCTATTACATTCTTCTGTCTACATAGTGTAATTAGTATTCCGATCTCTTCATAACTTGTGACAAACGATTTTCAAAATTTTAAACTCTAGTAGGGAAAAAAAATCTTATATGAGCATCACATGACTGCCTTGTACTCTTATTAAATCAAGTAAACAAAATGTTATAGTCCGTTTCATTTTTAATTTCCGTTTCAACTGCACAATACTTCGTATCTCGAATATGCGCGCAGAAATTAAAAAAAAATGTTTTTCGCTTTTCCCAGAACCCCCTAACACCTTAGTCGATTTCGATGAACAACTTGACATTACAACGATTCCAAATATTGCAACGTTCTAACTCAAGCCGTTATTGAGTTTTGGGGATACGTAGATAAGTACAAACGTCACACCAAAGCTACTCAAAATGGGTATTTTCATTGGTTACTATACTTCGTTTATTTCGCACAAGAAACTAAAAATTAGTTAAGCCTTAGAAATAAGTATTTTTAATAAAACTATATTCTTTAAAATATTTTTTCTATTATTTTGAAGGTATATTTTTTTGGCTTTTTTGGTAGCTAGAGTGTAATTTACTTTTTTTTTTTACTGATATGACCATTGGTTTCATGACAATGGAGCGCACAGGGATCTTCCCAAATGTGAGTTAAAGCGTTGGCCTTATTCCCACATCGTAAATCTAGAGCGGCGAGTTCGATTCTCAATAGGGCAATAGGAATTTATTTAGTGACGAAATGATTTAATAAAATCCTGGATAGAAAAGGGTGGTAACCCGTCTTAATTAGCCATAGTAGCACAAAGTGGGCGTTATTAAATTAAAAAAAAACAATATTATTTTGAAAATATCTTTACGCATTAGTCCAACGTAAATAATCTGGTGAAGTATTTGTGCTTATTATGAGAAAAAGAAAGTGAATAAAATTTTATTAAATTAAAGTTGGATGAACTTGATGGTGCAAATAATTTAAAATAGAAATTGAAAAGTAAACAATTTGTACTCAATTATTCAGTAATGTAATTAAGGTTTCTCTAATTCCAAAGAAAGAGTTCGGCAATGGTTTTTTTTTTTTTTGTTCGGTGCCTCTCCCCTCTCCACTACCTTCGGGGCCGGGGAAAGAAGACGGAGAAACAGGTGTTTGTATAGGAGTCGGAGGGGGAAATGAACCTAAACTGTTTTCCAAGTCATTAACAACAAAGGGGTCTGGTGAATAGGAAAGAAGGGGAAGACTTGAGGGGAAAAAAAAAGTCGCTGGAAACAGTATCAGTCCTGGACAGGGCTGGAGTGTTCCTGACAGCGACTCTCCCTCTGGAGGAATTCTCAGCTTCTTATTATTGAGAAAATTGCTTTCCATTAAAGCCCAGGCTGGAGGCCCCAGGATCCAAAGGGCGAAGGCCTCCGAGGTTCACAGGGATTGACTAAGCAGTAGCATTATGGTCTTATATTACTTTGAATATTAGTGTTTCGGAAACAGCTGTACACAATATGACCTGAAGCTAAGCACATCGATATCCCTGGATTAAGGAAACTTCTTATTCAAATTAAAGAAAAATTCCGTCACCCAGGGGCTGCGTTAACTAAGCAGATTTCCCACGTGCGTCACGTATTTACATTTATCTCAAAACGTAAAAGTTAAATGAGAACAATATTTAGTATTTAAGCTTAAAATAAAGCGGTTCATGATATAACAGCTTATTGTTATAGGCCAAATATCTCGGTTAATAATCAAGATAATGAAAATTCCTACATAACAACAATTACGGAACATCACATTTGCAATAAGATTGATTTTATACAAATTTTCGATCTGATTCATAATGACAGAGATATTTCGAAATCCCTCCCCCCTCTTAACTCCCCAAACAGACAAATATATATAAAATTTTGAACGGACCTCATTTTTGGCAGCTCCTAGGTAGGATCGAAGGACATTTGAAAACTTTTTTTTTGGACATCCCATCATGAGTACAATCTGAATAGCTGATTTCCCCCTAAGGGAAATCTGCTAAATGCAATCTAATGCACTATTAGTGCTCATACGGAACCACGATTTGTCACGATTTCTACAGCATACTCCTTACAGCCTTAATAGGAATAATACTTTACGAACTTTGCAGATCTCCATAATTTAAATATTTCGAAGGAAGTTTAGCTAATTCAAATGCAACGGATCCCCCCTAAGGGAAATCAGCTATAGGGGTCGTACTCATGACGAGTTTTTCGAAAATTGTACTCAAGTTTCCATCGGTCTTACCTTGAAGATGACGAAAATGAGGTCCATTCAAAATTACACAAACACACACACACACACAACACACAACACACTAACATATATATACTGCTAGCGCTCTAGCAGTCGCAATTCCTATTTGATCGTAACGATATATAAGCGTTTCATACAAAACTAAAGGCGGATCGAAAAATAGTATGGAATTAATCTTGTTGTAAATAAAAAATACTATAAATATTGTCACATACATTTATTCTGTATCTTTTGTATTAAAGGAGATATTTGCATTTTTTATATTTCAGCCTTCAGTAAACCCTCGCCTCTACTAATTTTATATTAGGAATAAGCTGTATATCGTAAAACACATTAGTCCAAGCTTAAATACCAAATGTTGTTTTCCATTAAACGTATAATGTGTGAGATAAATGCAAATATATAATCGATAAAGTCATCAATTCAGATTTTGAGGTCGTAAATCGAAAATATTTATTTCTTCTATAACCTTACTCGTTATTTTAGTATTTCATTACACTGAAGATGGTACTAGTTAATTCTTGAAATCGGCGGTGGTGGAATATGAGGGAGGGGGGTTAGTGGCGGAATTTTGAAAATTCAAAATATAGTCGTTATTATGGGTCATACCGCCAAATATTTAAGAACCAATCTTGTTAAGTTATTAATACTCTGCAATTGTTGTTCTATAAATTTTTTTGAACTAATGTATTAAGCCAGTTACTTGCACTTTCTTGGTTTCTGCCTTCATTAATCTCCTCCCCCTATATCCCTTTTATTCATCTTTTTTTTTTTTTGTTTTACAAAGAAGTAGAGAATGAGATCACAAGTGTCTTCTGGACTTGGGAAATCTGCATAGTTTACGCAGCCCCTGCGTTACGAGCTTTTAGATTTGTATGCACTTTGCTGACAATATATCTTAAGCGGGGATTGTGAGGGTGGTACAACATGATGACAACTCCGTTTCTATGCATGAATCATGAGGGGCAAGTTTACTTTGAATCCTTCGGCTTGAATATTATTTTTCTGTTTTTCAATGCTGTTATAAATTCTGTTGAAGAGTTGAGGGTATGGCTAATTCTGTTTGTAGTGCAGGAATGCAGTTTATCTCATTGATAAACGATGCCATAGGCAGGGTGGGGCTGAACAATGTCTCGGTTAGGGTTATCAGGGCTATGTAGGCTGTTGCTTTGCCTTTGCTTCACTGCGCGTGCTTAGTTCTTTGCTTCTCCTTTCTTTTAGCTAGTTGTGCCGTCAAGAAATATCTATTAACACACACTGTGCAACTCCGTGTATTCATAGAAAAATAAATTACGTAGTCGATAATACCAGGTATATTATAATGTTGTAATCTTATGTAATGAAATCAAGGACAGTGGAAGGTATCTAGAATAAACATTCATCTTTTAATAGTCTTAGAAAAATCAAAAGACAAATTTTTTTGAAAGCAGAATGTTAAGAAAATGTATTAAGAAACTTTTTTTAAATTTTAACGGAAACTATGTTTCAAATAGGTACGTATTTATTTTATATATATGTAATAAATATTAGTACATACTGATATATTTAATAATGGTATTTATTATGTTTCTTGATATAATATATTTATTTATATTGGGGCTCAGGTTGGCCATGTGAGGTAAGGCGTTGGCCTTGATCTCATATGGTAAACCTTCGATTCCCGCCCTGGGCAGTAGAAATTTATTTAGAGACGGACTCATTGAAATAATTCCTTAGTCCCACCCTTGCTAGAAAAGGGTGGTTCCCTGCAGATAACCTGTCCCAATTAGCCAAAGTAGCATAAAGAGGACATACATAAATAAATAAAAAAAAATTATGTATTTTGTTCCTCATACATCTCTTAATTTTGTTGCGTTAACAATTTAGGGTTGTAAAAAATGACACATATTTCGAGTTGTATTAAGATTGTTAATTAAACTAATTTATTGTATATAATTAATTAAATTGATGAATTTTATACTTGCAATATTAGAATTTGACCTAATTTTTTAACGAATGTATTATATAAGTATAAATGTAGTTCAATAATTTGTAAAGAATTTAATTGACTTAATATTAGATAATTGTTTAAAGAAAAACAAAACTAAAACTATTTGACGTATCCTATCACGTTATGATAACGTTTAATGGAAATGAGCACATTTCTTGTCTGAAATTTTCATTATTTACAGTCTTCTGACTTAATTTTTTTTTCTTTTCGATTTTGACTTTTGTTTGAATAAAAAGATAAAATGAGTGAGGCTAATGTCTATTGTAGATTTGCTTTTATTTCATATGACAACCATTAAGATGGTGTTTTCTTAGGTATACATGAATCCGCAATGAGTTTAGGTTTTGAATTATTCTTATATAGTTGAATATTTTTCTGAGTTTTGAGAGAAACCCTTACTTGGAGTGGCAGTTACTCCAAATTGTAGCTTTGTGAGGATGCTAGTTCTAGTTTGTGTTTCACTGGTCCCCTGCATTATTAGTTACCAGAGTATGGTGTGCTCATATTAGTTAGGACTAAGTCCCGGTTTGGTAAAATGAATGTGAATGTTGAAAGTCAAGTATCTCCAGAAGGGAGAAACCTGAAAGACAAGAATCCTCCATAGCCATCACCAGCTCTGGAAGGGCGCCACACCTGCTTCCCCGCACTCAAAGTGTTAAAACAGAATGTGCCGAGTTCCTCATTCGTGTGAAGAGTGACTTGTTCCTTGCGTGCCACCTGATCTGAATTCCACTTAGCCAAGATCGGCAAGTTGAATCGCTCCCCGTGAATACCCCGCAAGCAATGGTAGGTCTACCAATTACTCTAGGAGCCTCAGCACTCGACGTCGGGCACAATAAGGGTTCGGAATCCCTCTAATGCCAGCCGGTAGAATTGCCGTTTCGCCCTTATAATAAGGCGAGAGAAGGCGGCCCCTTTGATCCTAACTCTCGCCGTAGAGGGCTTTGATCGCCTCCGCACTCTCACACACTCCACCCGGCTACCGCCCCCTACCCTCCAACCCGGCAACTAAATTTGCAAGCCCACCATTGTTAAAGTTGGACCCGAGAAGGGCTCCGACTTAGTTGGCAAGTTAAATTATCCCAACGGAAAGTGCCCTCTGGCAGTTCTCTCTACCCAACTCTCTCTCTATCTCACTCACACTTCTCTCTACATCAAATAGAGTTTTCCACTTGTCCCCCAAAAGGATTCTACAAGTCTGAGTCTGTGTCTTAAGTAAGTGGGATAGTTTCAACTTGAGTCCGAACTAACCTATTCAAAATGAATGTTCTCTCTCACCAAAAGGGACTTTACACTGTTCTAGTTTATACCAAGGTGAGCCTTAATATTATTCTCATACTGCCAAGAAGGCACAAATCTAAAACTTTGTAGGACCTGGCAAAATCTTTTCAGTTTCCTGTTGAGCACTTTACATAACTTTTCAATTACAAATGTTTTTTTATCAGTTTTCCCATTTAGTTTCATTTCCATTGCCACAAAATGTATTGACTCGTGTAATGCCATAAAGAAAAATGCATTTGGTCATGTTTCTAGGCCCCTAAATAATATTTCTTGTTTAATAAGAAAGGTAAATTAATAGAATATGAATGTCTATTCTAATGCAGCAAGAGGCCTTACCTAAAATATTTCAACGAAAAAGGCAATTGGATTTCTGGATGATAAATAAAATGTGTGCCACAGTAAAAATGGGCATTAGGTGTTTTGAAGTTCTTACGCACACACTTAAACTCTTGGCGGCAACTTCTAAGGAATTTACTGCCCTAAACTAACTATATTTGAAAAATATATGTAAGAAAAAGAACAATTTCGTGATCCCACAATGTCGAAATATTCAGGACTCGACACTCAACGTCTCTAAATAGGGACTTCCATGTCATTCAGCAGCTCCTTAGAAGTTCTATGTTAGAACTGCATAGAATTATTAATTTTTTTAAAAAAAAAACAATATTTGTATCAACGTCTATTTGAAATTGACCTGGAATAGATTTCGGCTAACTGCTATTTAGTTAAGTGAGCTATCTTATTATCTTAAAGAGTGGCGAGTATTTCAAAAACGTTCTTCTCCTTGCTCCTAGTTTAGAGAGGGAACGAATTATCTCAATCTATTTTAAAGGAAAAATCTTTTCAATCAGTAAGAAAAGTATTAAAAAAGATATCACACATTTTCAGCCACTTAAGGAATGCCCCAAATGCCGTTAGCTTTATTTATCGGCCTTAAATTTCCTATATAGGTACCGTCAGTGAGATTCTTTGATATGTTAGGTTCCCTATTTCAAATATTCCTTTGATTTATACTTCATTTACAACCCTACCCATCTTTTCAAAGCCAATTTGGAACACGAAATCAACAATGTTTTCAGGAATTTGAGTCTCATAATTCTATCATATCTGCATAACGTAAAATATATTTGTTAGTATTCTAGAAAGACTTTAATTTGGAAAAAGCGTATCAAAATCAAAGGAATTTGGTCTTAATATTTATCAAAAAAGAATTCTATAATTTTATACGGGCAGAAGGCTTAGAAGGAGGGGATGTGAGATTAAAAAAATAAAGAAGGGGGGCTTATTAAGGCCAGGTTATATCTTTGTATCTAAAAGAAACAACAACATTGATATATAACCTGTGAAAAAGGAAAGTGCCTTAGAAAATCGATCTAATACAAATAAATCAAGTAACTATTAGGGTAGAATCAGCTGGAGTAATTTAACTAATCGTATACAAGATGGACTAACATCTGTCAGTTAAAAAGTTTTTTTCTGTGGTACTCGGTCACATGAAACACAATGGGACGTTCGCCGCTTTTATTGAGCCCTAGAAACATAAAACCAAATAGTTTTAAAATTATCATAAAAATACGTTTAATTATGAAGAAGAGAGAGGAACAATACTCTAAATCAAAACTTTCACTGTATGCAGTAACCGTATCATGTAACTCAAATAGGAACGTAATTTGAAAGTATACAATATTTTTTTTATTTTCTTGGTTAAATGCATATTTGTGATAACTTAACAACTATGATTGATTTTAAATATTAAATACAAATTTGTTAGATTGGCTAAAAGGCTTGATTAGTGTAAAGCATATTCCGAAAAAAAAGTATTAGTGTATCACTAGAGTAAGGGACAGAATTATTACATGTGTAATTTATTAATTAAATAAAGTTGTAACGTAATTGTATTAGAATGCCTACAATAAAAGAACGACAGTTTTATGGTTCCATTTTATATGTTTCTGACAATAAATTCTCCTGTAAACATTTACATGAATTATTATTTATCCAAGTTATGATGGATCATTTTCCAATTTTAAACTTCAAGAACATGGTAGTATGAGACTATCAATATGGATCATGAATTTGTATCTCTCACAAGGTGTAAGGAACTCATGCAGAAGAATGGTTATTTTAATTTGAAGATTGTTACCGCATTATAGTTCTTTATGAACATTAATAAATAACTGTAGACACAAAACCTTCGTCCTGTTAGTACCATCAGTTTGGCATTCGTATTTAAGGATGACTGATTTCCGAGTAAAGTAAGATCTGCTAATATCCGGGAATTATGTGTTCTTTCCCAATTGACTTGCCCAATTCTAGTCAAACAGAAGGAATTGAGGATCTGATCTAGATGGGATATAGATGGCTAGAGATAATAGAAGAATGAATGATTTTAATTCCCCATTAAAAGGGTACCAAGATTTTTGGGGACGAATTGTCTACAAGTAACCACCCTTTTTCTAAAGGTTTTATTTAGTGATTCTGGCAGTAAATACTGTCCAATAACCCAAACCTGGAAGGTTCTAGGATTTCCAAGAGCAACCACGCCTGAGCCTCAATAAAATTAATGTATTTCTGTAGTTTAAATAATTTTTAATGTGCTCGCAATAATATCTATCTTTGCGTTCCTTCAAGAAGCGGGGGAGATAGGGTTTGGTTACGAAAGTGCTCTGTATCTAATTTAATGTTTATTTAGGGAAATGGCCTTCTGTGTTGATTCTGTTACATTTATCTCTCTTCCTTCCCAACATCTTAGTCGGGAGAATGAACTTAAAATGTTCATGAGACATCAGAATATCTCAATGCGATCCGAAGAATTTCAATTTACCAAGTACCCTCGCAGGCGAGCATTACCCCCACTTATAAAAAATTATACGTCGTTAAAGCCCGAAATGACGGAGCCGTGCAAGGGGAAAGGTCATTGGAAAATATATAAAATCCCATATCCACAGCTGGAACGACCCTCCATAAGACTTGGCCTACACACTTATATCCAATGACGAGAATTCCTTCCATGACATCCACTCATTTTATCCTGAGCCTTTTACGTTCCAGATATGAGAAGGACTTTCCATAACTCATTCCCGGAAATGGAGCAAGAGAGAAAGAGATGAAAAGAATTTTTGAAATAAAGAATTCAGAGTTTTTGGGCGGAGCCATTATTGAAAAAGTTATACCTTTCCTACGTCATATTAAAACAGGGGCGGAAGTTGTCCAATACGCAGCTTTGCCCGGACTCCACTGCTCCTGACAGCGTTTTATTTATATGCGACGAATTGAAAGTTTGCCGTCAACTTATTTCATTCTGAGGTGAGTAAAGAAAATAAATCTTTCAATGCATCAAAAATATTTTAGAAACTTTTTTTTCTATATTTAATTTTGAACAGAGTTTTAATCATTGATTCTATTTTCTTCTATATATATTATTTATAAAGGTTTTCTAATCTCAAAGTGATTTCGAAATTGTTACCTTTCTCCTTACATTACTTGGACAGTAATTGAAACAGTGGTCTCACATAAAAAAATTAATGAAATGTGCAAAAAGTATCATTCACCTGCACGTTAATGTTTCTCTAGCGATTGCTTAGTTAACTGCTGAACATTATTGTAATTTTTGTTCACTCTGTATCCACAATGCATAATGACATATCAAAATGACAACCACAGTTAATTTTTACTTAGCCAATGGTGGGCACAAAGTGTTGCGAAACTTATCCTTGTTATTCTTCTGTTCAGGAATGGATTTCAATAAAATTGATATTACTATCTTTATAATCGAGTGAGATCAAACCATGATGAATCGTATTATCATGGTAAAAAATAAAGCAATTAAGTAATTTTACTTGAAATTAATTACAAATCATTCGTGGTGTAACGTCGCAATAAGAGCTCTTCCGTCAATTTATAAATGCTGACAAGATGTAACGCAATACATTACATTTGCATTCAATTATGTATGTTGTATTACGTATACACATGAGTATTTCAAATTAACTTCTACGGGTTACCACCGTTTCCTCGTCCGGGACTCTCATGTTGGAGACGCATTTTTTTTGTGGGGGGATCTGCATAACATCTCGACTTTAAAGTAGCGCATCGTAAATCCCAAGAAGTAAAATCGCCAATCATACCTAACAGTGCGTTGAAGTTTGTCAATGAAAACCTTAAAAATTAGCGTCCTCAATTTATTTCGTTATGAGCGCTGAACTAAATCGTTTTGGATTAATGTTGTGTGCGTATATTGAGTATTCGTAATAACTGATTTATTGAGACTAAGATAGATACTAAAAAATCTAAGATAAATACTACATCATATATATGTGTTTTAGAATAATTTACAGAAAAATGTTTGGGCCCTGCTCGTGAATACGGAAGTGAGCTTTCAAACTTACAGGATGGATGAGTGAATCATGTTTTGAGTATCATGAAGTTTTACAAGTCTCAAATTACTCAGATCCAAAAATTATAAAGGTTGATTAAAAATCTACATGCCTTCTTTAAATAGGTGGTTTTATAGTAGTTTCATAGTTTTTAATTTCCTCTTAGTCTTGTAGTTTTAATTCCCCTCCTTGTCTAAATTGTCACTTACAACATGTCAGTAGGGCAAGACTGGAGGGTAGATTAAGGTTGTAGTTTGCATACTCATACTGACTAATGCCTTCATTCAGGATACAGGCTATAGAAGGATGGCTATCTAACAATTCTGGTATTGAATAGAATTTTCTCCAATCAAGCCTTTACTCCTCATGATGCCATTATTGGTGGGTGGCAAAAGGCAAAGGGAAACCACTGCATCTCCTGTTGACTTTCTAATTCTCTTGTTTAGGTCCCGTGAAAATCAGGTTAACTTGTTCACAAACCAATTACCAGGTGTAGCTAGTAAATACTACATTCAGAGTTTATAGTAATACAGATATCCCGAATTAGAAAGAGCGTTCTCATGGAAGATAGAAAAAAGTATCCTTCTATCAATGGAAGGATTGATCTCTTTAGGCGTAGAACTTTACAAGAAGGCTTGACAGATTAAAAGGTGTAAATACACCATCAAAAAATTAATTAACATAAGCGTCCCTCGTTCAATTATTTTCACTTAGGAGACATTTTGTAGCGAGGGAGGGAAGCATAGTTGAGGAGCGCAGAGGAGGAACGAGCCGTGATTTCTTGCAAATGATGGCATTAGCCTGAAGGGAGCCGTCAAGGAGGGCGGGAGGCAACTCAGATAAGGAGGACGGAAGGAGAGGCGAGATGGAGCGAGGGAGAGAGAGAAGGTTTTCGAGGCGGGTAGTAGAATGGGCCAGCGTGTGGCGGAGTCTTATTGTTTTTGCTCAGAGACAAAATTAATTTGAAAGGGGGGGGGGTCGCATATGTCCCTAGCCCCCGTCGCACCAGATCAATACAGCCCAGGTAGGGGAAGCCTCGCCTTTACACCACAATCACTCCCTTACCTACCACATTATACAACATGTACTCTTTATAAATCATCTAATTACTAAAAAATGTAATTCTAGTACCCTTATTTTTTAGTTGCTCAACCCTCCATGACGCAGTTCGAGTTCCCGCTCCTGCCGTCCAACTTAAACATTCCTTGGATTTTCACTGCATTTAACCGAAACTAGACTAATTTGAGGGATTTTATGGATGGATATCAACGCACAACCACAACCACTCTCACAACTATAAATAGTCCGTCACGCAGGGGCTGCGTAAACTAAGCAGATATCCCTCGTGAACTTTAATAATAGAGAAATCTACGACATACATACCGGTAACACAACACCACACTGAATATTAAGTGAATAAATACAAACTATAATAAGAAACCTCCCGACGGGAAGCTTCTGAAATGTAAACAAACAGTTCTGCCAACTTCTTACAGGAATGAAAAACAATTATTGTAATATATCTGAATATAACTTATTAATTTGGTTGAAAACTATTTACTATATCTAGTACTGCAGTTTATAACGAACAAAAAAAAAATTTTTATCTCAATCAATCAAATTCAAGTAGTCCAAAAACTTAAGAAGGAGTGGGGTCACTAAAACATATTTGCATGTATTTTGTATAATAAATGTCTCTTAAAAACAATATTTGGTATTTAAGCTTCGATTGATGTGGTTTATTACGTAACTGAGTATTGTTTATGTAACATTAGTAGAAGTGGCGGTTTGCTGATGGCTGAAAACTGAAAAATGCAAATATCTCGGTTAATATTCAAAATATTGAATAAATGTATACACCAATATTTATAGTACATTTACTTTGCTACAAGATTGAGTCTATACACTTTTTCGATCCGACGTATAGTAACGAAGATATTTCTAATTTTCGAAATTCTCCCCTGTAACCCCCCTCCCCGTGATCCAATTTCAGCCGTTAAAGAACTTGATCTTTGATATATATATATATATATATATACATACAGTTTGGAACGGACCTCATTTTCGTCTTCTCCTAGATAAAATCGATGGACATATGAAGAAGAATTGCGTCATGAGTACGACCTCAATAGTTGATTTCTTTTAAGGGAAATCTGATAAATGTGGTCCACATAATCCCTTTCGGAATTCTGGAGAGTTTCTTCTTTCAACTCATGTCATAGGTTTTACAGATCTCTGCTCGAGAGTTTATGGAAAAGCAATTTTTGAACTCTTCATGATCGCTTGATTGTCTGGAAGGCCCCTTAGAGTTTAAGATTCGTTGCCTCATCTGTTGTCGCATTAGGTGGTTTGGGGAAACTTAGTTTCTAATAGCATGTGTCCCCAAATCGGATTCAACGAGTCTATTTGTCATTTTCGTTCTTGTTTCATTTTAACTGTTACCCCTTCTTTCCGATTGGGTTTCATTCGTTCCAACTTCTTCCTTATCAAAACCCCCACCGGACTATTCTACATTCTTCATTGACTCATTTGAATTATATATAATAACACATACACACATAGATCCACAAGACAGAAGGGAAATTCGTTCAAAAGTAGATTAGCCCTTTCATTCTATCAACTGGATAGAGCTTACTTTAAACTGGGATGGAATCATTTCATTAAATAAATGTTCATACCTTTTTGTAAATATTATTTTGTATTATGAATCATAATTTGCAGCTTCCTAACACTTGAGCAAGCTAGTTGCTGAAATTCAGCAAGATCAACACTATTTTGTCAGATGTGCTTTAATATCTCCTTACGTATGACAGACGAACGCATTAAATAATCCATTAACTGAATAAAAGTCCTGTACTACCATTATATTATAACCCATAATGCTTCAAGATACTGTTCTCTAGAGCTCTAAGCAAGCACTGAAGATGGAGCTGGTGCTTTTAATTTGCACTTTTTCCTTATTAATGGTAATGTGGAGAAAAATGATCGTAGTTTGCCAATTCAAATTTATTACTCACAATCAATCTTTGAAGGCCTGTTCTTTAGCCTTGTCTGGCCACATTCTCCAAAATTCACTTTTCTTAGATATTCATAAAAACATCAATGGCTGTTTTCTTCTATTGTAAGAGAAATGGGGTAGGTTAGTCGTGTGAATTAAGGCGTTGGTCGTAATTCGCTAAGTAAACCTAGAGTTATAGGTTCAATTCTAATTTAGGCAATAGGGATTTGTTTCGTTATGAACTCACTAAATGGCAATCATTAAATACTGTATAATTGACAGTAATATTATAAAGTGAGCGTTAATATATAACTTTTTTTTTATAGCAATGAGCCTTAATTAGTAGTTCCTGTTTGTATATATTAGGATGTTATGATTGAGCGAAGCCTTGCAAGAATTTTTTGAGGGATAAGATTTTATTTTTATCATAAATAGAGACGGATCACCCAATATTTAGATTAGGCAATCTTATGTGGACTGGCAATTACTAAAGCAGATCTGAAGCAGTTTAGATACTAATGCCTTAGTGGGCTTAAATAAAGAAGGGGTGGAGTAGCTCGCTACGATATTAACGCCCTATTTACGTATATTAGATGTTTCGAATGTTATATTCTGACTCCAGTTTTGTTGATAAGATTATACAACATACATTATCTCCGCAATCGTTTCTAACCTCTGTCTCCTCTTGTTCGATTTCGGAAATTTTAATTCAAAGGGTTTATTTCTTTCTAACATATTAGATTTTTGTCTCGCATTATTTTTGGTGGTAGTTACTACTAGGTACTTCAGTATTTGCAGGAGCTGGCTTCAGCTTCCCAGCTTCCTTTTTAACTATTCTGTATGTTCAACTGCTATACTTCTCCAATTGCTATAATTCTCCTAGCTTCAGTTTTAGGCCTCCACTATCTGGGCCTGCCTATCCTTCCTACTTTAACCCCTTCACTATCAATCATCTTCGGTCAGCTGTTGGGTTTCGTTGATATCAAAGTGATCATACCAAAACCGACAGGCCTTCTTTATGGCAAAAAAAATGTGGGTTAATACAAATGTACTAGATTGGCGTTCCTTTTTGATCGTCGGACTCCCACCAAATAACCAAATATCTTCTTTTACCGACGACTTGAGTTAATTGGTAGGTAGTTCTTTTTTTAGAATGATTGCTTATCATTGCCGAGTTCATACTTAGAGACCTTTATTTGATACATTAAAGGATTTGGTCCCTTCAACATTTCAGGCCTTTTCTGCTACATTCCCTTTATTGGTCTCTGGTCACCAGTTTTGTATTAAGCCCTAGATTCTGCGGTGTCCTTGCGAACTCTTGCCGAATTCGAAGGATATTTCCGTTAGCTGACCATTCATTACCCGTACAACTGCGACACATGAATTTGGCCACCAGACCCAAAGAGCCATTGAGCTATTGAATTTGAATCTGCTGGACGGCTGGGATACCACTGGGAACGAACCTTTGTTTTAGCATGCTGCCTGCCAACCCTTTCAGCTGCTCATTACAATGCTCCAGGTGCTTTTCTCTCTCTCTCTCTCTCTCTCTCTCTCTCTCTCTCTCTCTCTCTCTCGTGAGCTAATTGCTAAAATAATCCCACCCTTACAACAATAGCATGTCTCCACCATCGATCCTCTCTCTGGCATATTTATCGCCGTCACACAATGGCCTATTGTTTTATCTGATTCAGCCGTATTCTGTAAATTGCCATGTTCCTTTCATATAAATTAATAGCCCTACATTGTTTAATTAGAAGGGAGACCTTATGAAATCATATTACATCAATTCTTGATCTGTAATGCATTTATTCAAGTTTAACTCCTGAAAGATAAAAACGTAAGCCAAGATCGGTTAAATATGAAAACAGAACTAAATAATTTGCTTATTAAATACGTTCGGTAAATTAAAACCGAATTTCAAAGATAAGAAGATCTCGAAGTTCAAGAGTATTCTTGCGCTTTAGCATTACTGGATTGACATGAGAGTAGATATGAAATAGGGTTTCTGGTGCACCAGTCTCTCAAAATCCCTAAAATAGGAAAACGAAACCACTACCCTAAATTCCACAAAAATGATAAAAAAATAAATGTTTTTTTCAATTATTTTAAATTAAATTATTTATTAACGTCCACTTTTTGCAACTAAGGCTAATTGGGATGGGTACCTTCAGGTTACCACCCTTTTCTAGCCAGTAGATAACCCGTCCCAATTTTTTTTAACAATTATTTTATAATGTTTGTAAAAAATACATGCAATTCAGCTTAAAATTATCTATTTTTTTAAATAAAATTTACATCACTTTTTCATTCGTTTTTCAGTTAGCAAAATGGATTTCCTTTCAGGATATCAACAAATTTCAAAAAGATCTATTTTCTCAAAAAAAGTTAGATCGAGTTAAAGTAGTTGATGTGAGTTAAAGTAGTTTAAGCTTGTATTAAACTTAAATATACAATATTATTTACATTTTTAATATTCAAAAGTTCTTGTCTCTCATTTTTTATTGTATTGTTTATTTTATGAATTTTGTGGAATTGTGGTTAGTGGTTTCGTTTCCCTTTTTTAGGAATTTTGAGGGAAGCGTCAGAAACCCTATTTTATATCTACTCATGTGGAGTAATTAAAAACCTTTTAAACGTATGTTGCACTTACCTAAATTTTCCCAATTAAATTGATTCCATAATAAAGGGTATATAATTCCACAAAAGCAAGAGAGAACAATTTCTAGCAATTCCTAAAAAACTTTGAAATAGCATTCTTACTTAGCACAATAATACGATGGCGATCTTGAGCTTCCTGAATCTAGGTCTAGTAGATGTCGTTTTGCAACGAACAAGATACCTTGACAAAAAATACATTTTATGAAGTTCTTAAAAAAAAAAAAAAAAAAGGAGTCAAAGGATAAAAAGGAGGGGAAAAAGGATCTATTGGTTGAAAAAGGATTCAATTGATTACATTCTGGTTAAACAAAGATATCACAAAGGAATCTAGCCATATTTCAGGACCAAAAGTAGGCAGTCACCACAATTAGTTATGGCTAAATATATTCAAATAATAATAATAAATTATATTCTAAATTTGCGACATAGAAAGATTAACATTAGAAGAAATTAAAGGAGCTTCTCGAGAGAATGAGGGAACAATTCAGACCTAATATAAAGAGGTTCCAAATAGTGGGGTTAAAATTGAAACAGGGTTGACTCTTGCTGTACACGAGATCTTAGGCAAAATAAAACTAATTCCCAGAAATCCTGGGGTTGATATGCTCCAGGTGATAAATCAAACGAACAAATATAATAATGTAGATGATTTTACAGATGACAAAAGGATTACGTCTGATTATAGATGAATGCAAAAGGAGACAGACATAGTCCTCTCTGTTTCTTGCATCCTAAAACTCTATTATGAATACTACAAAGTAGATTAAGAAATAAAATTCATTACTTCGTCGATGAAGACCACTTTCTGTGGGGAAAAGATACAATATAAACCATTATAGCAATAAGAGTTATCCTGGAGAGTATGAGAGGCATGAATCAGAAAACGGAAGTTGCATTCGTTGACTTAGAAAAAAAGCTTTCTATATCGTTAACTGGAAACTCGGTATATTTGATTGGATGGGTAAAATAAGTGTTTATTTAATCATTTTTATTATTATTATTTATTAACGTCCACTTTCTGCAACTAAGGCTAATTGGGATGGGTTATCTACAGGTTATCACCCTTTTCTAGCAAGGGTGGGACTTAGGATTTTATTTAATGAATTTCGTCACTAAATAAATTCCCTTGCCCAGGCGGGAATCCAACTCGCAACTCTAGGATTACCATGTGAGATTAAAGGCAGTGCTATTTAATAATTAATAAGTTAATAACAAAACGAGTGTTAGAAAGCTAGAATTACCAAATATGTTCAACATTTTTGTTAATGGGGCAATAATGAAAATGGAAGAATGATTTGAAGGTATACACAGGAAACGCAGGTCCGTTGATTGCATCAAATTTGCTGATGACATTGCACTGGTGGAACTCCAAAGTAGAGAATAGAATACTGTTTTCCGGAATGATGCACCAGATCAACTCAAGATAAACGTACACAAACTAAAAGTTTCGGTAGTCGAGGAGAAACAATTTAAAGAAAATATGAATATTAAAATTGGAAACATTATACTAAAAAATATATAAATATATTACTTGGAAGGTTTTTGAATTCAGTGGGTTAGAATTATTATTTTAGGCTATCTAACATTGCGCTGACTAACAGCATCCATGCTACTCAACTGAGAAACAACCTCTAAGACATTTTTCGCCAATTCGTGGACAAAAGGTAGCTTCAACCCCTGATTAATGATGGGGTGGTTTTAATTAAACAATAAGGCTAATAGCTGGAGCCTAGATTTATTCGGCCGTGTGTATCCGCGTTATCAGCTCCCTTTATCTGTACTACCATTATTCACCCCCGCGACTTACAAGATACCAGCTACCCCTAACCCTTCCCGTCTAAGACCGCCATACTCTCCCTTATCACGCAAATTGCCTCAAGGGTCGATTCGCCTAATGCCTCGCCTTCAGGGCGAGTAACGCCTCGCTAGGGTCGCACAATGGTGCCCTTCAACAACACCAAAACCTCCTATATATCCCAAAAATTGTTAACTCCATGAGAGGATGCGCTACCTCTCGCAAGAAGATACATTTCGCTCTGCCGTATACGACAACATCTAAAAGGAAACAGAGGTAAAATTGAAGCGACTAAATAAATATACAATTCATAATTGTACTATTACAATAAGTTTTACAAATCTTCCGTCACAATCCATGACTATACATCCTTGATATAGTAACACATGATATCAGAACGTCCTGTGCAGTTTTGATACAGGAGTGGCACACATTTGAAAACAGATCCTGGTATTTATGATGGAAAAATACATTTTTCAATTTAATCACCTGTTTTGGACATTTAGAGAGCATAATGGAGGATTACTAAAGGCGAATAATTAAAAAATGGAAATAAATCCGTTAATATTTATATACAGAAAAATTTATCTAATGATGCTTTAATGTGTAAAGATATATTTTCTATTAAGATTGATTTGGTGACAATGTTCTGTATAGTAATAGAATAATACGATTTATTTTCCCTTCCCTAAATTTGCATTCCTCTAGATCTGACGAAGCTATTCACAAAAATACCCCTTAACCCATTACCTGCCAACCATTGAAAAAATAGGAAAAATTGTTTTTTTTTTATTAAAAACTTCTTTATTTACAACAACATAACATTATTTAATGAAAAAAAAAATAATAATGAATTTGAAAAAAAGTTTCATGATGTTGCGTATACGCAACGACGGCAGGGACCGATATCTCACCGAGTGTGAAATGTCTTGAAGCACTCAGGGTGAAGGTGGGCACTGCATTTCTCACACAAGTAAATTGTGTTACTGGAACACACTCTACATCTTCTGCAGGTATTTTTTGAATCCCTTATGATAACATGTCCAATGTTATCATATTGTATAAAGTTACTTAGTGACTGTCTGCCTAGGTTGGTATTTGGGGCGTCTTCTTTGCTTACGAGTTGTAGCAGTGGAATAACTATATGAGAACGGAAATCATTTTGGCTTATTTTTTTGTCATTTACAATATTGTGAATTTTCCATGCGTTGGCAATAGAATTCTCAATCATATTTGTAAATAATGGCCACCACCATTTCTTACCTCGAATTTTTATCCTGTAGTTTCCCACTTCATTGTCATGGAAGTCAACCCCACCCATCCCTTTATTATACAAAGATATCATAGCCGGCTGATCAACTAGAATTCTTGCACGTTCTGCTTGGCTATACCTTTTCACTTTCGCTATCGGGTGAACATCGGCGAAGTTACTGGCAAGACAAACGACAGAGTTGTCATGCCATTTGACAACCAGAAGATTACTGTTACTTTCAAGTGCAGAATCAAATGAGCCTCGTTTTTTCTTTGACAATTCCTATGAATGCACAAGAGCCGGCAAACACAGACTGATGCTCAGAAAGCTGCGGCCAGTCAGAGGGAGGCAAGGAACTTGGAACTTGTAAACAAGAGGAGAAAAGCGTGCTTGGCCCACCGCCAGACAGGCCCCTTCATCCGCCGTCGTTGCGTGTACGCAACATCCGTAGTTCCAGCTCGTCCATGAACCATCTATTCATTTTTAAATTTTTATCATGACTCAATAAATTAGCCCGAGCCTTTGACTTTCATATTACATATTCAAATAACGTATTAATTAGGAGCAAAATACAAAAAAAAAAAAACAAATAGGAAAGGTACTAAAAAAGCCTCATTAATAGTTCACTTTAATGAAGCCTAGAAAATACAATTGACTTTAGCTGCAATAGAAATTACTTAAAATACAAAAATAAACATACGATGTGTCATATTATGCAAAAATTTAAAAAAAAATCTTCAGTATAGGACCTTTAAAAAAAAATAATGATTTGACTCTTGCGTATACGCAACGTTGGCAGGTAATGGGTTAATTAGACAAAGATGTTTATTGTGGGAATTAACAACATCAAGTTAATAATTATGGCCGTTAACAATCATATAAAATGATTTTTTATTTTATTTCTATTTCCTTATTATTTTTCCATATTTTATTATTATATTTTACAGTTGAAAATTGTTAATTTCATTTACTTCTTTGTAATGCTTTTATTTTATTTTATTTTTTTAAATATAAAAATTGTAAAGTGATTTGATAAAAAAATATACTAGAAAAAGATTATCATTAATGATGGGAAATAAATTCCTATACTGCAGGGGAACTGGAAATAGAAAACAAAAAAAAATCATATAACGAGATATAATCTATATGTAATTGACATAGAAACATTCAAAAAATTTGCTCTATAGGAAAACTTAACAAATTCTTTTTTATTGAAACTGCAAAACACTAAATATTGAAACATCATTTATGCCATCTATTGGAGTATAGAAAATATAATCATTAAAATGAACACTCATCATCCATGATGTGTATGATGGAATTAACTTGAATTTACAGTGAAAAATTACTTTTTTCTTTTGCTACCTGTTCACGAAATGAGTCCCAGTTTGTGAATAGAACACTTTCATTTTTAACATGCTTCTATCAATTTCTTTATGACAGGTAGCATTAATTATGATTTTATCAATACTCCATTTAATGTATTGTTTAGATATATAATACAAAATTATGCCTTTAGTAAACTTATTTGTAGGAAGAACGATATTACTTGATGATGCTATGAAATTTGGAGTAGTGACGAAAAATATATTAATGATTCCGTTTTAAATGTTCCCTCTCAGTACTCGCAGATTTCTAGAATCTCTATCCACATTTATGTTTGGGACGTAGAAAATAAGCTGCTGCTCATTTATTTCCTTTTCTTAATCTCAAGAAGGTTTGCCTGTCGAAATCCTGAGGACTGAGTATTGTTTCAGATAATATATTTTTTTGAGCAAACTGGTGGGGGAGAGAGGGAGAGAGGGGGGGAGAGAGAGAGAGAGAGAGAGAGAGAGAGAGAGAGAGAGAGAGAGAGAGAGAGAGAGAGAGAGAGAGAGAGAGAGAGAGAGGGGGAGGAGAGAGAGAGGAGAGAAGAGAAGAGAGAGAGAGAGGGAGAGAGAGAGAGAGAGAGAGAGAGAGAGGAGAGGAGAGAGAGAGGAAGAGAGAGAGAGAGAGAGAGAGAGGGAGAGAGAGAGAGAGAGAGGAGAGGAGAGAGGAGAGAGAGAGAGAGAGAGAGAGAGAGAGAGAGAGGGAGAGAGAGAGAGAGAGGAGAGAGAGAGGAGAGAGAGGAGAGAGAGAGAGAGGAGAGAGGAGGAGAGAGAGAGAGAGAGAGAGAGAGAGAGAGAGTGAGAGAGAGATTGAGAGAGAGAGAGTGGGAGAGAGGGAGAGAGAGAGAGAGAGAGAGAGAGAGAGAGAGGGAGGGAGGGAGGGAAGGAGAGAGCGAGAGCGAGAGAGAGAGAGAGAGAGGGAGAGAGAGAGAGAGAGAGAGAGAGAGAGAGAGAGAGAGAGAGAGAGAGAGAGAGAGAGAGAGAGAGAGAGAGAGAGGGTAAGGTGTAGGGAGAAAGAGAGAGAGAAGCGACGATGAGGGGTGTCAGTAGAACAGTGAGAGTAGTAGAGACTAGGAGAGAGGAGCTGGAGAAAGGGACGGAGACTCATTAGCACATGTGCAAAGTCAATAGTGGAGCGAGCATGGCTGCCTAGGCAAACCCCGCCAAGACAAACAGGCCTCCTTCTGTACTAATTAAGTCAATACACGGTAATTTGGAATGGGCAAACACATGGTCTATATCGGCGAGGCCCGGGGGCTTTAGGCATTCGTAATGAGACAGGAGTCTCTGTATACCTAACGGTGGCTTAATGTAGTCAAAGTCACCCGCGACGACTTTACTCTCGAGTACCTGGACCTACAGTCAAACAGTCTATTTCTGGAGCTAATTTGGAGCCCACGTAGATATTAGAGCAACTCCTTCAAAGTTTGGACTATTCTCCCCTCAAGTTCCTCCCGCTGGAAATAAGTAGGCTTATCTCAATCAAACCACAACTCATGGAATCTTTCTACCCTTACTTTGCACAAACTCTGAACAACATGTGTCTGTTAATGAAGTTATTTGCGTAATCATTTGTCACTAACTTAATCAAACTCTTGTAAACAGAGATGTTACTAGTGGCAATATTTGAAATAATAAATTCTTTCTTTTCTTGATGGCTCATTCCAAATTATGGTTAACGTTCATTCATAATGTCCACCAACCCTACTAAGGAGATGACGAAAGTGAAGTCCGTTCAAAACTTTATATACACACACAACTTTTGTTTGATATCTACCAAACTCGATATTTAGACGTTTTATGTAAAAATAAAGACCGAGTTCGTTATTGGCTGAAATCCGACATGGCGAATGGGCAACATGCGTCGGAACGAAAAATTGTATAGAACCAATCTTATTGAAAATGTAATGTTCTATAACGTTTGTTATGTACGTTTCTTACTATCTTCATTATTAACATAGATATTTTCATTTTTTTTTCACATCATATCAACAATAAGCTGTTATATTACGAAGCACATCACTTGAAGCCTAAATACTAAATATTGTTCTCATTGAACGTTTACGTTTTGAGATAAATGCAAATACGTGATACACGTGGGAAATCTGCTAAGTTAACGCATTCCCTGCTTGTCGGACATTTGAAGTATTCATTGAAGTATTGAGGCTAATCTCAGGTGTATAATTAAAAACGTTACTCAGGTGTATAATCTCAACGACAGTTCATGGTACCTATGAGCCTAAATATGCATTTTTGGCAAAATAATTCATACTGTGGAATGTTTCATCAAATATGAAACCCACTGCTTTGGGAGGAATGGTGCTAGTCATAACATAAAACCTCAGGACTACTGTCCAGAATTACTGTATGTAGTAGGATTTTGTTTAGCCACCAAATGAAGAACATCATGCCACCCTTTAGAAAACTAGAATCCTATAAAAGGCAATTCCAAGACCAGTAGCTCATGTGGGACACGAGTCTCTACTTAGCTTGGCCCGCGAACATTCAAGACGTCACTTGGAACATTATTCAGGGATTTATGATATACTTTGGCATGAGGAAAATTCTGAAAGAACCGGAAGAAAGGAGAATTTGTCTGGCCAAATACTGTTCAGGTACTGTACTGGGTGACTGGTACTCATGGAGACCATGACACCTGAGAGATAGTAAAAGGTTACTTTCGATAAACGTAGAGGAAAACCAAAGGGAAGGCCTTTGGTGTACTTTGGTGAACTAAAGTTGGACCAAACTGAGTCGTATCAACTTCTTTGACGATTGGCACCGTTCTCATAAGCTACTAACGAAATTAAGTCACGGGATGCTAACAAGAATTAAAAAAAAAAAAAGGAATGTTTCTTATATGTTTATGGTTAAATCAGCACAAGGAAAATTTACATATCTAGACAATGTACAGGAACTAATATCTTGTAAAGTAAGTTCGTAGCGTACTTTAATGGTGATTTCAATTATAACTTCCGATTCTTGTAAATATTTTTAATCAATTATATATGACCCTTTTTGATCTATTACATGTTAAAATCCTTCAGGTAATTTTTTTTTTATTTCGTCCTCCCAGAACTTCTCAGATGTATGTGCGTTTTGCAGTCCTCGAGCGAATTAAAGTTTTTCCCCTAAAGAGAGTTTTGACGGCTCGAAATAAGTGATAATCTGATGGGCAAGGGTCTGGTGAATAGTATGGATGGGGATCACATCCCAGACAAACTCCAATAATTTCTGCCGGGTCTGCAAAGACATGTGAGGACGGGCCTTATCGTAATGGGCACTAAACCTTTGCACTTCTCTTCCATTTTGTGCAAGCATACCACTTAAAGATAACGAATCTTGGTTGAAACTGATGCATAAATGCACCTTAACTAATCCTTTTTTAGAATATGTAAATATTATTGACCAAGTAAACATGATTTTACAAACACAGAGAGGATGAAATTAAAATATTGATAACCGCTTCGAACTTATTTTAAAAACAAATAGTTGACACAAAGTGTATGGGTAATGAAACATCCGTCATAACCTGTTAACCTACACAAGCCAGCATTTAGTGAACACTACTGTTATGTAGGGTAATTTATTTTTACACAGGTTCTAATTAAGGGGTTGGGGGGGGGTGGAGGCGTGAAAAGCTGGGTGTCGGGGTGGGGATGATGGAACGCTGAGGGTGGGGGAAATGGAGTAGGGGAAAGGGTATCCCCTCCAAGCAATAGGGGGTGGGGGTAGGAGGGGCGAATTTCAAGCTCTTTATGAGGCCAACTTCGCCGCCAAAACTGTTTAACTCGCCCCGTATTTTTTACTCCTCCAGACTCAGCTGTTCGGGGTTCAAGGTCGGGGTCGTTTCTTTCTAAAGGGAGGTTCGGAAGGGGGAAGGCTGCTACCCTCCCTCTCGGAGCTGGAGTTTTATGGCCAATTTTTGCCAGCATTTCACTTATAGAAGGGCAATGTTTCAACTAGTCATAATCCAAGACACCTGTTGCAGAAGGGACGCTCAGAAACATCCTTCTGAAATTATTGTTGCAATGGAAAAAGAATATTAAGGATGACTGACAAAATTGTAATATTTTCAAAATATTTTAATGTTCACGACTTATAAACGTCTTTTACATTTTAATTAAATCTTTTAGAATATTTGTTATAATGAGAAACTCTTCTTAATAAACGATGAAGACATAATTTCGATAATTTAAGTATTCATTATAATTAGTTCATGACTAACACCGAGAAAACAGTTTTATGCTAATCGTTTATGCAAGAATCGGGACACATTAAGTTTAATATAGTATTTTTCTTTTCTTTCTTCTCATAGTAGCCCTATGAGAAATCGTTTATTTGAGTACATGATACACAGCCACATGGCATATAATATCATATAATAAGGAAAATAAATAAATTAATTAAATTGTGAAATAATTACAAATAAAATTGTTAAATGTAATTGAAATTCAATTAAATAATTTAAATAAAATTTTAACTCAAACGATCTTATGGTTTTCTCCGCTTTAATTTGCGAGTCAATGTAAGGCAAAATATTTTGAATTATAATTATTATTCGTCATAATCAGCTTTATATTCTAATGGATTTTTGCTACATCCATGTATATACTTTTATAATTTAGTATTTGTTAATTATACAATGTACTTAACGTCGTTTGATCATAGTTCTATAAAGTTCACTACGCAGGTGCTGAAATAAGCGGATTTCCCACGGGCTGGAATAAGACATGCTCATGCTCCCATCTCAGCACATATCCAATTTCATCAGAAATTAAAATGCTAGTTGGACCTGATGTCACATGTATTGTGACTGGGGTACTTAGTTGAAAATCGGAACACCACATCGACAGACTAACCTCGAAATCAAACTCTAGTAAAAGAAGAGAGTTCAAGAACGGGACATCCTGGCCAAGAACCGAAGCAACCTCGGTAGAGCACGAGGGGATAGATTATGATGATGATGTTATTAGATAACAGAAAATACATGTTTCAGTTTACAGGAATCCTTTTCATAAAAATAGGTACTAACTTACCAGCACTTGCTATTCAGTAAGTCATGAAGTAGTTCTCTGACGAGGTTCAACATTGCGTGATTTAGTTTTAAAAGAAAGTCCTCCGGAAGAAGCGGTTTTTACAGCGAAACATTAAGAATATTAAAAATGCAAGTACAAATAGAGGAGTATGATATATTCTTATATTACCATCTATTCTATATTCCTCCAGCTGTAAGAAGCTTATGTAAACAGGAATCAAAATGTTAGTTGGCTGGAGACGTTTAGGGACTGAGGTACTTATATGAAAATCAGATGAGTATTAGAGTTGTTAAAAAGGCCAAAACTAAAAAATACAAACTAACTCCGTTAATATTTGAGTGAGAGAAATATATGTTTCAAACGACAATTATAGAAAATTAAAACTCCAATAACATTGGTTAAATAAAATGTTTGATTCCACTAATAGTAACCGACATATTTCGAATATAATTTATTACTCTGTCTTTGCTTCATGAGTACAACCTCAATAGCTGATTTCTCTTAAATTACAATATTTTATTTTCAACTACTAATTCAAATGAAAGAAATGGTTGGATTTTACTGTTTGCTTATAAATTCAATTTAGAAATTGTGAACCGATCTCATGATTATCACTAGGCTTTACCTTTAGAACTTGTGTAATTATTACAATAGTGAGTAAAATTTATATTGCATCTTCTTAGTAGTTTATTTGGAGAAATTGTACAGCAACCATTTATTTCGTTTGGAAATTATTTTCGAATATCGAAAATGCTAGCAACAATTACAATTTTCAGAAACTGATAATTGGCTTCTGCGCACTGAAACTGCACCAATTTATCATAAGCAATAATCACCAATATATGTATAACGAATTTTCAAAAATAAAACACAGCTGCACACCTTCGCAACCTCTCGGGGATTGTTAATCTCAAAAAAATTGTTATCGGATTGAATAGATTAGACATTATATGGACAGCAGTTGGTGATTCCGGGTAACCAGGGTACATCTGTCACACTTATCATGGTACTTAATAAGGTAATGGAGGTAGGTTTAGGTAGATGACGGACTAAATATGTGCAATTTGAATATTTTATTATCCCTGAAAAAGAAGCAATGAATTTGTACAAGCAGTCAGTGCAAGATCTGGGACTTTATGATAGGTTACATTCTCGCTGAACAAGGAGAGAGGCTGGGTTTTTGCTTTTCTGGAGAGTTTTCGTTCCTTAATCGTATTCTATTCAAAAGCTATAAAGAAAAGAATATTCATGGAGTGAAACACCAAGGAAGTGTTTATATATAAGCCAGAATGCTAGCAGCGACTAACTAGATGCTAATAAATGCATCAAAAGCCCTCTAATCCCCAGGAAGGCAAAATGCAAATTTATAGAATGGTCATCAGATCATTATTATTATTTATTGATTTTCTTTCATAAGGATATATCCGGATTGGCAATATCAAACGTCATCAGACCAAAAGTTATATGTAAGGTATGTAAATTTCATTTCAATTTAGTGACATATCGAAAGGGATGTTGGTTTACTATACACGCGATTTCAATATGGGGTTGAGTGCCTAGGAGAATATGTTTGGAGTCATTAATATACAAATTGTATACATTTCATAAATGAATACAATTTAATGGTTTGATTTATCAATTATTGAAAAGAAAAACTCCGTCACTCATAGGTTGTAGAAGCTAAGGTTATTTCCTTAGGACAGGAAGGTGATACACAGAACGACACCCATCTGATTTCGGATTGGATTTGCTATAACAAATTAAGATTTACAGCTCGCCCTTTCTATAACCAACCAACCATTTTTCCGGGCAAGACTTTCTCCTTTTTCTCATTATAAGATCCATAATGATCTTAAACTTTTTATTATATTTATTTGTTGTTAGTGTTCCACTTGTAGCGGTATACACTTACGTAGCATTTATGAAAACATCGAAATAACACACATATAAATATATACGGAAGTATATAGAACAATAGATATAATTAATATACACCTTATGCTTCATGCCTGGAGTTATTTTATTAAAGGTTACTTACTTCTGTATATTAACTTGCTGTGGCAATTTCGGTGTTTAAATAGAAATTTGATAACTGTCATATTCTATTAATGTGCTGTTAGAACTCTAATTTTACGTGGGATGTTTAAATATTGTCTTTGGTAGTCACCAAATAAAAATTACAACCGCTAGAATCAAAAGATTACATTTATAAACAATTTGAACGTCTCTTTTCCGTAATTTATTACACAGATTCGGAGAAACTTAAAAGTAGTCACATGAGTATGTACAATCTCAATAGCTGATTTTGCTTAAGAGAAATATGCAAAAGAAACCTTTACCACTGACATGTTATAATCAATAGTTTCCAAAATGACAAGATAACGTACTTATTCGAAGCTATAGAGTGCTTTAATAAATTTATGTTATACCGAATTATTTATATTATACTTTGTATGAAATAATCATTGGAAATATATATATGCTATGATAATTAGTTTGCAACGTAATTAACCAATTTGATTTATTTGATCATGAGATGGAATGGTTTCAATTATATTGCCAATATTTTTAAACTAATTTAATAATTGTGCATCAACACAAGAAGAATACTATTGATTTGTCCTGCGGTATCCTCTAGCATTCCTTTTAAAGTAAAACCAAAAATCGTAAATTGCAGTAATGGGTGAAAATATAATAATTTAAGTTGATATATTAAATGTTTGGTCAAATGCAAATTGGGGGAATGGACATAAAGCATGAGTAGATGTAAAAGGGCGTTTCTGGACCACTTTTCAAAAAGACGTGATTTCCACAAAAATAAACAAAAGCGAACCATAAAAAAGTTTCAGTTAGACTACAAAAAAAGTTAAACATAGTTAAAGTTAGTTAAAAAAGTATAAAGTTAGACTGCAAAACAGTTAAACTTCGTTTAACTAACTCTAACTATGTTTAACATTTTTGCAGCCTAACTGAAACTTTTTTATCGTTCGTTTTTTTTTCTGGAAATCACGTCTTTTTAAAAAGTGGTCTAGAACCGCCCTTTTACATCTACTGGCATGAAGTGCTATTTAAGCATGTTTTTTCAACAAAAAAAAAATCTAAATTTCGGACTTCATGTCAAAAGTCTGTTTATGTCAAATTGGCTTAGAACGGTTGTAGGAACATGACGGCTACTGGAATACCTAACTGGAGTATTGATTATTGATTTTTTGCTCAGCGCATTTGGTAAGTAGCATGAATTCGCATGTACCCGGAGAGGGGAGCCCATTATTTGCATGCCGAGAGTTGAGGCCTCGGCTCTCGCCAGCATATGACGTCCTTCTCCCGATCGAGTTTCCGACAGTACGCTTGCGAATCTCTCTTGATAAAATGTTAGGGAGGTGTTTTGGATTAGAGAGAGCAAATAGAAGATGAAAATATTTCTACAGCTGCAATCTTCTACAAAATATTTCTTTCTGAACAATTTCAAAAATTCTAAAGAACTACATCAGTAATTGATATAAGAATTCAAAATGCCAAGGAAATAAGAGGCGCTACGTAAAAAAACATAATTTCAAAAACAGCCTACAGATTTTACGTCAATCCATTTTAGATGATTCTAGTTCCTTTTTTTAATTTTGGTAAAATTTTAACATGAAAATTACTAAAAAACCAGTGATAGTACTAAATTTGCAAATTTTAATTTAATTATGTCAGATCTTAAAATGGAGTGAAATTTGACTGTTAAAATACTCTATTCTCATTTATTATATAATTACTAACATAGTTGAATTTTCGGAGAAATATATATGTTGACATGTCACCAGAATCAGGAATAAGAAATAATGAATGATTTAAGAAATCATCCAATCTAGTTGTACTAATTACTAATTTACAATATTGATATTTTCTAATTAGCCTAAGGTGATTTTCCTCCAGATATTTTGTAATGTAGATTTACAACATAAAAGAATGAAAAAATAAAATAAAAAAAACATCTATTTGTTGAATACTTACTTAGTTTGTATAATTATGGACTTTGTGAAAATTTGATTTGTTTAAAATATCTGAATACCTTATAGCAAGATGCTTAGCCGTTTATAACTTACAAGATATTTAAAATTTACACTATACTTAACTTTTAAAGTTTCATAAATCACAGTATATAATTATTTACCGTTTATCTTAAATAATTTGGAATGAATGATCCAGGGATGTAGGCAATGTATAAGGAGTGCAATATAAAACCGGACTATAAAACAAATATCTATTTAGTTGGGCCGCAGTCCAAAAAATTAACCCTTTTAAAATTCCATAGTGTTTATGTTTCACCTATTTTCTGAATATTTTGAATGATTGACGATACTTCCTTGAGAAATATCTATTCCTGCTACTGCGTTCCTATCATACGGCAATTCGAGTACAACTTCTCAGAAACAAACATGGCTTTCAGATCGAAGTAGGACGTACTGCAATAACATGACTAACAATAAAACAGTAATGTATCTACCATTCAATGTAATCAATTCAATTCTGATCAATTATATCGAGTTTGTAATGTTGGGCTCCTTAAACATGTAACTTAAACTCGGAAAGATGAAGTAGTTTTAATTTCCGCAATTTTGGTTCTCTTGCATTTACATTTTATGTAATTCTTTTATCTTATGAGGTCTATTGAGGAACGCTGCCACAGTTGTGAAACTCTAAATAAATGAAAGAACAAACTGAAAAGTTTTTGCAGGGAACATTAAATTGTCACAACAAAGGCGCATTTATTAGGACTAGATCTTCGCAAATTAAGACTACAAACTAAGATTACATGCACTAATAGTAGTTATAATCTTACTTTGTATAATATATATTCACAATATTTTCATTACTATATTTTTACAGCTTACTAGGAAGAAAAAGTTAAAATATCGCGACATTAATGCCAAATCAAAGCTTACTTGTTTGGATGAAATCTTCTGAAATAATAAGGATACATTTTCTCACATTTCCCTTTTAGATCTGTTACCACTCTAGCGGTCGCAATTATTGTTTAATCGTTACCAAACTCAATATTCAGTTGTTTTATGTAAAATGAAAGATCAAGTTCATTAACGGCTGAAATCGGACCAGGAGGGAGGGGGGTTTAGAAGAGGAGAATTTTGAATATTCGATATATCTCCGTTACTATACATCGGATCGAAAAAATGTATAAATTACATTTACTATAAATATTGTTACACATATACATTTATTCCCTATCTTGAATATTAACAGAGATATTTGCATTTTTCAGTTTTCAGCCTTCAACAAACCCCCACTTCTACTCATGTTACATAAACAATACTCGGTTATGTTATAAACCACATCATTCAAAGCTTAAATACCAAATATTGTTTTCAAGAGACATTTATTATACGAGATCTACGCAAATATGTTCTGGTGACCCCGCCCCCGCCCCTTCTTTAGCTTTTGGACTACTTAAATTTGATTGATTGAGATAATAACTATCCTGATTCATTATAAATGTCAGTAATAGATGTAGTAAATAGTTTTCAATCAAATCGAACTCGTCAATCTAAATTAATACATTATATTCGGATATATTATTGTAATTGTATTTTCTTTCCGGTAAGAAGTTGGTTTGTTTACATTTCAGTTGCTTTCCGTCGGGAGGTTTCTTATTATCGTTTGTATTTATTCACTTAATATTCACCGTGGTGTTGTGTTAATGGTATTTAGATTTATATATTGTTATACTTCACGCGGGATATCTGCTTAGTTTACGCAGCCCCTGCGTGACGGACTTTTTGTTGTCTGTTAATTAATATAATAAACATTTCTATTCTTGGCTGGGAGAATTTGAACTATCTCAAATAGAAACATGTGGTGAAAAATGCTTTACTCCATCAGTCCAGTCGACAGTAGAGGCTCCTGATGATTAATGATAGCCTAGAATGATGAATGGAGCTGGAGTGAGGACTGTTTGACCTGTCAATGGTATATAATAGCCCTGAGTTAGGTTGTGACCCCTAACTCTGACCACTGGTCAGGCAACAGAGGGCATCATTATCGCTAGGGCGCGAGGCTCCTCTACCACAATGGACAGGCAGTCCAAACTCGTAGCTATTCATTCGGTCTCTAATGTATAGACAAGATTAGCCAAATGTAAGGCGTAGGTCACAATTCCAATGGTGAATTTAGAAAACTGCGTTTTGATACACAAGAGGACATCAAATTTAGCGAGACACACCAAATAAGATATCTCTCTTCATTCACCAAAAATTGCCTAAAAGATTACTATTAATTGTATAAAAGATTACTACTAAAAAAAAGCACAGTCAGTTTATTGGATGTATTGTTTTACGCATGTGGAATTTCGGAAAATATTTATTAAGTTAATTCAGTAAATTTTGCTCTAAAAAGTGATTAACAGGCCATCCAAAGAAACTTTATAATTGCGATATAATTGATATTTATTAAAAAATTAAAAAAGTTACTAGATAATGATCGAAATATAATCTCTACTGGAATTATGAAATTATTTAAATATTAAATGTATCATATATTTCTGTTGTTGCTTTAATAATAGTTTTGCGGCTTAGAATTAATTTAACATAGTAAATAGTTGAGTAACAAGCTTTATATTATAACTGTTTTCTAAAATCATTATGAGTTTGCTATATTCCATTGTAAAAAACATGTACATAAACAATAAAGTCATTCCTTTATTTTATTTAACTCTTAGTTTATTTATTCCCAATTAGCCTTAGTTGCAAAAATTGGACGTTAATAAATAATAAATATTTAACTCTTTGCTAAGTGGGTTAAATTCCCGCAAAGGCATTAGAGTTTATCTTGAGTCTTAATCATTGAGTTAAGGCCTTATTTTTTAAGCCTGGATAGCAACAGATGGGTCCTTAAAGACATCCATAGTAGCATCCTAGTAGCAACTAAAATATATTAGTCAATTTTATTTGTCCCTGTAACTCACGTTTCTCGTCCTTTTTATTGCAATCAAGTCAATTAAAATCAGAAATGTACGTAATTTTACTACTTTCTAGAAATACCCAGGATTGGGCAGGACCGTCCACCTCTTGCCTAATAAATGTTTGAGCTTTAATAGCTCTATAAAATGTAGTAATTATTATTTGCTGCATTTTTTGTCTTAGGGACTTATAAGATATTTGTTTTTAATTGTTAATTTTTATATTTTGTATATTTCGATCTTTTTAAGGTCCAGACGCCTGAACTTCTTCTTCCAATTTTGATACTCGTTCATTCTGCCATCTCGAAAGTGAATCCCAGTGGAAATTCATTGATACAGCCACGGGCACAAGGTTGTTATTAATAATAACAGATACAAATACTTGTGGATGACTTTGAATTACAGGTTTGAATAATGGGGAGGCTTGGGAATTTATTTTTTGAAATAATTACAAATATTTGCAATTATACAGTGCCTAAATAACGGAGGTACCCCTAAATAGTCAGCCTAAGTGTTATTTACTTATTGTGTTCGTAATTAGTAATGTTATTTAATTTTTCAACACTGTTGTGTTAATTTTCAAAATTATAATTTGATGGACCATTTTAGCCTCTTTGAGTTGACCAAAGCGATATTTACCGGACCATGTTTGGATTGAAGGTGGTCATTAAATTGACTTTTTATTAAAATAATTCTGTCTCAACTTAATTGTTTTATCCATAGCTTTTTCAGAACCTGACAGTTGCAAGCTAATGCTTAATATCACAATATTTAATAGAAACTTCGGGCAAACCTGCTTATTTATCTCTTTTTAGCAGATTTCCCCTAAGGGAAATCAGCTATTGAGGTCGTACTCATGACGCGAGTTTCGAAAAATTTCTTCAAATGTCCATCGATCCTACCCAGGAGATGACGAAAATGAGGTCCGTTCAAAATTATTTATATATATATATATATATATATATATATATATATATATATATATATATATATATATATATATTTGTCTGTTAACGCTCTAGCGGTCGCAATTTTTGTTTGATCGTTACGAAACTCGATATTTAACCGTTTTATGTAAAAAGACAGATCAAGTTCGTTAATGGCTAAAATCATACCAGAGGGAGGGGGGTGTTTAGAGGGGGGATTTTCGAAAATTCAAAATATCTCCGTTATTATACATCGGATCGAGAAAATGTATAGAACCAATCTTATTGCAAATTAAATTTACTATAAATATTGTTATATAAACTTATTCTCTATCTTGAATATTAACCGAGATATTTGCATTTTTATGAAGTCTGTGGTCGGGTGTTGTTCGGGTTAGTTCGGCCGGTTTCGTAAGTCGGCTCTGGCGGAAGCTTTTAACGTAACCTGTATTTTCTAACCTTACCTAACCTTCGATACTTTGCGAGATTAATGCAAATACGTTCGGTTCATCCGCCCCCCCCCTTCTTTAGTTCTTGGACTACTAAAATTTGAGTTATTAAAATATAAATTATTCTTACAATTCAGAAGCCGTTTCAGTTGGGAGTTTATTAATATTAACTGAATGATTTCTCATTACCGTTTGTATTTACTTACGGTGGTGTTGTGTTACCAGTACGCAGATTTCTCTATTGCTAAACTTCACATAGGAAATCTGCTTAGTTTACACAGCCCCTGCGTGACGGACTTCTTTATGAAGTTGCAACAATTTTGTCAAACCTCCAAAATTAATTTACAGTATACTAAGCATATGTAGTGTTTTACCAATTTCGATAAAACTTGAAATCCTCCTGAACAATAATTTCACTAAGCGCATATACATAGTACTATTCAAATTTAAAAGTTATGCGATTTGTCCTTTAAAAAGTCAAAAATTGTACAAAATCAAATAGCAAAAGTAAAATAAATGAGAAATAGCAACAAGTAACAATAACAAATAACAAAAGTAAAAAAAAAGATCATTTTATAAAAGAACACAGTACTAAATTCAAGAAATTATGATAAGAATATTAAAAAAAAAATTGTGATGAACATTGTTGGCGAATGATTAATAAGAAACGAATCGCTGAAAATGCTACTTTTGCTAATGATCGTCGTAATGTCCTCCCGACAAAAAAAAAATATTTTTTTTTTTTAAAATCTGTAGAGGTTTTCAACCAACCACTTTTGAAGGTAAGGTGTTTCTGAGGAATTAAGTGAATTAATATTATCGTCCGATAAAATCAGTTAAACCCCCTACTGAACATTTCATCCCCTTCTTATAAATTATTAACGCTATCTACCCTCCGTAAATCCCGAGATTCGTAGGAAGCCGAGACCTTCTGTTGATTAATATCGGGCTAAAGAAGATCTGAAATACTTTAGAGGAAAGACTATATGAAAAATAACGAAGAAAAAAACTCATTGTTGCTTATCCTCTTAATCGTTTTACGGATATCGTTTTATTACTACTTTTTCTGTATTCTCGCATTTCCTTGGAGTAAGTAAATTTAAACAGCGAGTTATGCAAGCTATTAATGGTATCTGTTGTATCTTCATGAGTTTCAAACTTATAATCTCAAAACTGACAACTACTACTACTACTAGTAGTAGTATTTCAAACTTAGTTTCCTTGATTAGTAGTAGGCAAATGCACATAAATCTTGATACAGTGCTGGCGCACAAATATCGACATATGTTGTAAGGCTCGCTTTCTAGCCTGCACTTAATTAACACTGCCTTGCTATAGTTAGGCGTGTTTGCTTTATGATTGAATAAAACGGGAGGCTGCCTGATGACCTGTAAATGGACTTACAGAGTTTAGTCATCCATAACTAGAGTATGGTTGTGCTTAAACCGGAGGGAATGCCAATTCCTTAGACGATGGTTGCATTGGCCGTGTTCCTAGGGTTTCTTTAGCACAAAATTGATTTTCATGGGCAATGAACGTCTTGTTGAAACGTTAATGGACACACAAACGATGCCGCGCACGCACTGACACAAATGCAAATTTAAATTATGGTGTTTTCAAAAAGTTAACTTTTTTCGAGTTGAAGTCCCCTCAATCAAAAAACAACAACAAGAAATTTTTGCCATTAACTATTTTATTCATGAATGTTTGAAGAAATGCTGAATGAAGGCTTCAGTAGAGGATCTATTAATGAGAGGGCTATAGATTGAATCTGCTAATTGAGGCTGTATTGATTGAGGCTGTGAATAGGCCTCGATTTCCATTCACCGGCTCATTATTGGCTCTCAATGTGTCAAATATCATTTGTCATTCACTTCAATTCCTCCTTCATTCAACAAACTAATCCCACATTCACTCCGCTAACTTCCAGTCTGCTAACTATTCGCTCATTTGGCCGGAGGTTTTATACTCCGAATAAATTTGGTATTGTCAAAGTATATGGAAATCACTAAAGAATCTTTGAAAAGAGAAGTTCACTTTTCTTGTTCGATGAAATGTCTAGAAGAACACCGGTACACAAGAGTAACACAGTACTTCATATCAAATAAGTAGTAGTTACTTATTGGTCTAATATTTTTCCAAATATCACATCTGGTCTGAAGATTCACATAGAAAAGCAGGAGGGCTATGCTATTCCGGAAGAGGAAAATTATACTACCAAAACATTCGGAGTCGATAATGATAAATACATACTGTGGGCAAGATGCAACACAGCTGATCAAATATGGTGTCATGTGTGAAGTGTATGTAGACCTCGATTCCAACTTGTAGTGGGGGAAAAAATTGATTTGCAGTAAAACTGTAGGTTTGAGTACTTGAGCAGCCGAAATCCTTGTACGTAGAAAATAATAGTTTGGTGTGCTCATTTGTAGGTCCAAGAACGTGGAAATTGTAGAGAAAATAAAGAGATCTAGAAGACTGAGGTGTATTTATAGAGTCGACCTTTTGAATAAAAATTACATTTAAACAATTTAAAAATTCAGTTAGACTCGAATTACACTGAAATATTGTTTTTAATTTCTTGCAGTAAGTATTTTCGGTAAATACGATACTGAAATTTGCCCATGCAGGAAACGCAATCGGCAGCATATGTTCCATTGTAAAAGATGCATTTTTACTATGGAATGGGCTCCAAACATTCCTCATTGAAATCTGTGCTCCATCCACAACTAAAATGTAAACATAAGCTACTCAGATCGTTAATACGTTAGAAAATCAGCATTTATTCGAAGTACAAGAGTATGATGAAAGACTACGAAAACATGTATAGAACAACAATTGTAGAGCATCAATATTTAACAAGACTGATCTATATCATTTTTTAATTTGACTCATAATAACTGAGTGATGAATTAGTAAAATCCCTCTCTAAGCCCACCCCCTTATTACACTTCCCCTTTCACTCATTCACTAATATGATCTTTGGTGTTAAATAAAACATTTAAATATCCCGTGATGTACTGACGAAGTAAACATTTATGAGTTATGAATGTAATTTATTTAACGCTGAACGCCCCACTAAAACCTCCGTTCCTCTAGTCCGAATTCAGACGTTAACGAACTTGATATTTAATTTTACATAGAACTGTTATAAATCGAATTTCGTTACGATAAGACCAAAAGTGTGACCGCTTGAGCGGTAACAGACAAGAAATAATAATAAAATTTTGAATGGTCTAATAAAATAATTTTCGTCATCTCCTCAGTCGGATCGACGGACATTTGGGGAAACTTTGCCGGAAATCGCTTCATGAGTATAAACGCAATAGCAGATTTCCCTAAAAGATTTTCATATAAAGCAATCTATATGAAAATCTTTCCATATATACTGACAAACCTCTATCTACGAAAAAACGTTGACATACCCCACGATATGACAGAACTACTAACTGACAGCAGCCAATATATTCCACAAATAAAAACATATCTAAAACGTATAAACATTTGCAAATACATACGATACAATGGGTCTGCAGTATATTTATGAAGATTTCAATGGGATAACTTTTATTATATTCTAGTAGGCAAAGTACGGAAATGAGAAAACCTCAGATATTTAAGGAATATTTTCCATATTATATAAATAAAGTGCAATATCAAAGTTTACATGTAGAGATAAATATATTACCCTAAACAGAGATCATGTAATCACCTTTTATGTGGGGCATAAACTAAATAAATACAAAATGAAATTTAGTGACTTCCAAGAGAAAAATAACTACCTCGTTATTGCTTGGTTTTTGAATTTATTTCAAAAGTTACCACTTTAATCGTTAAACGAACTTAAATTTAATATGTATCATTTTAACAACTTTTGAGCATATTTTGTGCAAACTAATACGGCAAAATACAAATGCAATAAACAACAGGCTCATTAAATTTTTGATAACGGAATTGATATCTGCGTAAATATGTCCCTATAAATTAGACATCCTCCTTTACTAGTTATTTTTACATAACTAGTCTATGGTGAAAGGCAATAAAATTGAGACCTCAAATGATTATTCAAATCATTTTTATTTCTCAAGTAGTTTCACATCCATATGACGACTCATCAGAAGATGTTCAACTACACAGAGGTACTAAACTAACGGCTGCATCTTCGTCTATGACTTTCCACTAGCCGTACCAGTCGGAAAATTGCTTACAAAGTATGGCGGCTCAAGTCAGCTTATTTATATCGAAACCACGAAATAAAAATATATCCATTATTCCTAATAAAGTGCAGTCTAAATCTTGAGTAACTAGCATTTTAAAGTTTCAAATAAATTAAGATATATAGAATTCTAGTTTCTAGTTTTATTTCTATTTTCTTATAGATTACTTTTTTTTCTATTTTTTATAATGTGCATTTTTCGTTTATCCTCTTCTGGCATAAATTTCTTTCTTTTCTATTATACTTACATTTTCAAAATTAAATTTATGGCTGTATTTAATTGTGTGGTAGTTATTTTTCCAATTTCTTGCAAACGTTGTCGAATAGGTTTGAGCATAAGTTTGCAAGGGGAGTGAATAAATCTATATTGTGAGAGGGTAGAAGGACGGGTAGAAATTGTGCCCTGGAATGGGATGTAAGGTGGGAGGTAAGAGAAAAGCCCCTTACTAACAAGACATCGATTGGAGAGCCTCTCTCTCTCTCTCTCTCGAGAAAAGGGGGACCACTCAGGACGGTAGGGGGGGGGGATCTGTCCCTATTTGGGGGGGGGGGACCCCATACCATGGTCTTAGCCACCCCCCCCATACCATGGTCTTAGCCACCCTCCCCCATACCATGGTCCCCCATCCCTCTTCTCCCCTCCGAGAGAGTTATGAACCCCCCACCCCCCGCACAGAGGGTCAGGACCTCAGACCTCCCCTCTCCCTGACTGATGCCCAGCCTTGGAGATAGCGGCAACTGCCCTGATAACAAATAGTCCACCCCCACCCCCTCCCATTTACGCAGGCCATTTCTCCTAAATTCTACATTCCCTCGCCCTCTCTTCCAACCTTCACCTTAACGGTTGCCATCTAACCACTCCCTTCCATCTCATTACTAGGAGAAAGCACGAAACAGAAACTCTCTGAAAACCCTCGAAATTATTTAACCAAAAGTGTATGTTTCACAATAAAACATTATTTGAAATTGTAGAGTAGAAGCTTTGTATTGGATCCAGCTATATCATTCGAAACTAAAAATTACTTAGTCTGCCGCAAGTATCTGTAATTTCACACATGTTATTGTGGGTGGTCTTGATGGGTATTCCAACAAAAATTTCCGTGTTCGAATATTATTTTAATTGAAAAAAATTATAAAGGAATAAATTTTATGTTTAATCCGAATCAAATAGTCCAACGGCTCTGCTCCACTCCAGGAAGGTAACACAAATGCTATGGCTTCAAGGAAGTAACGCTCAGGTACCGCTTCAGGGAGGTAACACTAATGCCATCTCTTTATGTAGGTTACACTTTACAAAACACTCATACTCCCTATATTAATATATGCATGCCCAGTCTGGCTGGGCATCAGCAACACACACAAAAAGAGACTCCAGTCCTTTCAGAGCAAAGAACTTCGGATGGCGGCAAATGCTCCTTGGTTTGTTAGGAACAGCCAAATTCATAGAGAATTGGAGGTTGCTCCTATTTCAGTACATCTGCAACAACGTGTGAAGAAATATCATGGCAGCCTTCCGATGTCAAGTGGAGCCACTCATAATAATTTAGGTGCAATGACTGAATGTCGACTACGTCCGAGGTTGTACCAAAATCTCTTAATTTTGTCACAAATATTATAATAACATATACTTTTGTATTGGTCCAAATAAATTTTCTTTCTTCTTCTTCTTCTATGTAGGTTACACCATGGTTATCTCTTCAGGGAGGTAACACTACAGTTATCGTTCCAAGGAGGTAACGCTAAACGGAGCTGCCCTACTGCACTAGCCTACTTTTCTGTGGAAATATCTTGGAAAAGTTCAGTATTGTAATGTTGGTAAAGCTGAATGTTTTAATTTGACTGCCAGTTCTGCTACAATGTTTAGGCTGAACCAGTTGTTTCAGGTGTTTAGAAAGTGCCAATAAATAAAACCGAGAAGTCCTGGAGTCCATGCACTGAAGACTGGCAGGAGCAATAAAAGCGAAATAGGATTTGCCTGGCTTAATGTATGGAGATCATTCTCAAAGTCAAAACTTTGAAAAATCAGATCAAAGAGCCTAGCTACTATTGCTTAAAAAGGAAAAACAAGAAAAAGCTATTTTTAAATTATAAATTTATTTCAAGTTATCTCATACTTTACATGATAATTTTTTTTTCACTTTGCTACAAATATTTTTCTTATATTTTATTTATTGACATTTACTTTTTGTTAAATAGATTTTTCATTTATTGGTACTCGTGTATAGGAAAACTATTTTGTATTCCGTATAAAACATACTATTGTAATAACCCTAACCACTGTACGTAGAATAAGAAAGATGGGACGGACAAGTGGGGTGTTATATAAATATACTCCCTCATATCAGAGGTACTGAAATAAGAAAGAAAAACTAAATTAAATGGGATTTCCATTAAATAAAACCAATAGAATAGAATAGAATAGAACCAAACAAATATAACAAATGGATACTTCTACTAAAGCTCATAAAATGAGCGGCGTATTTGTTGTTGAATTGACAAATAAGTAATGAAGCTCACTATTAACTCTATGTTTAGAAAACCTCAGCTGTTGCTTTCAATGAAGACTATTTCCAGTACTAATAGATAAATACTTTTTATTTTAAATTATTTTTATTTACTCTAATTGGTGCATAAATATTTTAGAGAGACATAAGGATGTAAAATAAAGAAAATAGTTATAAAAAGAGAAATTGAACTTGATTGACTCGTGAACTTAGTTCTCCGACTACAAAGTTCGCCTTAACTATAGAATCTTTTCGTGTAGTGGAGAACATATTAAGAAAGTGCCCACTAATTTTTTTGTCTATTATGAATTGCTTAAACAGCTTGGATGGGCTACTGCTTGCTTAACTTTATGATTAAAACAATTCTGATTTTCATGTTAGGTCATTCACACAATACGGAATTCCTTTAAAAAATGGCCCTTGTTTCAATAATTTCTCAAAAAGAAGAATTGCCAGTTCCGGTGAATAACTATTTTTCAAAACGCAACATACGGAGGCTTAAGAGAGATTGGATTAAACTGGCAAATTGTCCTTTGACGTATAAACAAACAAAATAATTCAATATTTACTGAGTTGTGGCAATTAGACTGAGGACGCTGGTAAGTTTCATTAAAAAAATCTACTCTTCTTCAAGATGGTCTTCATCGCTGTAGATTTATTGGGATGGACTTGACACAAGTTACCATTTGAATATCATTTTCTTCTTGATAAATTGGTCCATTCGAGTTTGGAAACCTCCATTGGTTATTGCAATGCCACTTCGTGCATTACTTTATCATCATCATCATCGTATTGCATTTACTTTAAAATGACTTATTACTTTAGAATTCAAAAAATATTGATATTTAAGTTATTTCGAGCTAACTACCTATATAGCGATTATCAAAGAAGAACGTAGAGGGGCAAGCAACTTAGGTTTAAGCTCATGTCATACTGATTCTGTCTTTACCCTGTTACATACTGAATCTACCAGCCAGGATACCTTTCTTGGTAATCTTTTCGTTTTACTTCTCTTCCTTTTCCCTCCTTCTAGACTGTGAACCATGAGCCTATCATAAACGGAACTATCAATAGGAGCTAAGGCGCATTCACCCTCCTGGTACATTTATACGATAAATAAGATCTGATGACTAAAAGAAGTTCAATTTATTCCTTTTTAAAGTCTTAATTTATTTCATTTTGCCCCACTGACCTTATATATCAAAAGTGTCTTTACCTACAAACCTATGTATATACCCATTAATTATTCAACTTAGCAATATTCCATCTGTCACCTTTTGTGTCAGCAGAATATTCAAACTCAATACCCAAGTCAGAGGAATCAGCTGTTCTGGGCTAAGCTGCAGATGCTTTCTGCGGATAAAAACATACCATACGGTGCTATTTTATTAGTCAGTGTCTTTAAATACATTTACCTCCCAAGTTTCTTAGAACGTCTCCTCGTTCTCACGATTTTGGTACCCTCACACAGGTATCCCCACATTAGTTTAACTTCCCTCATAGTGAGGCATACACGCCACCGAATCCTAGGCAAATGGCAATCAGAATGGATGAAAGTAAACATCCACCTCCGCAGAATCAAAAGTACAATTAAGGAGTGGCCTTGAACCATAGGAGTACTAGAAGGTTCTTGCCAGGATCGGCCACACATACCTGACACATAGACACCTAATGACGAGGGCAGACACCCCTTTATGCAAATACTGCACAAGTACCTAACGATAAAACACATACTGACACCCTGCATTCAACGAAAAAAATCTACCCCAGAACTACTAACTGACAGCAGCCATTATATTCCAAGAAATACTAACATATCTAAGCCATACTAGTTCATACAGAATAAAAATAGAATAGGTCTTTAGCATACTTATGAAGATTTAAAAGAGATAAGTTTTATTATGTTTCATAGGCAAAGTGCGGATATGAGAAAAGATGTTTAAGGAATATTTTCCATACCAAATAAATAAAGTACATTATCAATGTTTCCATGAAGGGATAAATATACTATTCTAAACAAAGAGCATGGTAATCACATTTGTTATGTGGTATAAACCAAATAAATAAAAAAATAAACTTCCCTCAATAGGTGTATTTATTTTTTTAATATTTCTCTGCTAAAGAGGAATCCTGAATGTGTGTTTCAAGTTGGCACTACTATCGAGGCAAACACATATATAGCGTGCTTGTTTGATTTATCACGGAGCATTTAGCATGGACCCTTCTTTATGGGAGCATTAAAGTGCTGTGCAAATTACGAATCTTGATGTAATAACCTAATACTACAGTGATCGAGGGATGTTATCCTTTTTCTAATCTACTTTTGAGCAGGAATCTAAAGGACATAACAAAATCGCACGCACCCACACACACTCAGACATGCGTAGTGACAAGGAGTGGCGTGGGCAGACAATATGTATATATATATATATAAAGAGGGCGAGGTAGGGAAGGGAGGATACATGCATTGATTTGTAGAGTGTATGGGTGGGGGGCATGTGGGAGAGGCCACCCACCACCCCATCACCCACCACCCACATCACCCACATGCTAAGATGGCGGCGGGTCATCACAATGGCTGCCCATCCCCTCCACCTCACACTGGGGGGGGTTCTGGAGGGGGGGTTACGGGGGTGGGGGGTATTTCCTTTACAAATAAACACAAGCTCTCCATTCAATACCACCCACTCTTGGATTGCTATTTTAATTGCATCTTTTTCACTTTCTCCACCCTCTGTTTACACTTTTCCCACCCTCGCGCCCATTAGCGGCTCACCGTCCATTATGAAGCACACTTTCTTTTTCTCTCTCTCTCTCTCTCTTTTTTTTTTTTTTTTTTAATAATGAAATGCTTCCCACTAATGAGTGCGTATCGCAGTAAAATGAGATTCTTCATTATTCAATAAGCACTGATGATGAAGAGAATACACCAACCCTCTCTAATTGTGAGCCTGCTCCCATTGGACACCTTATACAGGAACACTCTTTTCTTATTTTCCCACTCGTTCTCGCCCTTATAAAACCGCCGTTTTGTCTCTGGCTTATAGCATTTCAAACAATAGTAGTTGCATTCTTATTTGCAGTTTTGAGCTGATATGCCTTACTCTTTCATATATATACACACACACACACACACACATGAAAGAAAGTGCTACCATTACACTCTCTATCGTATCAACTCCCAATTACATTTTTTTCTAGGGTGTTTCTATTCAAGTTTACAATTTTTTTTCTTATTAAAAACCAAACTTTAAAATCATACTTTTAACACAATTTTCCGTGTCTCAAAATTTTATATAGATTAGGAGCTGTAGACAGTTGAGGGAAAAATAAATAGAGACATACATAAAGTAGTGGAGATCCAATTTTTCTGAAGCTTCCATTTATCTGGACTTCTCAGCATTGGATACTTCTTTATGAAAGCCTTTTTTACGTTCTCCTTTTGTACCTCGGTGACGGTGAAGGTTGAGGCTCCATCATGATCAAAAATTAAAATATTATTGATAAAAAATGAATAAACAAGGCATTTTTTTTAAAGCTATATTATATAAGGTAGATGATGTAATACATTTTTTTGTGACTTTGTTCCCCAAAGAACAATCTTGGAAGGGGTAGCGCCTCTGCCTCTGTAATTCCTTCTTAATGAATAGGTACTAGCATATCCAGAGAGTTTATATATATTTACACACACATACATTTCTCCATGGCGTATTTGTTGTTTAAATTAGTCTAATAAACCGTGGAAGCAAAATTTAATTCCGTAACAAAACGTTCAAAGAATATGTATAGTAGGTATATATATATTATACCAAGAGATAAAGATTCAAATTTCCAGTATAATCTGTGTCTAAAGCACTATTAAAATAACGTTTAGAATCGAAGGGAGAAAGTTGTATAATGACCTCGTCATGTAGTTTTGTGTACATCAGTCGTGTTGTAATAGGGATTAATAACATCACTGAGCCATATTGTTATAAATGAACAGAGTCGTGGAAATAAAGAATTAAAATATGTATTCATGAAATGCAATAAACTGAAAAAATAACAACATTATAAGAACATCAAAAAGAGTGCAAAATGCGAAAAATTACACTTATTAAACGTACTATAAAATAAATTTATTTATTTATTAACGTCCACTTTTTATTACTATGGCTAATAGGGGTTATCTTCAGGTAACTACCCTTTTCTAACCAGGACGGAACTAAAAAATGTATTCAATGAGTTCTTTACAAAATAAATTCCTATTTGCCCAGGCGGGATTCGAACTCGACCCACTAGGTTAGCCATGTGAGATTAAATTTAACTCTCATGGCTAACCTGAACCCAGGATATGAATAAGACATTAGAAAATACTGATATAGATTAGTTAGATATCTCATGGCTTATAACCTTCTTAATACCGGTTAGCACTCTGGTCCGTGGTCCTACTGTAAATACTTATGGAAATTTTGCTTTTTACTATAAAGGAACTATCGCCGACATTGTGAAACTCTATGAAATAAGTATATATAAAAAAAGTTAATAGAATAAGAAATAATATATTCATATATAAATATGTAGACGAGTCTTAAAATATTTTTTTGTTAGTATTCAAAATGATGTATTAGGGGGAGATTTGAAGACTAGTATGGTCTCTAAATTAGAAATGTGAGATAAAATAGTCAACTCTTTTACAATAGCATTTATTTAATAATAAATGTACTGGAGTTAATAAATACGATATTTTATGACGTTATAGCTGAATTGTGATATAGTATTCAATTATACTTAGAATGTTTGAAATGTAATAGTTACTGCCACCCAACAATGCTAAGTCATTTCGAATGCTTATGTGATTTCCTCTCCTTCATTCACCAAAGCAATGTTTAACCTGCTATTGCCAAATATTTCCAAGTCCGTCAGATGTTAATTACTCAAGCGGACGTTTACATTCTTTCATGTTTGTGGGACAAGACGAGAAACTCATTTAAACTGTCATTTGCATATTCACAATGGCTAATGCTTATCATTAGTCAGTTGTTGCAGGTTTAGGGACCTCATGCCTTTACTGTTCGTCTGATCTAAAAGTCATCAGGAAACCTCTGCATTTCCTTAGGATTCTGTCCTTTCCCTGGTTCAATTCGGCGAACATCAAGGCTTCTTGTTCATACAAACAACTCAAGGTCGCCTCCAGTTACTATTGGCGCAAGTCTAAAATGTGTCCGCACATACAAACACATATGTATATAGATAAATTTATTTTTTTTGGCTGTGGGGGTGATAATATAAACAAGGTTAATCAAATATAGTGATTCGCCCAATATGATATAATATTAAACTTTTTTAAGCATTTTTTGAACCTTTAACTATCATCTTCAGAGCTATAACGAGGAGTACGTCTACTGGCATGAACGTAATAGCAGATTTCTCTTTAGGAAAATCTGTAAGTTACAATATCGGGTATCACAATGGATTAATATAATGAAACATTAAATTAGGTCAATAACTATCATATATACTCGAATCTAACTTGATGGACTGCTTCAGTATAATGTAGTACTATTTCTACAAATACTGACAAAGATAAATCTAGTCTATTGGATTTACTAAAAAATGAAGCAAATGTTATAATTTCGTCCGTACAGATAAGACTCATGGACCCCTTTTGCTCTGAGCCCTTCATTTAATGTTATTGTTTCTATTTTAGCATATTTATTAATTTATATGCTAGTTGTGATATTATGGTGGACTTGTCATTCCTATTACTTATCTTATAGAAAAGTAAACATTTCAATCCAGATTAATTCCCTTTTCTTCATTAAAGATTCCCTCCTCTTGTCTATAGATTTATTCCTTTTTTTCAGGAGTAAGCGTACATAATTAGCATATTAGTCACCTTTTTTTAACATCAGTTGCTTTAGGTAAAGACATTCTTAGGCAAAAATAACGCGTTGGTCTTTTGCATATTGCTGGCATTTTTCTTGTAAAAGTGAGATGCTCCTATTCTATATGTAGGTGTTCCTTGTCTAGAACTGTTTTTTTCTTTTCTGTAATACTGTTATTTGTTAATTCAAATAAAGGGTTAGAACCGCCAGTAAAAATGACTTGTACTCCAAGTAGTACAACTTTTTGACGGCCTTAAAGATGGTGCCATTGCATCGAAAGCCCTTGCCAGCTGTACTCGATCATCAGCCAGTGACGACGGTCTCCACCGACAGGTATGACAACTGTTATTTGTCTTATGAAATGTCGGGGTTCGAGATTATGAAAAGAAAATGGAAAGAACGACTTATGTAAACGGCAGCCTAAAACGGGACAAAAGAATGATGAGAGAGAGAGAGAGAGAGAGAGAGAGAGAGAGAGAGAGAGAGAGAGAGAGAGAGAGAGAGAGAGAGAGAGAGACAGAGAGAGAGAGAGAGAGAGAGAGAGAGAGAGAGAGAGAGAGAGAGAGAGAGAGAGAGAGAAGAAAATTTCAATGTTCAGGCCTACCTCCAATATATATAATTATATGTCGTAGAGGCTTGAGTAAATATTCAATCTATAGGCTTAGAGCGACGGAAGAAGGGGTTGGTGTAAATTTGATAAACAGTGCTTGCGTGGAGTGCATCCCGAGAGAAGGAGGGAAACGGTTGCAATTTAAGCCCCCCCCCCCGTTCCCCACCTCCAAATTTAATGTAAGTAGCTAGCCTCCAAGTGAGGAGAGGGGTCGGTGGGACGGGGGGAGGGGTAAGGAAGCAGAGTGAATTTAAAACGGTGGTTGCGGGGGGCTGCTTCGTGACTGGACTAAGCATAACCTCTTATTGAAAACCACGCGCGCGTTTGTGTATGTGTCCCTGGGCGGATGTGTGTGTGTAAGAGTATGTGGAAGTGTTTTTCCTGTATCTCCCAGTGTTCCCGTATAAGCGCCGTGCTCTTCAGTCTTTTCACATTTTTCCTCCTTCCTTTCCGAACGAGATTATCCAGGGAATTCTTATTTTAAAACGAGATACAGAAGCACAATGTAAGAGATTTTTACTGGAATTTATATATACAAAAAAGTATTCTTATAGAATCAAGTAATCTAAAAAAAAAGAAAAGAAAAGAAAACATTACTATTTTTTAGTTTGTAAAATTTTACCCTGTAACGTATAAGAACATAATCATTTATAATGAAATTTACTGTCACAGCATATCTATTTTAATAAATCCTAACCATTAATTTTGTTTTGTGTGTCACGAATGCCATTATATAATACTTTTCCTTATCTTACTGTCAGAATGTACATAAAAATAATATGCTACAGCGAATACATTTACTTCTTTTTAAATAAAAATAAAATAAAATTTAAAGTGTAATAAATACACACTATGTATTTTATCACAGTTACTAACGATATCTTAAGACAATTGTCACAGCTACTAAGAACTCCTTAAATATGTTATCACAGACCTCATTCTACCTTAAGAATATTATCAAAGTTCTTAAATTTTCCTCATTCATGGTGATGAGCTCATAAAAGCAACAGTACCTTTAATCTTAAAATGTAAGGAACAAATTTGACTATTATTGAAATGAAAAGTGTCCGTAAGACAGTCCCAAATGTTTCATTAGCCTCCAGGTCAAGGAAACGATCACTTTAGTACAGTGATGTGTAAATCGTGATTTTATTATTTATTGCAGCAAGCAGTTTTAGCAGATTACCTTCTGCGGATAACCACACAGGATTTTTAATTTAATATGCAGGCACATCTCCAACAAAAAAAATAGTAAAGCTCCATATAACAAACAGAAATTTCAAAAGGATGAAAGTAAACATATTTTAGCAGCCAATATTATGACATATTGTACTCCAATGTTACAAAATAGGCATCACAGATAACTGCATTAACATTTACTATTTTATGGTCAGTGAGATTTTTTATTAACATGTGGAAAATATACAAACAAAATAATTTATTACCAAGGAAAAAACTAAAGAGATTTATTACAACCCAATTATTGTGTTCCTTTCTTTAAAATGCCAGCTAAATGTCTTCCTAATATAATAAAAGTGGAGGAAAGGAATGAAAAATTCTTCCCTCAACATCTAATATTTATTCATAAGGCCCCGGGGTGGGTTTTATTATTTGTACGTGTGATTCCCAGAATGTTCCTATAATATACCAGTATATTAACTTTCTTATCAACGGTCGAATATTGTGCCAAAAATACTCTTGAATTTCAGTAATATTGGCAGGCATTGCATATCAAAAACAACATTCATTTTTAAAATACTGTGGCAATATAATTAATAAAAAAGAAGAAGACAGGTTAAGTATTTACGGGATTATGTGAAACTGGGATGGAATTTATCAACCTTTTATATATTATCCTTCTACCAAACCAAAAATGAAAATTTTAACAGTGCCTCATTATTACGTTTACCATTACAACTAGTGTTGGAGATTGTGTGTTCATTCTGACGATTAGGGTGGAGGTTGGAAGGGAATCATAAAATGAGAAATCACTTATTTCATATATTTGATTTTTAAGCAAATATGGGCTTTTGAAAAAAATGTTCATTTTTTAATTTAGATTGTCGTATTTAGAATAATAATATATAAGAAACAGATTGCGGAAGTTTCTAAGAGAAAAGTATAAAAAATATTCTACTCTTATGGTTTATTATGTGACAAAGATTAAAACTTTAAATTTTTAAAGCGTGAATCTGTTTTTTGTTAGTATTACAAATCCTAACGACTTTGTTTATATAAAGGAAGCCATTAGTCGATAAACTATTAGCGACATTCATTATTTTTGGTATTTATGTAAATTCTCTTTCAAGGCAGAGGATACTACACTCCTATTGCATCCTCGTAAATTACTTTCTGAGTAAGCTTAGCGTGGAAGGCTTTGTGGAATTTGAAACCAAAATAAAAACGAAACCAGTACATATTCTATAAAAATAAACAAAAAAGAAATCATATCATTTTCCATCCGGTAGGTCGCCTCTCTGCCTCAAATATATATTCCACTCTAAAAACCTGAAGAGCTAACAGGTTTACAGGCATCATTGTAAGTTTTTCCATTTATAATATGTTTTAATTCGTACAGAATACTAGATCAGGACTGTAAATTAATCGAATTATGAAATCTATACCACTTATTTTCGAATCATTATTAAATTTCTAGGATTAACTACTTGCAAGTTTGTATATCTTAAATTATTAATTTGGAATTAGACTTGATTGTGTGAAACTCCAAACAAGTTGAATGTAATTAGTAAACAACGCACATAATGTTTTTTTTCGTTTTGAAACCATTTTTGGCATACTGTTAATGTTAAATTAGGTTAAACATGTCAATATTAATATCATGGGAAAGACCATAGATGGAATGAGTGATTGAAAAATGCCAACTTCCTAAAATCCATCTCATGCCAGCCAAACTTTGGTATGTAGTAGAACTAATTTAAATTATGAAAAATAATTAGAATATTGAGATGAATTCGCGATATTTACTAGTAATGACTTTTTATAGTGGGTAGTCTTGTGGACACTAGTTAAAATCTTGCTGTCATATGCCAACATTTCTGTATGCATGAGAAGCTCGGCTACAAGGGTTCTGATTTAAATGTTGTTTTTACGAGTTTGAAGTCACGTGAAAACTAAATTGTTAAACGTATAAATAAAAAAATGTTTTTAAGGAAGGGTTGAAAAACAAATCTAATTATTCATGTGCTATCTTTGAAATAATTAATAAAATGTTATTTTTAATGACTAATAATTATAACCGCCCACTTTATGTTGTTATGGCTAATTGATGCAGGTTATCTACTGGTTACCACCCTCTTCTAGTAAAGGACTTTATTTAATGGGTTTATCATTAAATAAGTTCCTATTGCCGTCTCTGAGATTACCAAATGGAATTCAGACCAATGCCGTAACTCCTATGGCTAACCTGTGTCCTTGTGGTAAAATAGTATATTTATTAATTGAATCATTAGTATCATATTTGGTGGCAGCAAAATAGAGAAAAACAAATCCTGTGTTTTTAATATTTTATTTTTTAATCGATCACATTTCGTTTCGGCTTTTATTGGGTATCTGCTGTTATAAAAGAAATTCAAAATTTATATAACTTCCTAGGAGTAAAATATTTTTTAAAAATCCGGGAATTTGAACACATCTGTCAAACAACAAAAGCAAAAAACACAACGCCCTCTTTAATGTTTATATGTATTTTAAACATAATTCAAATAGGGTTCCACTTATTTAGTTTAAAGGAAAAAAACTAAGTGTCATTGCAAAATTGACAAGCAGCGGTTTTATATTAAGAAATTAAATTGTTATAATTTGAGCTAAGCATCTGTCGGGAGGAAAAAAAAAAGAACTTCTTTAATTAAATTAGAAAAATTGTAAAATATAAGCATGCCGAATATTGAGTTTAAAATAGTCATTAATAGTTTTTCATTAAACACTTATATGAGCGAATTTTCAATTTAATTTTTTTTTTAATTTACTCATATAATAATATATTGTAATTTCTTCATATGATATAGGTTTTTTTTAAATCCATTCTGAAATCACTATTAATTTATTCTATTAAAGATATTAACTATTATGCAACAGTTAATTACCGTGGTCAGAAGACAATTATAAAATAAAATGCAAGAATGTAATATTAGAATTGTGACACCCATCATCATGATTTCTTTTTTTAAATTATTGTTTGTCATTTATTTAACTTTTTCAAATTTATTTGTTAATGCTTGACTGAAAATAATTTAGGGCGTTTGTATAACTCAAGAATCTATTCGGCATAAGATTTAAAGTGTAAAATACTTTTATAACTATTATCAAGAATATTTTTTTTTATTGATGTCTTAAAATAAACTATTTTAGCGGAATGGTGTTTATTAGGGGAGATTATTAAATAGTAGACGTTGTTTGAAGAGACTCGATTGTGGAATCTCTCCAGGTAGGAGTGAAGTGAAGTTATGGTTCCCTCACTGTCTTAATAAATTACTGGTAATAATAATAGCATAACACGCCTTGATCAATTCTGTGATTATTATAAATATTTATAGAAATGATATTGATAAAAAATTGTTTATAAATAATTTTATTAATCTTATAAAATGAAAAATAATATCATTAAATGGATGAGTAATTTTTTCTAATTTTCTGTTCGCTGCATATTATTTCGGTCAGTAAATACGAATCATTCTAATTTTAATTTGTTGAATCAATAATTAATTTCAAATCTATTTTATCAAACTTCATCCGCACGGTTCATTTATAAATCATATATTATGAACAACAAAATGCATTTATATGTTGATTAATTGTATTTACTACAAAGAGGAATTACATCACATTAATATGATTTGTAGAAACTTAAGAAATGCCTTTCACAAGAAACGGTTGACCACGTCAAGTCCCTAAACAGTTAAGCTTCGTTAGCCAATATAATAACTTTTCTGAATACTGAATTACCTGATTGGAAGAGAGAGTTGGGAGAATGTGCGAATAGAGTGAGGATCGAATGTGAACTAGTGTCTGGGATCGACATGCATATTCAGAGTGACAATGGGAGGCAGTGGAAGGGGTACGGACCCCACCTTTGAGTATGTGGAGCAGTATGCCACCTAGGTGGGGTCTTATTCAAATCATCTGCCGGGGGTCTGATTAATGTGCGGGGTCAACCATCAACACGGACCTCTCGTTGTATTTGGACTAATCGATGAATTTATTTTCAGGAGGACGGGCTCGGAGGGCGTTGCGATGAGTCTAGGGGTTAAGGGTCGTGCGGGCTCCAACGAATGGCAGAGGGGCGTTTCGGTTCTTCATCAGCTCGGCGAGGATTTCAATGTGACACCAGATCGCTATTCATCGAGGTTGACGTCAAAGCTTCATCAAATCGTTATAGGAAGGGCTGTGGTTCCTAACAGCTCTTTGGTTTCTAAAATGTTTTAACAAACTGCATATTAATTTGGTAATTTCATGATAAAATGATCTTTTATGATGATGATTTTGCATTCTCTAGTATTAAATTATTACATAAATTTGAAGAAGCACTATGATTGTTTTAAAAAAATGATGAGTTTTCCCTTGGAGGATATCAGCTATTGAGATTGTATACATCACGCGATTTTCGGAAAATATCCTCAAATTTCTATGGTCCCTACCAGGGAGATGGCGAAAATGAGGTCCGTTGAAAATTATATATATATATATATATATATATATATATATATATATATATATATATATATACGCTCAAGTAATCGCACTTTTTGTTTGATCGTTACGAAATTCGATATTTAATCGTACAAAGGAAATCATGGTCGTTAATAACTGAAATCGGACCATTGGGAGAGGGGGGTTAATAAAGGGGAACTTCGAAAAATAGAAATATCTTGGTTACTATAAGTCGGATCAAAAAATTGTACATAACCAATCTTTAATTGTAAATTAAAATACCCATAAATGTTGTTAAACATATTTCCCCTATCATGAATATTAACCGATATATTTAGATTTTTTCAGTTTTCATCCTTAAGTAAACCCCCACTCCTAGTCTTGTCATATTAACAATCAGCTGTTATATAACTAACCTCTTTGTTTAAAGCTTAAAATGCAAATATTCGTTTCAAGCGACCTTTATTATACTAGATCCATGCAAATTCATTGTGCGATGACATCATCAATTAATATTTTACGTTCTTGTCTCGAAAATTTCTATTTGATCTATAGCACAATCGATATAATAATAATAGCAGTTCTAGATTTCACTAAAGATTATATTTTTTATTGGTTGAAATTGGACCAGTTATATGGCGGGGGGGGGGGGGTTAGAGGGGGAGGGAATTCGAAAATTCAAAATATCTCCGTAATTATGAGTCGGATCGTAAAAGTCTATAGAACCAATGATGTTGAACTGTTCATGCTCAAAAATTGTTCTTCTATACATTTTTTCGTAACTCAAATATTAAGAGGTTTTCTAGTGAGAGATGAGATCACACTAGCATGTCTTACCGGCACATGGGAAATCTGCTTAATTTACGCAACCCCTGCGAGGCGGAATTTTTATGTTTAAGATCTCATCAAAATTTTTAATTACTCACTTCTTTCTTTCCATGACTTAAACCTAGCAAACTTACCTTTCGGGCCACCTAGCCTTCCTTCACTACCACACTGCCTAATCTTCTTGGTATTTTATTCAGAAATATCCCTTCCAATCGCGTTTATCTATATTTTTTTACCTCCTTTAATGCAAATCCTATAGGGTCTGAAGACGGTCTATATAACACTACTTCTCTAAAACGTTCATATAACATGCAAATTAATATTAAGCAAATTTTAAACTAGTAGGCCTTTCATTATTATTAACAAATTTTCTTGGAAATATAAAAAAAATAAATAAATAAATAAAAAAGAACCTCTAGTAAAATTGGGAATGACGGAGGGAAAGACTGGTATTTTTTTTGTTAATAGGAAAATACTTTTTAATTCTGATTACACCCTTTGCTCACGTAGTCTTTTCCCTTTTTCTAATCCGGAACTACCTCTTCTAAGTATCTCTTTTATTCCCCACACTAATAAAACAATTAAGAACTTGCTTACTTTATATCTTAGTAGTAAATGAGATCTTATACAAATCATCATGTAGGGTCTGATCATTGTGCAAGGTGTTCCAGAATCATTGGTCCACCAGTAGCCTTCTGAAACGAGAATTCTTTATAAAGTATACAGTTACAATATTAAATATAAAATAAGAGACATTCAGTAGTCTCTTTACTTTCATAAGAGATGCAAATATTAAAGAACCAGTTTTGTCCATTTCATTATTGTTTTCTACCTTCGGTTTTATGCAGGAAATGTAGACTAAAAGAAAGACGGGATTTTGAGAAGATATTTTCAAAGGTTGGTGAACAACATGGTCAGGGTTTTATGCTAATTTTGAACGAAAAGAATAAACACACTACCGGCTAAAAATATTTAGGTCAAAGATAAAGATTGAGTAGAACAACAATTGGAGTTGACAAATAAAAATTGGAATAACAAATATAACCGTTTAAAACGAACAAAGGAACACGATTGGCATAGGCTTGTCTGTAAGAAAATGAACAGAAGCTATCTAACGTGCTCGGACAAAGGAAAAAAGGAAAAGGGAAATTCAATTTCATGCTTAAAGAGGACATTCGACGGAATGAAAAATTTTGGAAACCGTGTAAGACTTTGGCGACTAGGTGAAATTTTAAGAATGGTGTCGTTACAAGCACAATGCTACTAAATCAGGTAAGTCCGTCAAGCAGGGGCAGCGTAAACTGAGCAGATTTCCCACGAACTGGTACAACACCCTTGTGATCTCATCTTCTTCATGTCGATGTAAAAAAAAAAACAGTGAATAAAAATAAGGGTTGGGGGGGCGTACTGTAGGCAAAAATAAAATTCCGTCACGCAGGGGATACGTAAACTAAGCAGATTTCCCACGTGATGTTTTACAATAGAGAAATTTCACGAGAGCCGAGCAGTTAAGGAGACGGCCGAACTAGCTTTTGGCGGGAAAGTCACTCGTCCGTTAGCCGCCCAGATTTAATAAAAATGCAAATATCTCGGTTAATATTCAAGATAGAGAATAAATGTATATAACAATATTTATAGTAAATTTAATTTGCAATAAGATTGATTCTGTACAATATTTTGATCCGACGTATATTAACGGAGATATTTCGAATTTTCGAAAATCCTCCCCTCTAAACCCCCCCCCCCCCGCTCCAACTGGTCGGATTTCAGCCGTTAACAAACTTGATCTTTCTTTTTTACATAAAACGACTAAATATCGAGTTTGGTAAAGATCAAACAAAAAGTCCGTCACGCAGGGGCTGCGTAAACTAAGCAGATTTCCCACGTGAAGTTTTACAATAGAGACATCTGCCTAATAACAACTGTAGTAGTAAGAAACCTCTTAACCTAAAACATTATTTAGAGCGTAATAACCCAGTAGTTTCTAGCCCCAAAAAACAGTTAACCTAACCTCTAAACCTATTCACGAGGGACGGGGTAGGATCGATGGACATTTGAAGAAAAATTTCGAAAATTCCGTCATGAGTACAACCTCAATAGCTGATTTCCCTTAAGGGAAATCTGCTAAAATTGCGACCGCTAGAGTGGTAACAGACAAATATATATATATAAATATATATATATATATATATATATATATATATATATATATATATTAAATCAATATATCTGGCCAATTCTCACGTACCCTTTGCAATGTGCTCCACTCAAGGATCTCAAGCCCACTTTCTTCCAAAAAATCGACAAAATTGTCCGAAGCTGTGTCAAAGAGATATTAGGTTTACTTTCAGATACTCCGGACAGTATGTATTGTACTCTACAAAAAACGTTAGAGGTTTGGGGCTATTCAAAGCACAATGGGAAGCATTCTTGCAACACATAAATATGTGCATCACGCTTCAGAATGACGGCAATAGGTATATTCAAGAAACAAGAGATTTTGACCAAGAAATAAGGACATGCCTCGAAAATTTGAATCTGACAACAGTGAAAGAAAATTATAATGTGCGACAGTTAAGGAAAAATTTGCGCATCTAGTCATTCATCGAATGGTCGTCTCTCCCTCCAAAAGGAAAATGAGTTGAAACATTCAGCGAATGGAAGCCAAGCAATTCCTGGATATTTAACAAAAAAGGCCTATCCTGTTCTGAGTGGACAACAGGTGTTAAGATGAACGTAAATTTAGTGCCAGTACGCTCAATCCCTGGTAGGAATCTAGGAACAACCCGCTGCAGACATTGCAGTGAGTATGAAACCCTCCCTCATGTCCTAGGTTCTTGCCAGTGGGGAGAGCTGTTGCGCAATTCACGTCATCACGAAGTCCGCTCTGAAATAGCAACACTCATCAAAAAATATCACCCAGACTGGGAAATATTTCAAGAAGTTAGTTGCTTGTCAGAAGATGGCTCTCAGAGACGTGCCGACATCATTATAATTAATAAGAAGGGCAAATCAGGACATATACTAGATCCTACAGTAAGGTTTGAAACAGGAAATTCTCAAGCAATTGAGGTTGATTTAGAGAAAAAAAAGATTTACGAACCTTGCTGTAGGTATCTAAAAGAAAAATACCAAGTTGAAAATTGGAGCGTCGACGGATTGCTGTTTGGGGCAAGAGGAGTAATCCCAAAAAAAACGGCCGACTTACTCCAAGAATATGGACTGAAAACTGAAGAAATATGCCAAATGTCGACATCAGTTTTAAAGAAAAGTATCAGAATGATTAACAATCACTTGTACAAAATAAAATAAAGCTCTACATAAGCTGTCCTCTAAAACTAGCCACCCACCATCGCAAAATTTAATTAAATCAAATTAATTCCCCCAAAAAAATGTCAGCATATATAAAGCATTTAAAAACAATTTTTATTTTACCTATATACCTTGGTGGGCTGATTAGGAGGCTGACCCAAACGGATACCCTCAAAATGGGGGCAGCTTGTTATTTGATTTGATACAGTTTTGAACGGACCCCATTTTCGTCATCTACTAGGTAGGATCGATGGACATTTGAGGAAAAATTTCTAAAATTCCCTCATGAGAACAACCTCAATAGCTGATTTCCCTTAAGACAGATCTGCTAAAAGCAAGATAGTACTGGCTTAACTTTTGAGTTTAGAAAAAAAAGTATACAACAACAATTGTAGAGCACCAATAGTTTAACAAGATTGGTTCTATAACACTCTGGAACCGACTCATTAGAACGGAGATATTTTTAAATTTCAAATCCTCTCCCCCTCTAAACCCAATATATTACAGGTCGGCCTTCAGCCAATAACAAATACGATCTTTGAGTAAAATATAAAATATTTTATATTATATACATTAAATATTAAATATTTTAGATTCGAACGGGCGTGGGGGTTATAAGGGAGGCATGAATAAAAAATTCGCGATATTTCATTTTCTATTTGTTTTTAGGCAAACGTGCACATAACAAAAGTTGTTCTTGTGTGTTATTAAAAGTAGCTTTTGTTTTAAACATAATTTTATTAAATTATTTTCCTAATCGCTTGAAATATCATGCAGGAGAATGTCTGTCGGGTCCGCTAGTACACACACACACACACACACACACACACACACACACACACACACACACACACACACACACACACACACACACACACACACACATTCTTTCTTTTAGCAGATTTCCCTTAGGGGAAATCACCTATTGAGGTTGTACTCATGACGGAATTTTCGAAATTTTTCTTCAAATGCCCATCGATCCTACCTAGTAGATGACGAAAATGAGGTACGTTCAAAACTGTGTATATATATATATATATATATATATATATATATATATATATATATCAATCTATCTATCTATACATTTGTCTGTTACCGCTCTAGCGGTCGTAATTTTTGTTTGATCGTTACCAAACTCAATATTTAGTCATTTTATGTAAAAGAAAGATCAAGTTCGTTAACGGCTGAAATCGGACCAGTGGGAGGGGGAGTTTAGAGGGGAGGATTTTCGAAAATTCGAAATATCTCCGTTACTATACGTCGCATCGAAAAATTAATAAAAAGAAATTAAAAAAGAAACAATCTTATTGCAAATTAAATTTCCTATAAATATTGTTATATGCATTTATTTTCTATCTTGAATATTAACCGAGATATTGGCATTTTTATTAAATTTGGGCCGATGACGGATTTTTGAATTTCCCGCGAAAAGCTAGTTCGGCCCTTTGCCGTAACTGTCGGCTCTCGTATGGAGATTTCTCTATTGTATAACTTCACGTAGGAAATCTGCTTAGTTTATGCAGCCCCTGCGTGACGGACTTTTTCAAAAATCGCGTAATGAGTAAAACCTCAATAGCTGATTTTCTTTAAGGTAAATCTGTTAAAAACTAAGAATTGGGCCAATCGATAAGTTTCCAGAGTGCTTTCTGGGCTGGAAATTCACTAATATGATATGACAGGCCCAAGGACGGTAGTTGCCAATCCAACCAACAAACACACATGCTGAAGGCCTATTCTATTTTCTGAGAGTTTGTCGAGTGTGAAATTATTTTTCTCGTATTCGGCTGATATGTTTCGAGAGAGAGGGGAGTGCTAGGTGGCGGCTATCTAGATGCGAGAGGTAGTAGAGCGTACACGAGAGGCGGGAGTAGCCCATCACATGTGATCATATCTACCCGACACACAGCGCCTCTATCTGTACCACTTTCAATTACCATCCTCAAGGGCCTACACTCACACACATCTGATAATAGGTCCTTTTGTCCTCAGGCAGAATACATTTCTTGTTCGCTTTTTATTTAGCTAACTATGAACCTCGATGTAACTTCTTCGTAGTAGATTTTGGTTTGGTCGTTACCAAACTCGATATTTAAACTTTTTATGTAAAAAATGAAGATCGAGTTCGTTAACGGAATTCAAAATATCTCTGAGTTCGAGTTAAATTCGAAATATCTCCGTTGTTATACGCCGGATTGAAAAATTGTATAGAATCTATATTATTGCGAATTAAATTTACTATAAATATTGTTATATATACATTTATTCTCTATCTTGAATATTAACCGAGATATTTGCATTTTTATGATGTCTGTGGTCGGGTATAGTTCGGATTAGGTCGGCCATTTCCGTCATTCCTCGGCTCAGGTGGAAGGCTTCTTCTAACCTTACCTGTCGTTTCTAACCTTACCTTACCTTACTTACTTTGTGAGATTTATGCAAATAAGTTCTGTTCATCCGCGCCCCCCCCCTTTTTTTTAAGTTCTTCGACTACTAAAATTTGAGTTATTATTTTATTTAATTATTAACGTCCACTTTTTGCAACTTAGGCTAATCGGGACGGGTTATCTACAGGTTACCACCCTTTTCTAGCCAGGGTGGGATTTTAGGACGTTATTTAATGAATATCGTCACTAAATAATTTCCTTTGCCCAGGCGAGAATCGAACTCGCCACTCTAGGTTTACCATGTGAGATAAAGGTCAACGCTTTATTCCAATTTTAGTATACGTACTCGCTTCGGCGGTACATATACTAAAATTGAGTTATTAAAATAAATATAAATTATTCTTACAATTCAGAAGCCATTTCAGTTGGGAATTTATTTTAATTAACTGAAAGATTTCTCATTACCGTTTGTATTTAATCAGGGTGGACTTCACATGGGAAATCTGCTTAGTTTACGCAGCCCCTGCGTGACGGACTTTTTTGGGTTCGGGTAATATTTTTTTTAAGGCGCTATTTTGCTGTATTGGGCGAGTTATTCCCGGTCATCCGATTTTTACTTAGAAATAGAGAATATATGGTGTGATACAGTGCGTCATGGACTTCTTTTATTTTTAATATGTTGTATACATGAAATGAATACATATTCTGTTCTATAAATGGTGATATATACATTTATATCTCTGGAATATGCTGGATGGTAGAGGAACCAATTGATGAGGATCAATAAGAAGGCCAAGTCTGGCAGTCGCCCGGCAGTCGTGGTCCAGGCAACGCAGCTTTAATCAGCAGGCACTGAGGATGGAGCGTTGACTCCGAAAGTGCACTCTGCATTATATTAAAAAACAGTAGAGGACTTGGCCTTCTTATTGATCCTCATATATACATTTATTTATCTTGAATACTAACCGAGATATTTGCATTTTTCAGTTTTCAGCCTTCAGCAAACCCCCACTCCTACTCAGATTATATTAATAATAAGTTGTTATATCATTAACCATTTTATTGTAAGGTTAAGTACTAAATATTGTGTTCATTGAACTTCTACTTTGTGAGGTACATGCAAATACATTCTGTTGATCCCCCTTCTTTTGTCCTTGGATTATTAAAATTTGAGTTATTTAAATACAAGTTATTCTGACTCATTATAAATTGCAGTACTAGATAGAGTAAATAGTTTGCAATAAAGTTAATGTGTTATAATCAGAAATATATCAGTAATTGTTTTTCTTTCCGTTGAAGAATATGTCTATCTATCTGGTCAGCTCTGAGTGGTTGGCAGACCTTTTCGTTTACAATTCAGAAGCTGTTTCCGTTGGGAGCTTATTAAAATTAACTGAACGATTTCTCATTACCGTTTGTATTTACTCATGGTGGTGAAAAGTGTTAGCAGTATGCAAATTTCTCTATTGAAAAACTTCACGTGGGAAATCTGCTTAGTTTATCTATAACCCGTGGCTGGTTAGACCTGTGAACATGGTTCCAGAATTTTTTTCATTCCTCTCTTCAGCACACTGAAGAACGTCTTCGGCGAACATGAGATTGTCAGGCTGTCTCCCGTTCAAAAATAACACACTCTCGCCACTTTAGTTTTCAATAGAGTAACTCGAATTCCATTGTTAACACCAACGATCATTATAAGATCAGCCTCATTTGATTGGAAACGGTTCCTGGTTCCTCCTCCTTCTTTCATAATTCTTCTCTAGGATCTTACATACTTTCCGCATTTCTGTCTTCTTTAAAGGTTTAACGAAATCACAGCGTGTGTCTCTAGTAAATGGCTTTCCGTGTTTATACGACTAATTCAGGATTTTATGTTCCTATACAGCGTCAATAAACTAGTTCACTCCAGTTTGTAATCTATGACTGAAAAGCCTTGACTGAATCCAGTCATACCCACATGATATAGTCTTCATTTACTAACATCGGTGTTGAGTTTGGCTAAGACAGAACAAAGTGATATTGGAAGATGATTTTTCCCCAGTCTGCTTAAGAGTCTGGTTTAATGAGCTTTTTGTATTTTTTAAAATTTGTTTTGAGGTTTGATTAGCTAGTTTATCCACTTATTCTCTAAAAACATAAACATCTTTATTCCTTAACTAGAATCATTCTGACTGTTCCTTTAGATACCAGGCTCAATTCACATTACAGAATAGCATTAGAAAATTGCATATTTCCTTTGTGAGTGCTAAATATTATAATAAGAAATAAGCATATTGCTCATTCATGAACACAATGACAACCAAGAAGAAATATGTAAAGCATTACAACAAAAAGGTATCAAAGAATCTAGACCTGGAGGCACAAAAGGTTGTTAATCCTTCACCTCCATTTAAAGCTGGATCCACTTTCTCCAGAAGGCATTTCCGGCCGGAGGCAGACACAGTAGCACGGCGCTATTGGAAGTAAACAAAACGGCTGGAGTTTGACAAGGTATAATTTAGGCACCCTTCGGGGTCGGGACCCCACCTGTCGGTCCGATGCATATTCCCTTGGCTCATTGTTCCTTGAGGATAGGGTGAGACTAACGGTGTGCCGTCTCCCGATCAGGAAGGGATTGATCCCAGGTAGTAGCCCAATCAATGCTAGTGGGAAATCACTATATTCCATGCAGATCAATGCAGAATTCCCTCTGGGAAATGTCAACCGTTCAATAGGTCTCGTCTATTATCCCATCTGAAGAGGCTTAAGGTAGAACGAAAGGGGTTAGGGTACAACGGCAAAAGGGGAAATTAACAAATTTAATAACCTTACGAGGTCTTATGTTAAATAATCTACACAATAGCTATTCAAGACCTTTTAGTTTAGCCACAAACACAGCTGGGACATTTTTGTATTTTAATGTTAATTACTAAGCATGTCATACTGAATTACAAGCATAGCAAATAATTTTATGGAATATTGATCAAAATATACGTTCTTTCTTTGAGGACTTCGGAGATAGTACATGAACGAAGTTTGTCGTTCATGTAACTATCTCCGACTCTCCTTCCCAAAAGAGCGTTTTATACTTTATATTATGGACATTTTCTTTTTGCATTTAACTCAATTGCACTATTCAGATCTTGCACACCATTTAGTTCGCCTTGACAACAGTAATAAATTGCACTGAAACATCGGCAAGCTGAAGTAGTTTTATTTCAACCTTAGAGACCGGCAACCACATTGCATAAGGATATCTGATATAAATAATTTATAGTAACAGGTGGTGGTGACAATATACGGACTAGATAATAGTTTCAGTACATTAAATTAGAAAGTGCAATAATTTAAAATATTTAGTCTACGGAATTTCTAGACTTTTTGAGCGTGCATTGTCTATGAAGATGAATATTAAAATAAGTATTCTCTACAATTATTGTTGTTCCTTGGGATAATTGAGTTACTAATATAAAAAATCGTAAAAAATCCTCCTAGCCGTTTTTGAGTGATTGAGTAACAAACTGGCAGACAGTGAGATTTTCAATTACGACGCCATTATTCTTAGAATGATATAAAACACATAAAAGATTAACCCCCATCAAATTTAAATACAAAATCAGAAAAAGTCCGTGACACAGGGGCTGCGTAAACAAAGCAGATTTCCCACGTGAAGTTTTACAATATAGAAATTTCACGAGAGCCAAACAGATACGGAAACGGTCGAACTAGCTTTTGTCGGAAACCAACGACTAGGACCAAAGTTAGCCGATCTCATCTCGTCCGTAACGTGTACACACATAATATAAATGCAAATATCTCGGTTAATATTCAAGATAGAGAATAAATGTATATAACAATATTAATAGTAAATTTAATGTGCAATAAGAGTGGTTCTATAAAATTTTTCGATTCGACGTATAGTAACGGAGATATGTCGAATTTTCGAAACTCCCACCCTTTAACCCCCCCCCCCTCCTCCCTAATATATATATAATTTTGAACGTACTTCATTTTCGTCATCTCCTGGATAGGATCGATGGACATTTGAAGGAAATTTTAAAAAATCGCGTCATGAGTACGGCATAAATAGCTTATTCCTCTTAAGGAAAATCTGCTTAAAAAACCTTAGAGTTTTATTTATATAGAGTTCGGGATCAGTCTATTGAACTAAGAGATATCCCTGTTCCCCTTGCTGTCGTTACCTGATGCAGGTGCCTTCATTGAAGCCCCTAACTACGATCTACGTGAGATATCCTTGATAACTGTGAAGGCGTCCATTAAATCCTGGCAGAGGTGTCGACATCCTGGCCATTGTTCAACGGAAGGGTTGCCGGTCAGGTATAGCACCAATCAATAAGAAACATCCAACCCCGATCATGTAGATCCATGCAAAGGCTCCAGGGTATCGGGGGTCTTTGTCGCGCTCTAACGGATTTTTTTCCCTTCGCTCTGGGGAAATATATATATCTATATACAATTCTGTACAGTACAAAGGGACTGCCATATTAAAATTTATAGACCACAGAGGATCAAAGTGCAATTGGTACGTCAAAAGGCAACTTTACCTTCAAAAATCTTTATAGCAGCAACAGACAATTATTTAAATTCTTATAAAGAACACAAGGTCAAAAGAAAATGAAGGTATTTCGACCAAAAAGAAAAAGTATTTCTTAATATTAAAAAAAAACAAAACTTAAATGTAATTACTACTATAACGAATCCCTAGAAACACAAAAACTATCCTCCAATGAGTAAAAATTCTGTGCCAAAATTTTTAGATCTAAGCTCGTTGGTCAGGCAAATTCGGTGAAGGGGTGAGATGAATGAAGGGCGGAGAATGAGAGCAGAAAGCTCTCTGGAATTATACAGCTCTTTTGAAGTATACCAAAAAGTATGTATATATCTATTTTGTTTTTAAATTTATAATTTGAATAGAATAGAATATATACTTATTTGTTAAAGATTTATATCTTGTACAAATTAAATAAACAAATAACAATTCTGTCTTTTTAAATAAATAATTAAATCCAAGTTCTTGAGATCAACAATAATATGACAATAAAGAAAAACAAAACAAAAAGCAATATAGTGTACATAGTAAAATATAGTACATAAAAGATAACTAAACGCATTCTATAAACTCTTTTCCGTCTTAATATAACATTTAACATCAGCACTTATAGATTCCAGAGTATGCTGATATGATGAAGTAGTAAATCTTGTGTAGTTTTTCGAGGCTATCGATACTAAGTATCTCTTCAATTTTATGCAAATCACTGAGTGCTGGGGAAAGTGTTGGTAGATATTTATTTCTGTCTTCGATGAGCTTCTCACAGTAGAGAAGTATATGTGACAGGCTATTAGGGATGAACTGATTACAAAAAGTGCAAGGTTAGAATAACCACAAACTAAATTCTAAATTATTTTAAAACAGAAGAAGACTGATTGAAAAAAAAATGCTGATTTTACAGATTTTCTCCGGGTAATTTTTTTTTAAGGCACTATTTTGCTGGTCATCATGGTCATCCGATTTTTACTTAGAAATAGAGAATATATGGTGTGATCCAGTGCTTCATGGACTTATTTTATTTTCAATATGTTGCTTTCATGAAATGACTACATATTCTGTATTTTAGAAATAAACGTTATTTCATTTCCAATCGTTTACGAAATAACCAAATCAAAATGAGTGCTACTATAGTCATGTTAAAAAAAAAACATAGGCATTGATTGTTTGTTTTATTTGTTAGTTAATAAAGGTAAATAGCTCACGTGAGTTGGTGTTTAAACATCAATATTTTTTCTCAGACGACATAATTGTATAACAAAATCTGATACGGAAACCTCTTTTACCCCCTAATAAAATACAAACGAAATGTTTTGGTGCACTTTCTTTAAAATTATTTCACGTGAAAGTAATAAATTATATTATATTTCCGCTTCAATATATAGGGCCACAAAATTTCAGGGAACATAATTTATAGATTTTTTCATAATAAAACATATTGTTTTTATACAGATTTATATATATTCTTCATAATTTTATGGCAAGGGCCACCAATAAAAAAATGGTCTACCTTAAACTTTATTCATACTGTCCTACATGTGATTTATATACCACCTCTTCGGGGTTATATAAACTCCGAAACATGTAGGACAGTATGAATAAAGTTAAGAGAGAAAACGTTTTTTATTGGTAGCCCTTGCCATAAAACTATGAAGAATATATAAAAATATTGGGAGATTACAAAATAATAATACTAAAAGTTTCGTGATTTCAATACATACTTTACTTTCTACAAAGAGATAAAAAGTAATGACTGAAACTTACTTTGTATATGATGCAAAAATATTTCATTTTGTAAAGGTGTAGGTAATAAGCACTCGGAAAGAATTTTGTAGGTTTAAAGATTCTTATGTGTTAAATGCCTCAAGCCAACTAATATCTTAATACAGCTGCAACTTAGATATTCAAGCGTATATTAAGGCATATTCTAAGCGTATCTGTCGTGTATCAGTGTCTTCCTCCTAACCTTGTCCATTTTTTTTATTGTCCCGCATTGTCTAAAGTAACAGAACATCTCCATACACTCCCATTCGGTATTTTTCAATCGTGTCAGTCCCCCTTTTCCTCTCGCAAGACTATTTCTTTGAAGAATATTAAAAACAAGCATTTCCATTGAGCGCTGTGGGTTTAAACAGTCTTAGAAAGGTCTGAGGACTCAATGATGGATGAAAATGGACGGAGTAAAAATATTCTTGTAATCATATCTTAATTATACTAAAGGGACTGGCATATTAGTAAAACATTGGCGTTTTTGTAAATTACTTCTTTGCTGCCTCTACTGCTGGCCTAAGACTTTTTACTGTTTAGAAGCAGCCCAAACTTTGGCATTCATTTCTCCCACGAGTCTTTCCTACTTTTTGATGTTTAATTATTTGTTTTGATTTGCTTCTAAGTTAGTCCATTGGGAAGAGATCTATCTGTATGAGATAAATAGAAGGATATTTATTTTGGGCTTTAGTACAACTTTTTCATTCTTAGATTGGAAAGTCCAGTCGAGAGGCTGAAAATGAAGCCGTCGAAGTAAGTCTTCGATACTTTCGTATCCATTACGGGTAAAGTGAATTGTTCTCTTGCCTCTGCTCCTTTGCGATTGCTGATAAGATATCTGTAGAAATAAGTAGAGAAAACATTATAAGAGAGCGAGAGGTAAAGGGGACATAAAGCTGGGAGATGTAATGTAAAATAGGAGTTGTGGAAGTATTGAGGTCGTTGGCCGGAAGACAAACGGGCCCAACTCAGCAATCGATATCGCTCCCTCTCTCTCACTCCCCCTTTCTCCGCTTTTTTAATTGCGGCCTTGACTCAGTTTTTATCAGCCTTCTGCGCATGTGCATCATCTTCTCAATGAACCCCCGCCGGGTCCCCCCCCCTCCCCCCCCCCGGGGCTCCACTCTTTTGACAAACTTTTCATTCATTAAGATGAGCCTATTTTTCTCGCCCTCCCTTCTCGACCCCCCCCCCTCCCTTTTTGATTGCCTCACACTTTTACGAGTTGAACTTCTGCCGCCCCCGCCCCGCTACTCCCTCGCCCAATTATGAAAGTCTCACTCAGTCTCCATTTATAACTTTTTATGAATGGGGTCTCGGTCGTAGTACTCTTGATCGTAAGACTGAATGAAGTTGTAAGGAGCGAGCTGTGTTAATGACCTTGAATCCGTAAGGATTTTCAGTAAACTTCCAAAACAAGGGCAGTAAGTATAAAAGACCACATCTCAGCTGGAAAAGGAAAATTCCTTGCAGGCCATATATCAATATCATCTAGATAATTTACAACTAACGTAAATATATTAGTAATGCTTTTTTTCCAAAACCACAAGTTGTTTATATACCTTTTGGTCGGTAATTTCTTGATTACCTCTTCAAATAATGCTCTTACATAAGTACAAACTCGTTTTTGAAGTGACCTCAGAAAGATCACCCGTGGTCTTATGCTACCTCGCTGGCTACCCTTTTCAGTTTCGAGTGAGCTACCTTAATTCATTAGAACTGTTACCCATAACCTTCATCGCAGGTGGCCAATCCTTCACTTACTTTGTTGCTCCTAACAAACAATAACAATCCCATACTGCATTCAATGGAATCTGATGTTGCAATTAGCATATCTTCCTTTTTCATCAGTACTTCCTTAAGAGTTAGAAACCCCAACGGCACTTTATAGCTTATTTCCTTGACAAATTCGGAATAAAAAGGTGTCATTTGTATTTTGAAAAGTGAATTTGACTTGAATCTACATATTACGGGGATCAACAATTTCTACCAAATTAAAATCCTCTTCGGCAGATATCCAAAATAATTAAAATACATATGTGTAGTTAGTTATAGCTTAATCTTGCTCATTTATTACATTTTTTCTTTCTTTTTAAATTGACGAAAATATCCTCTATATATTACAGAATCCAATAGGATTGTACAATTTACAGATTCCACAGTTCTTGACTGCGGAATTTTTGATATTCAAGCCATTTGGGAACCGAGGAGTATCCAATATCATACATTATTTAAGATATATGGGTTATGGTATAATACATCCAATAGTAGTATGGTTTAATATATCCAAATTTTAAGCATATCAGGGATCCTCAGGTACAGTCTATATTTTTTAAAAGTATCACAGTTAAAAGTGATAATTGTTTATACTCCTTTATCGTAATAAAACAGTCTTGCCACCATCACATTGTCAACTTTGTCACTTTTACGTAAAAAGGTACCATTATGGTTAATGCACTTAACTATTCAATAATTATGATAATATAATTGCTTTGGTTTATTATTTTCAATAAAATTATTTTAAAATTTTATTTTAAAATATATTTTTTTAATATTAAAACATTATTACTAATATAAAATATTTAGAACATTAAAATTAAGTCTTCCAGGGAAGCTGGGTGGTAGAGGAACAAATCAATATGGATGAACAAGTAGGCCGGTTTTCCTCTAAAATACGTTTTATTCAGGCAAAGTGCACTTTGAGAGCAATAACTCCATCTTCAGTGCCTTTGAAGACCACTCGAACGTTCTTGAAAAGCACTGAAGATGTTGCTCTGAAACTGCACTTTGCCTAAATAAAACGTATTGTAGAGGAAAACAGGCCTACGGTGTACATCCAGATTATAATTAAGTATTTCAGGACAAAAGAAAGAATCTTTAGGTCTCAGAACAGCTATCTTTTTTCTCTTATTCCATAAAGCCGACGTTTCGCCTTCCTGGGCATTAGCAATGCTTTAAAATTATTCTCCTCAGTCAATATAATACTAATAAATCTCCACTGAATAAAAACTCCTTAATTCAGTCAGCATAACCAAGCGGTAATTTGTAAAGTGAGATGCAATTAGAATTAAGGTTAAAAGGCATGGTGGGGATAAGTTCCATTTCAAACATCTATTTTAATTTATATTTAAGATAATTCTAATAAATTATTTGCATAATTTGTTCATATTTAAACAGCCTGTTTTGAAATGCAGCTTCCTCTAAATCAATAAATGTAAAGCCCACCATGACACCAATATAATTGTTGGTAAGGTTGTTTTATTACTATAAATGAGTATAAAAAATTATTACTTTTAACTGTGATATTTTTAAAAGATAGAGATTGTACTTGCAGATGCCTGAAATGGTAAAGATTTGGACATATCAAAGAATTTTTAATAACATGGAGACTTATTGCCATAATAGAAGAATAGAATAGAAGAAAAGCGGAGAAGAAAATGAAAAAAATAAATCTTCTTACCTGAAATAGTGAATTCCTGGATGATCCCATCTGGCGTAAGAAAGAAGAGAAAGGATAAGGAAAAAAAATGAGTATGGCATAGACGAAACGTATTTCGAATGAAGATGAAGTAAACTGGCGGAAAAAGAACTAAAGGAGTTTTACTTAAAGATCATGGGTCAGGTTAGCCATATGAGTTAAGGCGTTGGTCCTAATCTCACATGTTAAACCTAGAGTGGTGGATTCGATTCCCACTTTGGTACTAAGAATTTATTTAGTGACTAACTCATAAAATATAAATCTTTAACTAGAAAAGAATGGCCGATAACCCGACACTATTAAGATTATAACTAATATTGACGTGTTTTGATCTTCAGACTTTTTTTCGAAAAAAAAGACTTATTTTAATTATCATTGAAACGTTGTGGAATAAAAATATTGAATTTAACTGCTATTAAATTGACGGATGCTTCTTTTTCGTTATGGCTACGTTTCTTGGCCCTACTCAGTAATTTCCAGCGTTTCATTGCTCTGAATACACAGCAACTCAATAAAATATCTACAGAACCCCGAATACAGGGAAACAGCAATTCCCTGATTGGAGTATCCAATCTCCCTCTTAATCCCAGTATATCCACCCTTCGAAGAACCCGATCCTCTTCGTATCCAATTATAGTATGGCTGACTCACGGAGTGTTTATCAGTGGTACTAGCAGTACTCGAGATGCTGGTAGTCCTTAAGTCATGGGCTCTAATGATCTGAGAGTACTCACCCTTCAATTCCAGCAATAAACTTGTTGTGAAGGTTTTTTTTTCTTTTCGTCCCTTCGCCCTCCTTCTGAATGTTATTAAGCTAATAATACCCCTCCCCCCCTCACCAGAGGGGATTGCAAATGCCTTTTTTCTGCATTCATAAGCCTCCTTTTAATATTTCCATAAATGATTATTAGCTTGTAAGGAATTATTCCCCCTTTTATTCAGTGATTTAACATGATCCACATTAAAAGTTCTAGCTTACTTATAATGTTACAGGTTTGTTGCTTTAATTTCCTAACGAGAACATATATTTATTTTGGAATTAATACTATTTCTGTATTTTTAGAAAATTTATCTTTTGAGAATCATATTCGATGTACCGAACAAAAGCCCCTTTTTATTGTCCAGACATCCATGTTATATTTTTATGAAAATAGAGGTCTCATGTATAGCCTTGTTCTCTAAATTCCACCTGCTTGGTTTCTGCTGGCGTAGTTCTTGGCATATGCTTCTGACACTAATGTTTTCATTCTCTTTTTTAGTAAAATCGAGTGCTTTCGAACATTCTAATATCACAAAATTAATTTCTCTCTTTTCAAGTACATACTGGTTCCCAATAAGCTTTAAATAAGCCCAAACCTCTAACCTTTCTTGTTGCATAAAATATACTTTTGGGTGTATGTGACTGATGAACTAAGAGTATAATTTCTATTTTGTTTATTGTTTGTGTATACCTATATCTATTGTGCGCGCGCGTGTGTGTGATCTCTCATATGACCTACTCTTTGTAGAACTCTATGTCCTTCAATATTTCATCAAAATTAATAATGTTTCAATATTTACTCTCCCGGAAGGTTAAAATTTTAGTCACACTTTGCTATTAGCGAATACCCTTCCTAAATATTGAACTATTAAATGCATACAGATATTCTCTTAAGGACATTTCTTTTTGTGTAATCTACTATACTCTTAATAATCATGATTTGGTTTATCTGTGCAAATGATTATCGAATGCTTTATAAACGAGTGTATTTAACCTATTTTTGAAGTGAAAACTTCTTTAGGCACGTTGTGCACCCCGTAAGGAAGCATTTGCGGGAGAGGAAAAAAGTATGAAATCGCGACACCGCCACCGCCACCGCTAGTACTAAGGTTTAGAAATAAAATCATATGGTATTTTATAACCTAATCATTTGATAGTTTATTTACAATTGAAGTGAAAACTTCTTTAGGCACGTTGTGCACCCCGTAAGGAAGCATTTGCGGGAGAGGAAAAAAGTATGAAATCGCGACACCGCCACCGCCACCGCTAGTACTCAACTCAAAGCTAAAGGAGCTTCTTTTCTTCATAACTCCTGAACCAAATTAGCTAGAGTTTTCGTTCGCATACCATTTTAAGAGGACAAAACCAGCATCATTTCGTTCACAGATACTATACATCTACCATTTTTACTTTCATAGATATTTTAATCCGAAGTTTAAATAAATTCGAATATTTAAATAGATAAATTCGAATATTTAAATAAATTCCGATATTTAAATAAATTCGAATCAAAACTGCTTGTATCCTACTGTTTTGTATCAGTTTTAGAAATTGGTGATGATGCTGGCAGTGATGATGGTGCAAGAGTTGTTGAAATTATGGATAGAAATGGATTTTTCTGAGTGTACTTAACTTATTTTTGTAAAGCATTTGTAATAATTCTGAAATGTAATTTTTTTCTTTTATGTAAAATAACTGAAATAATTATGTATAGTATTTTATATTGATAAATAAAACAATTCGTGGTACATTATTTTTTTTATCACTATTATTTTTTTCATTTCATTTTTTCATGTAAAATAGAACATAACTGTTACTTATTGATAAATAACTAAAAATATTTTTAAAATAAGACTTCGTACAAAAAATTTCTCAGCAATGCCAAAATTGAGCGATCAAAGCTAAAGGAGTTTTCACTTCTACCGGCAGTCCCCTGACTGCTTTTTTTTTTTTTTTAACATACTCAGTTTACTAGCACACATTTAGGCCCATCCAATTTGTAAACTATTAAATTATTAATCGGGTATATATTTAGTATTTTTTTTTCTCCAAGCAGTCAATAGTTGTTAGTGGGACTCTTCCAGCTAGCATAAGATTACAGGTTAAATTCCTAGGGGGTCTCAGCATGAAGTGTCCTTACTGATTCTGCAATGTGATATCCCTGAGGCGGATTAACCTTACTGGATTTAACTTATAACAATAAAATTTTTGGATGGAGACTTATTACTATACTTAAAATCATATTAACACAGTATGGGAGTTATGGGGGACCACACTCGCAGTGAATGAATATTCCCTCCTAGTACTTACTTCATATAGCACCTTAAGTTGATAATAATCAGGTTGGAGATTTGCATTAATAAAGGAGTATTTATTTTTAAATAGAGATACTTGAATAGTGAATCCTTGATTTCATATTTTCGAAAAAGTAGCAAAAGATTTATTTAAAAAAAATTATTTTGATAAAGGACTGACATACGTATAATAAAAAAATTTAAAAGTCCAGTATCCCAGCAATGAAATATTTTAGGATATTAGATTATTATTTAGAAATAAATAATGAGGACTATTCTTAAATAAGTTTATTTAAGAAATCACATGCATTCATTATCTTCTTTATATATATATATATATATATATATATATATATATATATATATATATATATATATATATATATACTAGATAACCCGGCAAACGTTGTTTTGCCTTATAAATTATTTCTAGTTTCTAGATAAATTCTAGTTTATTTCTTAAAATTATATATCACATATTAATTACGACAGTAACACTAACAAACAACATCAATCTTTTAATGCTAAAGCGTGAACAATATTTTTTGTTAGCCCATCTTTAGCGAGCACAAACAAACTGGATGGTTTACCCACTCGAGAGCATGATTGAAATTGCCCGTGTGAAAAACTTGGTGTACTCAAATCTAAGCCACAAATAGACATCGTTTGGCCTTGGGATTTGTTGATCGTCATTGCAAATGCCAATCTAATCGGAAACTGAATTCGTTTGAATTGAATTGGCACATCTGTAGGTATGATAGGAATCCATGGTATTAATTTATTTTCACCTTTGAACTTGCCATTTAAAATGCTGGTTTCGATAACGTTTTTCATCAATTTTCGAATGACTAATCGCGTACCGTTGCACAGCCGCACACTGGAGCGAGTGATAGGCTAAGCCGGACATTCATTAATATCTCTGTTTCTACTGGTCCTAGAATATTGATTCTGGTGTCGTTTTAAAGCACATCGAATACTCTATTGAACTACCTGATGAGCAATTTTGCCAGATGCGATATAACGGTAGGATGAATTTTAAATGTGTACATACAGATTATGTATCGCTTACTAAGTAGAGAATTGTAATTTGTAGACACATAATATCAACATATGTTTTACAAATTTTTATTTTTTTAATAAATTGAAGTTCACAAACGCAATACTAAAATAGTAAACAAAAAAATATCTAGAATAAAAATTTAAAAAAAAAATCTATGTATTTAATTTAATAATGAGAATTTGTAAGCTGGAAGAATATCTAACATTTCTAAAATTTCAAATGTTTTTTTATTTTTCAATTAGAAGTTCTTTTACTTCCGAAGATATTGTTTCTAAGCAATCGCTATCGTTGTTAAGTGTTGGCCTTAAATGTGATATTAAAGGGTCTGAATTAATTAACAAATTATTCAGGATATCTCTGTTGGTAGCCGTCCTGGAAAATTTTCTTGAACAAGATTCTCTGTATGCGCGGAAGTATTTATGGTTAGCCTCCTGAGCATCTTCTGACAGCATACCAATTGGTACAATAGCGTGTTTGACTATTTCCGGGCCATGTATTAACAGTTTGTGAACTGTTACTGGCATGTAATACCATCCATACAAATCCACAAATATCTCAGCTGTTTCTCTTGTAAACTTTTCAAACATTTCAGTTTGACCAAAGCGTTGGACGATATTGCTCGCAAAATAATAGAAAACCGTTTAATTAAATTTACATCTATTCCAGTAATTGACCCCGAAATGTGAGGAAACGCAAAAAACTTACGCGCAGTGTTTCCTCCATTAGATGTACCCAATCTTTGGTTCACTTGATCAACGATTAATCCCATTTTTTCCCTAAAATCACTAATGATTTTCGTTCTTCTTTGTTGAAGAAGTTCTTTATGAACTTGGGACCAAACACTCCACGATTTGAAATCTAATCGATATGCAATGTAGTTGGGAAAGGTCCGTGGGAGGTATAATACGTCTTCCGCACCGAAAGTATTAACACTAAAAGTAAAATATTTAATGAATAGGCAAGATCTGACGACGTTGTAAATAAGACAATATACTCCTAAAAGCATTCCAAGTAGTATTTTTTCAAGCAAGTACAAGCGATTTGCCAATTCGATTAAATAAAATTATTTTCAGCTCGATATAAAAAAAAAAAAAATTAGAGGAATTTTAAAAACCTTTTGTGCCAGTTTTTGATTTGTTATAATATCCTTAATGTGTACTGGAAGCAACAATAATTTATAAAATGAAATCAGAGTTCACGACAAATTTAATAAGCCAAGGGCTTTTTTTAACATAGTAGTTATAACCAGGCATTATGTAAAAACCATTGCAATAATATGGCTAAAAATCAATCTGCTCAATTGAAAAGGGTTTATGTGGTACTAACAGTACAATCAAAATCCCAAATTAAAACTTTCATTTTTCCCCCCAATGTCCAACATTACTGAAGGATCGCTCCAGTGTGAGCCGTGGCGGGTTTAAATTACGAAGCAAGATAATTGGAGATCCAACCTTCCATTGTAAATTATGCGGTGGCATGCCTGGCAAATCCAGTGAGTTCAACAATTCCAGTAAAGGCGCGGCAAATTTTAAGAATCTAAGATTGGTAACACTAAGCATATATCAGGATTAAACTTTAATAATAAAAATAAATATTTATTTTCATAACAAATTTTTAGATTTGCCATAAGCTAAGGGAAATTTTAATCGAAGTACAGTTAAAAACACTATAATTGATCAGTTATCGAGCGGGATGATAATGATTACATTACTAAAATGGCTATAAAAAAATAGGGGTGGGTGATAAAAAAGTAAAAATTTAGGGTTGTATGTATTTTTTAATGCCACATTATAAAAAAATAAAAACAAAAAATGTCGTCCAAAAATTAAAAAAAAATGTTAAGGGTGAACAACCCTTATCTATTAGTGGTATGAAAAATAGATAGTAGCCGATTCTCAGACCTACTGAATACGCATATAAAATTTGGTAAAAATCGGTAAAGCCGTTTCGGATGAGTACGATAACTAACATTGTGACATGGAAATTTTATATATTATATATATATATATATATATATATATATATATATATATATATATATATAATTCTACTGTACGTGTGTATGTCACTGAACTACTCCTAAACGGCTGGATCGATTTGAATGATTTTTTTTGTATGCGTTTGGGTGACGCTCTGGATGGTTTAGGTTCACAAATCAGCCCGGCAGATGGTGCAGGAGGGCAAAAATTAAAAATAGCGGTATTTCGTTTCCTATTGGTTTTTTGGCAAATATGCACAGGATAAAAGTTATTTATTTTGTTATTTAGAGTAACTTTTGTTATATTCACTTTTGTCGTATAACAAAGTATAAACGAGATATACACTAAAAAAATAAAGTGGGAACCAACAGTTTTATTGGGCACTAACGGTTGAAACGAACTTAACAAAACCCTATATGTAAATTAGCATTAATTCTTCCATGATTATAAGCTGATGTCATGGTTTTTTATGTTCGAATGGGAGTTGGGGTTATAAGGGAAGCCTGAATAAAATTTCGCGATATTCCATTTTCTATTTGTTTTCAGGCAACCGTGCACAGGACGAGAGCTGTTTTTTGTGTTATTAAAAGTAGCTTTTGTTTTAAACATAATATTATTAAATTTAATATTCTAATCGCTTGAAATATTATGCAGGACAACGTCTGTCGGGTCCGCTAGTTCGTTATATAATTGTAAAGGTACTCTACAATTATATACAATTATTTTTGGAAAAAAAGCCATCAAGGGAATGAAATATTATGAATTATTATGAAATATTAATATTTTGATTTTGAAAAGAGTACCTATTCTTTTATTTCTCTTTATCTTTCCATTATTATTTTACTAAGTGTATTCTGTTTTGGGCAGTGTTTTTTTTCTTCAGCTAGTTTAAGAAGAGCCAAGTCGCCACAGTTGCGGAGCTCTAAATAATAAAAAATTTCTTCAGCTAGTAATTATGTGTAGTGAGTTCATAAAAAAAAAAAAAAAAAAAATTGATTTGTTGGCTGTAGAAATTTTTCTCAATGAGTAAATGTGTGACATATGTCAGAGGCTATATAGAGGATTCCTGTTACACATCACCCCACCTTTGTATATTGGAGGCTGCCAAAGTCAAGAGCAGGTTTCCTAGAGCTCCCTAATTAGGGGGAGAAAGAGAAGATATATGTAGAACTGCTAGAAGCCGATTAAAACGGCGAGCTTCCGAAGAACAACAAGATCCTTTAAATTTATGAATGCTCGACGATATAGAGGAGACTCCCAGTGAGTAGGACTTTGCCGCTAAGTCCCCCAATTCTTCCGACATAATGAGCGACTTAAGCCCCTGTATTACTCTACAACGTCGGAATTATTAATTATCTTTTGTGCCGAGGTGGAGTCAGAAGCTCGTCGGAGGTCTCCCTAAGGGGCTTTAGCATACCGTCTATATGTTTATACGAACACATATGAAGCGGGGAAACGGAGGAGAATGGGCAGAACAGTATATTAGAACTCCAAGAGGAAAGGAAGCATGACAAAATTTGCTTCAGTGAGCAGACGAGCACTTTCCGGCTGATAAATATGTTCAAAGGAACACGAGAGAATCATATGACCTAGAAGTCAACTTCTTCATTGCGAAGTGTTCATCATTCCGTGATCTCATATACAAGATCGGCAATCATGTGGATGCTAACCTACGTATGGATTTAACCTTCCAATATAAGGTTGAGTTAACATTTTATCTTCATATCTCATTAAAACTCATCCATTAAGTAGTCAACAAATGTCAGTCAGAGCCCTAAACTAAGAAAATGTTTTCTAATGAGATTTTAGCATGATTCACTAAAGATTACCTCTACGTTCTTGTGTACAGTTTAAATTTTTTTTGGTTTTACAGAATGGTCTAAATAATTTATCAAAGATCATATACAATACTATTCTAAGATCTTTAGCTAAGATGGGTGTCTCCTCAACTGACTACTAGGGAAATCTCAGAGAAAAGACTGAACAGCCATAACGATCGCTTCTCATCATTCTCCGTCGCAAAGGAATTTCGTCCTCTTCAGTGGCATCAGTTACCTCTCCGTAGCTAGTCGCGGGGACTGCTCTTAACTATAACATGGGTGGCCCGCTATAAGAAAATGCGGTGGACTACCCATGTTCCTTTGCTGATCTGCTCCCTACTGCATTCCAATGCGTTCTACACATGGAACATACACGCTAGACGCTATTAACTGACAGCAGCCAATATATTCCACAAATACTAACATATCTAAAACACATCAACATTTACAAAAACATATAGTACAAAATAGAATAGGTCTACAGCATGCTTAAAAAGATTTAAAAGGGTTAACTTTTATTATATTCTTTAGACAAAGCACGGATATGAAAAACAATCAGATATTAAAGAAATATTTTTCCATAATATAAAAATAAAGTATGAAGGTAGGAAGAAAAAAGGTAAGCACATGAATGAGTAAATATTTCATTCTAATATTGCCAATCACCATTGCTGTGGGGCACAAACCAAATAAATAAATAATAAAATCTTAATATTAAAGCATTTCAAACGGTAAAAGCCGAGGTAAATTCACAAAGTCCGCAAGGTAAGATTCAACTTTATTGAATGACAGAGGGGTAGTGATTTTAGTGAAGTAGACTACTTCCATGAATCAACAATCATTTGCAACAAAATCAAGGATATCATGTTAAAATAATAACTTAATTCCTACCACAAAATATATCTTGAGCAAATAATAGGAATTCAACAGTTTAATTGAAAGGGGTAGAAACCCAGACTGTTTGGAGAAGCTATTTACAAGTCTTTTACCCTTGAACGCAGTGCAACAGATTTTTCCTTTTTTTAATGGCAGAAGGGGAGCTATGCTAATGAATTCGACAACTTCTCCTCAACACGCCTTCTCAAATTCCTCCTTCAGATTTTCGACTTATTTATTTAAAAGGTAACCTGTTTGTTACGAAGAATCCTTCTTTCAAAAATGCGCTCAATTTGATTAATTTCATTTATGTTAATTTTATTAATATAAAAATATATACATACTACAAAGAATCATGATATGTAAATATATTACTTTATTTCTCAGTAATACAAAATAGAAATATTTTATGAATAAATATTTAAAACACAACCTAATAGTATTGCTTACCTTGTAACTTGAATAAGAATTACTTTTTCCCTTACATTAAACATAAGACACATTAGAAATTACTTTATCTCCTAATTCATCTGATGCGAGTTTCGAAAAATTTCTTCAAATGTCCATCGATCCTACCCAGGAGATGACGAAAATGAGGTCCGTTCGAAATTATATATATATATATATATATATATATATATATATATATATATATATATATATAGTTTTGAACGGACCTCATTTTCGTATATATATATATATATATATACCTTTTAACGCTCTAGCGGTCGCAATTTTTGTTTGATCGTCACCAAACTCGGAATTTAATCGTTTTATGTAAAAAGGAAGATCGAGTTCCTTAATGGCTGAAATCGGACCAGTGGGAGGGGGGGGGGTTTAGAGGGGGGATTTTTGAAAATTCAAAATATCTCCTTTATTATGCGTCGGATCGATAAGTTGTCTAGATTAAATCTTATTGCAAATTCAATTTACTATAAATATTGTTCTATACATTTATTCTGTATCTTGAATATTAACCGAGATATATGCATTTGTATTCTGCGTGTGGTCGCCCTAGGCTATGTTCGGACTTTCCGTCGTGAGCTCTGGCGGCCGTTTCCATAACTATTCGTCCCTCGTGAATAGGTTTAGAGGTTAGGTTAACTGTTTTTTTGGGCTAGAAACTACTGGGTTATTACGCCCTAAATAATGTTTTAGGTTTAGAGGTTTCTTACTACTACAGTTGTTATTAGGCAGATTTCTCTATTGTGTAACTTCACGTGGGAAATCTGCTTAGTTTACGCAGCCCCTGCGTGACGGACTTTTATATTTAACCACTCTGGTAACATTATACAACACGTACAAGGTGTTCCAAGTTCCTGTGCCAACCCCCTTAAAATCGCCAATTGCATTAATAAAAGGCTGAGACTTAGTGTGCCATAATTATGACCCCTGAAGAATCTTTCAGTCCATATTCAGTCTCATAACCTTCTCCAGTACTTCTCCAGCGACACTGACTTTGAAATGTCCAATGGAACTACATACTTTTTATGACGGATTCTTGTAGAAAATCGAATTTTAAAACGACTTTATATGGATGAATTTTTCAATTTGACGCATCCTTTAGCCGTAAAACGCACAAATCTTTATTTCACAAAAGGCGTGTTTTATTGAAAAATGGCGGGCTCAGGTTAGCCTTGTGAGTTAAAGCGTTGACCTTAATAAGATAAACCTAGAGTGGCGAGTTCGATTCTCGCCTGGGCAAGGGGAATTTATTTAGTGACGGAATTCATTAAATAAAATCCTAAGTCCCACCCAGGCTAGAAAAGGGTGGTAACCGTTAGATAACCGGTCCCAATTAGCCTTAGTTGCAAAAAGTGGATGTTAATATAAATAAATAAATATTGACGAATGCTGCTACATAAAAGTTGTATACAACAAAATTATCTTTAAAACAAGTCTACGGGAAATGGAATGGATGAAAAAAAGAAACAAAACGAAATAACGCATAGTACTCCTGAATGAATCCATAAAATATTCAAAATCATCAACATAACAAAAAAACGTTCCTAGAATTAATTGATTTTAAACTAACTACGTACTAATTAAAACAGTACCCAGTTTTTTCATTGCGCTACAATACCTACAGCTCGTATTTACATATGTTCGAAAATACGGCCTTCCTCATTTATTAAGGGTTAGTTTTATATAGGTTTACCAAGAACACGTGGCTGTAATACATTGATGGGTGTTTCATTTAAATTGTTATTTATAGGTTCTGATTGCTCAAATTCACTATTCCACTTCCTTCTGATTTCATTTGAAATTTGCCAATTCAAATGGGACTTCACATTTTAGTTGAAGAGTTGAGGGTTTTCCATACACTATAGTTCCTCACTTGTTGGTAGTGCCTGGCTGAATAACTCGTTTTGGGAAGGAGCTAATAATATGTCACGTATGCAATATCATGAAATGTCTACTATGAAAATACTACAATTTTAACGCCATTGAATCCATTTGGCTTTCAATGGTAGTAAGAACATGTAATTGAAATTAACGAATGCTGAGGGAATAAAAAATATTTGTATTTACACTAATGAAAAACCTCTAGTTTTGCCAAGACTGCTATCTTAATTTTATGGTATAAGCTACTTCTGAATTTTCAGCAACGGCGGACATAAAATAAATAACTTCAGAATTGGCTATGCATGAGGAATACACACCGGTTAATTTCAAAATAATGGATGGAGCCTTGATAATAATGATAATGCCGAGTCCACCATCAGGACGCCAACTTATTGATAACATGAATGCAAAAAACTGACAGTGAATGAAAAAGATTATTGATGATAAATGTGATGATGGGGAAGAGGATAGTACTGATGATCAGTTGACTTAGGTTAACGTTTGTACTGTTTATGATGATGAGAAGTAGCGGAATGCTATGATTTTGATGAGAATTATAATGATGAGAAAGACAATAATAATAATATACAGCTGGTGAGATAACAATGAATACCTATGCTCCAGGTTGTGGCGATGATGTTCAGATGAGAGGAATGTCATGGTGCTGAGGATGAAAAGTTATTACAAAATTTTGACGATAGTGCCAGTATTATTGGTAATATATATGATGAGGGCGAAGGTGATAGTGGCAATATTTTTATGAGCTGGCAATTGGTTGAGTTTGGCACTATGATGATGAGGAGTAGAATGGCCTGGCGTTGATGTGGTTGATGAATATAATAATGATGAGGAAGGCAATGGCGTTCCTAATAGCAGGTGGGATATTAATGACTGGATTGACTGTGCTCCTGGCTCTGACGACGTCGATGGGAAGAGAGAATTGACCATGGTGCTGATGATGAAAAATTATGAGGGTAATAGTGCCAGTATTATTGATGATAATTATGATAACTTTGGCACTAGTTATGTTGATGAGGAATGCCATGGCACGAATGAGGTTGATGAATAGTATAATTATGAGGAAGACAATGGCGTTCCTAATAGCAGGTGGGATAACTATGAATTGATTGACTTTACTGCTGGTTCTGATGACGCTATTGGGAGGAGAGGAGGGCCATGGTGCTGATGAGTATTATGATGACGAGGACGACAGTGGCGCTGGTGGTGTTGGCTATCAGCCGGTGTGATAACAATGGATAGATTGACTTTACTGCTAGTTCTGATGACGCTATTGGGAGGAGAGGAGGGCCATGGTGCTGATGAGTATTATGATGACGAGGACGACAGTGGCGCTGGTGGTGTTGGCTATCAGCCGGTGTGATAACAATGGATAGATTGACTTTACTGCTAGTTCTGATGACGCTATTGGGAGGAGAGGAAAGCTATGGTGCTGATGAGTATTATGTTGACGGGGACGACAATGGCACTGGTGGTGTTGGCTATCAGCAGGTGTGATAACTATGGATAGATTGACTTTACTGCTGGTTCTGATAACGCTATTGGGAGGAGAGGAAAGCCATGGTGCTGATGAGTATTATGATGAAGAGGAAGACAATGGTCCTGGTGATGTTGGCTATCAGCAGGTGGGGTAACTATGAATAGATTGACTATGCTCCTGGTTCTAATGATGCTATTGGGAGGAGAGGAAAGCCATGGTGCTGATGAGTATTATGATGCAGAGGAAGACAATGGTCCTGGTGATATTGGCAATCAGCAGCTGGGATAACTATGAGTAGATTGACTATGCTCCTGGCTCTGACGACGTCGATGGGAGGAGAGGTTTGCCATTGCTGATGAGTATTATGATGAAGAAGAAGACAATGGTCCTGGTGATGTTGGCTATCAGCAGGTGGGGTAACTATGAATAGATTGACTATGCTCCTGGCTCTGACGACGTCGATGGGAGGAGAGGTTTGCCATTGCTGATGAGTATTATGATGAAGAAGAAGACAATGGTCCTGGTGATGTTGGCTATCAGCAGCTGGGATAACTATGAGTAGATTGACTATGCTCCTGGCTCTGACGACGTCGATGGGAGGAGAGGTTTGCCATTGCTGATGAGTATTATGATGAAGAAGAAGACAATGGTCCTGGTCATGTTGGCTATCAGCAGGTGGGGTAACTATGAATAGATTGACTATGCTCCTGGCTCTGACGACGTCGATGGGAGGAGAGGTTTGCCATTGCTGATGAGTATTATGATGAAGAAGAAGACAATGGTCCTGGTCATGTTGGCTATCAGCAGGTGGGGTAACTATGAATAGATTGACTATGCTCCTGGTTCTTATGATGCTATTGGGAGGAGAGGTAAGCACCGGTTCTAATGAGATGGATAATGAGAAAGACATACAGATAAATAATTGGGCTTTTTAAATCACAATTTTCACGATTTAATCACCTTAAATTCAGAATACTTGAGTCAGTGATGAGTATATCGTTTACGGAAATGAAAAATAGTTCTAGTTATGGATCACTGCTTGGTTTCATTATAAAAGTTTATAAATAATATTGATAACATTCATAAGAATGTCACCGTTAAAATGAAGGCATAAAAGAGGGGGCACAGTCTGGAGCAGAATAAAAGGCGAATTTACTTTTTCGTAATAGGTGGTTGAAAGAAACTTTTTTTTTGGTTCGTCAAAGAGCATTGGTCTGATTATTGGTGTATTGCACCTATATTGGAGTTGGTTGCCTCTGCTAAAGGTTAGTCGATAGACAAAGGTTGGTATTTTGCGGGCAACCCTTGGCAGAAAGGATGGAGTGGGTTGCCGAACCCAAGGGATATAGGTAATACATCTTCCCCCACCACCAAGCCCATCAGTCACAACTTATCGACAAGCTAATGGCTGGTCCCCGGGTCGGCCATCTTGTTCCATGGGGGGGGGGGTTTGTTTGGACACGGGGGTGAGGGGGGGGGGTGAGTAATAGAGAGAGCAGGCGCATGCCCAGGCTCGGGACCCCCTCCTACAGGACCGCTGGTCAAAAAACTCCCCCCAACCACCCCCTTACCCCTAGCAACGAGGGCCTAGCAACCCCCTGCCCAGCGGCCCAAACATCCCTCCCCCACCCTGCTCTATTGATTTCTACACTAGTTCCACCTACTCCTCCAATACAATTCCACTTAGGAGGACCAACTCCTGAGGCATATAGTACTTGCCCTCCCAAACTCGACATATAAGATTCTTTTATTACTTTTGTTCAATATGAATACACATATATGATAAAAACCTCAGAACATTTTCAACACAGGAGTTCAAACAATGGCTTGACTTGTTTACATGTTGGGTAAAATTAATAGCTCCAGCCTAATCTTTATGGTTGAGGGAACCGCTGGGTTTTCCTTGCTTCAGCCTCTTTCCTCCAACAGCAGCCTTTTGCACAGGCACAGTCTGTCTCACTTCAGGTCCTTCATATTTGTAGTCTCTCCCTATACCAATCTCATATTCTCTTAGAATTCGGAAGGAACAACAACCTTATTTTACATTAAATGTTTAGAATAATATTGCTTCTATTAATTTACTGGCAACTTATAAGCTTCTCTATCACTCTTCAAACTTCAGTGCCTCTCTCACACTTTCTTACACATCATATGTCTTTCTTACAGTCTCTCCCTCTTTCTTTCTCCCACTCTCTCTCTCCCTCTGTTCCTCTTCCTAACCCTCTCTCCCCTCCACTACCCCTATTTGCTTCTCCCACCCCCTCCAATTAACCTTTTTTTTCCTGCCTCTCCCTTCCACTCTGCCTTTCACTATTGGTCACTCTCACTCTTTCCTTTCCGGCATCCCTCCCACGACCTTCCTCTTCATTACATGTTCACCCTCATATTTCTGTTCCTCTGTTAGTTTCTCTTCTTCGCTATTTTATGGGGACCATCCACCCTCCTTCACAAAACCGTTCTCTTAGTATCCCACCAAAACATTCCCACCTCCCTCCCAGTATCTTTCACGTGAAATCGCTCTATTTGTGACACTCATTCCCTCAGTTGTAGTTTTTTTTCTAATTATATTGTCATATTTCTAGGTGAAGACCGTTGTTAAAAGCCTTTCATTGATTCCATTTACCAAATGCTTTCGATGCGACCGACTTAACATGTCGAATTTCGAACTGTGCGGATTTTTTAATTAATTTATTTATTTTTTTGTGTGTAAATCTTTTGGTTTGTTTATTTTGAAAAACTTTGCTTTTCTCCGTAATGGATACATACCTGCTTGTAAAAGTAAATTGTTTGTCGATTTCTAGCATTCTGAATGGGTCCAATACTGGTATGTGTCACCCATTTGGGTATTATATTTCTTTCATGTATTCAGTTTGTCTTATCTTCCATAATATCTTACTTATATTTATATATTTAATAATTTAGTTGTTATTATTAATAATGTACGTTTCAAGTAATCCATCATTTAAATCTTTAAGCTCCATCTCCATTGAACAAGGTAGTTTGCCTAGTGGCGGGACAGAAGCAAGTTTAGACACAACAATAGCTTCAGTATTAAAACTATAATCAGCGTTACCCACAAGCAAACAACAAATTGTGGTCACATAACTGCCAGTTTTTAATTTTAAACCACCAATTCCATAGCAAGGATCAGTGTAATATGTAAAGGCAAACCTAATGTTTTAAATAAACTATTAGTTGTAAATGAATCTTGAGATTCTGAGTCTATGAGTGCTCTAGCCTTTATACTGCTAACAAATTTATTTTAGATATTAAGAATAGAATTGCTGAGTAGAACTGAAGCATTAGATCTGCTAACAGAGAGAGCCACTGTATTTTCACGTCAAAGTTCGTTAAACCTATGGTTGGCAGTTGAGGGTTCCGCTTATTTAATCTGACTGAATGTAAAACAACCACTTCCAGTGTGCTTGCAGGTGCATTTGAATTTCGTGTTTGTAATTTCCGATGCCATGGCTATGACGATGTTGCTGATAACAAAAGCTTCAAAGTGTCATTTTTTAGACATTGTCCAAAAGTGTTACTTGTTTAAATGTCGTCCAATTGACGAGAGTTAGTGACCATTTCATATCCCATAGCTCTTTAATTTGTTTTGAAGCAAATGAACATGCTTCAATTATTTTCTTCAAACATCGTAAGACTAACTCTTTCTTGCACTGAAGTGTTGGATGCAGCCTGTTACTGAACACTATACATATGTTCATTCGATGCACAGAAAGGGAGATCTCAATGATTTTCAGTGGATATACACGAACTTTACCTTTCTCGGTAGTCTCTACTAAGTTTTACAGTTCTTTCAAAGCTGTATTTCCATCATTTTTAAGCTACTGCATCACTGAACATTTAATTTCCCTCTTATTTTTCAATTCTTGTTAACTCAACATAAAGTACTCAGAGAAATAGAGATTACTATTATTTCCATTTTTCTACAATTTAAATTCCCCGTATTTGGCCAGGTTCAGGTTACTTGATAAGTTTCGTTCGTACCTGTTGATTGCTTAACTGGATTAGACCTTCTTTCTTACCGCCTCACTTTAAAGTTTGTAACTCTTCAATATAATCTTCCTCGTTGCTCGTAATATTAATGCATCAAATAATTATTTTTATACCACACATAATGGTACAAATTAATTGAATTTACTTGTCAAGACTAGCGATTACTTAATCATGATGAATCAATATTTTCCTGTTGGCATATATCAGGGGTCTCCAAATTCAGACGAGAGAAGGACGCAACTGAATTTAACAATGGACTTAGTTGAGGAGGCCCGCAATGATTTTGTAACGCACCTTTAGGTTTTTTTTCGGAGGCTAATCCGGTTTTTACCCGGTTTTAGGTTTTTTACCGGAAGGCTTTAATTTTGGACTATGGATTTGTGCTGGCTGGTGGAGGTCCATCATCAACGGAAGGATCAAAAAGGTCAAACACCTCCACTCTTAATACTTCTTTTATTACAGGCAAAGTACTTTCGGGGCGAACCGTCCCATCATCAGTGCTCTGTGACACAACATTTATACTTTCAAAAACATGTAATATATATGAATAAATAAATGTAAAAGTCAACAAAGGTAGTCGAATATTAAAAACATTTAAAAAACAAACAAATATATAAAACGCAATGTAACACTTATACGCACACGTTTTAGTCATAAGTGTTGCATTGCGTTTTATATATTTGTTTGTTTTTTAAATGTTTTTAATATTCGACTACCTTTGTTGACTTTTACATTTATTTATTTATTCATATATATTACATGTTTTTGAAAGTATAAATGTTGTGTCACAGAGCACTGATGATGGGACGGTTCGCCCCGAAAGTACTTTGCCTGTAATAAAGAAGTATTAAGAGTGGAGGTGTTTGACCTTTTTGATCCTTTCGTTGTTTTTTAATTTTGGAATAATTTATGTTTTCTGGAACAGAAAACACAGAGGATTAAGACAGAAAATAAAAGTTGGATGAAGAAATATTTTTAGTTGGTAACCTACTCTGACGTTGCAGACCCCCCCCCCCCTCCGTCTTGGTGGTAACCTATTCAATGCAGTTGACTAGTCATTGTTACAATAATTACTTTAAGTAGAATTGGATAATGCTCAATGTTATCTAAAATATTGCAGTTAAATATTTGTGTAGTAAATGTACACTAATAAATAACACATATACTAAAACTAACTAAACAAATTTCCCTAAATGATTTTCGAGATAGTTGAATTTTGAATAAAAGAATTTACTAATTATTTGAAGTCCAGTTTAGTGTTATCGATTTGAAGTTAACTGTCAGACTTATACCATAAATGTTATTGATAGATCTTTGCTAATAACGAAAAATAGTTAAAAAATCGTTGCTAATAATAATATTTAAATATTTGCAAATAATAAATAGTTAAAAAATCGTTCTTAATAATAATACTAATCGTAGATCTTGAGCGAATACTTCTAAACATTTTTTATTTACTTTGTTTAGTTAATGGGAGTTTGTGATAAAACTACTTTTCATTTTATTTTTGTTAAGAATTTCAAAGGGATATGGGTAGAAAATCAGTCAAAATACAAGACTTTTCATTTTATTTTATGTATTTCTCATCTTGCTTTTCATGTTTCTGATGCCTCAGGAACTTTACACACACACTTCTGTCCTCGACAGCCGGGAGAAAGGTGTACCTAAGCTAGAGAAAACCAGTTAATGCTGTACAACCACAGAGTTAAAATAAAGATGTGTGCATTATTTGACTCAAATTGGTTATGCACTCTCAAATGTAAATCTCTAATGAACATTTCAATTTAATCAGATGAAATTAAATGATACTTGCATCGGAGAGAAAATTTCGAAGGACATAATGTATAGATCGTTTGTGAGAAACAAAAAATATCCTAAACATCTTGAACAATGTGGATAAATCCGAATTATTTTATTCTCTCCCCCTTAGTAGTAAATTTTAATCAAAAGAGGGGGGGGGGGAGCAAAACTATCCTAAACATTCCTAAAGATTTTACATCGTACAAGAAAGTAAAAATATGAAAAACGTTGTCAATAGAAAAAAACTGAAATTAAACATAACTACTATGTTGTATTGTATTATTTAACTTATTAGATAATTCATAAAATAATTTATAGTTTTATACTTTTATGTAAACAGATTATCGAAACTTGTATCTTTTCAGTTATATCATATGGAACCCAAACATGGTTCTTCACAAAGTACCAGGAGAAGAAAATTAGAGTATAGCAAAATTCTTTAGAAAGAAACATAGCAAACGCCAGAAGAAGAGAAAGAATCAGAAATACTGAAATAAAGAAAAAACTTGGGCTGAAGGATGCAAATATGCTTCAGATATGCCCCACCATATTGCTTTTAGTTGGTCTATTTTTTATTTAGCTAGTGAAAGGCCATACCAGAAAATGTAGTTGCGTTATTTATCATGTGTTGGATTGTGCTCCTGATGAGGCGTTAACTGGACGCAAAGCTATTCGGGGAATAAAACGATTTCAAAAATCATTTGGACTGCTACTATCTGTGATGATCTTAATTTACTCCATATAAATAGTGAAAAAATAAATTCCAATGAGGGACTTTTTTTGTTTGGGTATAGGGGTATTTGAGATTAATGGTCCTTCAATAGTCGATATACAATATTAGAGTAGCGCACAGAGTGAAATTACATATTTAGTAATTTAGTTAATTTAGTATTTAGGGCTTGAATAGAAGCGGCAAAAAATAAACCAACACTGCCCAGTTATAGCAAATACACAAGTCTCGTCTTACCAATACACAATTTACTCAGATGGTAGCCAGGATGAACATGACGTAGGTAATGTCTTTATTATTTTTGTAGGAAATGCAATGATGATGATGATGCGATGATAATATAAAATGTAAACAATTTAAGTTAGGCAACCATTGTTCTAATAACCAAGCTGAAATTATTGCCGTCTTACAGGCTCTAAAGTATATAAATGAAATGTACTTGTTACCAAACACATTCAACTACACACAGACAGTCAAATGCTTTTACACAAACTAGATACTATAAAAAACCACGACGGGCATTATAGAACGAATACGCCATGATATAACACAATTAAAAAACAGACAGACTTTCATACACTTCAAATGGGCCAAGGCACATGCAGGGATTATGGGAATGAAATATTCGATATCCACGCCAAAAGTGCCTATAAAACTAACGAAGAGGTAATTTACTCCAATGAGTTAAAAACTTTACTAGAAAAAAGTAGTAATTTGTGGCAACAGCGGAGGAATCAAACAGATTACATCTAAAATGATATATCCCTGTTTTAAAAACCGATATCTCACTTTTCCAACACACATTTTATCTAATACAATTACTAAATGGACACTGAAATATAAACTCTTACTTATACGGATTCAAAATTACTGACTCAAACACTGAACAGACATTCACCCACTTGATTTGTGAATGTTGACTGACTCAAGTCATACAAAGACAGTTAAAGACTCATAATCTCAAATGGCCTATCAGTTATTTTCAAAATACTTAAATTTATTAAAAACAATAGCCAATGCTATTCTTAAGCTGAGAGAGGAAACAATAATATAATATTAATATTATGAAATTTTTAAAATTATTTCTATTAATTGTTCATATTTAATAATTTTTTTGTCAATTTTAATTTTTAAGTTTATTTATTATGTATATTTATTATTATATAAAAATTATTACAAGTTTTGACAAAATGCGCATATAATTCAAATATACATGGGATGTACAGAAAAATAAAATCCCTCCACAGGGGTTAATCTTATTATAAAAAGTCCGTCACGCAGGAGCTGCGTAAACTAAGCAGATTTTCCATGTGAAGTTTTACAATAGAGAAATCTGTATACTGGTAACACAACACCACCGTGATTAAATACAAACGGTAATGAGAAAATTTTCAGTTAATTAAAATAAATTTCCAACTGAAACGGTTTCTGAATTGTAAGAATAATTTATATTTTAATAACTCAAATTTTAGTAGTCCAAGAACTAAAGAAGGGGGGACGCGGATGAACAAAACGTATTTGCATACATCACACAAAATAACGAAGGTAAGGTAAGGTTAGAATCGACAGGTAAGGCTAGAAGAAGCTTCCACCTGAGCCGATCAGTTACGGAAACGGCCGACTTAATCCGAACTATACCCGACCACAGACTTCATAAAAATGCAAATATCTCAAGATATGCAAATATATTCAAGATAAAGAATATGTAAATCTATATAACAATATTTATAGTAAATTTAATTTGCAATAAGATTGGTTTTATACACTTTTTCGGTCCGATGCATAATAACGGAGGTATTTCGAATTTTCAAAAATCCCCCCTCTAAACCCCTCCTCTCTCTATTCTGATTTCAGCCATTAACGAACTTGATCTGTCTTTTTACATAAAACGGTTAAATATCTAGTTTCGTAACGATCAAACAAGACCGCTAGAGCGTTAACAGACAAATATATATATATGTATATATATATATATATATATATATATATATATATATATATATATATATATATATATAATTTTGAACGGACCTTATTTTCGTCATCTCCTGGGTAGGATCGATGGAGATTTGAAGAAATTTTTCGAAAATCACATCATGAGTACGGCCTTAATAGCTGATTTCCCCTAAGGGAAATCTGCTAAAAAGGAAAACGCATCTTTTGTTGTCAATTCCAAGGGAGTAATTATATCAGTGCCATGGATGGCCACCATTAAAATGACTGTTTAGAGGTTTTCAGTCCCCTTTTTTCTCTAAGGCTTCAACTGAGGCCAAGCATTAGCTTATAAATGAATCTTTAAAAGCCCCAATGTTAGGCTTATCTCGTTGATAATGACTGACGTGACTAAACATGAGCTTATGGCTTAATGGTTGGGTTAGCTCCGAGACTCCGTTACTCTTTCCCTTATGGGTTTTGCCATCGGCCATCAATCTAGATCCTCCCCTCGGCATCCTCCAACCCCTACCTAGACGGACTCCCGAAAGGACAAGGAAGGGCGAGTTCGATCGCGCTAAGAGACGAACCCTAAGAGGTAGCCTCGTTCCCCTCGCTCTTTGCCACCGTGTCCATAGCAACACCCCGGACTTGGAGAACCAAACCCCTTCCTAATCCTGCAGGAAATAACTGGCTCTTTCCCTCTACGGCCGCCCTGGGATTTGCATAAGACCGCCGCTGTTTCCCTTCTTGCCGAAGGTCGGAACAACGCCCTGTCCGATCAGGAACCTTTATGCCAACTCCCTCCTCAAATTTATTACACAGCCTTTAAAAGCGAGTGGTATGCATCCTTTAGAGCTGTCTCTAATGTATGTGACTTTTTTTTTTACCAGATTTCCCACAGGGAAAGTCTTCTTTTGACTCTACTCATGGAGCCATTTTCAAGTAAGTTTCAAGCCTTACTAAGGAGTTGAAAAAAGAACTATCAGGATCATTCTAAAAGGGACGCCAGTGGCCTGGGTACACCTATTACTACAGTCAGTACGCTGAAGGTAAAAACAGGTGCAGGTTCGATCCTCGCCAGGGAGAATATTTGTTCCCGAAGTCGCTAACTGAGCGCGCTAGTGTCGTAGTGCTTCTGTATCAGCGGGAGTCTAAAAAGTATATCGTTGGAAAGCCCCTCGAGATGACTAACGATTATGACTCTCTTAGATCATGGTGACAGACAGTCTTAGAGCGTGGACGCGCCTCAGACCCTCGGGGTACAAAGGGGCCGTCAGCCTACTAGAGACAACTCATTCCAGCTCCTCCTTGGATAACGGAGGTTGAGCGGTGAGTTGATCACTGTCTTCGTAAAAACTCTGATAATGAATCCCTCGAGTGGCTAAGGCATCTAAATGTATATAATACCGACCAAAAAAAATAAAATAAAATAGGGACACTGACGAAGAAAAGGAAGGACAAGGTCTATTTGCAAACAGTGTAGCTCCATAAATACCGTATAATGATGTAATAAAAGTTTAAACTCTCGTGTCTATAGAATTAAACCATATTGAGGTCGCAATTAATAATATTAAAAAAATAATGGGGGCTCAGGTTAGCCACGTGAGTTAAAGCATTGCCTTTAATCTCAGGTGGTAACCCTAGAGTGGCGAGTTCAATTTCCGAATGGGCAAGGGTATTTACTTATTTAGGGCGGACGGTATTCATTAAATAAAATCCTTAGTCCCACCCTGGCTAGAAAAGGGTGGTAACCTGTAGATAACCCGTCCCAATTAGCCTTAGTTGCATAAAGAGGACGTTAATAACTATAAAAAAAATTCTACTATCACTTTCTCATATGTTGGTTATTACTTCCATAATGACCATTTCATCTGCTTCAATTTCCATAGTTTGTTTAGGTAGGCTTCTTACTGCGGGTGTAATTGTAAAAAGATGGTGAGGTGTCAACTCGCCAATTTAACACACGGACACCTCATGACTAGGACTGAACCACCATTATGTACACTCTGCAATACACAACTGACTATCAAACACTTACTTACAGACTGCAGACTAATAACTGACAAGAACTTACCCACCAACCTATCTGAACTACTACACGACGACAGCCCATACATTACAAAAGTCATAAAACACCTCAAAGACACACACATTTACAACCAGATATAACATTAAATAATATAATAATAATATAAATATAATAATAATAAATAGACTGCAATAGTATCCACTGGAGAAAAAATAAATTACCGTATTTTCACCTACCTCTGTAGATTTTTTAACCTTTTTTATTGGTTTTTATAAGGTGGCTTTACCTCTACTATTTTAAAATCATTACAAGAAAATGTGTGAATCGCTTAAATTGCGACACACCTAAATAAACTAAATAAATAAACTCGCCAATTTTTGGAAATTTCCTTAGTTTAAGCAGCCCCTACCTGGTGGATTTGTTTAATGAATAAAATAAATTACTACTAGTGTCACATATATACGGTACTAATAAATCAAACATCTTATGCCCTTTTTATTTCTATAAAACCCCTGTTTTAAATAATTAATGAATTATTTGGAAATTAATGGAACAAATACCTTAAATATTTTCCACCTATGAATTAAAGAAACGTTATTATGTTTGAAGGCATTTACTTTATTCTTAATAACCTGGAAATTACGTTACATTTTTTATTTACGAATTACAGGACAATATTTAGAATTAATATATTACAAACAGGAACGCCTTTGCTATTTTTTTAATAATTATTTTCCAAAGAATTGGTATACCATCAATACAATGTTTTAGAACTACTTCCGTAGTCTTCACTAATACTCGTAATAAAAGACTTGGAAATTTTAAAACATGTGTGGAAAAGCTGAAGATAGAGGAGGGAAGCTTGATGAGCCCAGAGAAAATTGATTTTTTAATTTTTTTTTTTGAAAAATAGTATATGATCTACATCCTATGATCCCAAATAATTGATTGTAGGAAGCCTAAAATTATTTACTTTATTGGACTCAAATCCCATTTATTAGAAGAGAAATCTATTTATTGGCCATTTACACCAACGTATTGTATTTAATTTTTCATAAATGACTTTGTAGTTCCCCTTTGACGAAGCAGGCTATTTTTATGACACTAATTTATTAGATTAAAGAATATTTGAATCATTTTGACCTGTGAACGACCACAGTTACGTATTTCCTAAGGAGAATTTCTTAAAATGTAAGGAGTATTACACACATTAATGGCGTGTTCAAGTAAAACTTAATGCAATTTTGATTACAATTTATACAATGTGATAATTTAATTGAAGCACTAAGAATTCCTCCAATATAAATTATGACTTTCTTTTTGAAATATTGATTTCTTAAAGGATTATAAAAGGAACAAAAAAGTCTTTATAAGAGTAGTGAGAAGCGCCTGTTGGAAAACCCGCATCACGCACTTGCTAGGCGTAGAGTATAGTTGGCTCATTCCAGGAGTTGGGCTCAGTGGTTCCAGTCTGTAACACTAGGTGTCGCCACTTACCAACATCACCGTCTGTGTCTGTTCCAGGGATTTCTAGATGAACGTGGCAATATGGAATTGTTGGGCACGTAGTTATACTCCAGGCCCAGTCCGTTTGGGATACATACCTTTGAATGTAGAGCAAAGTTATTTTTTTTTTAGTGAATTTCCCGAAGAGAATCAGCTTTTAGCGTAGGTCACTTAAAAATACACTGCCTCCGGTCGAAGATAAATGTTTTAAGTCTGATCACGGACCAACCAGCCAGCGAGCCAAAATACATATATTCTCTTATATACACAAATGTTTATTTTAATGTTATTTTTTTTATCTCCAAAACACTATTTCTTTACATTTGGATATGTGTACAATGATCTTTAAAGGGAATTTCCCTTATCGGAATAAATGCTACTTCAATTCGTGATTGAGACACTGTTGTTGCACTCAGATTCGAAATGTGATTTTTTGTGATTTCTTCTTGTTCATGATCCCATCTAGGAAGTATATGAGATGACTTCAAAATTATTATTTATTTATTTGTCTTTTACCGGTCCTATTTTTTTTTTTGTTACCATACTCGATATTTAAGAGTTCCTTGTGAAGCTAAAGATCAATGTCGTTAGTCGCTGTAGTCGAGGTCTAGAGGGTGAGGGGGTTAGAGGGATGAAATAAAAAAAAAAACAAGTTCTAATTATCTTCGTTTTATTCGGATTTAAAAATTTACATAAATACTGTTGCATCTAATCCTTACTGAGACCAGTTAAACTATTTCAGGACAAAAGAAAGGATCTTTAGGTCTCAAACAGCTATATTTATTCTCCTTATTTTAGAATCGCAGACTTTTTGCCCTCCTGGGTATTACAATGCTTATAAAATTATTCTTCTCAGTCACTTTCATACTGACTAATGAGTCCTCATAATAATAATCTCCTTAATTCAGCCTTACCTTTAATATTTAATTTAGCCTTACCACGAGGTAATTTGTCAATATCTAATAATATGATAATTTATTTAATTTAATTATCATATTATTAGATATTGACAAATTACCTCTTGGTAAGGCTAAATTAAATTAAGGAGATTATTATTATGAGGACTCATTAGTGAGTATGAAAGTGACTGAGAAGAATAATTTTATAAGCATTGTAATACCCAGGAGGGCAAAAAGTCTGCGATTCTAAAATAAGACCTAAAGATCCTTTCTTTTGTCCTGAAATAAGTAGTATTGTTCAAAATTTTATTTTCTACAATTGTTTTAAGTTCTTTTGGTTCTACTCGTATATTAGCTGAGATATTTGGAATGTTTTAGATTCCTGTCGTATTGTAATTCCCACTACTACTAAAGGGATCTTCACTTAGGGCACCTGAGACTAAGCAATTCATTTCCAGTTTAAATTTCATGTCCTTTTTACCTAGGTTTCTTAATTCAAGAAAAATGGAGAATGATGGTGCTGATCACAAGCTGATACGTGAAAAATCGGCTTAGTTTACGCAGGACAAGGAATTGGACTTTTTTTTGTAGACAAAGGCTCCTTAATCAGCAAAATCGCTTGATGGACGGGAAGATGATAAAAAAACCAAAAACATGATGCTTATTTCTACGTAGCTATTAACAATACTCAATACCTACTTGCATTTAAAACCTTTATAAAATATTAATCATGTAGCCATAATAGTAATCATATATTATTATTCTATGAATCCAATAATAACTGAAATATTTTCTATTTTTAATTTCTCATTCCTCTAGCTCCATAACAAATTTAGCTATTGGTTGTACACAAATAAATGTTTAAGGATCCAATATGACAAATATCAAATAAAAATTGCACCCTTAAGGACGTTTACAGACAAGCATATAAAAATTCAAGTGTCATCTACAAGTTAGAGTTGATGGATATTTGAAGAAACCAAATAGCTCTTACCCTCAAGAGGTTTCTGCCAACTTTATTATATTTTGCGATAATATGCAAATGCTTCAAGCAAATGCAAATAGGTGACGCCCAAGGCAAAATACCAAATTCGAAGGTCTGTAAAGTAACTGCAGGGCCACTAAATGACCATTATGAAAAGATATAACCAAACAGGCTGTTAAACTATTGGGGCTCAGGTTAGCCATGCGAGTTAAAGCACCTTAGTCTAACATGGTAAACCTAGAAGGGCGACTTCGATTTCCGCATGGGCAATAGGAATTCATTTAGTGACGAGCTCATTAAATAAAATTCGAAGTCCCACCATGGCTAGAAAAGGGCGGAAACCCATCCCAATTAGCCATACTAGCAACAAATGGACGTTAATGTATAATAATGATAATATGTTAAACTATTATTTACTCCCATTCTGGTCAGAAGTATTAATATATATTTGATGTTATTGTGACATTAATTTTCTTTGCTCTAGTTCATTTCACAATAAGAATATGTAATCATACCTGTTTGAAAATTCGAGATGTAACACGCTTATAGTATGTCTTCACTAGGACAGATATTATTTTCTATAGCTCAATGATTGTGTGTATTGTCCCATGAAAGGGGAAGGAAACTTACACTAAAGCGGCCTGTTGATCGCAATCACACTTGAAGTGGATGCAGATTTTATGAAGTGATAACACATTAGGATGATAAGGTTTTCATTGGACCCTGAAGCTTAAAGGCTTGTGGGGTCATCGAATCAGTGACATTGAGTCCCCATGTTCATTCTGTTTGAGTTATCAGGACACTCTTGAGCCGATTTGTCGATAAGATTGAACTTGAAAAGAACAATGTAAAGCCCCGGACGATCCTTTGAGAGAGGGTTAGGAGAGAAGTTAGAGGTTGTAAGAGTTGAAGAGTATTGAATAATGGAGTGCGTGTCGAAGAGGTGCGGCATCGGTAAAGTGAGTTTAAAGTTGTTTTAATTATCGGGAGTTAGTGAGGGTTGCGGGGGGCTAGAGTGGAGGGCTGCTAAATCCATTCTAGCCTTGGGGGGGGGGGTTAGGGCGTTGCCTTGGAAACCCCGGCTCTCGGATGGGGCTCTGACCAGCGGCCATGCTCCTACCACCTATAATAGCTTTTACAAACTTCATGTACTGCTAAGAGTATTGCAACAGTTCCGTAAATATAAGTCTTTGGAGTTATATGCAAGAATAATATTAGGGCTTCAATGAATTAATGGACCTAGTCCCATATTTTAGTTACTTTACATATTTATTTATTTTATTTGAGTATTTTTATTAATGTATTTTTATAGTACTATTTTTTTTAACTGGAGTTAAAAGTTAATCACCGTTGTAGCGAAACTCAAATAAAATAAATAAATATGTATATTTATTTTATTTGAGTTTCGCTACAACGGTGATTAAATCACGGTCATGAGTTCAACGAGCATCTGATTTTTCTAAAGAACTCTGCTAATACGGGGGAGGGTATAATCGTTATAATACGGGGGATACAGTACTTAAGAAATGTTCACTAATATTTTCATCATTGCTCCTAAAGCTAATTTTTGTAGTCTAATACTCTTTTTCTGTAATCCTTGAATAATGGTAACATTACTAAACTGAAATGAGTGAAGAAAGTGAAAAAGTTTGCAATAGAGTGAAGAAAGTAATCACTTTCTTCACAAGTGAAGAAAATGAACTGCCTTCTTAATTAGTAATAAGTATAAATTAAAAAATAATTTGAAGTTGGAGATTAAATGCTTTTAAATGTTTCTTAACATTGTAAGAATTTATTTTACCAAATAAATTGAAATATGAATGAATTATTGGTGGAAATAATCAATATATTTTAAAATTTAAATATAATAATAATTACCTTCCTTGTTTATAACCTGCACTTGTTTATAACTCCACGACTTCACAATCATCACTAGTTGTTTTATAACTATGCTTATAACCTTTCACAACCATGCTTATAACCTACTAACAACATACCATAATCTTCACAACATCCTGATTTTGTTCATATTCTGGTTAGATCTGATCATGTATTACACGATTACAGAAAAAAAAATATTACACTCGTGACGAAAGTAGAATTTACAACTCTCGTGAAATTACCACACTCGCTTCGCTCGTGTGGGTAAACGTTTCACTCGAGTTGTAAAATGATCTACTTTCGTCACTTGTATAATAAATAACTATATAACTTTTATATTCCTATAATGGATAACTGAGGTGAACCAATTTAGTAAATCAATCAAAAAATATAGCATTAATTATGGGATTAAGAGCATTAGTTGGAATTCAGTAATAGTTTTAAAGTTAGTTAAATTTTCACAACCGTATGGCTAAAGAACTGTAAGAACTAGAGAAGCCTATTTATTTAATATTTACTTCAAACACCCATAGAGTAATAAGTTAATTAATTATTGTTGTTTTCGGTTGTGAACAAAAAACTACAAAACTTATATTACTTCATAAATGGAGTTTCTGAAAAGCTGTTAAATAAACAGATGTTTTGTTTGTTTCATTTTGGGCAAAAAACTTCACGGTTATCAATGCCCAGCACTCTTCACACCGTATTTGAGTTCTCCAGTCATGGGAAGTCCCAGGCACACGCATGCTAGGCCGACTTTTTTTTAAATAAACAGAGTAGCAGTTATACAATTGCAAAATATTGAGAATTATCAATATATATATATATATATATATATATATATATATATATATATATATATATGCCTTCTACTTGAGTCCAGAACGTGTATAGGTTAAATCATAGTTGTCCTGAAAAGTACAAACTAGAAGAGTAGAGAAAAACGTAGAAGTAGAGACCACCACAAGTATCTAAATTTCTAAAAATTAAATTAAATTTGACACCTGTTGTCAGGATTTCTATCAATCAAATAATTTTCATTCGACTCTATAAGATCTTCCCAATGAATATTTGCTAATACATATTGTAAACCCTAAGTGGTTGTATTCGTTTGGGAGAATGAATAGTACATCGTGAAATTCACGTACTTTTCCCGTGGGGATGAGAATTTGAGCAAAGAATTATATTTTTGGGAAATACGAAATATTTTCCTCAACAATTCAACAATAAGTTCTCACTCTTAGTGAGGTAACGGCTAAATTCGGGCCAGAGGGAGGGGGGGGTTAGGGAGGGAGAATTTCGAAAATTCAAAATATCTCCGTTGTTATGAGTCGGATCGAAAAATTCCATAGAGTCAATCTTATTGAAAATGTGATGTTCTATATTTTTAAGTTTTCTCTAAATTGAATATTAACCGAAATATTTCTTTATTTTAGTTTTCGGCCATGAGTATACCCCCACCTCCTACTCATGTCATGTTAACAAATAGCTGTTATATTAAGAAACACTTTATTTGAAGCCTAAATGCCTTTATATTATGTGAAAAAAAGAGAGGATGGACTCGCATATCTCTCAGGAAGATAATTCTCTCTTAATTTGCCTTCTACTTTAGATTTGCTTCAAGCATATCAAGGCCCCTTTAAACTCTCCTTCTATTCTCCAGTTATTCTGAATGCTTATTACATTTGGAAGTGAAGTAAATGGCTATATTTTTCCTCACTTTTAACCCTTCAGACCTCAACACATCTTTCTTCTTACTGGTTGCCCCAAGGATTTGGGAATGTGACTTTCGAACTCCACTTTAAAAGCGTGAGGGTGATTATTGGTTTACCCTGGCCATGGACAATTCAAGCTATGTTGGTGCTTAATCACGGAATATTTTAATTGACAAAAAAAAAATGATTACGTCTAAATATTGCTCATATTTTTCAACATTAACGTACTGAATAAACTTCCAGGTTCACTATTATTGATAATAAGCATTTTCTGTGTCCATGGAAGGCATTTGAGTTGGATGTACTTTAAGTAGGTTGGATATCGACGTCCAGTAGTAGAAGGGTAGATATTGACCGGAGCTGGACCAAGGGCAGGGGTTGGCTGTACCTGGAGTGGTCTTGGGGGTGGGGGTGGCCTGTTGTCATGGTGACTGGGGGACATGCTAGGGGGAATCCACTGTTGCTAGGGGTGGGCGTTGCTAGGGTCAGTCCGCATCAACATCAACCCCTCCCTCTACCCTTCTCAAGTACTCCTCTTATCTCCCTTCCGCTTTCTCTCTCTCTCTCTCTCTCTCTCTCTCTCTCTCTCTCTCTCTCTCTCTCTCTCTCTCTCTCTCTCTCTCTCTCTCTCTCTCTCTCTCTCTCTCTCACTCTCTCTCTCTCTCTCTCTCTCGCTCTCTCTCTCTCTCACTCTCTCTCTCTCTCTCACTCTCTCTCTCTCTCACTCTCTCTCTCTCGTCCCCTCACACTCTCTCGCACTTTTGCTCAGTTCCAATCTCTCTTCCTCTCTCCTTTTGCCCACTGCCTCACCCCCACCCACTCTTCTCTCTCTCTCTCTCTCTCTCTCTCTCTCTCTCTCTCTCTCTCTCTTTCTATTTCGCTCTCTGTCGTTCAGGCCCCTCTCTCGGTCTTTCTCTAGCTCACTCCGGATAAAGTTTCTCCCCTTTTCCACTCACTTTTCCTCATCCATAATCTAAATTGCTACTTATATTTCTTTGAACTTACTACTACAATCCTGTTGTCCACCCAAGGCAATATAATTACTTTTTCTTTTAAGTAGTCTGTCTTTTATCTAGAATTTATTCTAATCGTCCCTATTGGGCAAATTACAGAAGTTGTAAATAATTTACCTTCTGGTTATTATACATGCCAACGTTGGAGCAACACTGGTCTTTGGAACTATCTGCTAACGTCTACAAGATTTTTAAAATGTATTATCCTAGAGGCCAATGTTTGAATAGGCAGGGTTCGGGACTAATCGGGTACATACCAACTGATTTACATGATCTGGCAATGCCATGACCAATCCAAGATTCTCTCTTATCGCCTAGTGATACGGCTATGCGTCTCGGAGTAAAAGTTCTAATCTGGTAGATGAGAATTTAACATAAAGTTAGTGGCAAAGGAGAAGTTTAATAAAAACGATTTGATATTAATCACATTATTCTAACGAACCACGATCATTTCAATCTTAATTGTTATTAATATCAGATGATCCTTTTACAGGTGACATACTGTTTTCGACTATACGACACACTATTCTATTTATTAATTTTCACCTATTCTGGTAGTAATTGGGGATGTAAATTAAAATGTCTAACTCCCTATAATGACGTCTACTGCAACTTATTCAAAAAATCACACTTGGCTAATTACAAATACTACAATGAATTTTCTGAAGACCTTCAGCGTTCTTCATCAATGTAAACTTTATCAATCTGGTTCTTATACCTGAATGCGAGGCTAGTCAATGTATACTTGTGTATGTTATTATAATTTATATATATATATATATATATATAATCGAAAATCTGAGTTTAACATTCGAAAAAGCAATAAATGTTCTTTAAAATGATGCCCCAATCATACAGAAAAATGGCTATGTACGGGTAGTATATATATATATATATATATATATATATATATATATATGGAACTACCCAAAAAAGGCGATATTTCTCGAAAGAAAGCTCAAAAACAAAACAAAATATAACAAACGTAAAATACAAATAGAAAACAACTAATTGAATTGAAATACATAAAATAAAAACGAAATATAAAAAAAAAAATAGGTAACAAGAAAGTACTAGAAAACATAAAAATAGTAACAAACACAGAATAAAAAATACCAAAATAGAAAAAAACGATCTTATGCATCTAGCATATTATATTCATTTGAGCCTATTATTTCTGCTTGTGTCTTAAATACTACGCATTCAAATGAGACTCTCGTCAGGGGTTAGTGTTGAAGTCACCTATTACTATCTGAGCATCGTGACGTAGAATGGTATACAAAGTTTCTCCATTTACTTACTCATAAAAGTTACCGTTGCCTTCCTTGTATTGTGTCTTATATCGGCTCATGTACATTTACTGTCAAGATATTGAAGCAATGGAGCCATTATGTTTTGGATTTTTGTCTGAGCATTACGGGATTTAAACTTGAGACTCCTTTCCTGTCCCGAGGACTGATATGAAGGCAGCTCCTCCTAAAATGTTAGCCCATTCCTTCCACTGTAAAAAATATAGAGAACTATCCTGGCAGTTTTATCAATCCCTCTTCGGTTTTCGAATGACTGTCATTTCAACGACCAGCGTCTTAATTTCATTTACTACCTTATGGCCTTTATATGGTTCGAACATTTAATGAATGGCTTTGGAAATCACTTCAGTAGTCTGAGAGGTTTCATCAAATTCAGATTGTCAAGGTATAAAGTCAACGTAATAGAACATGCCTCCCTCAGGGCAGAGCTTGACGATTACGGATGGCATCCTTCAAAGCCTCTAGTGCATAATACACAAAATAATTAATAATAATTCAAATTTGGGCTGGCTGGTAGAGGATCATCTTCAACGGAAGAAAAAGAATGTCAAACCACCACCTAAATGATTAAGAGTGGAGGTTGTTTAACCTTCTTATCCTTCTATTGAATAATAATATTAATTTTAATATTCCAATAATAAAATTATAGTTTTGACTTCAATTGAAATAAAAATTCCAGAAATATGCTAATTGACAAAACTTTATAATCTGTGCTCAAACTCTACATTTTGGACGTGATTTGGTGCACTCGGCCTCAGAATTGTACCGTCACAGGCTTTTGAGATATTCTAAATTAATAGTGCAAAAGGGGATTTCTGTGCAATCGTGGTTACTTTTAGAAAATGCCTTAGAACATTTACAAATATCATCATTTTGTTTTTTCATCAGAATATATTTTCTTTTTAAATATACGCTTTTAAAATCTAATATATTGTTCGATGAAATTTCCTTTCTTGGTATTTAGAGTCTTAAGGTTTAAGATTTAGGTCTAGAGTTCCTCAAAAATTAAGAGTCCATGCTTTATGGACTGCTTAGGTCTATCCATAAGTTTTATGTGTACTTTACAAACGTATCCATACTTTTGAAAAGTATTTGACAAGAAGAAGAAAACAAAATTGATGGAGGGGGTTGACCCCTCAAAAGCCAAAATGTTCTCAAAGGGACATCTCAAAAAGAAGAACTGTAAAAGCCAACCTTCACCATTTAACAACCTTTCTGAGTACCCTCCAGTTCTTGGGAAAAGAACGTAATTTGAGTTTTTGTGTTTGCATTTATCTCAAAACTTAAAAGTTCAATGAGAACAATATTTGGTATTTAAGCTTCAAATAAAGTGCTTAATAACATAATAGAATATTGAAAATATGAGATATGTAGGAGTAAAATGCAAAATCTCAGTAAATAATCAGGATAGTGAAAAAAGGTACATAACAACATTTATAGAACATTACATTGGGAATAAGATTGGTTCTATACAAGTTTTCGATCCGACCCATAATAACGGAGATACTACGAATTTTCGAAATTGTCATCATCTGAATCCCCCCCCCTCCCCCTGGTCCGATTACAGCCATTAACGAACTTCATCTTTCTTTTTGTATAAAACGATTATATGTCAAGTTTGGTAACGATAAGTCAAAAATTGCGGCCGCTAGAGCGTTAACAGACAAATATATATATATATATATATATATATATATATATATAAAGTTTTGAACGGACCTCATTTTCGTCATTTCCTGGGTAGGATCGATGGACATTTGAAGAAAAATGTCGAAAATTCCGTCATGAGTACAACCTCAATAGCTCCCTTAAGGGAAATTTGCTAAAAGACCATCCTTATTCCTTAGTTTTCCAAATCAATGCACATGGGATTTTTCTTTTTAACCGTGATTATTGAAGGAATACAAAGTTCGTAATCATCGAAACAAAAACTTCATGAATAAATTATTTCTTTCTGACGATTTGAAAAACACTGACATGTGTTAACCTTTATAACATGTATAACTGTTAAAGAGGTTTTTAATACTACAAATAAAAACTGTGAAGGAACTCGGAGATTTTATAATTTTCATCCCTGAATGAGACAACCAACATTTAGAATTATTAATTCCACTATACGGTCTTCATAAATAGAAGGGAAGGTGTACATATCCTTCAATTACGAAAAAAAAGCGTTTACATCTCTCAAAATGGAGTAATGCAATAAAAATGAGCAGTATTTATTTTATTTTTTACAAATCGGCTTAGAATTGTAATTATCCTTCTACGTCACGTTTTGTCCCAAATATAGAGGTGGAGAAATTTATTATTTTCTTTACAGTCCTTACATCGCATCTTACATTTTGGTTAAGCGCGTGAGAGTATTTTGAACCTTGTAACGGGGGGGGGGATTGAGTAGGTGGGAGGGCACAAAATGGAGGCTGTTTGCGTCATCCAAATCAATGAGTCTTGCTTGTAAATTTAAGACTGAACATGGAATGCAAAATCAGCTGTTGGTCTTAAGTACAGCAGGCCAACCTAAAACATAAGTAGCGCCAAATAGTTAACTTATGTTACAGTTCTGGAGGCGAACGGGGCAATCCAGCTATCTACATGCCTCATCTGTATATCATGATAATTATTATTTTCTGCTACTATGACTAATTGGGATGGGTTATCTAAAAGGTAGCCAGAGTCGGAGTAAGGATTTTATTTCGTATGAGTTCGTCTTTAAATAAGTAACTAAGTCCAAGGGGGAACCGAACTCGCCACTCAAGATTTTCCATGTGTGATGAAGGCCAACGCTCTAACTCATATGGATAACCTGACCCCATATGTTGCTAATGGTAATGAGGAATGCTGCAGCTTATGCTACTTCGGCCCATTACATATTGTTACGTTTATTACAAAAAAAATATAATAATCTTCGATTATATGGGTTCTTTTGGATTGCAAATACTAAACACACAAACTTTAACGTTTTATCAGTGCACAATTTATTTGACGATGAACTACGCACTTTTTTACACTTGGTAAATTATTCTTCACTACTAATCACAAAATGCGCTAATAACTTATAATTTTTATTATTTTATTATAATAACTAATAATACGGCACTGCGCTGATCTTCACAAATGCACGGCACTGCACTGATATTCACATAAACACTGCAAGGTACAAGTTGCATTGAACGCAGTAAGAAAACTGAAAATTAAATAACTGTCAGGCGAGCTGGGCGGTTTTATGGACTGGTAGCAAGTTAAATAAGGGCCCGCCCAGACCAGCTGATGCCCGTCGTCTAAACTGGCCTATACCCCAGACTGACCGTCGCCTAAAACATTCCTGGCGCCATCGCTCCTGCAGGGAAGCCTTCATGTACAGCGTACTTCTTAAATACGTGATTAACTCTGCATAATTTTTCAAGTATTGATTTTCGCCACAATATAGCACTTGTGTAGTGCAGTTAGTGCCAGTAGGATATTGGTTAATGAATAATTATCGGGTATGCTTCCCTCTCTACCCTTCCCTGCAATAGAGAATGCAGTATTTTTTTTGCAAAATATATCCTGAACTAGGCATATCATTATTTGAAATGTTACTCAATCCCATCTTGACGTAGACTTGGGTTGACATAGTAAATAAGTATATAAGCCGTTCCGCTCATATATTTTATGTGATATATATATATATATATGTATATATATATATATATATATATATATATATATATATGTTTGATTATATATATATATATATATATATATATATATATATATATATATAAAATTGTAACCTCTGTCTGTACATTGATTTTTTTCGCGAAATTTCACGATAAATTTTCGTTTCACATGTCATAGACACCATAACTGCATTTTGTCTGTTTGTTACCTTTTCACGCATAAACGGCTGAACCGAATTTTATGAAAGTTGGTATGTATATTACTACTAACCCAACTTAGACTTTAGGCTATGTTAATATTCTCTGAGACAAACAGGAATGGCGGTTATAAGGGAGGGCTGAAATTGGAACAAAAGTTGTTTATTTTGTAATTTAGAGAAACTTTTGTTATATACACTATCGTCGTATACCGAAGTATAAAGGCGTTATACGCTAAAAATTATAGCAGGAGTCAACGATTTTATTTGGCACAAAAGACTCAACCGAACTAAATAAAACACTCGGTATGTGTATTAGTACTAACACCTTCCTTATAATAAGCCATATTAACATTTCTAGGGACGGGCAGGAGTGGGGGGTTATAAGGGAGGCCTGAAGTAAAAATAGTGATATTTCGTTTCCTATTGGGCAAATATGCACATAACAAAAGTTGTTTATTTTATTATTTAGACAAATTTGCTGAACAATTCTTTTCAGTATGAACTACCACGTACCTCATCTGGAAAAATTAATTCAAATTATAATATATTATTATAATATTTTGTCCTTAATAATTTAAATCTATGCATAATGCACAGGAAACGGGACATATGACAATATGGAGGACAGTGAAGTCTTACATAAAAAATTAATTTAATTATTAACAAATTCACAGAAACCACGGGTATTAACCCTAAACACTGCGAAGGGTAAATGTCAAAATATTGTGCAAAGTAACGTCTTGCCAAAAAAGTACCATCACCATACATAATGAATTCCTCGGCGAAGCCGGGTATCTGAGCTAGTTAATTCATAAATGAAGTTAAAGGTTTCAAATAATAAAACAATTAATATTTAAAGCACTTTATCCAACAAGCAGCTTCTATTTTATTCAACATAAAATCCATCTTTTTCATTATGGAAAAAAATTCTGAAACTAAAACCACAGCTAATGGCATAGGTAGACATGCTTCCTCTGCACTGGTTCGACGAGATTGGAGTGCATTATTATAGTATATACCCGCTCAGTGATATTTTAACCTGCTCGTAGCATGATTCCATAATTAAAAAGAGGTAGAGGATAATTTATAGCAAACAATTTTTGTGAACAGGAAAGCGTGAGGGAGACAGATTGTGAGAGAAAGAGAGTGAGAGATAGACAGAGAGGGGGGGGGAGAAGGAGCGAGAGAGTAAAAGTTTTGAAGTTGGCTGTAAAGTAGTAAATAAAGAGACGGCCTTGAACTGATGGAGCGCATAGATTTTACTCGGAGCCCTTCCATTCATAAAAACTTGCCGTACTACTACCGCGGGGGAGGAGGGGAAGTTCATTCAGCTTCTTCTTTATATCTCTTACAGCTGTCAGCCTTCCTCCTCATTTACTACAGCCCCTTATTCACATTTATTCCTATCGATGAAGCAAACGTCAATGGCCTGTAATTTCACCGTTCCCAAACGGCATGATGTTATTCCTAGATAAGGAACTGGAGCATGCGATTGACAATGGATAAATCGTAAACTTGGCAGAGATGAGATGTGATAAGTAAAGGTATGTGATAAGTATACCTTTTTTTTTTTTATTTGTGGATCAAACGATACGAACAATGAATCTGTTCAATTCTTGCTGGAGAACGGTGGGTCACCATCTAATTTAATTTAAGTTAATTATTAGAAGAATCATAAAGAGTTCAGTGTATATAAAACTGATGGTTTTAAAGTCCTTTATGTAAAGAAGTAAAGAATAAAATAAAAAGAAACGAATCTGCGAGAAATGAACCCACTATTCTTCTCTACAGTAATTGCAACCGAATATATGTATCATACTCTGAAAAATGGGATCGTCTTATATTGCTTAATGGTGTAGAGAGGTTGTGAAAGAATGTACACATATACGTACTTTTGCTAATAAACATTTATCTTCTAAACGGGTTCTTCTTGTGTTACTTCTAATAATTAAGAATTAGTTGTTTTTTTTGTAGCTTCTTTCGTGTGCTGAATAAAATTACAATTGACACTTCCGACGGATGGACAATACACATTCTTTGTAAGATATAGTAAATTTGTATTATGCTTTTTGAATCAATGAAGATGGTAAACAGATAAATAAATTCTAAATAATTTATTTATGATTAAGACAAATTCGGTTATGTATAAGAAGTATACAATTGTCAAATCATTCCCCCCCCCCCAAAAAAAATAAATATCTACTTGAACACTATTTTTACACCAGTAAAAAGACAAGATACTGTTCTTTTTAAATTAACTTGGTGTTGGGGTAACACAATCATAATGTTTTCCTCCAATAATCTTTAGAGGCTATTTGATTCATCAAAATCTATCAGCGTTACCTCAAAAAAAAAAAAAAAAAAAAAAAAAAAAAAAAAAAAAAAAAAAAAAAAAAACCTGTTGGGATTGAGCATTGCAGACTGTCAAAAAATATATGCCATTATAGTTATTATTTATGGCTACTATAGCTAATTGGGAGTGGTTATATATAGTCTACCACCCTTTTCTAGACAGGGTAGGATTAAGGATATTATTTAGTGAGTCCATCATTAAATAAATACCTATTACCAAGGCGGGAACCGAACTCGCCACTCAAGATTTTCCATGTGAGATTAAGGCCAACGCTTTAACTCATATGGGTAACCTGAGCCCCAGGTGATGCTGCAGATTATGCTACTTCGGCCCTTTACATATTGTTAAGTTTATTACAAAAATAATAAACTCCGATTATTACGGTTCTTTTGTATTGCAAAATTAAACATACAAATACAGGGAAACATACATGATCCAGGGAATCAAGTTCTGCTCCATAACAGTATACATCTTCAAGCAAATAAAGGATAATAAGGTAACAAATTAAGCAAACTTTATTTTCAGTATTAAACTATATGCTGGCAGACGTTTCGCTCTCCTGGGCATTAACAATGCTGTACATTATTCTTCCAATAAATAAATCTCCACAGTATCTATAAAAAAAACTCGTGGAACAATCAGGCTTAAAACAAGTTGTAATATGTCAACAATATCTAATTTCTTAATTATCAAGACTATAGTCAGATATGATTGATAACACATTATGTTGGACAAGAAAAGTCAAATTCCAAAAATACCAAATCTTTGACCAAACGGCACATGAAAATTATATGAAAATGAATCAAAATAAACATCCAGGGAATCATATTCTGCCCCAAAACAGTATAAATCTTTTATCTTCTCTCTTTAATTCTTCCTATTGGCAGAAATAGAACTAGGCATTGGCAAATTTGGGGTAGGGATTGGAAGATTTTTGGGAAGGTTTTAGCTAAATAACGCCATTTTATCACTTTGCTGATTCAAGTGTCATTAGTGTTTAGCTTATGTTCCGGTAACTGATAAAACATGATTGGGCAGAGTGAGGGACAATCTAGTATGATATTAAGAGGTAAATCGCTCTTCTGCACACCCCCGCTTGAGTTGGATCTAGAATGCTTTCCTATAGTGTAATGCAAGTGTTTTGGGGAAAACAATGTTGGCCAAGTTTCTTCTTGATCGAAGGAAACGAAACATCCGCTGATATTCCTCGCAAATTTATGCCCAAGAAAATATTTCCGTATGATTCGTACAAATCTTGGGATACCTTCTCACAGTTCAGACTACTTGGCAGTTAGTTGACACTAACTGGAAATATATATTATTCAGTGGTAGCTGGTTCAAGTTAGTTTCACAATAGCTGGATAAATCCACTTATCGGCCTGTGCTTTTAGACTAATATGATGTTTTTATTTCAACGAGCAAAGTAAAATGAAATTGAATGTTTAGTCCGCTCTTAACATTGCTGTACAGATAAAAACGGGTTCCAGAGATACCCATTCCACCTCCTTTTACTGTAATGGAAAGTAAATGAGCATAAAAAATTTGAAATTGAGTTTGAACGTAAATTGATATTTTTCGGTAGCAATTGGCAGGATGTATTTAAATTTTATTTAGCTATCAAGCTTTTGGACCAGAAAATAATGATGGAGTTAAATAATAATCACACATGATGAGAAGAGGCTGTTTAGAAGAACAAAGCATAAAATTCAAATTGTTTATGAAAACATTTGATGTAACCAATTATTATTGACGCTTCAGATAAAATTCACAAAGCCGCCCAAAGTAAATCAGAAAATAAATTTGTAGAATTGTTTGTAACAGTTAGGTGATACATTTTTACAAATGAAGATCAGTTCTTATTTTAAAATAGAATTTATTTGTGATGTCAAATTTATGAAGAGAGTTTGATGTTTGATATAATATATTTATGAAAGTGACTCTATTATAATTCTTTAGAATAGTATTTAGAAATTGTGATTGCAAAAGGGGGTTTGAAGATTCATCAGCAAATTAATTATAATTAAATTCACTTCCTACATTTTTTAAGGAGAGGGGTCTTCTATAAATTCGAAATTTTAATTACGATTTTCGTACCAGGAAATAACGCAATATTTACTGATATAATTGACTCATCTGAGAGTAAGATTGACATTTTTTTTTCTCTTTTTGTTATTGCACTATAGACAGGATTGAGGATGGAACTTCTTTGGTAAAACTAATTGAAGAATAGAAGATACTATAAAGAAGAAAATATTCCTTCAGTGTTTACGACTGTAGAAATTTATTGCCACCTTGGTTTTCAAAAGAAGTGACCAAATAACTTTTGGCTTTTATAGGTATTTTTATTTTAAATACCATGCTCAAAACAATAAATTTAAAAACTGAGGAAAATTAATCGTTTGCTAACTTAATAATTTCATAAAAGCTACATTACAACGCCATAAATAAGAAATTATATCGCCAATTTGGCAAATGAATGCCACATAATTTTTGACGTTAGTGACACATCGTAACTCTGTACTATTACAGCAATATAACAATTATAGATACTCGTCAGTCACTTACATAACCGATATTAAGAACCATCAGACCTATCCGTGTGTAACGTAATCGGATTCGGAGGCTATTAGAGAAAGACAAGGCTCCGAAGATCATCAATAGTAACTACCAACCTACCTATAAAATCAACAAGGTGACATACCAGTCAAGTGATGTTCAATATTACAATATCGACTGATATGTTGGAGCTGAAAGAAGTACCGCTTGACGCAATTTATTATTGCAAATATAAATTGAGTAAGAATGAAACAAGTGTAACAAAGATAAATTTTGACTGAAATTGTTTATATTAGTATCATTGTGATCTATTTTTTTGTATATCTTATGAGAAACCTATGCAAAGCAGATTTCAAACCTAAACTAAAATTTATTTGTTTTAAAAATGAAAATTGCATTATAAATAACTGACGGTTACTTAACGACTGAAAACACAGTCATTATATAAAATCCTTTGATGTCCAAGTTACGCAAAAATGTCAAGAACAACAATTATAGAATATTCTTTATCTACAAGAAGCGTAATATAAAAGTTTTTGATCTAACGCATAATAATTGAGATCATTACGAGTTTACATTTTCCTCCCACTCTAAACACCCCTAACTCCTTGTCCAGGTTCCAGCCAATAATTGAAGTTAGTTTTTAGTTTCACAGGAAATGAAAATCGATAGTAATAATGTAGAAATTGTGGCTTATAGAGGAACACATAAGTCTCGACCGTTCAGTTCAGTGAATTCATTACCTCCTACTGCTGAACATTGGGCAGCTTGAAATCCTACACTGTAGTTCTTGGGTCAATTGATTTGTAGTACAGGCGCCCTCCAAATAACAGGGGTAGTGGTTTTTACTGGCGCAACTGATAAATATTTTCAGACCAACTAGAACAGAAGGCAATTGGAAACCAACTGTCCCAAATTCCTTCCAGTTAGTACCATGGGTGCTCCAAAGAATTATCTCATACCTACTAGCCGGACGCCATGGCGACGGATGCACGGAACGAATTTTTCGGTAGCCAACATGACATCCCAAGGAGATCATCATCGGACCCTGGAAAACGAAAACGCTAGCTCGTTAGAAGTTAGAAGAGGTAATACAACAGATGGTCAGATGTGTGATAGATAGACATTTCAGGTGTATGTAAGATTCGATGTATAGGAAGATACTACAATCATCAGATGATTTTAAATCCTTGTACAGTGTAGGTGTGGTGTGAATGGTATTATAATTTTATATAAGAATTATTTTCCAGTTAAGGAAGAAGTTCCTTCAGATAAGCGATCAGCAGCATTAATAAACATTAGTTGCAAATCTGTCAATTTAGTATTTTCGAACATTAGAAAACACAATGACGAAGCCAATCTTTTTTATAATACATATGAAAAATTAATAAATCTAACATCACTAATAGAAGCTTTTGTAATAATGGGAGAATTGATTCCACAATAGTTGAAATTCATATCGGTCACAAAAAAGCTCAGAAATATGGACTAAGAAATAGGATAGATTGAGGAGAAACACATTTGTCATAGTTTTATAATAAAAATATATTTTATGAAATTTCAAAAAGAAGAAAACAAACATGAACCAAATAAAGTGAAACAAATTATTAAAATTGCTTACATTCAGGTTAATCAAAGTAATCCAAGCAAAATTAATAGTTGTCCTAAAGCAGAGGTACAAAAGTGACTACCACTGTTTTATGGCTAAAAGTAGAGACGGGTTTAAAAAATATAATTAAATGCATCTTTAAAATGGATCCCAGAGGATTTAAAACATAATAAGTTAAAGAAGTGCTTCAAGGCAAATCAGAATGAAATTTATGAAAAACTACAGCAGTGCAAAACAACCGGGACGAAGTGAAACAATATCAAACTCGTTGTGAACGAAATCATAGCTGAGAAGAAACAAGAAAACCCAGAATGAAAGAAGAATTTCCCTAATCGATAATTCAAATAAGTAATTCTATATGTAGTGACTATCAAACAAAAAATTCTTAGAGTGACAATGTCTTCATAAAATTCAAAATTTTAACATCGAATGCCTAGTAGGATTACAATGGTTCAAGGGACTCTGGCAAGATGAAACGGATCTTATATTAGAAAAAATACAAGTGGCCTAAGCTTAACTTTATATTATGGTACATTGAGGTTCATGTGAAGAACATTTTTCAATTAACTTTTTCGCAGCCTGATATCATCTTTGGCATTTTTAAGTCTTATATTTAGAATACATCATATATATGCAATATATAAATTTATATATTCTATTGACTCTAAGATTATGTTTCTAAAGCCCGTACTATTTAGAATATTTACTTCCCAAACTTTATTATAGTATACTATGATTACTATTTACACACATTTGACTATAAATAACATTCTAATGATGCTGTGAATCAGTTATTCTTATTTTATTTTATACCACGAAGGAAAAACTATTATATTACTTATTTAAGAAAATATTTAACTTACACTTTATAAATTAGTAATTTTCATATACCTATTAATAATATATATATATATATATATATACACACACACATATATATTTGACTTAGTGACTAATGAAAATTGTTTAGTGACTAGATTTAAATAAAATAATGTCTAGTTTTAATATTATAACATTTTGCTTTAATTATAAATGATATGTATAACATGTAACATGTAAATGATATGTTTAATATGTGTAGAAGAGACCTTATTATATTGTAAAAAGAGAGTGACATACTTCTAAATTATGAATTATTTTTTCTCATTAAAATGCTTTTGCAGATAGTATTTATGCTATTTAATTATTCTTCCTTATAATGCTTTTCCTATTATGACCCAAAAATACTAACAATATTGTGGTCGCTACACAGAACGCAGGACACAGAAACTTACGACTAGAGGGGGGAATAAAACAAAACACCCGAAATACAATTTTCACTAACACAACGAATTATTGGCAAGTGAAATGGATACAAACGGACAATAAACTAAGAGAAATATAATGAATAGTCTGTACTTGTAATGAAAATTTAGTCAAATATACTTGAAATGATTCAGTCGTTTTGTCTGGTCTCAGTCGTTTTGACACTTTTTTCTCACATCATTTTATTTAATGGAAAAATGTGAAGAGCTTATAAGTACAGATTGCAATGCGAAATTTACAATAATATCTTTAGTGATTGAATGTCACAAATTCCGGTAGACAAGTGTGAGCTATTGTCAGAAGGCACCTCACAAATGGAAGCTATTTTTCAATGAATTAAATAAACAAAAATTTAATTAATACTCTAATAAAAGTAACACATACACAACTCTCATATCATACCCATTTATTTGTAGGTATTGCATTGATAGTTCTTGTGTTCGGGATGAATTGGATTTCTGAATTTACTGCTTCTTATTTTCCTTGTCCTTAAAGTTTTCTTTCTGTTTATTTGTTTTACTTCATTTTGTTTCGAGACGTATTTTTAATGTTTAAAAAGCAAATCGCCATTGATGTGGCCACCACAAATAAATAAATGATCCTTTCTGTTTGAATAGATATGCCTGTTAAGACATATGATTGTGACAAATCGCAGAAAATCTGTAACAACATGAACCTAAACCAATACTTCACTAGTTTTATTACAATTTAATTACTATTCAATAAAAAAATTATAATTATCAGAGATTAAGGAAAAACATATATCTTATAGAAAATAATAGAAGAATTGATCATGTATCTTTAATAATGTTGATTCAATTGGACAATAAAGACTTTGAAATAATTATACAATATTTTAATTATAATAAATAGAATTCTTCCAATTCTAAAATACAGTATATTTTTGGAAGGTAATCCATATTGACTTAGTACATTTTAAAAGAATTGCCGTCCCATAGTTATTCTGTACAATTAAAGTTTAAAGTAAAAATAAGCCGAGGATTAAAATTTATCTCCAAAATTAGAATCTTTTAACCAGTACCTTTGTTTCCTTGATCAATTTAATTATTTAATTCCCGCGGGAAAATAATAGCCTTAATTGGAGATTGATACTAGACCGGGAGAACAGAGCGCTGTAAGGTGCTGGTCCCATGCGGCCGCTCCAGGAACTAGTTGGAGGGAGGGTCTCTTCCCCTCCCCTCATCCCCTCTCTCTTTCCATCCCTCTCCCCTCTTAAACTTTCTCACTTAATTTTCAGTGTTCCTCTTCTAAAGAATTCAACCTCTGTTTATTACACACTTCTGCATTCCACAGCCTCCTAATTAGCCCTGTCAAACGACTTTTTTATTTTCACTCCTTACAATATGCTCTAAGTGATTAATATCGTTATTTTTCCCTCTCCCTCGCCAATTTGCCGTTTACTACATTTTTGCTCACTAATTGCCTATATATTTGCATTCCCGTTCAGTCCTTTTTACAGTTTTTGGCATTTCTTGCCCTTTTCTGTTCATTGTTCAGTTTGGCACGGAAATACTAATTTTTATTGTATATTAATACTTTATCTCAGGAAACATGCGTCCTCAGCGAATTTCTGATTACATTTATTACATTACATTAGTAATTTCATTTTTACTATTTATTTTACTTATCTGAATGAAACTCAACACGTTAATGTTTTGGTAGTAGAAGTACTAAAATATAGGCTAACAGAGATAGAATGACAGATACTCCGGTCATATGAATATGATCAAGAATTGTTATTGGACATCGTTTATAGTAGTGTGTATAATGAAAAAAATATGCATATTTGCTTTATGTGCAGGTCTCCTCAATAAAAGCGTAATTATTTGATATTTTGTATTTTTCATTCCACCCCCCTCCCCTCCAAATCGTCCGAATCCCTCTCAATTAATCTTGCTGATTAACGAAATGATATATATAAAAGTTGTTTTCCGAGTATCAAGAATAATTAGAGAATTTAAATTGTGACCTCATTAGTGAATTTCCATTGGGGAATTCGTTATTACTGAAAGTGTATTATGCACCACAGATGCCAAAATCACGACCCATCTTCTGTTTCTTTTAGATCCCTTCCGCATTTAACGCGAACTAGATAAATAAACTAATAAGGTGTACGCTTTAAAAAAAAAGAAAAAAAAAAGTATTTATTAATTGTTTATCTATATTTCGAACCACCTACGTGTTCCTTATCTAACAGACTACTCACTATAAAACACTTACTGACTGCAGAAGACGACATAACATGACCCTAAATTACAATCTGGAAGAAATACTAAAACACAAAAGTACATATCTGGACGCTTTCCTGTTTTCCTGTTTTTCAACGCAGAGTATCCCTCTAACGTGGGAATGTATTTAAATGTTGTGTGCTCCATCCTTTGGATACTACACACATTTCAGCATTACATTATAATATTTCTTATATAATAATTGTAAACATTATATTATTATTATTTATTAACGTCCACTTTTTGCAACTTAGGCTAATCGGGATGGGTTATCTACAGGTTACCACCCTTTTCTAGCCAGGGTGGGATGTAAACATTATAGAACAATAAATTAATTAAATAAAAAAAAAGAAATAAAATAAAACATATGTAAACATTACATATGTGTACAACAATAGGTGTATATCTACAAAATAGTGTCCAAATCTTGAATAAATGTATTAAATCCCTTGTTGAATTTGAGTAAAAGTTTCGGTTTGTCCGTCGGCCAAGTTCCGTTTTGTAAAGTAATATGCTTGATGAGTTTCGTTCTTGGTCCGTAAAGTAATGTACAGTCATATAAGAGGTGGTCATATGTCTGTTCAGTCTCATTGTCACATTTACATGTATTTGTGTTTGTTAGTTTAAATTTGTACAAGTAACTCTTCGTAGGTCCATGTCCTGATATAAATTGTATTTGTTTAGGATTGCTAAGTGTTATTTTTTGTCTCTGGTATATAGTTGGTATGTACTTATGTAATTGTCGTCCTTTAGTAGTGTTTGTCCATCTTTCGTCCCATTTTTTATAAGATTCGTGTTATTGCCACTATTACATTCTTCTGTCTACATAGTGTAATTAGTCTTCTGATCTGTTCAGTCTGTTCGTTATGGTTTTCGTTATTGTTAACATATTTAAAACAAGAACATCTATACAAACCTATACAATACCCACTCTCTTCATATTTCCAGAGAACTATATCCATAAAGGTTTAATTCTAACACAATGTAATACCAAATCACACTGCAAAATTAAATTTTGTTTTGCCTTGTGTGTGCATCTGTGTGTGTATGTGAGTGTTTGTGCTTGCGTGTGATTCTGAATGCTTGTGTAAGATATTAGAAACTTTTGAATGAATTCTTAATCATCATAGTTTTATGTATTTTTATAAAATATTTTTTTTATTACCGTTCTATTTCGTTTTGTCTCTTTTGTTGATTATTCGTGTATCTTGCATAATTTTCTCTGTCCTAATAGTTTTTATTTAATTAGTTCTTATAACTATATATATTTTCTTTTCCAATAGTGATATCGCCCAGCAGCACCTGTGAATATAAAGATGAATTACTTTCAACAATTCGGAGCACTTTTTACCATTTGGTTATTTGATGAAGAACCAAAATATCAGAGAATAAAATAAAACCAAAGGTTCTATCTGTAGTCTATGTTTTTATTTAAATTTGTTATTTCTTGTAAAAAAGAATTTTCTTTTTCCATTTGAAGCTAAAGATATTATCAAGAAGAAAATTTTGCCATTAGCAAGAAATTACTTACAGAAAAGATTATATTAACCCAAGTAGTTTTTTTTTTAATGGATTGCAGATAATATAAGGTACTATATTTATTTCTAATAACTTTTAATCATTATCAAATTGGTATAGCTGAAAATAACTAAAGCTGAGTTCAGATTATTTGAAGTCATCTTTTTGGATCAAGGGAATATAAATTATATTAGTTGAAAAGAATAATAATTTTATAGTTATTTCAAAGCGAACCAAAAATTATTCTTTAAGGAGACCTAAAAAAAAATTACAAGTTCCATGGGCAAAATATCGGTTAGAATAAATGAATCGATGGCCTATTCCTCAGATTATTTTCCCATAGAGACGATGCGTGCACGACCATTTACGAGTTGGAAAGTGCTGCACTCTACCCGATACGGATAACTGATCAAGCTCCAAACTAAATATTTACAGATAGGTTTACTCTGCGAGTTTAAGTTGTTGAGATTGAGAGGAAGGATGTAGAACATATTTTGTTTAGATCAAACCAGATTTTGAATTCCTCATAAGCTAGTAAATTTGTCTAATGAGGGGAACATAAAACAAAAAAAAAAATTATTGTTCAGGCAAAGCCACCATATGTGTCCTTCGGATTCACCGTACAGCTTGTAGCTGTGTAATATTTTTATTAAGTGTTAATCACTCAATAGTAAACAATAAATTACATGTGAGCATAACCACAGTGGATTGTATTGTAAATGAATGTGATGTCAGCACCACATGACTTCCTTGTATTCCTATTAAATTAAATAAACATAATGTTTTGATGCATTTTATTAGCAGACTTCCCTTAAGAGAAATAGTTGTTGAGGTCGTAGTCATGATGTGATTTCCGAAAAATGTCCTCAAATGTCCATCGATCCTAACCAGAAGATTACAAAAAGTCCGTCACGTAGGGGCTGCGTAAACAATAGATAAATCTACATATCGGTAACACAACACCACCGTAAATATTAAGAGAATAAATACAAACGATAATAAGAAATCTCCCGACGGGAAGTGTTTGAAATGTAAACAACGGTCTTCCAAACTCAACGGAAGGAAACACAATTACTGAATTAGATCATAATATAACATATTTCATTGAAAACTATATACTTCATCTAGTACTGTAGTTTATATTGAATCAGAATAATTTTCTGAATAATTATCTCAATCAATCAAATTTTAGTAGTCTAAGAAATTAAAACAAAACGGGGGGGGGGGAGAGTTCACCAGAACATATTTGCATGCATCTCGTATAATAAAGGACTCTTGAAAACAATATTTGGTATTTAAGCTTCGAATAATGTGGTTTATCATATAACAGAGTATTATTTATGTAACGTGGGTAGAAGTGGGGTTTGCTGAAGGCTAAAAACTGAAAAATGCAAATTTCTCGATTAATATTCAAGATACAGAATGAATGTATATGATAATATCTGTAGTACATTTAATTTACAATAATATTGGTTCCAATTAAAATATAAAATAATAAAATATTCCGATCCGACATGTAGTAGCAGAGATACTTATAATTTTCGAAAATCCTCCTCAACCCCCCCCCCCTTACAGGTCCGATTTCAGCCATTAACGAATTTGATCTTGGTCAATCAAAAATTGCGACCGCCAGAGAGAACAGACTATATATATATATATATATATATATATATATATATATATATATATTTATATATTTGATCGGACCTCATTTTCGTCATCTGTGTAGGATCAATGAACATTTTAAGAAAGTTTTAATAAATTGCGTCATGAGTACAACCTCAATAGCTAATTGTCCTTAAGGGAAATTTGCTAAAAAAGATTCTATTCACATTTTTTGTATCTTTAATCCTTACAGAGCAATAGGCATTTTTTTTTTATGTTTTCCTTCTTTTAAACCCCTCCGCCCCAGTTGATTGTGATGAAAAGCAGAGTTGCACAACTCCCAAATATAAAATTTCAATATTCTATGGTTATACGAAATACGATTAGTCGTCGCCATTATTG